>CM059268.1:26496955-26724455 GCA_030347295.1 Setipinna tenuifilis | reverse complement strand
TCGCCCTGGTCGGAGTGGAGTGGGTGCAGCTCCACGTGCGGTATGGGCATGCGCACCCGCCAGCGCATGTTCAAGTCGCCCGTGCAGCCTGGAGAGTGTCCCGAGGAGCTGGAGCAGGTGGAGAAGTGTATGCTTCCCGAGTGTCGTGAGTACACAAACTCAAACACACACACTCAAAGACACACACACACATGCACAAACACATGCACACACACACATGCACATGCATACACATATGCTAATATATGCATACACATACACATACACATACACATACACATACACATACACATACACATACACATGCACATGCACATGCAAATACACATACACACACACACACACACACACACACACACACACACTTTTCATACTGTAAACAAACATTTGAAAGTAAGTATGTACATGTAACTGCCCTGAGGTATTTCTGTTTGCTAGTTTATAATATATAGTATTACTGTCTTACTTGTCAGGAAGTAAAATCACAAATACAGAAAAAACTACAGATATTTAAAGCAAAGACATTTATCCAGGCACTCCAAAATGTGACAAAGAGGATCGATTAAAAAGCTTTTACTTTAGGCAAGTTTTAAATGAAGGCTTTTAATCATTCCTCTTTGTCACGTTTGGAGTGCCTGGATAAAACTTTTTAAACTCTTAAACTCTTTAAATGGATTGATCCCCAGCATTCAAAAGCACCCGACACACTGGGGAATATACTTATATAAGAATATAGCTATCGGCCATCTGTCTCAAACAAAAGATGCTTTCTTACTTTTTTTCTCTCTCCGTCTTCCTCCATCTTTCCCTCTCTCATATCTCTGCCCCTCCCTACCTCTATCTGTCTTTCTCTCTCTATCTCTGTCTCTCCCGCTCCCCTCTCTGTTTTTCTCCCTCTCTCTCTCCCTCTTCCTTCGTCTTTTCCTCTCATATCTCTGCCCCTTCCTCCCTCTATCTGTCTTTCTCTATCTCTGTCTCTCCCCCTCTCTCCCGCTCCCCTCTCTGTTTTTCTCCCTCCCCTGTTTCATCTATCCACTCACACACCTGTCTCTCTCCTCTTCCTCCTCCTCCTCTTCCTCCTCCTCTTCCCTTTCCCCAGCGACCGACTGCATGCTGTCCGAGTGGTCTGAGTGGTCCGAGTGCAACAAGTCGTGCGGCAAGGGCCACACCATCCGCACACGCATGATCAAGCTGGAGCCGCAGTTCGGTGGCGCCCCCTGCCCCGAGACGGTGCAGCGCAAGAAGTGCAAGATCCGCAAGTGCACGGGGGGCTCACGCACCAGCAAGAAGCCGCAACAGAAACAGAAGCAGCAGCAGCAGCAGCAGCAACAGCAGCAGCAGCAGCAGCAGCGTGCCAACGCCAGGGGAGAGGAAAGGCGGAGGGGCAAGCCCAGCAGGCACCCCCTCATGGAGGAACCAGCAGGAGGTCAGTTTGCAATCATGAGGCCTGCCACACACACATGCATGCATACATTGCACTTAAAGGTGCACACACACACACATGCACACAGACATACACACACATATATGCACAGACACACAGACATATGCACACAGACATACACACACACACAGCCACGAACATGCACACATAGACATACACACACACATATGCACACGGACATACACACAGCCAAACACACACACACAGACACATAAATACAAAATCATACACACACACACAGAAACACAAAAGCATACACACACACACAAATACACACACAGCCAGTGCTGACAAGAGGCAGCTGAAGACAGCCTGCTCATGGCCTGCTCATCGGTCTTAATCACTATTGTCCTTTCGTTCAATACATCGGAATGAATTACACATGAGGCGTCTGGCTGGAGCAGCGCTGAGGTGCCCACTCAGACATCAGCGGGGCTCTCTGCTCTCCCTCTGCACTCACCAGCTGCAAGAGGAGACCGTCTGTCCCTCACCTGAGAGTCCCTGGGGTCCAGGCTAATGGGCATCCTCGATAGGTCAAAGTCAGTTCAAGGCCAACAGGAGATACGAGTAAAGTGATGCCCCGTCTATCGTGGTAGTTACGTTCCAAAACCCCTCGCGATAGGTGAAAATCCGCGATATAGCAAGACCATATAGAAAACATTTTAATTTACAGTACCCCTCCCACACACTGGTTTAATACATTTTTCTGTATGTGTTATTGAACTGTTACTGCATTTTAATGAATATTTATATGTTACAGTATAGTTATCAGAAATTATAATATTGTTCTGACACTTTCCTTTATAATCTCCATTTCTATATGATATTGTTCTGAAACTTTTCTTTAACATGCATATATTAATGAAAAAAAGGTGGGGGATGTCACTGTATACCCCAGCTACTACATAACAAAAAATACTGAGTCACATAAGGTAAAGCACAGAAAGGAAGAGATAGATGGAGAGAGAGAGTATCAAAATGCCCAGTCAGCATGATAAAGTGACATGCTCTCTTACAGATAGTTGTCCAACCATGAACCTCTCAGATAGAGAGAAAAAAGGAAAAGAAAGAGAGAGAGAGAGACAGGAGTAGAGAGAGGCAGAGACATGTGCATGGACTGTGCTGGCTGAGCTTCTCTTGTCTCGTGGAGAATGCCCCGCCCTGTTTGTAACCCTGACTTAATGAGCGAGGGACAGTGATGAATGCACACACTCCTCCAGGGTCAGGAGGGGGCCTCCGTGATGGGCACAGCGGGCCCTCTTGGGGGCCCTGGAGTCTGGCCTGTGTGAGGATGGAGTGGCAGCGGTGGAACTGCAGCAGCTTTGCCCAGCCATGTGTTGAGCGCGTCACTAAAAAGTGCCGAGTGGTCAGCTGCAGCCTTAAGGTGCTTAGGGAGACACCTGCTAGCTTTGTTTCAAACATCTCGTCCCTCTTGCCACCCCCCAACCCCCCCCTCAACCCCTCCCTCCTTCCCTCCCCCGCCTCTTTCCTTTCATCCCCTAAGGAGTGGGCATCAAAGATAGATTAAGCCTCGCATCCTGTTTCAGCGACATCTTCTTGCTCTCACTGTGGTCAGTCAACCGTAGGCGCACCAGCAGAAGCCGCCAAAAGCCCTGAGTGGCTGCCACACACATCTGCACTGTCTAAGAGAATTGATTCTCTGTGGCACTAAATCCTTGCAGATGAGCAAGTCATGGACCACTCACTGTGTGCAAACTACCATATGTCACAAGAGAAGCGGAAATCTCATTTCCTTGCTAGTGATAACCTTCCTTTCACTTTTGCAATAACTTTAAAGACCAAGTGCATTTAATATAATATTGTCTCTAGGTTCGTTCCTCATACTTCTAAGAAAGAGTTACGTTACTAATCACCTTGTTAAAATGGTGAAAATATTGGTGGTACAGTACATTCTGTGCTGGGATAGTAAAGCTCACTTTAGTAGGGGTTTAAAGTCCAGATACTAGAAGTTGTAGTTCTCTGTTAGTGTTTTTCACTTTCCAATAAGGACATTGCTAAAGCTTCCGCTTCTTCTGCATCCTTTCTAATCTTCTTCTTCTTCTTCTTCTTCTTCTTCTTCTTCTTCTTCTTCTTCTTCTTCTTCTTCTTCTTCTTCTTCTTGTGTTGTGGCAGGTTGCAAGATGCGTCCCTGGTCCAGCTGGACGGAGTGCAGCAAGTCATGTGGAGGGGGAATCCAGGAGCGCTTCATGACCTCAAAGAAGAGGGCCAAGACGGCGCAGAACAACGCTTGCAAGGACCGCAAGGAGATCCGGGCCTGCAACGTGCAGTCTTGTTACAGCTAAACACCAGGGCTGTGTGGTTGGTATTAGATGGGGGTTTCTGTCGGTGGGGTTTGTTTTGTTGTTTCTGAAATACTGGCGGCCGGAGGGTTTTTCACAGGGCTGTAAAAGGAGCAGAATTGATCTGTAAAAGTGGTAAACCTAGGTGGACTGCAGTGACTTGAGACACCAGAAGCTCACAGTAAGAGAGTTAAGCTCCTCTCTGCTGAGGTCTCTAGTAGATATTTTTTTGTTTTGTTTGTTTGTTTGTTTGTTGTTAGAAGATGACTGCGATGTAAGCTGACTAGACTGGCACCAGTTAATAGTCTCAGTAAATTAGATGCCTTTTTTTCAGCAAGATAAAGATATCACATATATACATAGTACTATATAACCAATGCCATCACTGACAAGCCACGTGAAAGGAATGGGGCAGAGCCTTGACAGCTGTCTGGTTTTATTGAAAAAAAAAAAAAAAAGCATTTCAGATCAAAGGATCGCCTGTACTTGGTTCAGTCCCTGACAACTTCTATAGCTTGTGTCACAGTTAAAAGTCAAAGCGGGGCTCTTTTTTTGGTCTGGAGGACCTCACTGCTAAAGCCAAAAGCTTGAAGACAAGAGCGAATGCCAGCGGCTGCTCTCTGTCAAGGGCAGACACCCAGGATTTTCAGTTCAATTGAGTTTACCTCCAGTGTTTTTCTCTCTGAGTGTGTGTGTGTGTGTGTGTGTGTGTGTGTGTGTGTGTGTGTTCTGGCACGCGTTTATGTCTGTCTGTGTATATGCATTGTGTGTGTGTGTGTGTGTGTGTGTGTGTGTGTGTGTGTGTGTGTGTTTTACAAAAGTCCAAAAACGCCTATTTTGAGTTTTATCAAGTTGGCTTACCCAAGATCAATACATGATTGATCTGAATCCAAGCTGTCATGTAGAGAACAATTGATTTCTTTCCCCTTCACTGTTAAAAAGGTAGTTCTGTCACTTATACAGTATGGATATTTTGCTGACTAGTGTCAGTTTATTGTGATGAAGTATCATTGAATTAACCTTAAGATCAGATATATAGAAAATACTATGGCTTGTGTTTGGTTCAAATTTACGCTCTTGAACAGAAAAACACAGGCGAGTAACCATTCCAGGTTTTTTTATGAACCTCTGTATCCTTTTCTAGGTCAAACTCTGTCGTTACTTTTTACTTCATACAAGTATAGAAGCTTAAAAGGTTGTTTACTAAGATTAGGGGTTCATGTGTCACATTAGGGATTTTATTACTTTCTGTGTAAAATTTTGATATGTCACTCAACGCTCTTGCCAAAGTCATGTAGATGTTTTATTTCGGTATCTTTCCTCTGATCTTTTTTCTCAGTCTCTGTCTCTCATCATTCTCTTTCTCTGACTCTGTCTCTCCTTTCAACAGTATGTTACTATTTTGGAATAAATTCACCTTTACAATAAAAGTAAACGTGACAAACAAGTGTCGTCTCATTTTTTTCATGTCAGTCCATTTCCACATGGAGGCGCCATTTCATCAATATTTGACAACGAACAAGCAAGACTGCAGGACCAGTGGACGCAACAGATGTACGTTTGCCACTAGAGGGAGGTAAAAGCTTACGCTTAGTTTGGTTGAAAATGTTGAAAGACAACCTCATACCACATGTTTGAGTTGAACGCCTCCTCGTTTTGTGAAGACACTGACTCACTGAGGTTTAGAGGCTGTAACCACAGTTTTACTTGCCTGTTCCAGGCTCTGCAGAATATAAACTACCTTTCTTTTACAGTCATCTTCACCACATCATCATTGTCTGTTTTGGATTTCTCTCATTTAGAAACTATTATTGTTTGAAATGTCCATTTGATATGGAAATAATGTTGCAGAAATTGATTTGCTCAGAGAAACTGCACTCGACTAACACAATAGTAATAGAGTTCCAATTAGGAGAATCATCAACCCTGGCTCTTGTGTGACTGCATATTAACCTGCTATTACGTTGATAGCGTTCATCTACTGATTGCCTGGTGCCTGGTTTTCTATGCTCAACTCAAAAGTTGTTTTGTGGCTTTGATTAAAAGCAGAGTTGCCAGATTTTTAGTGTAGTCTTGGACCGAATTTCAAATGAGAAGCTTTATTTACAAACGGGGTAAACATATTCGTTGGAAAGAAATAAACAAGCCACTTGAAAGGATGCGGGCTCATATCTTAAATTCTTTTCTGGCGAACATGTGCTGTAAATCAGCACCATTTAACCTTTTGCAAGCTGCAAATTGTGAACCGGTAACCTTTCTATGAATGCTGCAAGTCAAGTCAAGACAACAGAAAGAGCACCTCTGCTGCTGTCCCTGGACAATAAAGAGCTAACCTAATTAACAAGCAAACATTCCAGTATTATCCAGCGGCGTAGTAGCCATAGCAACCACTGCAAGCCTACACAAAGTTTATTCAAGAAACATCCCCTCAAAATAGCTCTCCATTGACTTGAAATATCCATGCTGTTGTTGGCTTAGAGAGGGTTGAAGTGGCATGCGGGTGGGGTGGGGGGTGTGATGAGCATTGTGTAGCGCGACTCTCTGCAGCATCACTTTAGCTCTGGTCCATCTCTCTTTCTCTGCACTTAGCTGCAATGACAGTTGATGACAGAGGTGTCGTCCGCGGAGAGAGCGTGGTCCCGTTGCTCTAACAGGCGGGTCGTGGAGCGTCAGCGGTCAGCCCTGACGACGAGGCCCTGCTCTGCTCTGTTCTGCGCAGGGCAGCCTGTCTCACCCATGGTCTCACGTCTGTCACAGGTGTGCTGCTGGCCCAGGCCCTGTGACTTGTGGACGCATGCATGCATGGCGTGCCATTGAACAATCAGTGTCACGAGTGACTTGAGCGGCCCTACAGTTGCTGGAGGCATAACCTTGCCTGGGTCTAACTACATCTCTTGGTTCTTTCTTTCTTGCCCATCCTCCCGCCACTGGTTTGTTTGTTTCTTTCTTTCTGAATTTCATTCTTTCTGATTGTCTTTTTCTTCTTTCTTGTTGTCTTTCTCTCTTTCTCTATCCATTGCCTCTGTCAGTGTTCCTTCCCATCCTCCTGCTCCTCCTCCTACTACTCCTCCTACTCCTGACCCTGACCTCTTGTTTGAATAGATGCACGCTCCGTTTCAAAGTCGTTGCCCCCGTGCATATATATCTCCGTGCATGCTAAGCAGAGCTCCCACCTCCAGATCTTCACAGGCAGTGTGCGCCGTCTTGAGCTTTTAATGGCGGCATTATTATCTGTGTGCTCCACAGATCATGGCCACCGGAGCAGAGCAGCAAAAAAAAAAAAGCTCACTACCTTTATCCTCCTACTACAGCACACCGATTGATCTGGAATACCATATTTCACATAATGTATTAATGTGTACCCTACATGTGTGAATATAATTGAGCTAAAATAAGAATTCTCTCTTTTTTAATCTTTTCCCCTTTTATTGGAGAAAGGTGGTTTGCATTTGATGGTAAACCTTTAGGGCGATATAACAATAACTGCATATACACATGAGCCATGCATGACACATAATATCAGCATACATAAGTAGCATGAGCACGTATTACCTTACAGAGAATAATAAGTTCCTGCAGCAACCAGGTGGATTATATGCAGTTAAACTGATTATATCTTAGACTGTATACTCCATCTGATCTTAATGCCACATGTCAGAAGTTGTGCTTTTAAGCACTTAACATGTTATATTGATAACTTGGTGACTTGTCTTTTCTGATTTGAAATTTTAAATTTTAAAGCTGGAGACATTGACGTCATCTATGATGGGAACTTCCACAAGAGCAATAATTGTGCAGTGCACTGCGGTAGACAGGGGCAGATTTTTTAATCAAGAATCTCTATCGCCATGACAAATAATAAGCCCACACTCCAGCACTTCACGCACCCCCCTCCCAATTCCTCACCCCCCCACCCCCACCCTTGTCACTTGCACTATCTCCAATTCATCAGCCATAGAGGCCTGGGATTGGGCCCTACCTCTCCCAGAGCTTTAATCTCAACCATGGTGATCAATAATATTCCGACTGCACACAAATGATCTCATACAACACACATGAGCCCTGGGAAGGGAAGAGGAGACCAGCTCTAATGACCCAGCTCTGTGAAGAGGCACAGAGAGAGAGAAAGAGGGAGAGAGAGGCCATTCTCGACCTCAACAGAGAGAGAGCCAAGATTGAACACAGCCCCCCCCACCCTCTACCCCCCTCCTGCTTCCAGTGCCTAAGCCGATGGTCACGCTGAATGTCATGACGGGTAGGTGATCTTTTATAATTTGGTAAGCCAGGCGGCCCTGTCAATATTGTCCAGACATGGCGGGAGACATTGTGGCAGTCGGGTCTGCACTTCCATAGGAGGAGGAGAAAAGTGTCTGTCGGCATCCAGAGAGCAGGAAAGGTCACTGGATATAAATAGATCCCACGATGACAAATAAAAAAAGTTGAGCGTTGAGTGTTGCCATTTCTCAAAAGTTTTGAGGCAGCTTAAGAAGAAAACTACACTGTTTCCTGTCTAGTAAAAAAAAAAATCACACACATATAATAACACTACCACTATAATAACACTATAATCCTAGTACCTAAAGTAGCTATAATGAGAGTATCCTTGACAAAAACACAGACAGTGTGAAATGGGTATATGAGCCTTGAACAGTTGATTCCCTTTCATTCAAACAACAATGTTATTATATTCATTTATTCATAAGCTTGCATGGAAATCTTTAGTAATAGGCCCTGCCGCTGCCCTAGTTACTTCAAAGTTAGCTCCAAAGAGCTTGTCTTATTGTCTCAGGGACCTAAGATTACAATTTTAATGGGCTCTGTGCTATTGCAGGTTATTTTCCTCGTGATGTTTAATATAGATTCATTTACAGCAGGAAACGGTCTTAGCCTGTTTGGTGCCTATGGCAAGGACCACCTCTGGTGCCCGCAAGTCATTTTAAATCAACAATACACCTCTTCCAGTTAATGGCTAATTAAAGTTATGCTTGACATGGTCTAAAATACTCAATAAGCTATATCAGTGTCTACTACCTACTGTTTACTATCATGTAATATGGTGTAACTATACTAAAGCAAAGATGAATAAGAAGTGGCATATGATGATGTTCTCTAATCATGATGTTCTCTAATGTTCTATTCTGCTCAAGTACCAAAGGTGGGAAAGTGCTAGTTTTATGTTTGTTTCTTCAGGTGGTCCAACTTTTTAGGCCTTACTCAGAAACCTTATATACACGATTTTATGTCTAGGTTAACTGAGTCCAGAAATGGAATTATAATGTCTTTGACCAACCCCATACAAAGTGACACATGGTACTCCTCTTTGTTCTGAAGATACTGGAACAAACAACTACTGGTGTGATTTACTTATGGTATTAGTTGCAATTAGCTACACTATTAGATGTAGGCCTGTAGCCGCTGCAGCAACAAAGAAGGCTTTTGCTTCCTTCTATGTCAAAGTAAATAAAGTGTCTCTACTCTACTGTTCTACTATCATTTTCTTTATGAAAATAAAACTAAATAAATTAGCATATAAGTATTGGTCAGGCTATTCCCCTCTATAAAGTTTTTATCCGTAGACAGCCTAGCAGAAGTAAGGTGAGGACAACCCACTCATCCTCACTACTCTGTCACCGTAATGAGCTCATTATTGTTTAATAGACTGCTATTGTATCATGTGCTTTTCCCCTGACTCCAGAGGATGCCTGGCTTTGACTGGAGGTACCTTAGCTTTTGGAAAGAACATAGAAGAGTATGCAGTGCTTAAAAAGACATCTATGAACAGAGAAAAACACTTCTCCTGTGATTATCTGGCCCCCGGTATGCCTGGGTTAGCTTAGGCCAGTGTTTATAGCTGAAAACATATCCCACCAGGGAATGTGGATATTGAGTGTAAAATGGACTGGAGGATAAACACACAAATAAAGCAAATAATGACCACAGACCTCTACCACCACTTGCTTTATGCTGTCCTCTGGGATCACCCCACTTTCTTTCTCTCTCTCTCTCTCCCTCTCTCTCTCTTTCTCTCTCTCTTCCTCTTTCTCTCTTCCTTTCTCTCTTCCTCTCTCTCTCTCTTTGTCCAGAAGAATCAGAATCTAATGTCTACATATAGTGACTTCAGTAAAGCCAACTGATAATAGAGCATCTTGTTACAGCAGATGTTTCTATCTTAAGTTACTATCTGAAGTTATTATCTTAACGTGTTAGAAGGTGAAAGAAAGACAAAAAAGAAAAATGAATTTAAAATAAATAAATAAATAAAACGTCCACTACAAGCCACAGCCTATAATGCTAATTTTCTCTCTAAAAATTGTTGATGGTTATGTGCAAAAAAAGTAATCATTTCTCTAAATGGCTTCAGGCTGAAATTGTGGTTCAGGCAATGTGTTTTAGTCTTTAAGCAAATAAGAAAAAAATCCATTAAGTACAAATGTAAAACACAAAACATTTTTAATATTCCTTGCTTTGCAGTATAGCTACTTGCAGCATGGACTCTCTGTCGCAGCTTTGCTTAGAGTTCACTCATAAATGTGGCCTGTTGAGGCATATGGCATTTGCTTCAAGAGCCCAAAAAAAGAGAGGTGGGGGCTAAAGCGTCGCTGATTCACATAGTGGGGTTTTAAAACTGTCACTTGTCAAATAGCCCCTGTGCTAAAAGCCTCTACCCTCACTGCCCACGGCTCCACATGACAGTGTAGGGAAACAGGCTGCTGTCACCATAGAAACAGAAAAGTAACAATGGGTCCCTGACCTCTCCTGAGACGTAGCGACATTAACGTTCCACATTATTACCCATGCACCAGCAGTGCTGTCTGCACACCTTAGCAGCCAGCTGGCTGCATGATGTAATGACATCTATTCCAGTCATCACCAGTCTCAGACACGGATGGATGTGCATGGCATACAACGAGCCACAGAGAGGCCACTTCTGCTCCCACTGTAACAGGGCTTCTCAAAAGCACTAGGGATAAATTGTTTGAGTATTACAGGCCTGAACATCGTCCGCCACCACATCTTCATCCACACATGTGTGTGTTAGCAATAATTAGGTTATAGAGCTGCTATCCATGGATGTTGCTAATGGCAGCACATTCATCTGCACTCTACTCAGTGCAAAGACAGGGTGTGGGAAAGACAGACAGACAGACAGATAGTCAGTTCGGGAGGGTGTTGTGTGCATCTATTTTAGGTGTTAACACGGTTTAGCACAGCAATATATTACAGTACACAGTATGTGTTGACAGGAGGAAGGTGTTATGGGTGTAAAGGCTTTTGAGAGGTGACCAATTTAAAGTTCAGCTCTGAATTCCAAATTTCTAAAAAAAATAATGGCATGTTAAAAAGTTAGAAAGAAATATATATTCCCACAGTGAATCTTACTCCATAATGGAAATTAAAAAGTTATTCATATTGTATCATAAAAAAGTCTTTAGTGTGATTTATTTAAATGCTCCAGTGGCCCATTTTTCAGAGCTCCTGCATGCAGAAGACCTGCTGCTACTGGAGAGAGGTAAATATCATTAAAGTTGTTTATACACTTGGTCTATTTATATCTCCCTGTGAGAAAACCTGTTCTGTCAGATATAGAGAGAGAGTCTCATATCCAATACATGGATTCCTTCTGGCCTAAGCTTCTGTTAATCAAAGTGCACTGGGAGATGGGGATGATGAACTGGATTGATGTGTGGGCATAGTGAGTCCATTGTTGCATGACAAGCAATTCCTGTGCAGCTATCAAAGGCACCATAAACATTTGGGGCCTCAAAGAAAATGATCAGCCCCATACCAAGACAAGATATGATGAGCGCTGGGTTTGTCACTGCTGGGGAGCTTCTTGCATATTTATCAAGGTGTACCTGTGGCCACAATACACTGATCACTATAACTGCTCATCCAAAATGAAATTGTGCTTATCGTTAGCATTTGCAGGTAGCTGTAAAGGCAACGTTAGAGTCCACTGAGGTCGATTAGTATACTTCTTGCTGGGAGCTATCATCTTCTCTAATCAGTTTTTTGTTCTGACCTTTGCTCTGAATATACCAAATTTACCTGACAATCTTATCCAAAGTAGCTTATAGTAAATAAGGTAAAGGTACAGGAGCGATGTGGGGTTAGAGGCCTTGCTTGCTCAAGGGCACTGCGGCAGTGAATGAGGGTGTAGGAGATTGGTGGTGATATACTCCTCCACCCACATTTTTTTTACAACTGCTGGAGGAATCAAATCTGTGACTGTCTGATCCTTACCCATTAGGGCACAGCTGTACAAAAATAAACTGATTATGGCATCATCTGGAAAAGAACTACCTACAGAAAACAGAAGGTGTCACAGGGAGTCCCATCTCAGCTTTAGTGTTCCTGCCAGCTTGACTGCGATGCTTCCCTGAAAAACCTGTGTGGTGGTAGCCCAGATGTAGGAAAAGGCATCATCTGCAGCACTATATTTCAAGTCGCTAAATGAGTTTTGATTGTGTCCCACAGCTAAGCTTGCCACAATTCTTTGGAGGATTGTTAGGAAAGACCTTGAGTTCCTGCCTTCAGTACTCATCTCCCAGCAGTGACGATCCGTTGCTGCATCTCCCACTTACATCCTCGAGCAGTTCTTTTCTTCCTGCATCGTTATTCAGTGACTTCTCCCTGCTTTTTGCCTTTCAGAAGCTCAAGGCTCTTTGCTTTTTACTCTATGGACAGAAGAGAAGCCAGCCTTTGGTAAGATCTCTAGCCTAGGGCATCAACAGTCATAACCAACAGCAGCTCATCAAGCACTCCTAATGCCCCATAGCTCCTGTCCCTAAGCCTTTACCCCTATTCTCACCCCCACCATTCACCACCACCACCACCAGCCCCACCCACTGCTACAGAGAAAAAAGAAAGTAGGTGTTTGGGATGCAGGTATACTGTATATATGACTCTGAAGATAAGTGGTACTCTGGAAAGTGCTCCATCAAAGCTGATTTGTTTTGAGAAAGTGAAGCTGTGCAACACTGAGAGACTCCCTGTGTGGAAATGTGTTTCTATTTAAGCATCCATGTTCATGGTTGATAGCTTCTAACTTATGGATCCCTATGTTTGTCAGCAAAATATTCCCCATCCGAATAACTTAAAGGTAAATGTTTTCTGGGCTTTATTAGTTTTACTAAGACTCATTTTGTTTTGATGGTTGTAATGTTATAAATTTGTGCAAAAGATTTTTTTTTTGATTTTTGTTCCATTAGCCTATCGTAACAGGAAATTGCTCCACTAGCAAAACAGGGTGTAGGCCTACTAAGAGTCTATGGTACTAGGATAGAGCCATCAGCTCTAATGTTGCTGTCCTCTTCTCCTGCGTGGCTCTGCCTTTCGCTATGAAAAAGGGAAGGTTAACCCAGATATCCGGACTGTGGACATGTGTGGCATGTGTATAGTCTTGTGCTCATTTGTGCATCTTTGACCTGTGGCTAATTAGCGTTGGCTGCTCTCTGTCATGAGGGATGTGCTGGCAGCTCCGCAGGGGTGGGTGGCTCTCATTGCTCCTTCCTTATGTAAATAACTCATGAGGTGACACCGGTTTTCACATGCAGAATCCCTCCCTGACAAATCTATCGGCACCAGGAGCAGAAAGAGAAGGTGGGGAGCTGGATGGGTGGCGGGGTGCTGCTGCTTACACTTATCAGTGTGACGTCTAATTAAAACACAAGAGGAGCTGGCTTAGCCTTTCTCTCTCTCTCTCTCTCTCTCTCTCTCTCTCTCTCTCTCTCTCTCTCTCTCACTCTATATTTCTCTCTCTCTCACCTCTCTCTTTTTCTCTCTCACTTTCTCTATCACTCTCACACAGAGAAAGAGAGAGAGAGAAAGAGAGGGAGAGAGAGAGAAAGAGAGATGTAAGGAGAGAAAGAAGTGAAGAGAGGGAAAGACAAAGAGGGAATGTTTTCTCATTAGACTCTGTTCCCTAGTGACTGGGAGAGCATATGTGCCTATTGCTTTAGAAAGCCTATGTATAGTATCACCGCTGAGACACAAATTGTTTGTATGAAATTGCAGTAGGGTCTGCCAGTGTGCTACCTGCCAGAGATTACATGTACCACTGACAGGGACAGGAAAAGGGAACACACATTAACCCACTTACCATTCAATGGATTTATCACAGAAAAAAAAACATATGCCAGTTCCTTTCCTTAAGAGAAAACAGTCTGGCACTGCACCACGGGTATATTCTGTGTTACAGTTTTTACCAATCATTTTCACACGTGTCTCAATACCATGTCTACAATTTCTAAAACTCTTAACACATCTGCACCAACCAAAGTCTATGGGAGACAAACTACGTTCTCTTTCACATTGCTTTGACACAATTGCGTTCAGTCACCACTTCAACCAACATTCATTAGCACTTTTCTCAGTTAATGTTTACCACCAACAAAATTATGTACAACTACAACTAAATTTGCAGACATTTGGATACTCTTCTCAAAACAGTTAACTCTAGGATCAAAACCTAAAAGCAATACAATGCAATGTAACAAAGCACAGCATTTTGCATTTTGTCACACAAAAAAGAAATAATGTGCTTGAGACATCTTTTAGCCAAATAATTATTGATATTTAACACTTTTACACTTACGTGTGTGTTTCTTCACAATATTTTTTTTTTTATTTTTATAGCTTGTTACGTAACAGGTAAACAAAGAGGTTACATTTGCATGTTTATGGGCAAAACACTGTCATATAGAAAGTTGATATTGGAGTTGCTGTGTATTCCATTACCAGTGTGTACTGCAGGCTTTATCATGGTTTATCCAAAATGCAGCAGCACCATAGAGCATTACAGTAGGTAGGACCAAAAACAGCCGACAGTATGCAGGTTGGCCAGACTGACTTGAACGCAAAATTCAATGTAGCATCACAGGCAGTATGGGCGGGCCCAGGCTAATATTTACATACATTTACATGTACAACAAATATTACATGTTGTGGGAGAAAAATCCCCTTATAATGAAAACTCAACACGGTTCGATAAGTTTCTTTTGGCTGCCAAGGAGAGAGAGGTCTGTTTGGCAAAAGGACCCAACTCTCTCAACACTCACAGTTTGCAGCGCTCTTCTATTAGCACATATCAAAATTACACAATGACATCCTGTTTTTCTGTCTCGGTACCTATCATTTCTGCATTTCATCTGGTCATGTCTGGTTTTTGTCAGCTTTGCAAACGCACCATTCCTAGTTCCCCTTACTGGGCTTTCACTAGGCTGAGTAAAAGGTCACAGAAGCACGAGGCATACATTTCCCCCTTTTCTCCTTGATTAAAAAGCAACTCTTATAATCATATTGCTCATAACATTTCTTTTGCATAATGATAAAATCCATGAATTCTCTAACATATGTACATTCTTTTGCAGTGAAACATACTCTAACTGATGCAGGTAATGGGCGTTCGCCTTTCCTGCAGTGGAACACAATGTGGTTATATGTAAGCACAGGGTGAAGGTAACACATGTTACAGTTCATCCTGGTGTGTTTCTGGAGTGATGTGTTTTCTATGTGTATGACATATTCATTTTTGATTGACACAATTTATCTTCACTTATCTTCAAATCCACTGAAAAACACCTTGTGATTAGCATCAACATTTTCTAATACATACGGTACTTTACACAAATAATTTATTTGTAAACTGTATAGGTATAGCCTATACTCTTTATTTATCTATTATCAAAGGTGCATGAATACATACAAATGTCACTTAGATTGTTTGATAAAGTATGCATTTACATTACATAGCAGTAACATGTGCCATACTTTCAGACAAAGGCTGGATTTGTCTGAAAGTAAAAAGTGATTTGTTTCAAGTACATTGACCGGCATTGTAGTCTTACCGACCGACAGCGTGTGTTATGTTGTAGTTATGTTGCTGTAGGGCATTTTGCAGCAAATGTTAACTGATGTGCTCAAACGCATGTTGGTACAGCACACTGTGTTAAGAGTTTTGCAAAAGTGGACATTGTATTGTAACAAGGGTGAAAATGGTTGGCAAAAACTGTAATTCATTTGTAAACTGTATAGGTATAGCCTATACTCTTTATTTATGTATTATCAAAGGTGCATGAATACATACAAATGTCACTTAGATTGTTTGATAAAGCATGTATTTACATTACATATCAGTAACATGTGCCATACTGTCAGACAAAGGCTAGATTTTAAGTGATTTGTTTCAAGTTGTTTGCTTTTTTTAGGTTATTGTACATTGACTGGCATTGTAGACTTACTGACCGACAGCGTGTGTTATAGTTATGTTGCTGTAGCGCATTTTGCAGCAAATGTTAATTGATGTGCTCAAATGCATGTTGGTACAGCACACTATGTTAAGAGTTTTGCAAAAGTGGACATTGCCCTGCAAAAAGTATGAAAATGAAAAAGCTAGGGTCGCTGTTTTCCAAGGAGGTCACGTGTGCCAGGTCAAGATTACCGGACGTATCTTGAGGGCATGACAGAACATGCAAATGTGGCAAACAGCAGAGGTAGGCAGAATGGTAAACTGGGCTGCCTCACAGATGCCTACAAAGAAAAAATATCCTATGAATGCTCTGTTGTCTCAACAGCATTTACAAACAACTGCCTTTGACTCCTGCTCAATCAATATATAATCTTATGTCTGATTGGTTTCAGTGGCAGCTTTGTCAAGTGATTTCCCATGTCACTTTGATCTCATTTTTTTCAAGTTTTTTCCACAAAAAATTGATTTGGCCTCAAGTGGTCTGGCCTTTGATGCGGGTCAATTTTCTCATACAATCCTCGCTGTTGTCTGTATGAGGAGAGTCTTTGGAGGCGGTATTCTGTCCAGAAAGGAAGGAATAATGGTTTTAATGGCATTCTGAAGCAAGCTGATTGATCTGCAGCCATGGCAAGACACTGTTAGCTTAGGTTTGTGGGGGTAGTTTCCACTCAGGCTCCCTGATCTTAGATAGTTAAATTGCTTATCTCCTACTCCTCCAGGACACCACCTGACAACAGACTGGCCTGCTGAGAATCTCTTATAATGGCAATTACTGTAAGATATCACATCAACAGAGATGGCACCAGATTCTGTGCAAAGGCTAATGCTGGTTAAGATTGCCAGAGAGGCTGCACATTGTACATTTCCTTTCCGATAGACCGTTTTAATTGCTAAGCCAATGACTCAGAACCACAGCTCCACAGAATCTGCCTCTTTAAATGATACCAGACTATTCAGAGGCATATGTGTCACAGCTACCTAGACACATTAAGATACCTCTTAGTGGTAATAATTATTATATTATAGGATTAATAAATTATCTTGAGGCAGTGCTTTTATCTATCTGCAGCAAAATGTGACATTTCTAAATAAACAACAATGTATATTTGTTTAGTTTTGAAGTCTCTCTTTTTCACCCTTCTCTCCAGAAATATTTAAACAATTCAATTTATTTGGTTACCTTTTACAGCTAAGGCCTGCCTTAAATGCCCCACGTATGTTATACAGCCTAACACTGTAATTTATGCTGTTAGCACTGGGAGCATTAGAGTTATTTGAGTTAGATTAGTCAGACGGACATGACAGATGGCCTTATACATCATGAAAGTATTATTACTGAAATATGAATATTCATTCAGTTACGCTGCTTCCAACTATGCTGATAAAACACTGACGAAGCCGTATACAGCTTAATTAATTAAGCTGTATACGCTGACGTTACCTAATCACTTACATGTACTAAAGACGTGGGGCCTAATGTAACAGTTCAGAATGCAAAAAGTTCACTAGCCTTAGCCTACTCGAAATATGTTGTGCTGTTAGTGCTGTAATTACTTTATATATATATATATGAAACAAAGTTATGATAATCTGTACCTTTAACGTCGACGATGTCAAGGAGGAGATATTGTGAAATTGTCACGCTGACAAAAACATATACATGATTCACCTTATTATCATAATAGTGAAATGGGCGGCTCTGTTGATACATTTGGGAGAATCCGCTGAGGGCACGGTAAAGAGGCCAGTTGGGCTTGAAAAAATGCAGGATTGCCCAAGCGTTTATATTGAGAAACAGGAGAGCGCAGTCGGAGCTGCCCATTCATGAGTGCCAGCCTACCATTCAGTTCCAGCAGTACCAACAATCTCACGGACGCATGAGGAGCGGCACCGGCATATTCAACCAGTTGCACTTCCCTGGAAAACATTAACAAGTTTTCTTTCAACGACAACACTGAGAGATACTTTTAACTCTATTTCGGTTCGGGACAGACTCGGCTGATGCGTAGCGCGCTTTGGCATATGTGGAGTTGCAAAGTGCCGGGTATCGCTGTTCAGATAAACGAGCGGAGAGGTGTGGAGCCGCCCAGGACCCCGTCAATCCAGAAGGATGCTGGTGGGAAATGCCTGCAGACAGAGAGGATGAGATCTGTCGAAAGGCGCTGGAACTGCTGTCGGATCTTTGTTCAAAGGGGGAAGTGCAAAACGATAACTGTTTGGATTTCATATATTATTTCCGAGATCTTGCAAGACCTCGACTTGAGTCAGGTAATGGCACGAGTGCATTCTTAAGATATGTTCAGGCTTTGGAATGAGCGAATGAGCTTCAGAGCTGGAATGAGCGAGTTTCCCCAACTTTAACAACAAATCTTATAGTTTAGACAAAATTTGAAGAATTTTTTCAAGTGACTTAAATTATTTTGGTAAAAAATGTAACATCTGCGATTTATTGTTCGACATTAATTTGAGATTCTGAATGATTTTCCAGTTTATTTCAGTTTATTGCAGGTTTCAGGTTAAATGTAGCGAATTCTTCTTATTTGTAAGGATGGGTGGTCGGCAGCCCCACCCAACGACAGGCAAATCTTGATATGAGGCATATCTGTATTATGTTACAGTACTCAAGAATGATGCAATAAAACAATTCACTAAAGTTTCTGCAGCCAACAGGGAGACGATGCCATCATGTGTAACTCGATTTAACCTTCGGATCGTTGACAAGATTGTATTGTTTAAATTGTGTTTTCCCATGTAGTCAGACACTCAAAAGCATGACTGATATACTGTGTAATGACTTTAGGCCTCTTTTGAAAACGTGATGAATGTGCTACAATATGTGTAAACTGTGTAAACGTGAATATCATCACATTGACATTTTCAATTGTCATGACACACTGCAAGACTGTCTGTGCTACAGCTGATTCTGCTGAAGCACTCACAGCCAAATACCCATGAAAGAAAAGTAAGGTGTTGCATCTTGCATAACAACTCTTCTAAATGGCGTTGCTTTCAACATCGCAGTCAGCTCAGCCTTTACAAAGACAGCAGTAGATTAATTAGCCTGTCAAGATGATGATAATTGACAGGCAAAAACCAACTGTGATAATAAGAGGGCCCCCCTCTTCAGTACCAGGGATAGCGTGCTCATCGTACACGTGCCCTGGTCTAATGAGAGCTGAAGGCTTCTGCGTATGCAACAACTTTTAAATAGAGCCTAGTGGAGTTCATGTTGGGAAATGATGGTGTGCTGTGCAACAACGCAAACCTCTCTCCTCTCTCCTCTCCTCTCCTCTCAGCCCCCAGCCCTCCTGCCCTCCTCACACACACGCACTCTCTCTGTCGGCTTGATAATGGAGCTTTACGGGAGACACTGGAGAGGAGCATCGGCCCCACCCTCTCTGCGTAGCCCTTCAAATGGCCAGCGTCCCTTGCAACCTCTCTGTTATTGACATACGCTGTGCTTAGCTGCTAAGGGGGTATTGAACCATGATTGTTGAGCCTCTCCCCCAAGAGATATTAAACTAGGCTTTAATGAAAGGCAACAGCTGAGGCTGCCCTCTCTATAGAAGATGGGTGTTTGCTTTCACATGCACTTATTTGCTGGGTGGAAAGGTCCAACCTCCTCCACAAGACATAAAATATATGGTGGAGAGACTTCCACAGTGAAACACATGTCAGGGATTCACTGTTGGAGGTTATTGGCGTGTTTACCCTGTTACACACACTGAAGACATCTAACACAGACAGAGATAGATTGGCATAGATATCTAGACAGACAGACAGACAGATAGACAGATAGACAGATAGACAGATAGATAGATAGATAGATAGATAGATAGATAGATAGATAGATAGATAAATAGATATTCATTCTTGCTAAGACTAGAGAGATCCATTGGTGAGTATTGCTACAAAGTGAAATTCAGAAAGTGAGTTATCCTAAAATGAGGGGAGATATGTTTCTGCCTCACAAATAGTGTCTTTGGTAAAGTAGATATCGACAGGCATTACGCAGCCTCTAGGCTCGTTGGTAGAATGAATAAGGTACTTGAGCGTGTAAGTCAAACAAATTAACTTTTCTCTCTCTCTCTCTTAACCCCTGCTATGGCAAAAAATGGAATTGAGTTTGACTTTGGACTTGACTATAGGCTTGATAAGTTCACTGTATAAGCTTAGCTCATGTCCTCCCAGTATGCAGAGAAATTGCTTTTTCGACTTTTCTTGAAATTGCAAGACATCTATGAGTCCAGTTTCCTGATGCACAGCACCCATTTTTAGCAGAGAGGACAGACTACCCCCTGCCTGCTCTTCTCTGTATGTCCTAAGCAATATAGCTCTGCTGCAATATAGCAGCCCCCATGCTGAGATCTGTACAGTAGGTCTCCAAGCTGTTCAGATGTGATGCCTCATGAATTGTACATTTTTTTGTGTCAGCTTATATACATGCAAGTGATTTCATGTACTGTATGCATTTGTGATACTTTAAGGTAGATGGAAAGGGTTTGTGACTTGTGAAACATGACTTATAAACTATTCGATTATTCCCCACCCTTGACAGAAAGCAAACAGGCTCTATTCATCTTTTGTTCTTGTTTTTCTGAAGATCAATACCAAAACACCAAGAAACAGTTTCTTTAATCATACAGCAACCTTGAGCCAAGTGCTTCTCATTTGTTGTCTGATTCAGACCTAGACTCCTATCAAAAGATGTGCTCTTACAGATGTTCTGCAATACAAAATCATGGTCAGTTTTCTGAGGCAGTTTTCTGATTCTGGTATGTCATGTCTGGGTAAATGCTTTGTAGATATGCTCTTTTTTATTTGAATTTGAATTTCATTTGAATTTTGAATTTGAATTTTATTTGATCTTAAAAGAGCACCCAAAATAATTACGGTGAACAAATCATAGGTACCTACTATTACATCTGGTCACCTTGCTTGTTTCCCCAGATTGCAGTTTTAGTGTTCAAAATGTTAAAACAAAAACCCAATAATGAAAATGCAAATCCTGATGCACTCAGTTATATAATGAGGCACAGACATGTCTATTAGGAGGCAGGGAGCCATAACAAAACAAACAACACAAGGACAAGTTACTAAATGAATGGGCAGACACATAAGCACATAAAGACATGAAGCAGCACATTAAAATATCTTTGAAAACAAACTGGCATACTTTTGAAACAGCAAAATCGAATAGGAAACTGAAAGGGAAGTGGTCAGCAGACATTCCTAAAGATTCTGTACAGAATCTGATACTGTTTTGGTCACATTTCATTTGGACTGTCTGCAGATGATCCTATTTGATTTGATTTTGATTTTTATTTGATCCCCATTAGCTTTTGCTTTTAGCATCAGCTATTCTTCCTGGGGTCTTTCTCACTTATTCATTTACAATTACAAATATCAGCCACATGGCGTCTATTATGAAGTAGAAAAGCATTCAGAGACCGCAGACCACCAGTTCAACCCCCCACACCCACCCCCTGTTTTTTTTTATTTGGGATGGGATTACCCATGTTTCCAATTTGTTTTATGACGTAACCAATGAACTGATTTTTACCAAAAAAGAATCAACTCGAGGCAGTAACAATACAGACATACTGTCAGTATTTCAGAATGAAACGTTCATGACTTACTCCGGCAAAAACCTAACGAATGAACTGTCAGTTGCATTTCTGGTAAGTGCTGTAAAGGATAAGGGTTTAGTTTTGAAAAGGGAATCTGCAACAAACAAATAGTAGTGAAGGAATTTCGACAACACAAATGTATATTCTCTGTAGATTGACTACCCAATTGTGCAAATTATTTAATTTCATTTCAATTTAGTTGTGTATTTAATTTGAAAATAAACATTTGTGTACTATAGTACTTTACAATTAATAGTAAAAAAAAAAGAGCCTAACGATTTAAAGAAACACAGCATTGACATATTAATAAACTTCATCAATACTACCATGAACACACATCATCTCAATGCCTCTCTTAGCTGTGCACAAATACATTACTACCTCATTAGCTAAACACACTTTGCCTGCCTGAACCAAACTATCAAAGCAGCTTTGAAAGCTTCATTAGCATGATATGGCTTTCTTGTTCTATGTTGTTGATGACTTCTGAAACTCCTGCTCTCTCCAGCCCTCATGTTACTGTAACAGTTCTCTTGCAGTGTAATAGCTAGTACTAAATGTCTGTTATTCACACAGAAAAACTGTGCATGAACATTAGGAAAAAAAAAGGTCAATTCTGTGTGTCTACAGAAGGTAGTGTGTATGAATATACATGAGATACAATACTTGAGACATCCCACAGAACTACACAGCTACTTAGGATGTTGTTGTCAGACATGCATTATTTATTGGTATATTGAGAGATTACTTCAGAGTATGTAGATGGCTAGAGTAATGTCCAGGTGGCTATTATCTGATGTGGGAAAAAAAGACATCAACATGACTGCGTGGCTTCATAAGTGAGACATTAGGGAAATTATTTTTATCCAAACAAGTAACAGACAGCAGTGATGAAATTGGAGGCAGTGTCCTAGATACATATTTAAAACACACACACACACACACACAAAATCATCATCTTAGTCAGTGATGGAAAAGCTCTTGATTTCAGGCGTATGGTGGAGCTTGCTGATTACACCTGAAGCTACGTATGGAGCACCTTGACACTGGGGTGATTTTGCTCTTGTCCAGAAGAAAGGTCAAGCAGCAGTGACACCCATTTTGAGTAGTATGCATTGATTGAACATGATTAGGATTAGGAATGCAAGGGGGGTAGAGGTTGCACACAGAAGCGAAATGGTTTAAAAAAGTCAGTTTTTGATTAAGATGCTGAAAACATTCATTCAGGAAACAATTCAAGTACAGCCAATCATCAGTGTTTCCAGTTTGATTAGGAATAGAAATATTTTTTGTAACAGTTCTTAGACTATGCTCAGCCAGCCCTGATAGTCTGACTGTACACTCTTTCTCTCAGTAAGGCTATCGTGTACATGCCCTAGATTTGGTGTGAAACACATTTTGGTTGAAGGTATCCCCTCGCCTTGAGAAAAGACAAAACATTTCATTTATCCATGTGCTACACAGCCAGTATTGGTTTTCATTTCCCTGGGTTTTTCTGGTTTGTCCACAGTTTTGACATGAAATATATATATATAAATAATATTCAACTCTCTTTGTCACTCGAGCTTCACAAGTAATTGAATCTATAAAATGACTGACAGTATTTCAGCATGTGGCTACTACAGCTATTCTAGGCATAAGAGATAATTTACCCATCACTGAAATGCAATAATGCCCCAAAAGTCTGCTACCTGTTTTTTCCAATTATGTGCTAATTTCAAAATATATGAACTGTTATATACTTCTCTGTCCACACATACCGTTCTTTTTAAACTCTTGGACTTTGCTAACAAATTTTCGCGTTTCCATGTAATATCAAGAGCTTTTTGGCACTGACACCAAAGGTTGCTTCACATTTCTGCTACTCCATCCACAAGGACCACAGGACCTCAAAGGTGTAAAATTGATGCATACTTGTGCAACAGCTTAAAACATTGTTGGCTTTTAAATGTTGTGTAGGTTTTTGGTCTCATGCTGTTGCTGATATCAGGCCTGTATTTGCCTCCTGTATTGCTGCTGTCAGCTGATTTTGGTAATTACATTTGTCACACATATGAATTAGGGCATTATAATAATTAAGTAATCAAGGCAGTGGTAATTAAATTTGTCTTATATCTGCCGACATTTCTGCCATGTATACCAAGGCCTTTGCAGAAAGCAAAGACCACAGCGCTTGTCATTGTATGTACAGTGTGTGTGTGTGTGTGTGTGTGTGTGTGTGTGTGTGTGTGTGTGTGTGTGTGTGTGTGTGTGTGTGTGTGTGTGTTGCTGTTTTAAACTAATTATGGGGAGCTGACATCTTGGCATTATTTGAAACACTAAGTCATCTTGTGTCTATGTTTTTTTGCCTCCAGTGTCAGCAGATAAAAACAATTTGGATGGTATTTATTCTTATGCCCATCATACATGCCTGCCATTGTTATTGACCCTTGGTAGGCTTCTGTATTAGTGGCTAAATCCCAAAATCGAATGCTATTCACATGAGGCTATATCCCCTCCCTTGGGTACACCATTGAGTAGTTTTAGGTGACTCTTCATGTCTCATCTTGTGCAAAGCATGCCATGTTCCTGACCTTTCTTTTAAGTCTTAGTTTATCTGTGGTATCAAAATGAAAACTAGGTTCACTGAGTAAAATGTAGGCTGACCTGTGATATTTTTTTGAAAGATTCATTATTAAAACCTGGCCGAGGCATAATCTAGAGCAATTACAAATGTTAAAGAGGACAAGCATTGTATGTTGGAGATATTTATGTCATTTCTAGTTGACTGGATCCAATCATTTCTTTGTTAAAATGAGGAGGGTCGCGCAGCACATTGTGTGTTTTTTTACATATTACTGTGGACCACCTTGTCCTTAGCAATGACACAAGTTGTTATTCAAAACAACACAGGTACAGTCCACTTTCGAAAGCATACTAATTGATAAATGAAACCACGACATCCATCCACCTCTGCTCTCTACTTAATATTCTCCATCCCTACAGCCATCATTCCAAATGACATGTCCTATTAGTATTCTAATTTCTCTCTTCTGCACTCGTTATCCTGCTCTCTCTTTCTCACTCTCTCTCTATCACTCTCTCCCTCTCTCTCTCCCTCTCTCTCTCTCTCTCTCTCTCTCTCTTTCTCCCTGTCTGTCTCTGTGTGTGTGTGACTCTCTCTCTCTCTCTCCCTCTTTCTCTCTCCCTCTCTCTCCCTCCAACAAACCCAAACTTTGGCAGATGTGTCCGTGAGTCTGCTGTCTCTGCTGGTGACCACCTGTGGCCTGGCCCTCTTCGGGGTCTCTGTGTTCGTGTTATACAAGCTCTGGTGGGTGCCATGGCAGGAGCGCTTCTTCCCCTCCAGCCACAAGGAGGGCGAGCAGCAGCCGGTGCTGAGCGAGGAGGACGGCATGGAGCAGGAGTATGGCCACGACTTCACCACTTCCAAGGAGCCCTCGGGCCCGGTGCCGCTGCTCCCGGAGTCGGCCATGAAGATCAGCCACACGTCGCCCGACATCCCCCTTGAGGCCCAGAGCAAGGCCAAGGAGAACTGTGCGCACAACCCGCGCATGCAGCGGCAGATCACAGAGCCCACCTCATCCGTGCGGTCAGTCCTGCTGCCCCCTCATGGGCAGGCTTCATTTGCACCACTAGAGACTAGAGTGGCCTGGGCATCTCTTCCGGTCCCAGCCCACACTTGTCACTATGTTTGCTCCAGGCCATTGCTATAAACAGGCCTGGTTCCCCTGGCTAGAGCAGAGCACATGTTGATATGATCATGTTGGTGAAGAGAAGTAATGATTCAGTGCCCTGTAGGTGGACAGGTTAAAACCGAAGACAGGTCACCAGCTGTATGACCTTCAGGTTCTGCACATTTTGTGTAGATGAAGTTAGAAAAAAAAACTGTCATTGTATTACCATGCCATACAAACAAGACATAATTATAAATTTCCATTCTAAGCACTGCAAAAAATAGACATATCAGTTTTTTCTAGACAAAATATGATTTATTCACACTTGCTGAATAATTTAGTGACTGATTTTCAATTTTTAAAATATTGAACAAATGACTTCAAATTAGAACAAAGTACAAAGAATGTCTGCGCTTTTGTCTTTGGCAGGCACAACTCCATCCGCAGACAGATGAACGTGTCCAACCCAGACTTCAACATGGCCCAGTTTCAGAGGCAGGAGTCCCTGTGCACCTTGGGCCGCATCAAGCCCGAGCTGTACAAGCAGCGATCAGTCGACACGGATGACGAACGCCACCCCGACAGCTGTGGTCGGCTGCACTTCATCCTCAAGTACGACTGCGACCTAGAGCAACTCATCGTCAAGATACACCGTGCCGACGACCTGCCGGCCAAGGACTTCTCCGGGACCTCTGACCCCTACGTGAAGATCTACCTGCTGCCCGAGAGGAAGACCAAGCACCAGACCAAGGTGCACCGCAAGACTCTGAACCCTGTGTTTGACGAGGTGTTCCTCTTCCCCGTGGCCTACTCCGAGCTGCCCATGCGGAAGCTGCACTTCAGCGTCTACGACTTCGACCGCTTCTCGCGTCACGATCTCATCGGTCAGGTGGTGGTGGACAACTTCCTGGACCTGCCCGACTTCCCGCAAGAGACCAGGCTGTGCAGGGACATCCTCCATGTCACCTCTGTGAGTACGATCCATCCGTCACACTCACCACACACACACACACACACACACACCGCAGAGGCTTGCACCGGTCAGCAGTCGATACACTGCAGGGCGATCGCCAGGGTTGAATGTGTCAGGGGCTATCATATGCACATAACCTGCTCACTGATTTCTCCAGGAAAATCGATACAAGACAGTCTGTTTATTGATGGAGCTATCAGGCATGATTTTTTACACAGTTTCCTGGAAAAAAATGCCATTTACTGGAGTAGACTTGCATGATGTTAGAGATAATTGATTTGACAATTGATTGTCCATGCTAATTGAAAGGAAGCTAATACAATCAAGTCTGCTTTTTTCTGCATATACATGTCCACAGAAAAGTCTAATGTGAAAATTACAGTCGCAGTATTTCCTGCAAACATTTGGCCTATATTCTAGAAAAGGTTAATGTGTTGTGAGTGGTATAAATAGTAAAAGGGGTTCCGGTGTCTGGTGCATTGTATCAGTGGGTGTCTGACAGCCTTTGGCAGTCTCTGCCCCCCCCCCCCCCCCAATCCAAGGAAAATGAGCTTTGTGAATTGACCACCTAAAGCAAACCAAGGACAAGCCCAGAACTAGATTCTCAACGGAGGAAGTCATTACACAGAAAATGGAGACATTGTGCCATATCCAAAGGCTATTGAACTCAATGCTAATCTGTTAATGGTTATGGGTTAAGATAGCCATCAGCTTAATGAGCGCAACGTTACCCCAGAATGAGATGAGAGATTTGAGTCCAGGTATCCCTAATGTAACACTGGACACGGACACACACCTTGTGGCTGGTTTTTGAGCCCCAAGCTCTCCAAACATATTTGATCATCCGTCTCATCTAGACAGCTTAATTTCATCCTCAAGTGGTCAACACAAAGAAAATTAGGCCAGTGCACACAAAAGGGTTCCTTTCAGGTCAGCTCTGATGTGAGGTGAACCCAAGTTGACCCAGACAGAGGCACCCAGGTAAGCTAGCCCCCCGCCCCAAAGTCCCGTCCCTCTGTGGCCCGGAAGTTGGGCCAACCTTCCCAGTCTCTAAATATAGACAGGGAGAGAGAAGAGCCACACAACATGGCACTCCCGTCATCCGCTAATTAATTAGGCGGTGCTCAGTGACCAGAATCAGAATGGATTATGCTCACGTCCCCACCTCCATGGGCACCCGACAGGGAAGCACCATGCCAAAAAAACGAGAGAGGGAGAGGAGGCACGGAAGAGGATCGGTATGACCCCCCCAGCCCCCTTTATCCATGCACAGCTGGCCGCTCCAGCCAGATGGGATACGCTGCAGAAAAGCCTGCACACACACACACACACAGGCTTCCATAATGCTGCCGAGTCGTGCTGAAAGACTGCAGAGCTCTCCTAAATTGCCAGTGAAAATGCTCTCCGACCCCATTATATGGGGCTAGATGAAAAAATATTAAAATGTTTTCCGAGCTGTTATTTCCTCTCTTATAGCTAGTTCTGCACACCATCCAGCCACCCCCCCAGTCTTCCTAGTGCTTCAGAGGGGGTATTATAAAAATACACTTTGAGAAGAGTGAATATTTAATGATCACACACACACACACACACACACACATACACACACACACACACACACACACACACACACACACACACACACACAGTAAGAAGCGTGCATAGAACTGACCTAAATCTGAAATAGCAGGACTTGGTGTGCTGTGACATGAATATGCAGAGTGTAATGTGGGTGAGTTGTGTTGTTATTCAACAGCATCGGGATATAGAAATGTAGAAGAGAAAGGAAAGGAAGGATCACCTCCAGGCTGTCACATCCAACACCTTCTCCCCCACACTTTCAGTGATTAAGCACTGTTCAAACACACTTTTATTCACATAGGCATGGCCTTGGCTAGCAGTCCTCAGTTGTAAACAAACAGAACAACTCAGAATTAATACGCAGTTCAGAATTTTTATCATATTTTTTTTACTTTGTTGGGCAAGAAAAGCCTTAGGTGTAATTGTGATAAATGAGTACTAATCTGTTGACATTACGGTAACAATCAACTGCACACTAATCTCCAATTGTTTTTCCGATATCTACACATTAGTTGCAGTGCTCAGGCTGCCACTGACGTCTAGCTCTTACTTTGCTCTGTAGGCCAAACTTTGTATCTTCGCCAGGTCTGATTTTTTTTCCATTTATTTATTTATTTATTTATTTATTTAGAGACTACAGGGATTCCCCGTGGCAGGTAACTGATGTTGTTCTTTGGGACCTCACTTGTGACCCAGAGGGGTTGGTTTCAAAAGTAAAGTGGGCTGACATCAGGCACTTTAAGCCCCCCCCTCCCCCCGCCCCTATCTGGGCCACACCTCAGGGGACGGGTGACACAGGGAGACTTGCAGGACCAGCCATACAGTGCATGCATAAATTATTGCCTGAGACCTGGTTATATTTCCAATCTCCCATATGTGACTTTGAAATCGTAAACTCACATTAAATTTATAGTGGCAACATGGCTATGAATAAGGTATGTGCGATGAGGGTCTCTCGAGCAGGCGGTTGGTGTACTTGTATGTATGTATTTACAGTAGGAGCCTACTGTTAAGAACTAGTGAAGTGTAATGTGTGTGTGTCTCCTCACTGTAAGTCTCTTTTCATCTATATTCCGTTGGGTTTTTCATCAATTCAGCTGGGCAGTTACCATGAGATAACTTGGGAGATCATAGAAAGGTCAGTTTCATTTATCTTGAGGTGTGCTGGAACATTAAATATTAAAAAGTCATAGTCATCAGCAATGTAGTCCATGTGTCCCACGATTTTAATTACCAAAGACCTAAAGCCCAAACTCAGTAATTGCATTTTTGATTGCTTATCCAAAAAGTTTTGGAAAAATTTACAGTTGGTTTGGTCAATGTGCTCAAAGAAAATTGGAACACTACGACTTTGCAAGAGCATAGGAATTAAGAGGAAAGAGAGTCATACTCTGTACCAGCACCACCACAGAAACAGAAAAAGCCTTTGGTCTCTTAGTTCTCAGTACTGAATTGATTGCCTTACAGCTTTATAAGGGGGCTATCTGTCTCTATAAGGCTTTAATGAAAAGCCTGGAGGAATAAAAAGATCAATTTCATTGTCTTATGATGAAGATTAAGAGTTTTATGAATGGAACGTATTGGTGTCTGGAGCTAACCTTTTCTTAATTATACCCCAAATTTCTTAATTTGTCTCTTTACTCGATACATGGTGCTATATAAGCCTACAGTCATCCACCAGGCTCTTACTTAAAAAGACATTCAATGATACTTGCTCTTTGTCTTTCCTTCCTTGCGCTGCATCGGGTCAATTTATCGACACATATAAACTTGCAGTTTAATGAGGGCCTAATAAATAGATTCGGAGTGTCATGATGAAATGGAACATGCTCATCATATGAACCCGTGCTCTCTGTTATGTTTGATTAAAACACCTTGCTCTAAATGTCATTAGCCAGATTATCAACAGCTTCAAGGTCAGATCAGTTATTAAAAACTCCACGACCCCTCACTCTTTGGGAAGCTGGCCCCTGTCCTTGTGGACTTGTATTTGTGATTTGGCTTCTGCCTGTCTCCTGATGAAAGGCCTTTTTGTAATAACAGCACATAGGTTATACACCGTCATTTTAGAATACCTCCACTCCTGCTTTTTCTCCCCCCGCTGTCTCATCTGGGCTGTATTTAAGGGTCGCCTATAAATAAATCACAGCTGAATTAATGCAATGCAAATGGCAATCCATTTCTCTCAGCTGGAGGAACAGATTGAGGCTGTCTTAATCTTTAAGCCTTGAAAGGTCAGTGGGGGATGATTTACAGCTCAGAGCTGGCCTGTCAAGATTCACCTCCACCAACAATCAAGGATTACATCCAAATTACTCAGGTAGTGCTAACAACCCCACTGGAGATTGGAAGAAAATGGTACTGGTCATTTGTGTGACTGGCTCCGCTGTATATCATACATCCAAAGAGGAACATTATAGGATGACAAAGTACATTGTGTCCTTAAACTAGCCTCTTAAAAGAGGCTATGAAATTCCTTTTTTAAAAGTTAGTTAAACTCTTATTACAGTAACTCCTACATAGATTTTATACAGGGTACAGGGTACAGAATATGCAGGGTCGAATTCCCATGTTGTTGCTGATAACTTTGAAGGAGTTTTCTCTAAAGGATTGTCTCGGTCTGTTTACGTGTGTAGTTATCCCAGTAGCTCCAGGAACATCTATTCATTCTAAAGCAGAGAAAAGTTAAAGCTTAATTTAAAAAGAAATAGTGTTAGCTAGAGTGATGAATAATGTAGACTGTTTTTTTATTAAAACATTACATGAGAATTTATTTTGCTTGCATAATAATTCTTCACCACTACTCCTTCCATGAGGTAGTAATACTGATAATGCTGTCATTATAACTATGTAAATGATTTTTTAAAAGGTTCTGAGTGATTTCTGTTACTGCAGCCTTTGCTGTTGTCAAGTCTCACAATTCTGATGGACAAGGCTGTCTAAGTAAGAAAAAAATGTTAATTTCAAATCATATTATACATTTTTATAAATAGTGTCTCTTGGCAACAACTGGAAGAAGTGAAGTAGCTCATTTTTCACTTTGTGGATAGTTCTGGTGGTAGCCTCTTCAGATATGCCATTCAAAAGCATAGGAGGGCTTGCAAAGTGACAGGGGGTGGGCGGGCTAACACAGTGTCACCTAAAACAAAAGGTAATGGGCTGCTTGCCATCACTGCACTCTAAAAAAAGATGTTCATTGTGCCACTAGTCTGCTCGACAGGGTTAATGAGAAGTCACACCACGGAATCCATGTGTTTGCTTTATGCGGTTCTAAAATACTAAGGGGATTATACAATGAGTAATGCAGACATGAATCGGTCAGCACCAGTGATGGATTTATGTCTACATTCAGTGAACAGCTGTGTCATGTTTCACTATTTTGCAGAGGCAAACAATTGTCTGACACACACCATGTATCATTCTTTAATCCTTACCTTCATCTTCATTTCAGAGTGATTCGCCACTTGCTTACATATCATAATAGTAAGTGTGAGTGAGTGAGTGCCAATTACCTACCTGTCATCAGAGTCGTCCCCCATTTGGATCCTGAGTAATGGTATTTGTGTTATACAGAAAAGGTCCTTTCAAGGCAGTATTTGGCCCAGTCAGAATTTGTTTAGTCTGTAAAACCATGGGCGTCTTGTCACTCGTGGTTGCAAACACATGCCTAACATGGTCATCATTGGTGGTCTACAAAGTTCACATGGCAATTACACAATCCTGCAAATAGAGATAGCCAAACCAACAGTTCCCCATTGCTATCCTGGGTTGGTAAACAAATATGAGCTATTAACCAATCCCACAGTTGGACATTTATATTATTCATACTTTTTCCAATTATCATTTATTATTTTTTATTATTGCGCATGGTTTATCATCTGCATTTCATTTTGTATCACTATATTAAGCCATCTTAATACTGTCTTTGGTATGGTACGGGGGTCCCAGCAGAAATGGAGCCATTACCCAGCTTTAATGACGCATGCACAAGTCATAATTATATAACATTAATACGCTGCTTGATTGCATTAACATCATGGAAGAAATTTGCTCTCCCTCTCCCTACCCATCTCCCTACCCATCTCCCTCTCCTGCTGAAAGCCTCCTCTGCTCCCCCGTCATTTCTTCCCTTCGTCCCATCCTGACTCTGCCCTCTCTCTCAGGCGCTGGCTGTCTGCATGGTGGCAGGCACAGTGCTGTGTGCCTATTATGGGGCCCTTCAAACACTGCAGGTGTCCTGGGGGAAGGCGTGAGGTGGATAATCACATAAGATGGACTGCTACTGCTAACTCTCTTTCTTTCTTTTTTTCTTTCTTCTTCTTTCTCTCTCTCTCTCCCTCTCTCTCGCTTTCTCTCCCTCTCCCCTGTTCTCTCAGTCCCTCACTCTCTCGATCTTTTGCTCTTTCTCTCACTTTCTTCCTCTCTTTCTTTCTCTCTCTCTCTGCTTCTCTCTCTCTCAACTTATCTCACTTCTCTTTCTCTTCCTCATTCTCACAGCCTTTCTGTCTTTCTCTTTCTCTCTCTATCTCCTGTTCTTCCCTTTCTATCTTTCAGACTTTTCTCTTTATATCTGATCATCTCAGTGTCTTTTCTCTCTCTATCTTTCTCTCTCTCCCTCTCCCTCTCTCTCTCTCCCTCTCTCTTTTCCTCCCTCCCTCTTTGTCTCCAATACTCAATCCCTCTCAGCCCCTTCAGTAGCCCTCAGCGCCCCACTGTAATTTCATTGACAGAGCACAAGTGACCATAATTTCACCACTGACTTGATTTAAGTGCTTATGAGAATGGAGGCGACTGTTATCCTATAGTCTGCAGATGGGTAGTGGGTAATTGGATTATTCCTTCGGAGGGGAATCTGTTCTCGTGACTCCACCTCTAATATCCCGCCGAATAAATGAGAAAACTGAGTGTTTGTGTTATTTGCATCGGGCTTACGTAAACTCAGCTTGGCAGCACCGCGTTTACCATCCCAATGCTAAATCAAGGCTGTGAAATGTAAAAGTAATGATTTTTGTTGTGTTGTGCTCGCAAAACACTACCCAGACACATCTGGTATTGGGAGGCACCAGGAGTTCTAGTAAGTGTGTCTGCTGCAAATGGATTTCTATTGACTGTTTAAAATGAACAGGGAGTGGTAACAGGCTGTGACTGGCATCTACTGGATTATCAGCTATGTGCCACTTAGACAGAAGTGAGTTAGGGGGGACTGTCATTGGAGCGTGCAGGGAAGCAACTACTCAGGATTTTAATTTTAATTTTTTTTTTTTTTGGCTGCAGACCTGACCTTATCTGCCTTTGTGCTAATGACTTTCTGTAACACACAGACAACAATTAGTGGACACAGAATATCTCTTGGCACTAATTGGAAAGAAAATGAGAAGGAGCTTCGTGTACACCCAGCAGTGGGTGTGAGGGCACCTTTTGCTCAAAACCTTTGCCACTTTTTTATCCCAGCATGTTAGTTCATCAGTGTAGTGGTAGTTCTTTACTAAAACACACATATGTACATTTTCACACATGACTATGTGCACTCACTCAATCACTCAAAGTCAGAATCTTGGGGTTAGTAGATAATGCTGTTGTGCATATGTACATTTTTACACATGGCTATATGCACTCACTCAATATCGAAGTCAGAATTGTGGGGTTGGTGGATAATGTTGTTGTATTGCCAGTTCAGCTATAGGAGCATCTAATGAGTATGCTAAATGTTACTTAATGTTGTATACTGTGAGATGTTTAGATGTCTCATCAAATCAGAAATTATGTTTATAATCATTATACATACTTCCTGAGTTACCCTGAGCTTCATATAGTGAAGGTGGGTTGTGCTGGATATTGCTTCAATCCCTTATTGGCCCTAGGTGCTCTGAATGGATATGATATATTGAGATGTCTCACACCAAACTCCTGTGGGTGGAATAATATGCTAAGATGTGAATGAATAATTACACAGGTGTTGATTGTTTCATAAGCCCTGTTCTGATGAGCCTCCTGAGGTCAAAACTGAAGCTTTGGAAAATGATTTTTGACTTGGATGTGTAGATATTGATTTGAGTACTTTTTAACCTGCAGCATCTTTACTGTATGCATAGCGGAAAGTCTTGTCAGAAGCTTGTTTGTCTAGTGAAGCATCTGTGGATGTATCCTTATCGACAAGTAATGCTGATTACAGTACTTTAAACACAATTTTGGCATGGGTCATTTTTTGATGTTAATCCAGTTAGAATTGAAGTGAAGATGGAAGAAGTGATTCAGAGGAAAATAAGTCCAGACCTGAGGAGCACTGTGCTCACTAAAAAATCTATCACTGACGTCCTTTTTCATTCTGAGCAAGCTGTAGCACAGGAGGGCCAAAAAATAGGGTTTTGTCACAGTTTCATGATACGCTTACAGAGTGGTGACTCAAGACCATGAGATTTTCTTTTTTTTAAAAACGCTGTGTCAGCAAAGAAAGGCTGAAACTGTGTATTTTTCTCGTGGCTGGCGTGGCTGACCCCTGATTTGTTTAGACTTAAGGGAGAGAGAGAGAAAAAGTCAATCTGGCTCCCCCACGGCTGACCGGGGAAGCGTCCCCGCGTCGGTGCCTTAATGAATGCAGCTGGAGAGAGCCAAGAGGTGCGAGACTCTGGGAGGTGACTGTGCCTGATAATGAGCCCTTCTCTGCACAGCGCCCAGGTGACCTTTTCCGCTGAAGTGTAATGAATGGTGTCTCCCACTGCGAGGCAGTGAGGGGGAAACAGCAGGAGCGAGAGAAAGAGGGTGAGAGGTAGAGAGGAAGCAAGAGAGAGTTAGAGAGAGAGGAAAGGGGGGGGGGCTTATATGCCTGAGGCCTCACACCTCTTTCAGTCCTCCAAACAGGCCCTGTGAGGATTGCAGAGTCACCAGGCTTAGCGAGGGAGGGAGTGTGCCAGGGCCAGGCGGATGGCTCCGGCCGATGGACACCACTGTCGTGCACTTAAGAGCGTTTAGCCTCCCCACTCTCCAGGAAAGTGGGATTGGTGGTCATTAGGGCCTGATTGATAGCTCTGGGGATGCTGTAATGGCAGGCGGGGCCACAGGCTCTCCACAGCAGCAGGTTCCGAGCCTGAGCCAGAGAGAGTTGATGTTGTGGCTGGTGAAGGCCATCCATTACGATGCGTCGGTAATTGACACTGGTTCCTCTCTCTCTCTCTCTCTCTTTCTCTCTCTCTCTCTACAGTAGTCATTCTGGTTTATGACTTATATATGGACTGCATCCACCAGTCATATCCATAATACCGTCCCTAGTGTAGCTCAGTTCCTTTTTGCTGGTCCATTAATGCACAAAGCATGACCAACATCATACGGAGTAAACAAATCCATGGAACAATCAATAGGAATGCTGTGCGTCCGGGCAGAGCTGCATAGCTTTGTGTTGTGTCTTAGGATACTGTACCCATGCAATCAGGCCTAACAGCCTTTTACAGACTGTTGTGACATTGTGGCAAGCTGTGATGGTCATATGTGGACCATCGGTTTTTTGGGACAGTCATTTTTTCTCTTCATGGAGTGTGTTCATGATTGCGAAGGACTCTAATGGAAAAGATGACACCCTCATAATTATGCTCTATTTTCAGAGAGGTGATAATTGGACTGAGGGTTCTGCACAAGCAAACTTGGCGGCTTGGTGCGAGGGCAAGGAATCCATCACAACACCCCAGGATACCATTTCATATTTACAGCCTTTTACCGCCATTCTGATGCTCTGTCAGACCAGAGATCTATTGTTCCAATATTCATTTCAGATATTAGTTTTAAATGATTTCATATTTGTAATCCTAAATGCTATAAAAATGATTAAACCACTTCAGGGTGAACTCTTACGTCTCCCTCAAATAAAGATTCCCCTTCTTCTGTATTAAGGTGAAATCACTTACATACATACAGACCAGTGAGAGTACACCAGCATGCCTGGAGTCTAGCTGATGAAGTGGGGGTACTTGGAACGAAATAATTACGTTTGTTTGAGAAATTTTACTTACCAGATAAGTCTCCAACTGAGGCAGGGCACATGGACATGGGTGGTTATTATGTTATAGTGCATATCTATCTGTATATAATGACTTTTTTCTGCATTCTTTTTGTTTGTTTCTTTGTTATTAAATTTTGTAATTTGTATAGGTTTAGCAATGCATGACAGAAACATCTTAAAACATTATTAATGGATAAAATCCATTTGCAGACCTCTTAAGTCATATAAGGGGGGAAATAAACAATTGTAATTACTTTGCTATGCTGCATTTAATATCATTTTATGGGCACCTTAATGGTATACAACAAAACTAAGTCCATGTGGAATAATTCTTTTCTGTTTATTTTATTACCTCTACTCAAAGAGGTTATGTCTGAATTGTGGTTTTGTCTGTTTGTCAGTCTGTCTGTGTGTCTGTTTGTCAGTCTGTCTGTCTGTGTGTGTGTGTGTGTGTGTGTCTGTCTGTCTGTCTGTCAGTCTGTCAAATAATGCAAACCTACTGGTGCTATTGTCATAAAGCATGGTGGAAAGGTGCAGCAACATGAGCTAAGGAGGAATCCATTACTATTTGGATTGGATCCAAATTCCATGCATTTAGTTTCCTTTTGGGATGTGGCATTTGACCATGCTGAAGGGCTGCATTCTCCATTTGCTCTAAAGTGTCCATGGACTTTGTACGCTGTTTTTTGTGTTTGTCTGGCAGGGGTACACATACACATTTGTAATTAATTTACTATGCTGCATTTAATGGAACTTCCTGGGTAACTTTAATATATATCACAATAAAACAATACAAAACAATACAAAACAAAGCAAAGTCTGTGTAGAATCTTTTAATGTTTATTTTATTGCAGGTAAAGCAACCTGATGAAAGTCTGACCAAAACGTAATACATTTTGCTTGCGGAATGGGCAGTATGCAGGAGTTCTTATTTTGTTAGAACGCGGTTCACCTCCAATGCACCTATCTTTTTCAGAGGGGTGCAAGCTCATTTTTTGTGTAATGTTTATTGTGTGTCCTATCCATGTAATGTGTGTGCTGTGTCCTGTGTGTGTGTCTGTTCCTGTAGGATAATGTGGACCTGGGCGACCTCATGTTCTCCCTGTGCTACCTGCCCACAGCGGGCCGGCTCACCATCACTATGGTAAAAGCCAGAAACCTGAAGGCCATGGACATCACTGGAGCCTCTGGTAGGCCTGCATGGACATTCACATAGCCATAATCATTGTCATAGTCATAGTTAGAGTTATAGTCATAAGCGTAGCCACAGGTGGGTTGGGGTGGGCCTGTGCCCATTGACTTTTCAATCAGGCCCACCCAATCAAAGGGGTCCATTTGTCTAATTGACTGTTCAAGTAATAATAGTAGCATATGTGTTTTGGGCTGGGCGCACTTACATTTTTCTGGGCCCACCCATTTAATGATTTCTGGCTATGCCCCTGGTTATAGTCAGTGTCAATTTATAAAGCACAGCACAATAATATAGCTATGATAAACCAGTAAAATGTTCAAATGTTCACAGTAATACAAAAGAAAAATACAATACAAGACATGTTGAGAACAAAAATAAAATAAAACAGGCAACTTTTTTAATTGGTTTATAAACCAATAAAAGTATGTTACTTTCAAAGCTAGATTTAAACCAACTGATAAGGCTGATCTAATGTGGAATGGAAGGCTATTCCATAGCTTGGGACCTGCATTTGACATGCTGTACATTCATTTACCTTTATGACAAGGCTTTGTATCCAGGACACAGCATTCACCGATAATCATTGTATATAGATCTGCCCCTGCTATCAGTCACAAGTCATTCATTACAATGTATATGATATTAGTTTAGTGAGATATAGTCAATATGTACAGTATGTTTTACTAGTTTCATTTCTTTTAATGTGGTTATGGCCTGTCTGTTCTCTGTCTTTCTCTCTGTGCTGCCTGTGCTGCCAGATCCCTATGTGAAGGTCTCTTTGATGTGCAGTGGCCGCAGGCTGAAGAAAAGAAAGACATCCACCAAGCGCAACACTCTTAACCCGGTCTACAACGAAGCCATAGTTTTTGACGTACCCCCAGAGAACATTGACCAAATAAGTCTTTTAATTGCTGTGATGGATTATGATAGGTATGGTGGTTTCCATGTTAACACCCACATTGATTTATTGTGTGAACAAATTAATGTGATATTATAGGTAAAAGGTAATTTGGATTAAAAGAATTGGGTATATTTTTGGAGCGTAATATAACTACAGAGTTTTTATAGTTTTATATGGAAACAATATAGACCAAAGGTATTCATTTGCAACACAAGAGTATTGATTACATAACAGCCAACACATTGCAAGATAACTGTGTTATTGGCTCAATTACCCTCTGTAGTTTCAGCATTCTTGCTGTTTGTTTGTTTTATTTCCATACTGTACTGGCAGAGCAGACTTAGGATAGGAAACAAACAACTCGGAGCACACTGGGGCTTGGCTCTCTAGTTGCTGGTTGTTGCACAGTGTGAATATTTCATGAGATGATGAATCTGCCCAACATTATCAACATCTCTCTGACTAACAAGGCCTCACAGTCATCCGTGGGAGATGAGGGTCTGGGAGCGCTGCTCAGCTTTCTGAGTGAGCGTGTGTAGAGAGAAACAGTATAACAAGCAAGTGCTGCAGGAGAATGTTTTACTCCGTCTTATTTTTCTAAAGTGTGTGTTGTGAGCTTGTGTCATGTTATTTTTTTTCTCCACAGGGTAGGACACAATGAGGTGATCGGCGTGTGCAGGGTGGGTCATGAGGCTGAGAGTCTGGGGCGAGACCACTGGAATGAGATGCTGACCTACCCACGCAAACCCATCGCCCACTGGCACTCACTGATGGAGGTGAGACAGGCAAACATGTTAACCTTTACATGCTCATTGCGATTCCAATGTCACAGACAGTTGGCTGTTTCACAAGGTGTTGTGTTTGTTTATGTATGAGAAGCATTTTTATCAGTATGTTAGCTGATTTAACATCTTACCTAAAACAACAACAAAACCTTGTCTAGTGTAGGCAGTAGATAGTGTTGTGAATGATAGACTGCAACCTTAATCAGATGTAGACTTAAACAGGTCTAAAAATGAAAGAAAACATACCACCACATGGCTGTTAGAGTAGCACATTCTTTAAGAGATCAGCAAACAAAATGCTGGAAAAAATGAACGCCTTTTATGTATTTGATGCTGCCAACCAACTCCCAAGATTCAGAAGTTGTGCTGTGTGCTTTATCAAAAGTCACTCACCAAAAGTCCCTAAATAGTATTTGTGTATATGTGTACTGAGTACCATACAGTACTTGGTCTTATTGGGAATATTAAAATTGTGTGTGGATTGTCAGCGAAGGCTGGAAGATGTTTGGTCATCTCAAAGGCACAGTAGGCTATTAGGCTAGTCTCATTGCAGGCACATTGTTTTTTCTGTATTTTATTCAATCGTCAGGCTTTTCACACTTTGCTGCTTTGAGCCATTACTGTGTGAGATGCCGCTGTCCTGCTGCAGACCACAGACAGAGCTCATCAATAATGCATACGTCAAACCACTCAGGCCAAAGTTACAGTCTCTCAACCCAACACACACTTCACTAAGCAACCGATCTCCCTTTTGCAACAGCTGACGCTTGCGCCTAGCTCAGGAGACACTCACTGAGAAGATACAGTGACACTCAGGCCCCCAGCTATCCTCGGTCATAACCGTTCCGAAAATTTCATTTTGGTCCAAACCCCCCCACCCCCCAACCCTGTCCCTCCCCAAACCTTGACATGAAACAGAAATGAGACTGGGCGCAGACAAATAAAGGGAAATTCAATTAGAGAATCTTTTTTTCCTCTTAGACTTTGCTGTGAGGAAGGAGGGGGGGGGGGTTATCATAGGAATGGCACAGGAACAACTGATTTGAGGACAGGGGGGTAGTGTCAGCCACGAGGGAGCAGAGCGAACGAGACAGGCCATTTCTGAAATAGAATTAAATCACTCTCCAGTCCCCCGCACAATGCTGCCTCTCTGCCCTGGCTTCACGCTCACTGTTTTGTCTGAAATTAGATTCCTCCTAACTTTGCCCACCGAGAGAGATTCAGGCTGTCGCAGTACAGCCCAACCTCCACATCCTCTGCCCCCACCACGTACACACACACACACACACACACACACACACACACACACACACACACACACACACACACACACATGCACTGACTCACCTCCTCCCCTTGAGGAGATTGAGCTCCTGTGCTCAACTGCAGCCTTCTCCTCAACTGACCCTATCCGTCACTTGTCTTGTCTCCCCCTTCAGTGGTCAGGCCAAGGCACCACGGTCGGGAGCCAGGGTTCCTGCAGCTCCCTCAAGACGCCACCTTCACCGTGACGACAGCAGCCAAGCAGCTGCAGCCAACATGCAAGTCTCAGAGGTTTCAATCACGACATAGACATTTAAAAAAAAAAAAAAAAACAACAGAAGCGAGATGGAATGAAAAGGCTTTCTTTGAAGTTACCTACCTACCCACGAGTGTGACATTCCCTTGATACTAGCATCAGTGAGTTCTCTAAGAAAATAGGAGAAGGTCTTAATTGAGCTGCATGTTGAGTGGCTGTATATGACTAGTGTATTCTTTTATAATTGTTCCAGATACCAGGGCTTTAGTTAAGAGGCTAATATTTTTCAAGAGTCATCTTTCATGTCTCCACCTAACTCATTGTTAAGACTAACTTTTTTGGTACAACTGCATGGTTTCTGTTTTGTACAGTATTGTTGGTTTTCTTTTGGAGTTCTTTCATTACAACTGTCAGATCTTGTAATATTGTGAAACCACTTGCACTGTAACATGACAATGGATCCCCCCCACACTTAGTATGTAAATTGTACTGACCAGATGTTGCTATGAAATATTTATATATAAAACTATGTCATCGGTAATCACACCCTTTGGTTCACTGCACCTGAATTGAAGGGGAAGGGCCTCATTTGTCAGCAAGTCAAAAGCTGGTTCGAGGGTTTCAAGCTAATGTGATGCACTCATGAGTATATTTCTGCCCAGAAACACCCCATATTTAAAGTCCAAGCATGTGTATTTCAAGTCAAGCCATGTTTCTTTATGGAACACATTTAAAAACAACAGGAAATCAACCCAAACTGTTGTACAAAACAATATGGTGTAACAACACTCAGAGACTGTTGTAAGAGTGAGGCTCAATAAAACAGAATACATAAAACTAAGAATTTTAAAGACAATAGATCAAATAAAAACATAAGACTAGGGCAAGCTGTAAAGAAGTAGCTCTCATACTGAGTTCAAAGCCAGGGATTAAAGATGTGTTTTAGGGCAGAATTTAAAAGCAGGCAGTGAAGGACCCACAGTTCAGGGCCAATAAAGGTATGACCTTATCTCTGTTTAAGCCAAGACTTTTGGGCAGTCAAAAGATACTGGTTGGCAGACAAGGGGTGATTTAGTGGGGTTGTAAGGAGTATGATGGGAAGGGCCAGTTTGAAGGTGAATGGGATAATATTGAAATTTATCTTAAACTTTCTAGGGAGCCAGTGGAGGGAGACAAGTATAGAGATAATGAAGTCCTGCTTTCTCATGCCTGTTAAAATGGGAGAAGAAGCCTTGACTAACACCTGTGTGCAGGGTGCTATTGCAATGTAGCTGAGATAAGATTAGGACATGCATGACCTTTTCAAAATTATAAGATAATGAGAAATTGCTTGACCTTGGACAAGTGTTGGAAAAAAAGCTTGACTCCCTTGTTAAGCAAGTTGATTTTTTCCCATTTTACAATTACTGTTCCATAATCACACCTAAATTGTTTGTGGGTGTCCTTACAAAATATTCCTGGGAAACTAGGTTAACATGACTTGACATGACTATCTTTTTTTGAGGAACCCATGATATCAAGTGTTTTGGTATTGATTTCTAAACTCAAACATAAATCATGAATGTACCCCATTACCCCAAACAGAACACCAGCCTCCTCAGATGTCACTCACACACATAACTAACGTTGTCCCTGGCAAGAAGGCAGTTGTAGAAGAAACAAGATAGGGTGGAGGACAGGGCTAATGGCTGGTATCAAACCTTCCTGAGGACAGAACTGCATCTTCATCAGTTTTGGGGTCCTCGGGGCCTCCACTTAAACCACACATCAATCAGTCGATGAGAAACCCTCCCTCCTAAATCTGGCCCCCATATGAAGAGACAGACCCCAAGTTCACAGCCCATGAGGGCAGACAGAAACAGCTGATTAAACACTAACTTGTCAATCACAGACAATTACACTGAGAAGGGAATGATGGAAGGCTGGCAATATCCCTTTGAGGTATTTAATTAGATGCAGACTCACAATATTACTAACTGATAACTGATTACTAACTGCTGGTTTGTATAGAAAATCCATCACTGATTGTTCAGTTTTTACACAGCTACAAGCACTGTAGATTAAACTTGTGCTTTGTGAAATGAAAGTTGTTTCAGGAGCTGAGGAGGTTGACCTGTAGGTGGCGCTACAGGTACACATCAAGACTGATATGGAAAATGTGGTGACATTTAGCCAGCACAGCAGAATCTGCATGTGTTGTTTTGTTGGAGATCAGCAGTTTGTTTGTTGTAAGAATGCCTGAAGAATGTGCTCAATGTGTGGACCAACTGCAAGCAGGAAGGGCTGTGTAACACATGCTCACTCTCACTGCACTAAAGAACCTTCTTTATGAGAGTTCTGAACAAAGGTGCATTTCATGTGAATGAAGAATCACCTACAGGAGAAGATAGTGAGGCATATTACACATGGGTTTAACATGGGGAGACAGTGGTAGTAGACTACTATAGCATAGATAGATAATGGGATATAGAGATCACTGCTGCAGTGTAGCCGTACTGGAGCACCATTCATAGTTCATATCACTTCATGTTAATGAACACACTACCATGGGTGAACCAGCCCTTGTCTTAAAAGGGTCAGTCAGTGAGCATGGTAAATGCAGCCTAGACACATGATAATGAAGGGGTGAAAATAGGGCCACATCCTTCTGAGTGGCTGCCGATAGCAGAGAAAAAGACAAACAGAGAGAGAGAGAGAAAGACAGAGAGAGACAGAGACAGACAGAGACAGAGAGTGAGTATGTGCATGCATGTGTATACATGTGTGTATGCATTCACATGCACATGCATACATGTTTGTCATTTAGGGATAGGGCAGGGGGACTAGGTCAACATTTTTTCCAGTAATCATGTACTTTCAGGCAGCCTGTGGAATGAATTATTGAATAACAGGATCTCTCTCTGAGGTGCAAAGTGTTTCTGACAGGGTTCCAACAATGCATTGTTGCTGTTCGGACAATTGAGCCACTAATGGAGAGGAGACATTTGAGGAGAGCCCCTCTTTTGTTGTTGATGTGGACCTACAGCAGCAATAAAGGTATTGTCCCTTAGCCACTGGGCTGGCCCGGCTCATCCAAGAAAACAGTTAAGGATCCCCAACAGTAATCTGTGAAAACTTGTATCATTTTGTAATTGTACCCTGTAAGTTTTGTAATTCACAATTTGGTATAAAAACAGGGTTCCTTCCCTTCATGCACTATGGATTGATAGGACTCCACTAGCTGTAATTGAAAACACTTGATCTGGAACACTGGATCAGATAACCAAACAGCTAAATAAGAAGCTTAGATTGCTCGTAGGAAAGAAGACTTGCCTGCATGGATTTAGAGGTTTCAGGTAAGTGAGTGCTTAACATAATTAAGGTTCTGTGGTCATGTGACACTAACTGAACAGCCCTTTTTTAAGGACTGACACAAACACTTGCCTTTCTTTTTTTGCAGTGTTTATTAGGCTTGTGGGAGTGATGTGGTGTCAAATGGTTTGCATTTTAACAAAACAATTAGGAGACACAAGGGTGTATTGTGTAGGAGGTGATTTATTTTTGCTAGATTTTTCCCACCTACATAGCAACAAAAATATGAGCCAAGGACAGATACTTATGCTTGGTATCCTGCACATCTGTGAGCTTGCTGTTTTGCACAGCATCTCACAAGTTCCCAGTGTCTGTCAAACATGTCTCTCAAAATGAAACGTTTTTACACCTTATGAACCACTGCTTCACACAAACATGATGCATACATGATACTCTCTCTCTCTCTCTCTCACTCTCCCTTTCTCTCTCTATTTCTCTTTCTCTCTCTTCCTTCCCCCCGTCTGTCTTTCATACACACATGGGCCAACAAGATACAGCCACACACACACACACACACTCACACACACACACATACACACATTTAGAATGAGCCATATCTGAGCAGCTCTGTGCCTGTGGTGTGACTCTCTGTCCTCAACTGTGAAGTCTGACCTAAATACCTACTAAGCGTCAAACCTGACATTCACATTTCTTCAACACTGCATATGTAACCAACAGTGCACGCATTAACCAATCAGATGAGGTTAACAGCGACATGCTAAAACTCATGCCTTGCCCAAAATGGCACTGCCTGCTGACACATTATGGGTGGCCTGCAGAGGCCAAAGACACGCAATCATCTTGTTCTTAGTCAGGACTGTGATGCATCGGCTTCAGTAGCTCTAGCCCTCTGTGTGTTTGCTTCCTATGACTGGAAGTCTTCATCCATTTCCGTTTAAGATGGTGGCAGCTAATTAGTGCCATTAAACATTCATGGACACATACAGACAGAGGAAGCTACTGTATGTGGAAACCTGCTGTTCGACTTGATGCTCTTTCTGTCACACAGCATTTCAGTGAGCTCAGTCTAGTTGGCCACACACATAACATGTCGAAATAACTTCCCACATTTGAAGCTTCATGCCATGCATTCCATCCTTAGGGAGGTTTAAATAAAGAAAATAGATTAAAATTATATGTTTACAAAAAGTATTATTGACAAGTGTGTCAGGCTAGTCGATTATGAGCAGAATTGTACATCATGTACAACTATGTTAGAACAGAACACGAGCGCTAAACCAATGCTTATTGATTGACAACAAGTAACCTAGGCACTGCAGCTGTGGAGAAATGAGAATAACTTTGTGGTTTCCATGGCAAACGTCTCCCCAGGTGCTACCTTTAATTACTTTCATTTTTCATTTCCTTTACTACATAAATAAAGCTAGTCCTGACAAAAAAATGATTTGCTAACAAGAGGGTTCATTTGACTTATGGGTTATCTAACTAGATGCACCACATAGCGGTGCATGGTATGACCACTGCAGTATGCTGTGAAGTTCAGCACAAAGGGAATTATAGAACATCTAGGAGGAGTTTGTTTGCTCCAGCAGAAAGGGATGTGACCTAATGTGTTTCATGTGGGTCTTCTCAGGAAATGTGGCCAAAAAAGTCTTTATGTACCTTATAGATTTATAGTTATTATCCAAAATGTTATTTTGTAAAATGTAAAATTTTGGAAATTATAGCACCCCCTATGGAACAAAGTTTGCAAATTACAATTTGCTTCAAGAGGTGATCCTATATGGATAATTTGATGGAGTAACGACATTCTTTGTCCAAGATACTTGCGATTGAAAACCTCAGTTCTTACATGTACAGCTAGGTGGTACTACATGCTGAATGACCACGCTGCACGCTGAAAAATTGTTGGTCTTCTTGGTTGCAAAGGTTGGTGAGTTATTACAATTCCAGGGGGCTCATTTATCAAGCGTTCTTACGAACAGAAATGTGCGTAAAGGGTGCGTGCGATCATTCCTGCGCAAAGTGTGGGATTTATGAACTCGTACTTGAACGTAGGAATGTGCCTAAATATACGCACAGCTCTGACCAGTCGTACGCACAGGAACCTAGTGGTAGAATAACGAAACTGCAAATAGTATTGATTCTAGAGCTTCGTTCGCTGCACAGGAGCATATATTGGACCTACAATGTTGCTTATTTTTGTATGACAGTGTGTTGGACGGTATTTGGGTCCTTGTGTCTAATTCAGTAGGCCTACTGTGGTCTTAAGCGTGCTGAATAAAGCGCAAATAACATCACAGCGTAAAATATAATTTTTTGCATTTAATTTAACATCACACCACTTCTTTTTTATCTCGGTCACCGTCCGTGGTTCCGATCATACAGCATTTACGCCGCTTGTCACTTTTTCCCACGCCATATTTTTTCTTTTGTTTGTAACCCACCTCCAACGTGCCAAATATGACTTTTTCATTTTGTTGGACCGTGTCGGAGAAATTGCGTTTCTTCGAGCGCCTCTCCATCATTCCACCAAGGCTCAATTAGGAATTCCGGTGGCTTTTAAAGGGATTGTTGATGCCATATATGGGTAATTGGGGGCGTTGTGGGATGTAAATTAGTCTGCTCGTGCCCGCGCAAGGTGATCTGGAAGGTGTGGAATTTATCATTGCAGGTTACCTACCGGTCTGCGTACGCACGGTTGATAAATGCCGAAATTTCCGTGCTTAGGAACATTCTAAATTTCATTCGTACGACAGATTTTAGGAGGAATTCTACGAACTGATGATAAATGAGGCCCCAGGAAAGCCTGGCGTAAGGTTGTGGTTCATATTACACACAAATATTTCACAAAATTACTTTTTAATTTTATGGTCCCTTTTTTAGTGTATCTAAATGTACTGTAACAACATGTAATATTATAAACTTATACTGTACATACCTAACACTAACCCTAACCCTAACCTTATGGTACAGTGTAAGTACATAATTTTACATGTTGTTACACTGTACCTAACTGATGTAACAGGGGGAGTAAAATACAGTGTAACCTTGTAATCAATACCAAACTCCATTACCTGCTATGGCTTTGCATAAGCCACCACAAATGATTCTGTTTGTATAGGGTCAGTCTTGGAGAATGTTAACAACCTCGCTGACATTGACACTGACACTAAAAGCACAGCACAGCAAATGTGTATGGCAGGCCATTTTGTATGAGGCAACTGTTCAGAAATTCAACAGCTAGACAAGTACAGTACAGTGCAGCTCCTCATTTGGTGTGCCCTTCAGTGTTCAGTGCTGCATACACTGTGAGCAATGATTTCAGTCCTTTGATGAACGACCATGCTGAATAGTCACTGCCACTGAATTCCCTCAGAGTGCACAACACCAATTGTTGGTGGAATTTCAGCAGGGTTTTGCCATAACCCACAAAAAAAGTATTCTTGAGCACCGTTGACGTCACCATTTATCTGCAAAAGGCCATTTCGGAGTTACGGTTAAAGCAGACACAGAAGTGGCTCTGGCTTTGCTTTTCTACAGGACCACATTTCTAGTTTTCAAGCTGACCTACTAGACTGTAAAACAATTCAACTTTCAGCTTCTAATATGATATCTAATGTCTCAAAGGCCCACGCAGTTTAACACAGACACACTTTGTTTGATGGGTTTGAATCACTATGATGCACTCTGCCTTCCTGGGATAACCCTATCTAATGTTCCTGTTTTATGGGCCCTTTAACTGACCACCAATCTCTGTGTTCATAAAAGCTCATTTGGACTGGTTCATTCATGTGGGTGCTCTCAGCCACATGTGGAATGGCAGCAGCGGTAGCCAGACCACTGAAAAAGAAAGCTCATCCTTATCTCAAACAATCAGCAGAAAGCTACTAGTGCTAATTCGTGTATAGAGGAAAGAGAGGACGACAATTAGAGATGTTGTCCTCTGGCACTTACACATCACACAGAGAGAGTGAAGCCTACTTAGCTGTACAGTTAGCTTGACACTGCTCAGGGAATAATGAATATTTAACAGCTGATTCTATTTTGGTTTAACTGATTTATGCTAGCAAAAAAAAGCGAGAGGAAAAAAAAAACAGGAAAAAGTCACAAACTCAAATCAGAGTGTGTAACAAAGCAATGCTGTGGAGTACATCTTAGAGAGCAGAATAATGGGATTTGGAAAGCAGTGCCAATCATACTGGTATCTTATGCCAGTGAGAATGATAAATTATTCATAGGCTTCCTATACTTCACAGCAATGGATTTTCAGAACTGGACTGCACAGGTCACTCAAAGCAGCACCCCCCCTGGGGACAGCTAAGGGGAGGCAACCGTCTAACTCCAAGCACAACCAAGTGTGCTTCCTCAAAGGTTTTACCCTTTATTTCTCCTTTGAGATTATGCAGTGGAGGTGGGCTCAGGATGCTGTTTAGGGAAACAGACCTGGGGGGGGGGTATAGGGTGGAGAGGAGGGTCTGTGTGTGTGTGGGGGTGGGTGTGTGTGTGTGTGTGTGTGTGTGTGGAGGGTGGGGAGGAGGGGGTGAGGGCTCTCAGAAAAAGTGAGGAAACTCTGGAAATGTGTGAGTTGAAAGTCAGAGTTTAAGGCAGACGGTGCACTAGCACTGAGAGCTGTTGAGGACGCTGGAGGGAATGAGAGGAGGTCCATTTTAAAAATAAGCAACACTCATTTCAAATTAGCAGAAAGATTAAAGGTCCACTGTGATGGTCTAAATCGCCTTTGCATGAAGAGAAGAGTGCCAATAACAGATGCACTACAGACCACATCTGAAAAAGCTTTGATCACACATCTGAGAATGGTCTTTCCACTTTCCCTGGGCCAATGGAGAGCAGCTACATTAGAAACGGAGAATTGCACCAGGGCTTGAATGTCACAATCCTCTGATTGCCGGCAATTAAAAATAAACTTGTGACACACACACACACACACACACACGCTCCACAGCTGAGCAGCGATATTTTTCTGCTGAACTCCACTTCCTGTCTACCCTGGATCCGGTCACGTGTTTGCCATCTGCCATCTTCCCAGAGCAGTGGAAAGTACTGATGGATGGGCCAAGTAACTAAAGGCTAAACTGTGACATGTTTGTTTGGAAACAGTGATCTATTTGGTAGCATCATGCTTGCTACTTCTTTGCAATAGTCCAATCCAAAATGTTCACTGGTACACAATATAGTGCACCGTTTACTCAACCACCTAGTCTAACTCACACACTGTATAGTGTACCATATAGTGAACGAGTAGACATTTTGGACAGAGCCATGATAATATGAATCGATGTTCTGTGGGGGAGGCTCCACAGCTGGTCTGCAGAAGGGAGGCTTGACAGTATTTTAAGGCCTAGACCTCTGAGGGCAACACATCTTGGCTCCTGGTTTGATTATTTTTCTCTGTGCAATCACCCAGAAAACCCACCGGGCTCCGAGATCTGCCTGTGAATTAATTACCACTGTGCAATCAGCAGAACATAACAGATCCAAACCTGATATGAGAGGATTAGAAACACCACATGGAAAAAAAGGCAGACAAGCTGGCAAGGCTGACACAACATTAGGACAACAAAATAGGACAATATTTCACACTCGGCAATTGGCCATGCCAATTAAAAACAAAACAAAACTAATGAAATAGGAAAAAAATCATCTTATGTATTTCCTAGTTCCCTTAGACAACATTAGCACTCTAATGTAGCATTATGCTTTTTTAATGTTTTTTTTTTCATTATCTTCATGCCATGTTATCAGAGGGTCAACAAGACTGTGCAAGATATTGTTTGGGTGTGTGCTTTAATGAAAATTTGAAAATACAGTGCTGGCTCCATCAAACAGGTTGAGCAGAGAGGAGACTCTCAGAGGGTTAGGCATTAATTATATGGAGCACACAACAATAAAGCAGGTCAAAGGGGTGTTGATGTTGCACAAGCAGTTAATTTATGCTAATTATTTGGACCATTTAAAGTGTAATCTAAACACAAATGTTTCATAATCACTGCTGGTTATTATTTTCAATGTCAGTTAAGCAAACTTTAATCAGGTCAGTAGCTTAAGTTGACAGTTAAAAACGCATAGCTGGAGCTTAAATGACACATGCATGCAGAGGTCTTCCTGTCACCGCTGTGTGAAAGAGAAGCCTAACAAAGGGGGGTGACAAATGTACACTAATCACTCTGCTGTCAGACCTGTTAGCTATTCTCACAGGTCTATCTAATGTGGACATTTAACCTGTGGTCAGTTTAATGTGCAGTCTCAGAAGTTGTGGAATGGTCCTAATGTATGTATGAGGCATAGGCTAAAACAAATAGGCTGAGCAGGCTTCCGCACAGCAGTAGTCAATATATAGCCAACAGGTTGGCCTCTCACAGGCAATGAAAGCCCTCCCTGATATTATGCAGCACCACGGGGGTGGCTTACCGCTGGGGAATTGAGATAACGTCCTTTGAAGTCTCCTGACAAAGTCATTTTAGTCATGCTGATCCATGCTGATACCCAGAGCATAGTTAGGGACAGCCCCCAAATAAAGATGTGAGGCCGTTATGGAAATGTGACAAGGGAGCTAGCAGGGTTCAGAGGACTTTGTCAGGGGATGGCTAATGGCTCCTCCTTCTAAGCAACTGAAGGTTGTGTCTCCTGCTATTTCCTGTCGTTGCATAATTACTGACTAGATGTCGGGATTCGTGGGTATGAAAGTGGATGTTTTAGAAGAAATACTATATATATCTATTATTGCACTGGTGCATTAGCATCTATCTATCTATCTGTCTATCAACAAACCAACCAACCAACCAGTCTGTCTGTTCATTCTTCCATCTGTAGCTATGTCTGTCCGCACCAGTGCACTAGTAGATCCGCACCTGAAATTTCCTTAACTAAAACATCCAACAGACGGACGGACTGACTGGCTGATTGATCGACTGAGTGATTGAGTGATTGATTGACAAATATTGGTAAAAAAAAAACATCTGAATGTTCATACATTTTCCATGTTATGGATGGAACTTCTGTTAGTAAGTGGGCAACTAAATTTGTGATACAGTGGATTGATTTTTTTTGGTTTGTTTATTTGCTTGCTAACACACAAGTGAACTGCTCAGAGAAATGGATTGGTTGATAAGGCGAGTTGGGTTTTGGCCATAGTTGTATTTACTGCACTTTCGCACCAACACTCATAGTAAAACCCTTGAAGTATGCAATCCCATAGATCTAGTGGAGGCTTACGGTGCATGTTGTTGTGCTCCCACAATCATCACTGATGGCAGTCAGTAACTTGGGCTGACTAATTGGATGCTAAGTTAATTGCCCATCATGCTGTTCTGGTATTATTAAACATCTCTGATTTTCTCTGAAATGGTTCTTGGGTTGGGCCTTTGCTATAGTAGAGTCATTTCCATTTGAAATGTGGCAATTTGAAATTAGATACATGGATCTTGACTTTGCAAAGAATGTTTTGCTGGACCATGACAATATCTTTAAATATCCAGTGTCTGGGGGTATTTTTTTTAATAAAAGAGCCTAGAATGTTCTAGCTATGCCCTTGGCTATTGTAGTGACAAGACTAGTAGTATAAAAGCAGCATGGCCTTCAGATGAAATCCTTCTCCAAAGTGCAAAATAGGTATACTGACTTCAACAACCGGTTTTGTGTCAGAGTCACCCTATGACTGAACTCTTGGCCCTGGATTATTGAATGTTTTCTTTTTTGCTCTAGCCATTCTTGTTCTCATTGTAGGTGAAAACATAATAATGAAGAGTACCAGAGAACATCTACAAGCTGAGAAAACCTCGAGTCACACAGTGTTGAGGATGCAGACTCGGGCATGAGGGAATGAGATATGAGATGCTCAGATATGATATTAGGTATCAAATTGAAACAAATGACACAATCAAGAAATTTAATTGCAATTTTCCATGGTCCTGGTGTGTAGAATTCAGTGTTAATTCAGGGCACCTACAGACCCATGATTGCCAGGACAAAAAAATTGAAAATAATTTTGACAAGAATGATACATGCAAACAATCTGCGTATTAACATTCCCTATTCCTTTGCCTGACGAACAAAGAAATCTTATTTCCAATAAACACGTATTAGGTAGCTCAGCTGCAGATTAAGGGTTGTCTTTATTTCCCAAGACATCTTTACCACTGCACTACCAATGCACCCTCACACACACACACTCACATGATACACATGGTGAGAGAGCCATGAAGGACCGTGTCATTGGGAGGCAGAGGAGGCAAGGCAGTCAGGCACCATGACATCCTCCTGGACAACTACACCATTATGGGCCTCACATGGAGCGGCATTGCACCTGCGGGAAGGAGGAACACTGCACACTATTGAACCGCCTCCAAGCAAAATAAAGGGCATTCAGAGGATCCTGAGCCAAGAAGAGAGAGCGAATGCTAGTTCACTCACACAGAAGCACAAAGGCCTGCTTCAGGTCTGAGATGAAAAAAAAAACTGTGAAAAAAATGGGAGGCTGACAAAAAGTCCGAAAGAACTGTCTCTGCTTATCATGCAATTATGGGATTTCATAAAGGTTGCATTGATGCAGCTGCTCTCTGCTTCTCTCTGCTTGTGTCTGCCTTCACAGTAGAGGTAGAGTATGCTTGTGTTATTCCGCAATAACTAATTAAAGACAGGCAGACCATAAAGTAGAACAGAGGGTAGTCAAAAGTCATCTGGCGTTAAGGGGTTTGGACATCCCCTTGGTTGCAAGAATAAAAATGCAACTTGGGTGTGTTGTCTAGCTGACAAAACAAATATGGCAGTGAAACTGAAACTGCACGGTGTCCCTGCTTAATAGTCTAGTTAATGCAGAAATCATGTTTGGTTATTACTATTTAAGACAAAACCCATTTCCAGTCCACTGTATTATGCATCAACATACATAATTGATACAAGGGATTATAAGCAATTGTGCATTGTTGTCATATTGCATACATGCTCTTTCCCTTTTACATTATCAACTACAAATATGTCATGACAGAGGATATGTCAATGCATATAGTTATCTGCCTGATTATCAAATACCTAACCAAAAATATCTAATGCATAAAATAAAACATAGTGATAGTAAAGACGTTTCACACCATGTACTGTATGTTCCTTGCCACTTTGTAAACTGCTGAGATGGACAAGTAGCTCCCTCTGGTGGATGTAGCTATAGTAGGTCTTATCTAACTGCCATGGCGTATTATAAATTCAAACCCCTTTAAATGATTTAGTATTAGAATATATGTTACAAGATAGATGAGGTGACATGACCCAATCTAACACAGTTTGGAAGCATTTACATCATGTCAAACCCTTGACTGTGAGAGTTGTTTAGGTCAGTCCAAATGTAACAACAGAAAAGCAATAAAATGTGTATCCTGTTTTATCTAGATCACTTATGTACATACACATAATACACAAAATAAATAAACCAGTTGGTCTCATGACCCCCTTTCCCTCCTAGATTTCAAATAATTATCACAGTGTGATCCTGCAGGTATAAATATCTTTTCATCTGTCCTGAAGACAAATTACACAGTGTGGAGACATTGGTAAGAAAGTCCCTTTAGATTACGTCCACTAAAGCCCATCTTAGAGTGTTTGTTTCATCTAAAAATAAAGTCAGTACTTAAAATTCGGATTCTATTTCTGGGAGAAATATCGATCTGCGGTGGAGTGATGATTGTAATCATCTGGGCATAACTGCCTTTATTAATTCAAGCCCATCCTGTGCCTCCTCACACTAAGGATGTGTCTCTACAGCTGGACTTTATTACAGTGGAAAACAAAGCTGCTGGCAGTGTGGAAGGGCGCACTGGATACTCCTCAGATACTCCTCCGACAGCTGCAGAGCCAACAAGAGCATCTGAGGGAATAACAAACACACAGACGTCTCTGGAGCCCGGCTCACCAGTCTAGCTATTTGCAGCGCTTTACTTTGATGCTCCTTAGAAAGTCCCCACTTAGAGGAGTGCATCTCGAAAATGGATTTTAAGAGTCTTATGGGAGTAATGTATATTCCAACACTTCACCTGGCAACTCTGCTCCTCCTGGCTACAGACACAAGCTATGCTCAGAGGATAACCCCAGATTTAGCCATGATGCAGTATTTCCAGGCAAGGCTTATACAGCTGGAGGTAAGTGGCTTCCCTCACCTTTACTGAAAGTGCTTTCCTTCCTTCTTTGCCTCATTTCACAAACTGCACAAAACTGCACACAGTACACACACTAACATCAGGTACATCTCCCTGACAATGTTTATTATTTGTAATTTAGCCACATAACGAACATACATCAAGACCACACCTAAAACAAAAAGAAAAAAAAATGACTTGAGGAGAAAAAAAAATACTAGCCTGCTTAATTCTTTTGCCACTGTGTGTCAAAGGAGCGCCTAATCAGATGTGACCAGAACATGCAGCTGTATGGACAGAAGATCTATGACTTCAGCAGCAAACTCCATGGCCAGATGAGCAGCATGAATGCGCTGAGGTCTGACGTGAAAGCGCAGGTGGAGAACGTGGCCCTCCGTGTGGAGCGCCTGGAGAGGGACATGGAGTACGTGCAGAGCAAGATCCCCTACCAGCCCCATGTGGAGATGGACGATGCTCTGCTGGACCAGCACGTCAAAGAGGCCCAAGAGCTGAAGAAGAAAGTCAAAATGACCTTTGCGAATGGTACGTTTGCTTATTTGACTTCTGTGTGATGAGAGAGAGACAGACAGACAGACAGACAGACAGACAGACAGACAGACAGATATAGACAGACAAAGACAAAGAGAGAATGACAGAGAGTTGGGGGCAGGGGGTTGTCATGTTAGACCATTAGGTAAGTACTTTATTTATTTATTCATTCATGCATGTATGTATGTATTTATTTATAAAATATCTTGTTTTGCCCTCTAAAATGTCATTGCAGCTTGTGGCACAGTTCTGACTGGAGTGAAGTCCATGAAGATAGTGAAGAAGAGTGGCGATGTCCAGGGCTCCTGGTTGAGGGACCCAACTAAAGGCTCAACTCACCTCTACTACTTTGATGGTCCACGAAATGACACCTTGGTGGTGTTTCCTTCTTTGAAGACCTTCCATGAGAGCAATTCCACCCAGAGAGCGAGCACTATCCAACTGCCTCACCCATGGCAGGGCACAGGCCATGCGGTCTTCAATGGCTCCGTCTACTATCATCAGGCAGGCACGACGAACAGGATCCTCAAGGTCCATCTCCTGAACCATACGGTGAGTGATAGCATCTTGCTGCCTGGGGCTGGTCGTCTTCCTGTCTATGGACTGTCCCCACACACCTTCCTCCACCTGGCAGTGGATGAGATGGGGCTCTGGGTCATCCATGCTGACCCTGAACTTGGAGGAAACCTGGTGATCACAAAGCTTGATTCCCGCACCATGCACGTGGAGCACACCTGGGATACCCATTGCAAGAGTCAGGATGCCGAGGTGGCTTTTCTGATCTGCGGATCGATGTATGTGGTCTACAACTCCCGCTACGGGGGACGCTCCAGCATGCGGTGTGTATATGACATCCATGACACCATTGTCAGTGCAGAGACCCCAGTGATGTTCTTTCCAAAGGGGTACACCAGCCATGCCAGTATGCAATACTACCCCAAAGACAAACAGCTCTACAGCTGGGATGATGGCTACCAAACCATCTACAAGCTTGATGTGAAGAAAAAAACTGTGACCACACGAGACTGATGTGTTTAGTTGGATGATGAAGCTCACATTTTAGGGTTGCATGTTGTGTATTGCACATACTAGAACATAGAAGGATAATTGATGTAACCAGTTTAGTAGAAGTTTTAAAGTTGTTGTCTAAAGTATGCTTGGGATGTGACATATTTAGTTTCGAACAAGGCTGTATTATTCTACTGTATGTCTGTTAAAGTCTGCTTTTGATGAAATTTGATAAACAGTTCAGAAAACTGCTCATGTGTATCAGTTTTTACCGACCTCTGCTGGTCAATAAAAAGTTGAGGCGACACTTTTTATATGAGCAGTTCAGTTTTTTTTATATATCTGCCTATCCATATATATTACACAGTTGTATATATGTCCTGTGCTTTGCGCACTTTTTAAAGACACCTCACAAAAGCTGCCTACCAGAAATAACATCGTAACACTGTGATAATCGTCTGTCATAGCCTGTCATGAATTTAGTTTTACCACTAGATGACATTGTTGCTCTTCCTGTACTTGCCTATTGATATTGTAGCCTGTTTTAGAACTGTTATAACAGTCATTATATGTAATTAATAAAAACACAAATAAATGAATACGTGACTATATAGTTAAAGGCTGATGCTAATTAAATATACATGTTTTGTTTGCCTACTCCTATCCTCTCATCAAATACATCCAGCTATATATCACTGAGAAGTTTGTTATAAATACGAGAAATAGTAGCTTAACTGTTTCCCACAGAATGATCAGAAGACGCATCAATTTAATGTCCGGTCGATAAGTTGCGTCCAATTGGATAATGGGGAAAATCCTGTCAACTTCAGGGAAACCGTGCTGTTTATGGCCCGCCCCCAAAATCACATGACAGGTGATAGGATGGAGGAGGACTCTAGGATGAACTTACGGCGCTTTCACCGAGAATTGGGCTCTTACCTATGGCTCTTACCCGAGAACGGCTTTGCAGGAGAGGTGATGCTGCGGCCAAGTTCAGAGCAGTTACAATGTGGAATAATCGACATTAATTGATACATTTATATGCTAATCTGTAGGACTGGCATTTATTTGGGCATTATTTTCGAGTGCAGGTGAGTTATAAGACTTCTCTATTACACCTCACAGCAGTGTTCATGTCTAATTAGTGTGGAGTTGTAATTCTACTGTCTCTTTGCCTGACGATTTTTATGTATATTTGTTATTTGCAGTCAACTTCTGCCAATATGATGACTTTAACATAGTTTATTGACTATGACCAAGGACCTGCCAAAATACTCAGCGCTTCTTTTTATCATAGACAGTAGCTGAAAAGGCCACTTAGACGGTTTGCTACCAGTTGGATTTTCCTTATTTGCTTTGAATTTGCGTGGCAAACAGGTGAAACAAACGTCAAATAAGTATACTGCACATATTTGGCTACTTAAAACACCTTTACGGTGTTTGCATTGGTTTCTCCCGCAGGCAGCTGGGGTTGTAGGTAAACAACAGTGGGATCTACTAACTGACCATTTGGGTACGGAGTGAAGGTTTAGTCATGTATTTTATTCTCTTGGGACCGCGAACTCAAACTTATGAATGACGCACCGTCATTTATAGTAGTGCGTTCCAGCAGCACATGGTGGATACGTCGAGAGGATGTAAAGATGTCTGTTTTCATAATAATCATGTTTTTGGATATTTTTCTCTAATGTTTGTGTCATATGAGTGTTTAGTTTTGTAGTTGCTTAGTCTTCTTTAGACAAGAATCTGGATCTTTGCCTACTTTAGAAAGCTATTTGCCTTGTTTTGGGTTTTATTGGGAACAGTCAACATGTGAGACAGATGTGTACAGCATATCTGCTGCGTCAAGTCATTTTGTAGCTTTGAGTGCTCTCCTGAGGCATGAAGTGATCCTGGATTAAGAAGTGAGCCTTGCAGGTTTAAAGATTATTCTCCAAATGATCAAAGTGGTTTTTCAAAATTAATGGGAAGAATTATACAGTGTGTAGGTGTGTGTGTGTGTGCCTGTGTGCATGTTTGTGCTGTTTTGTGCACACACACAAACCCCTCGTTAATTACCCTGTCAAATAGGGTACTGGACACAGATAAATTGGCTGCCTCTCATTCAGCAGATAATCCCCATTCAGTTGCGATGGATCAGATTTACTCTTGACAAGGCCATCCTGATCCCTATAATCTCTATATTTTCTGGATTTATTTACAATTTGCTACCATCCAGGAACTGTTGCTTTACTGTTGGGACCTTTCGCAGAAACCTCCATATGGAAGAAATTGTGACCTGGGCATTCATTTCCAATCAGACCCAGCCCTTTCCGCTACATATTATGAAATAATTGCAATAGATATGAATAGCAGTCCTCTCCCTCTCTGGTTGTCATTCGGGAGAATGTGTGAGATTTCTATTAGTGAGCCACTCCTCTGGCTTTCCGATAGACCAGACAGGGGAAGGCAGAAGGACGAACCCAACACACACACAAATGCACACACACACACACACACACACACACACACACAGTCGAGAGCTGCGGCTCACCAGAGGAAATTTTACTTGGTAATGACCATAAGGGCTGACGGGTCTCTGTTCTGACAGTCATGTGCTTGGACAAATGGATAAAGCCCTTCATTTGTGCCCGGCACTGCTCCCTGTTCACACTGCTGCCCGCTGGACTCCTGGAAAACAGTGCACGATTGTGAGGCCCCAAGATGACATCTCGGCCCAGGAGTCAAGCCAACATTATAAAACAAATCCTGTGATTGTGTGCCAATGTCAACCCACGTTGTGTTAAAACTCAAGCCTGCTCCTATGTTCTTTTTTTAATATTTTGTTTAATATTTATTTTCTCCTTCCGAGCAGTAATCATAACAATAAAGTAATGCTGAAACTGACTGCAGCTATATTTTAAGGAGTATCACATTCATCAATCAATATAACCAAAATATGGTAACATCTTCTGAAAGGGTAGACCATTAATTCCAGGCTATGACAACTACTCTGACATCTGACATCAACTGATATCTTTTTTTACTGGTAACCACCTCTAACTGGCCCCTCTCAGGCCAATGACAAAAAAGCTACTCTTAGTTCTTTCTTTTCAGGTCAGTCAGCTAGAAGCTTAATGGCGAGGACGAAGTGAACATTGTTTTAATGCACTGCAGTAACATGACCATCCCCTGTCAGAGCTAATCGAGCACAGGCTCTGAGATGCTTGAAGGGCGTGGGGGGTAAGGCGTGGGTACAAATAAGCCAGCTGCATAGAGTGAAGAGAGAGCACAAGCAACAGGAGGGGGGGGGTTGTTCAGCCGTTATTGTTGAGGGCTTGCCTGGGGGCCTCCCTCTCTCTGTTTTGCAGGGAGGTTTCCATGAAGGTGAGACAAACTCGATCGACCAGTTGTGCACAGAAGGTGTGCTTGTTGTTTTTTTTGTTTGTTTGTTTTTTTTTGCTTTTTTGGTGCTCAGGTTCAGTTCTTTGACAAAGCTTTAGAGCACCTGAAAAAGCACAGGGACCTGCTGACTTGACAGTTTGGCTTCAAGACAATATTTACATTCGGTAAGCTCTGCAATCTTCAATGGCTAGCAATGTTTGGGATCGTATTACTTTTTTCCTGTGAAAATTTACTTCTCATCTGGTGTTAGGGTTAGTGGCTTGTGAATTGCCAATTGAAATATTGGTACTATAACCTTGTAACATTTTAGCAGTAACATAAAACATTCTATATAGCCTATTGTAACAGAATATGTCTATAAATCAGCTGTAAATGAGAAAGTACCCCTCATCAAGTACTAAATGTCAATCAAGGATACCTGGTTAAACCATTATCAGCTACCACAGACCACAAGCTGAATCTGGCCCAGATGTTATGCTTAAACAAATCTCACTGATCTAGCCTATAAAAATAACCAATTACAACAGAGTTTCTAAACAAACAGGCTATTGAGGTAGTATAAGCAAAATGTACAACAAAAGCCACTGTTAAATATCTGTGCAGAGATCTGTCTTTTGGTCTTTTGGCTTGTGTATTTCTTTGTGGGCATATAAGGCTCTACCTACCTCGGAGCTAAGTCTGTGGTTTGAAATACAAGAGCATAAAAGAGTTTGACAGACTAAGTCTTTATTTAGCCTGCAGACCAGCAGGCTCTTACTACCAAAATCATGCAAATATTAGGAAAACAAACACAGTCAGATGTGCAGTGTGGATTCTGTCTCTTACACATAGCTTCAAAACCACAGCGTCCAGCAGCTAGCCAAGTGATTGAAGTGGCAGTAAAAATGCCCCATGGCACCATATGCAAAGCACTTGCATGACCGTTTCACTATACAACAGCCATGGTGCCGTCGGTGCACTGAAGCCACAGAAAGGCAAATGTTGGTCCTCCTGCTCCTTGACTGACCTCATGACATTTCCGCGGGCATGAGTGAACACACGTGGGCTTACCTGCTCCTGAGTGACATTTTCTGGCAGGTTTCGCCATGGGGGGCAGTGTGCTCTCACACGGGTGGGCAACGGCCAAAGACCTCCTCCTAGTGCACTGAACCTCCAGCCCATTCAAATCTAGCCCATGATGGTAGAATGCAATTACCAGTTTGTGTTGATAATTCACATGCCCTGTGTAATTGTGCTCTGCCAGGGGACTGCAGATGTACCGTAAATTGGGCTGAGGCTAACTCTGGTACAATGCATCAAATGGCAGCATTTATGTTTAAAATTGTACATGGTCCATAATAAAATAAATAAATTTTGTGTGTGTTGTAGCCAATATGTAAACTAATATATAGCTCAGTACTGTATACACACCTGGCTGTGGTTGGTGTAAAACTGTGGCCCTATAGTGAAGGTTTCTGGCATTGGGTTCCATCTTGCTCATCAGTGAGGCGATCTGAAGTCATGTCACTAGCCAGGTCATGAGGCAGAAATTGCAGTCTGTGAATGTAACGCTATCCCCTCCTCTGTCACTGGAGCCGGGCCCGTTTCGGCCGAGCGGCATTGTAGGTTAAGGATTTTGATACCATGATGAAAACATATCTCTCTCCTGCCCGCACGGAGACACAGCCAACTGCCAGTCACTTGAAAGTGCCTTGTTGTCCCTTTGGCTTTTATGTCACCTGCCCATGATGCTCTGAATACGGTAGCAGCAGCCCCAACTCTGTCACCGCCACAGCTTCAACCTCCTCATCTGACCCAAAGCCACAACAATAACGCCTTGTGTGGCTGCTTGGTCCGTTGGAGTACCTGAGCCAACAGAACCTACTCACCACTTCACCTTGTCTTTCATACACAGGATCTGCTTTAGAGCTTTTTGAAACTCTGTCCTGTGCAGAAAGACAGAGAAGTACTCTTCTGTTTCAGCAGGTAGTAGTGTGAAACTTGTTTCTGTGTTTACACAGAGAAAAGTACTTCACTTTGGCTGCAGGTAGTCAGCCACAACGCGAACATGTCTGAGCAAGAGAGACTTCTGGCCTGATTTGATCTGGCCAGCTGTCTGTCCCTTTGATGTTAACATATTAAGCTGTGTTGACATGCTGGCTTTATTGGTCTGCCATCTAATGCTAACTCTGCTTTTCTTCCCTGCTGGTCTGTGAGGCTGCAGGCGTAAGTTTAATCACAAAAAAAACATGCACACATAACAAGAAAACTCAGGCAACTGCAGATCCTTACTCACTATCTTGCAATGTTCAAGAAAGGGTCTAAACACCTGGATGTTTTTTGCCACTTTAAGCAGAAAATGAAGTCCAGGCGCCTTTCATGGTGATGATCATGTTGAAGGACTGAAGATATGGTGACTTTCGACTTGGTGTCGCTCTGAAAATTAGATGTAAATCTTGTTGTCTTAAAGTAATATGAGTGCACAAAAAACAATCGACATAGCAGTAGTATAACAAAGCTCACTTAAGCAGCTGACTCCAGGAACACATTAAATGTGGTAACACACAGTGTACATCCCCACTGGAGTCAGGATGACTAGAGTACTTGGCAGACACTTATATATAAACACTTTAATAACTAAAAATATAAATTCCATCTCCAAACATGATTTAAAAAAAAAGGCCCTCAGATACTCCTAATAATAAGAAAGAAACAATGGGCTTTGGTGTACATAGGCCTTGAGTAATTACACTGTATGCATGTGCATATATGTTGTAAAAAGAAAATTGACTTTCGCACACCTCCACAGAAGACAGGTGCGTCGGGGATGACTGTGGTCTAACTTAATGAAAAAAGAACTCCCACAAACTGTCCATTCCACAAGCAAGATTCAATTCACAATGTTTCGGTCATTGACCTTCGTCAGGTTGGGAAATGTTTTAAATTAAATCTTGCTTGCGAAATGGACAGTGTGTGGGAGTTCTTTTTTTTTTTTACTTATGTTGAGGGAGCTGTGAAAGTGTCAGGGCCACATTACAGCCGACTGCCACAGTGATTAGGTCAGGCTCTAGTGATGCTGACATTTTGGAGAGTGATTGATGCTTTGCCATGAGGGCAAAGACCCTTGGAAAAAATTCCCCACAGACAGAAAAATCAATTTGAAATGTTACTGTCGCGGACCAAACAAGCAACACAATAGATGAGGTCATAGATTGGGATATCTGTTAAGTTTGTTTTGTAATAATTATCCAACCCTTCTGTTAGCTGACAGTTCAGGTAATCTATCAGAGACAGATAGTCAATGTGCCGCAATGTGCCACTGATACTTCCCATGGTCCAGCATTCCAAACTGAACATTGATCATTAACACTGTCACAAACTGTGTCGACAGTCAACATAGTACTTTACAACTGGGATGTGTACTCAGTGTTGAAGTTAATAAATAAATGTCATGACGACAGTGGCTCTGTATGTGTCTGTCAATAGTAAATGAGGATGGGTAAGCCCAAGATCCTGTTAATTGCCAGCAGCTCTGTTTGTTTCAGCTAGTTTTTCCTGCTGCACTGGTTTGTATTCTCACGGGCCTGAAGTGGTCTCCTTCACTCCAGTGACCCGTTTCAGCTTGTGCAAACATCCTGGAGAAAATGAGGGAAAGCAGTCTACACTCGCAGTCTCACACCCTAATGTGTGTCAAGCCCACTTGACTGAAATGAAGATTCCTTCTTGCTGCCTGGTAACAAATTTGAAAACTATAACACAGAATATCCTGTTTGCTGATAGGGTCCTGTCATTTGTGGCAGTCAATATCAGAGTCAGAGTCCTTTGTTGCGCCTTTGTAATGATCCACTAATGAAAAAAGTGACACATTTAACTTAAAATATCCTCCAAGAGATGTGAAAATTATCTCACAACTAGTAAATAATGCTGAATGAGAGTTGTGTGTGACATTTTTTATACAGAAACGCTAAACCAGAAGGATTGCACATTTTACGAGAAGCAAAAAATGGTGTATCAAATGTGTGAAATTGTATTTATTATGAAGTTACCCCTTTACCTAAAGTTATCAGTGCAATTTTGCAGGTTTGTATAGAGCAATTGCTCAAACCAGGTGCATCACAGCATGGAACTGCACAGCGGCACAGTGTCTTTGAAACTGAAGGGTGTAACAGCCCTTACGCTGCAGAAAGCTTCCTATTGTCCGCTCCCCTCAATTGCTGGACTTGTCCACTCCCTGTTAAAGAATTAGACCGTGCTGATCTCTGTAACCCTAGATGACAGCTTTAGGCCAAGTGCCTATACCCTCTGATGGGAAAGAAGAGGTCTCTCCCTGTCTCGTGCTGTTGTGTTGTACAGTGAGGACATGGGAGGGCCATATAGGTCACCCTGACAGGGTTCAAGTCACTCTTTGTAAATGTCATGTGTGCCTTCATTTCAATTACAAAGAAACTTGCCTTACCTTAAATAAGTCTATTTGTTGTTGTTGTGGAAGGTTCTTGAGATAAATGACACTGACATAAAAATAGTAGTAGCAGTAGTAGTTTTGGAAATAGGACTTTACTGAATTTTTAATTGTAAAAAGCCACATTTAGCTTGTTGAAACTCATCTGGCTTCTCTCTCTTTCACTCACTCTCTCTCTTTACTCTGCTCTGCCTCTTTCGTAGTAAACAGATCACCCAGCGTAGAGGCTATGCTGCTGCATGAGAGTGTGTTTGCTACTATTTTTGTGTGGGCTTAGCACAACAACCACCTCACCTATTGTGCCCCATTAATATCTGTGGTAGAGAGCAAAAGCTTGTAAAATAATCTGGAATGCAGTGAAAAGAGCAGAGTAATGGAAATTCTCCAGCCCTGCAAGATTATTCTTTGTGTGTGTGTGTGTGTGTGTGTGTGTTTGTGTGTGTGTGTGTGTGTGTGTGTGTGTGTGTGTGTGTGTGTTTGTTTGTTTGTTTGTGTGTGTGTGTGTGTGTGTGTGTGTGTGTGTGTGTGTGTGTGTGTGCGTATGCGTGTGCGTGTGCGTGTGCGTGTGCGTGTGTGCCTGTGTCTGTCAGTGTCTCTGTGTGCATGCATGTGTGTGTGTGTACGCCTGTATGTGTGCATGTGTCTCCCAGTAGGGAAGAAGATGAGGCCCCATTTTAAGAATGGGGGTTTAAAAGGGCCATGCTGAGTCTACAGCGATTTCCATTTATATGCCACCCCCCAACCCCCAACACACACACCAACCACCCCAGCTTGTCACAGAGCCTTATCAGTGCATGATGATACACAGGCCCAGATCCTCCGCGAGCCGGGTCTCTCTCACTAATGTGCTTAAAACAGTGGGCGGCATGTGACGTCCCTGATGTCACTAATCATTTTAGAGGTAGCGGTGGAGGCACTCAGGGGCCTGTTGACTCTATCTGAAGTCGGTGTAGTGGAGAGAGAGAGACACACACACACACAGTGGAGCACAGGAGGAAGTGTGTGTGTTGGGGGTGTTCGAGGGGTGGGGGGGAATGACTGAATGGAGTACACGGAGTAAACTCTGTTTGGGAATACTCAGACTTGCAGGTGGGTAAAACATTTGCGAAACAGATATTACCAAAATAATTCTTTTTGGTACCATATGTTGCAGGACTTAGTCATGAGGAAGATGACACCAAAATGTACTTACGTCAGCAAAGGTATTTGTTGTACAGTTACAGTACCAGTTTTAAGGTTTTTTCTCACGCATGATGTGTGTACCGTCACATTCCAGTCTGGTCATAAACTGCCGCAGAGGGGGTGGATAGACAGAATGTGCTTATGCTTGTGACATTTTACCGTCTGAGCTGTTGTTTCATGCCTCCCACAGTCCTGTACTCAGATTCGATGTAGTCGGCAGATGGCCTTTGATGTGGTCTCTTTTTAAAGTCTCTTAAGCCTTTTGTTCAGTTGACTGTACAGGCGGCTACTCTGGCTTGCTGGCTTGTTGTTGCTCAAAGTTGCTGTCTCCTGTATGTCTGAGAGCTAGCTGGACTCAGCTGAAATGTTGAGTTTCGGTGGAGGAAATATGCTTCGGCTGCAGATCGCCGGATTCCAGCGCTGTGTGTCAAGAGCTTATCCTAAGAGGGGCGCAAGCAGGTGCTGGATGTCAATGGGGAATGCCTCGCTAGCTGGAAAAGTGAATATATCGGTGTCTGTGGCTGACTTTTTTTTCCAATGACTTTTATTAAGAAAAAGACAGACGTCTTGATTCATATTGTTATTATTATCCAAACACTAGACCACTGATGGTCAAAGCGGAAGGGCAGCAGTCCCATGGCATGTTTTTCCTCCTTGGTTCCCTGTGTGTGTGTGTGTGTGTGTGTGTGTGTGTGTGTGTGTGTGTGTGTGTGTGTGTGTGTGTGTGTGTGTGTGTGAAGTGGAGGGCAGCAGTCCCTGGCATGTTTTTCCTCCTTGGTTCCCTGTGCCCTTCACTGAGTGCTCACAAAGTACTTGTGTGTGTGTGTGTGTGTGTGTGTGTGTGTGTGTGTGGGTGTGTGTGGGTGTGTGTGTGTGTGTGTGTGTGTGTGTGTGTGTGTGTGTGTGTGTGTGTGTGTTTCTGTGTGTGTGTGTATGAAGTGGCGACCGATGATTCAAAAACACTGAATTGCTGTTGTTTAGATTCGGTGGTTCGGGTGTCAGTACAGGAAATGTGTGTGTGCATATTTGCATCCCATCCAGTATAAATGACACGCTGGGTAGGGTTTCTGGGTGTGAGTGCAGCAATAACAAAAAACCCAACCCAGCCCCGGCTGTTTGTGGTGTGGCACCTTATCAAGACTTGTGACAGACAGAACAAAAATGTAGGTTAAAGGCATTTTTCATTTCGTTACAAAGTTTGTATTGTAAAAAAGTATTTGTACTCTGAATATTTATGTTAAAGTATATAGACTGACTTTTATACAACTCTTCAGAGTGGGGATGTAGAATTGTAGACAGTACAAGGTCTGACACTGAATAACCCCTTCTTGGTCTTTAGAAGCTGCATGGTCTGTCTCGTAATTGTGACAGAGGCTGCTGATATCCTGATTCTGCACAATGGAAGGCCTTAATACACACTCTGTTATCAGGCTACTGACTGCAAGGCTGCTGAAGCCTTTGTCCAGACCCCTTCCAATGTATGTAGGAGACAGCAACTCTCAGTGGCTGTGAATGGAGGCGTCAGGCCTTGCAGTGAGAAGCTAAATGTGGCAGGCAGGATAATTAAAAGCATTGAGGGCCCCTGCACCCTTTCAGTGCCTTTGCCATGTACAGTTGCCTTTTGTGTCCCAGAAGATGTCTCGTGTGAGCTGTCCTTTTCATTAGGAGGAGTGAGTGGCTATGTGGTCTATTTACAGTCCTGCAGATACACCGCAATGTGCGGTGCTTCAACCGCTGATACAGCAGCTAATATGAGAAGGATATGTTGCTGACTATTGCTTACTGGTATAGGATACGATGCTGAGGTTATTACTGGCATATATGGTTATATTTATTTTGGATATATTAAAATAGAGCTTGATGATGAAGCTGTCAAGTCAAATGTTGAGCTCCCCTGAGAAACCATGGGGGGACATTAGTGGAGCTCTCCACAGCTCCCTGAGGGATTTCTCTGGAGCTACTGGACTATAACCAAGCTTGCTATGTGTATCTCTGTCCTGTTTTCTTTTGCCAAACTGTTAAATCACATTCAGCTACATCCTTTGTATGAAATGTGCCATACAAGTAAAGATTATTGTTATTAAATGAAACAGATACCAGATATATCAGATGCGTCATCCATCATGACCATCCAGCACCCTGCTACCCCGACGTCAGTGCTTAACCTCTTGTCATGACATAAGATTTTAGCGGGGAAATTGTAGGCTCCTGTTACTATCCCAGCATTTTGTCTGTCAAACTGAAGCCAGCTACGGCCTTTGCCGTAACACAGGATACAGACTGCTCATTTTATTTTTATGCGCTGCTCGTGTGTGCCACGAGGCAGAGTGACAAAGGCATGAAACACTATCTCTGAGGCCTAATTAATCTCAGACTCCTCTGCCATTCATGGCCCAGAGAAACAGACAGAGAAAGAGAGCAAGAGAGGGAGGTGGGGGGAGAAAGAGAGTGCAAGAATGAGAGAGAGAGGGGGGGGGGAGGCAGAGAGAGGGACATAAATGAGGGAGAGAGAGATAGAGAGATATCCCTGGCTCTGTTCTTCACTATGCCATTCCTCCTCTGCTTTCCTTCCCTCGTAGAGGGGTCAGCCTTGGTAAAATACCAACCAGGCCTCATCTGCCAGGAGCTTCCCCACTGAAGGTCCATACTCTGTGCACATCACTGTAATGGCCTCATTCATGAAACAGCGTCTCATGCCTGCAGTCTCTCTGTAAGCCTGAGTCCCTGCTCATTCTACTGACCTGAGAGATGTTGGACATCCTTTCTGTTAATCTGTAGAGGACGTCTTGAAAGGTGTTTTGGAAAAGCTTGTAACATTTAAGGCATATTTAGGGAACACAAAGTTGCATTATCAACAGCATAATGAATCCTGAATGGATTTTACATACAGTAATATCCCTTTGTGGGAACTTTTATATATAGCATTTCTTTACATCCTGTGGCCACGTGAAATGCAATCAAGTAAACAACAGTAAGGCATTGAACAAAGAATGCAGAGAAGTGTAGACTGCTGAGGAATAATCTGGTAACTTTATCATGACCATATGACTCGTCAAGTCTAGTCTAGTCTTGGATTTTTTTTCTGTCCACATAATTCATTGCTTCTCAGTAATATTCTGAACTTCCTGTTTGGCTAGTGACAGCATCATGTAACATCTTCACCGACCGCCAAAGGAACTGCTGGAAATATGATTAGGAGCTGACTCACAGTGCATGCAATAGCAGTGAAACGCATTCTGCCTCTGTTATTGCCAACATTGCTTTACAATTGAAATCACTGGGAAGAAAATGCAGAACGGCCTTGGAGTCCACTGTAATTATATTTAAGTAATACAATGGAGGGCAGAACTCAACTGTATTTTTTTTTCTTCTCTTCCTGACTCTGGTCTGTTGTGTGTGTTTATTTCATGCAGGGTACAGTACTGTCCTTCTGTGAATGCAGGAGTGTTGCTTTGACATGGATTCAGATGCAAGCCACATGCTTGAGGCTGCTTTGGAGCAAATGGATGACATAATTGCAGGTGAGAGCCTCTTCACTTCCTAGTTTGGTCTTAGTTTTTGGTGAACCATTTTAAATTCAATCATCTATTCATTACATTCATGATATCGCAGAAAGAATAGGGCCAAATATAGTGGCTAAAAAAGTAGGATGAGAAAGTGATTTTATAAATATTGAGATATTAATATAGAAATATTCTTAGTAAAAAACTTCTCCCAGTATTCTGTATTTTGGAGGATTGTACACAAACAGTACTTTAAATAGTAGTAATGCTGTTTTCAGTGGCTGTATTGCTTCCTGCATGTGTAAACCTTGTTCACTGGACTGTGTTAACGAAGTCTACATTATGGTCACGTCTATGTGGAGGCAGAGGTTGCTAAATTGGGAAGGAATCCTCTGATTGTGTGGGGAGGTGTTTGGAGAGAAAACGGAGGTGTTCTACATCTCCCCTGGGGCCAGCTTAGTGATCGCCAGTTGGATTTAGCTAATAGAGGATAAATGTTTAATGTTGGCTGTCAACAAACTAGGGCTTGGGGGACAGAGTAGAAGATGTAAGTTTCTGTCTTGCCTAAATAGTGTCTCACTGCCATCGGTCTCTGTACTGAAAAAAGGAGAGTCATGGTAGCTCTGTTAAACCACAGGGGCAGTACAGTGTGATTTCGGAGCACAATGCAAGCAGTGTCTAGACTGCGCCTTCTAAACATGGGAATGACTGATCCGGGAAATTGTATTAAAGGGTTAAAAACTAACAAGACTAAATTATCATATTATCTTGTCCTGTACGTACAGTACATACAGAGTGCCCCCCAAAAATCAGGACACATTTTAAATGCTTATATCTTGAATTATTAAAATAATACAGAGTACCAAATATATTTGTTGTAAAGCTGACGTTCAGGAGTCTTTGATACATAGGTTAATTTCTTCAAACAGCACTTATATATTAAAGACATCTTTTATGTAAGGATAGTTTTGGAAGAACATTTTATTTTTTAACAAGAACACAGCCAAGAACGTCTGAAACTATAGGCCTGAATAAAAAAGAAACATAGAAACATTTCGAAGTTTCAATTTGTGAAACACAGGAAAACTGTCATCCTGTATATAAAGAAATACTATCTCAAGAGCAGTGTGTTATTATCTATGGTTGAAATGTGGGACACGTTGCTTCATAAGAAGAGAGCACTACATACAACATACACATAATTGCTCACTGACCTAAAGTAACTGACATTAACATAGCAGAGTTTATGAATATCTGATAGCTAATGCTCTTTACAGTCAGTGCTTGCATTATGTCCTGTTCATTTACTGTGGTATGGGAGAATTAGCAAACATTCTTATACCTGACTAGTTCATTATAAAGGGATCATTGCAGCCATTACTCTAAGTAAATTAACAGTACCACAGGAAAGTGGTCTGGGTAGGCTGCTGTGATTGCCACACAGGGGAATAGGCCTGTTACACTGTTAGTTTCTCTGCAAACATAATTGACAGAGCTACAGAGTTTTCTGAGCAGCCCAGCTTCTTGAATGTGGCCACAGAGTTTTCTCTAAGAGCGGTTTAAATTCTGGGACGTGCAGCTGAGAAAGTTTGTTTTTTAAGGTGTTTGAAGAAAGTGATGTGAAGGGACCACAGGCATGCAGGGTTTGTTTTTTGCGCTCTCAAAATGAACCGCTGGCTGGCATGCAAGACTCACACAACCATCTGGAGAATCTGAAAGTGTGCCACCTACTGATTATGAGTGGAATCACTGGAATCTTATTGACTGACGTCCCTGATAGAGGAATTGAATAGGGGTCTTTACTGTATACTCGCATGAAAATACGTGTTTGGCCTTATTATGTACATATACTTAAGGAATTCACAGATGTAGAGGTTTTACATTTTAATGACTTTAGATAACAATACAATGACTCATAATGCAGCCTATGCGGTCAGCACGTAAGCAATCTGACCTTTGTCCTGGCATTTTGCAATATCCCAGAATTGTGTGATACATGCCTGACTCATGAACATGTGAGAGGGAAAGAGAGAAAGAGAGAAGATCAGATATACTGACCACAATTTGAATTTCACAACATAACCTCCCACCAGTGAGGTCATGCCACTGTTCAAATAATTTAAAAAAAAGTTTGGTTACCCTTTATTTAACTGTCCCTGTTACGTCAATTATGTACAGTTTAACAAAGTGTGAACAATATGTAACAATTTATTAGGGTAAGGGTTAGGTATGTAGTAAATAATGTTGCTACATGTAGATACACTTAAAAGGAACCATAAAATAAAGTGTTTTCGCGGTTTCGATCCATGTAATTTATTCTTTTGGAATTCATCCCATCTCTATTTATACTTTTGTTTTTCTTTGCTTATTCATTTTATATGCAATATTGTACATGTATGCTAATTAATCACAGCAACAGACAGACAGACAGACAGACAGACAGACAGACACACACACACACACACACACACACACACACACACACTCACACACACACACACACACACACACACACACACACACACACACACACACACACTTACAGCATCAGCTCAGATATGGTTGTTGGGTGCTCATGTGACTCTCACACAGAATGGGGTCTACTTTTGGATTGTGTCTTAAGGGAGTAGAGGAGCTTCCCAGCAGAGCAAAAGGCACAACAAGTTAGTGTCATCCACCGAGTTTAGCCTTAGCCTGTCACAGAGTGCTGCACACCAGGTGTCTGTGAACATATTGTGTGCCCTCAGCCAACCTCCACCTATTCCACTCTGCCACAACACGTCAGGTTTCGGGCTCCAACCGCCCTGCGCTTGTCTTCAGTGGCACAGGGAATAGCGTGCATGGTGAATGGTTACATGGTACTCCAGAGACCTAGGGTGTTTGTGGATAAAGTTTTTGTATTGTGTTGTTTTTCTTTTTTGCTGTAACTCGGGTGTGGTGGGTGAAGTTATGTCCAGTGACAGCAGGGGCCTCTAAAGGGTTATGGGCAGTTCAAGAGAGAAGGTGGTGCAGTGAGTGACCCTGCTGTGTTGTCAGCCTGTGTGAACTCCGCAGGCCACTCGGTGTCCTACACGCCCCTGCTTTGTATGGAGAAGAAGTGATTTTTTGTGGAAACAGTTTTATAGTTAAAGGTTGTTCCCTCTGTTCTGCTCTGCTCTTCTCTGCTCTTCTCATCCAGTATGGGAGCACCAACCTGATATACAGTCTGTAGTGTCCTCTATCAGATTTATGCTTCTCCCTTCTGTTCGAATTCCATACAGCTGCTCAGTTCTCGTCTCTCGTCTCCCATTTGAACTCTCGGTCGTTCCCTCTCTGTTAATCTAACAAGTCAGCTGACATTATTGAGTTTGGCCATGCCTCTGGAAAATGAATATTCATAGCCACTTATCTCTAGTTCCAGCACTGTAAGTTGTGCTCCATTATTTTAGTTTTTTTGGTAGCATATGTTTGATATTATCTTGGCTTCTCTGTAAAAAGTTCAAACCAATTAGCATTACTTTCGAACGTTTGGATGAATAAACATTTTTTGCACAATATGCTAGCAATGATCACTGACCTTGATTCAGGAAAACAGAACCATCTGGAGGTCCTAATCGTGACGACGATGCCTGACGGGTTTTCTCCAGTCTATGGTTTTCTCCTGTGCTTAAATCAATGTTGGACGCCGCGCTCCCCCCCCCTCTTTGGAATCATGTCATCGTATGTATTGTGCGCCATGTGACGCCTCATAATTGCGTACAGATGTCCCGGACTCCTTAGGTCTCCTCAGGATCCAGATGGAGTTATTGGAGCAGTTAGAGAGTTTTGCTGGAGTGTTGCTGGAGTCTCTTTGTTGCCAGTGACACGTAGCTGGATAAAGGGTGATTGCCTTAGACTCTGAGACCCTACATTAGGAAAATTATTGTCATCTTCATACTGTCATGGAAGGGAGTTTGTTACACGGTTTATGTTGCTATCACTAATGCAAATAGTTCTCTTCTGCTTGTGCTTCTATGGAGAGTAGCACAGTACATGTAAGATTATTTAGTGTCTTTAATTATTTATTAAGTGCTTTTCTCAGGAAGGGTTTGGTTACAGTCAGTATCTTATCCTCTAGCGTACCAAAATTGTTGGTGTTGTTAATGAGGATGACATTGACAATGGCAGCCATTATAGTGATGATGATAATGATAATGATAATGATGATGATGATGATGATGATGATGATGATGATGATGATGATGATGATGATGATGGAAGTGATATTTATGATGATGACAATCAATGTGGATATGTACTGGCTCATTCAATATGATTTACTCTGCCTGAAGAAGGTCTATCAACAATCTTCGTTGTATATAACGTTACATTACATTACATTTGGCAGATGCTTTTATCCAAAGTGACTTACAAAAAGGAGGACATAAGCTGACAGAGGTGTAAAGGAACACAGAGTAAGCAGACTACCTTTATCCATACAGGGAGATGCATGTGCCTAAATAAGTTTTCCGGAGCAGGGACACTACAGACACACATACTCCCCACATGGAGATAGAGTAAGAAGCAGTCACAGACAAGAAGGGTTTCTACAAGCTTTTTAAAGGTAGAAAGGGATGTTGCTGTTCTTGTGCATAAGGTACCTAATAATCCTGCGGTGATCTTTGACTTTATTAACTGAGATATGAAATGCTAATCTCTTGTCTGCTCATGTCTGCTCATTGCCCCATGTCCAGGCTCTAAGGTGGTCGCGGAGCTGAGCAACGGCCTGTATGACCTGGGCTCGCCGGTCAGCTCAGCCCCCCTACAGGTGCTGCAGCTGGCTGAGGACCTGAGGCTGGCCCTGGAGCTCCAGGCCTGCGATGAGGAGAGGGAGACACTCCGGTCACAGCTCCCCTGCGCCACCGCTCACCTGCTCATTGACTGGCTACAGAAGGGCTCTGTAAGTATGTCCACATTTTAATAAGTCGCTTTGGATAAAAGCATCTGCCAAATGCAACGTAATGTAAAGTAATGTAAAGTAACACATGCTGCTGGCAGTACGTGTCTAGTTTATCTGTTGTTTGGTCTTTAATCATTCCTCTCTGTTTTTCATTCTATGTATGTCTCTCTCTCTCTTCATCTGTCATTTTGTCTTTTTTTGGTGTCTATTGCTATTCAGCTGTTAGTATTTTAAAACTCTTCTGGTCCTTGACAGGTTGACAGGATAAGTCCCCTCACACATTTCAAACACATTTCCAAAAACTCCATCTTTAAAGCTAGATTAACTAGATTGCTGTATTAGCAATTAGTAATTGCAAATGGAACTGCTGTTGCAGTGAGTAATCAGTCTGTCAGCCTCTTTCTGCAGACATCCAACTATTTGTGGAGCAAATAGACCTGCCAATTGAATGGCTCCTCTTATTTTGGCTCTCTCTCGGTTTCTCTGTTTCCTCTCTCTATTTCTCTCTCTTTCTTTCTCTTTCTCTCTCTCTCTTCCCCCTCTGTCTCCAGCTAGACTGTTTAGCAGCAGTCAATGTGTTCCTCTGAGACTCTGACAGGATTGAGCAGAATTTCCTGCCTCTCTCTTCTCCCTCTTTCCCTGTCTCTCTTTCTCTTTCTGCTCTTTCTCTCTTGGCTAAGAAGCACTGACATTTCTCCTTCTCCTCCGTTCCTCTTTACTCATTTGGTGCTCAACTGCCTCTGTTCATCTCTCTCTCTCTCTCTCTCTCTCTCTCTCTCTCTCTCTCTCTCTCCCTTTTCTCTCTCTTTCTCCCTATTTCCTCTTTCTGTGGAGATTAACGCCAGGTCTCAAGGGTAAGTAAGTCTTAGCTCACATGGTCTTTGGCTTCATGACTTCAGATCTGCAAGCTCGACTCCAGTTAGCCTGTAGCTGACACCTGGAGATAAATCTGTTTTCTTTTTTTAAAAATTGCATTTATTTATTTAGTTTCCCTGGATGAATAGCGTGCTTGTTCTCTCTCTATTGATTTAGGACTGGTCATTGTACTTCAACTAGAAGTCAGAATCTGATTTGCCTGGTTGTGTAACTGGCATGCTTTTCCTTGTTTTTCGTTTTTTTGTTCACATTTTTGGTCACATTTTCCCAGAAATATCCTCACTTGACTCCAATACTGCATCCATGTTTGCGTGTAGCTTGTTTGGTCAGTAAGACACAGTGGAGGGATGTAAACATACCTGTTCAGCATTGTGCAGCCACAGTGCAGCCATAACTAACTCATGAGAGGGTTTTGCCGCTGTCTCTCACAGTGTACAGCAGGGGTCTCTCACTGCGCTGTGTTCTCTCTCTCTGTCTCTCTGTCTCTCCCTTTCTCTCTCTCTCTCTCACTCTCTCCCTTTCTCAATCTCTCTGTCTCCCCCGGAAATAATCGTTTAGCCTACCCACCTCCTCACATACTCACACCCTGAACAGACACACACACACACACACTCACTCACACGCACACACACTCACACGCACACACACTCACACACACACACGCACACGCATGCACCCCCGCACGCACACACACACACACACACACACACACACACACACACACACACACACACACACACAAACTCGCACACAAATACTTAGCCCAGTGCAAGATCAAACAAAAGCTCGCCTGCATTTGTAGTGATCCATAGAGACTACTGGGTCCAGCCCATAAGAATGGGAGCCAACTCACTAATATGGCCAGGAGGAAAGAAAGCCTGACATCACCACGCCCCTCTCTTTTTCCCTCTTTATTTTTCCCTCTGTCTTTCTCACTCTCTCTTTCTCTCTCTCTCTCTCTCTCTTTCTCTCTCATGTTTTGCTGAGAGCACTACCTCATGTTTACCCTGGGACAGGGACAGCAGCAGTGTCTTATGATTGTTGCAGACTGCGGGCGGGCCCAGTGAATGATGGAGGTGCTGGAGCAGCGATAGGATCGCGGGGCATGCTGATCAGATTAGCAGGGCTGTTTTCAAGGCAGCAAAGGGCTTTTCAGAGATGCAGTGGGCTATGTCTTTCAAAGCCGCATTGTATGTGTGTGTGTGTGTGTGTTTGATTGAGTGTGTGTCTGTGTATGTGTCTGTGTGTGAGTGATAGAGAGAGAGTGTGAGAGAGAGGGGGAGGGAGAGAGTGAGCTTGTATTAGGGAGTGTGACATTGAGACAAAGAAAGTCCATGTGTGTATCTGTGTGCGTGAGAGACAGAGAGTGAGAGACAGAAAGAGGGAGAGAGGGTGAGAAAGAGAAAGAGAGAAAGACCAAGAAAAAAGAAAGTGTGTGTGCAGAGGGTGTGCAGTGCAGTGTGTTCAGAGGGTGAGAGAGTGAAAAGAAACAACAGTGTGTGTGTGTGTGCGTGTGTGTGTCTGTGTGTGTGTGTGTGTGTGTGTGTGTGTGTGTGCATGTGTGTGTGTGTGTGCATGTGTGAGGATCTGTGTGTCTGTGTGCGGGTGGGTGGGTGTGCGTGCATGCAGGCACGTGTGTGTATCTGTGGGTGGGTGCATGTGTATGTGTTTTTTTAAAGGTCTCCTGGTACATGTTCAGTGCAACAGCTGTGGGGATCAGAGGACTAGCCAGGTGCAAGTCTGAGGCAAACAGGGCCTCACTCCCCCTAGACCCACTGCCAGGCTTGACCCTAATACTCCCCCAGTGACATATGACAACTTCACTTCACATCTGAAATGTGTTCATGTAGCTTTTGCGTCATTTACGTTGGCACCTATTATACAGTTCTACATCATTTTAGTAATTCAGCCTCCAAGGCTACGTCAACAAGTCATTAAGCTACAGCGAGGAATGCAGCCCTCCCCCTTGTGTCCACAGAAGGACATACATGGTGATTTGAGTGGTCCCGACTCCACACACACATTTCCTCCCACAATGGAGGAGGGAGCGCTTGCCGTGTGCTACATCCCGGGTGACCCAAACAGGAAATGCCCAAAAAGCCCGAGAACGTGAGAAAGGAGTGGCGCTCTTTTTCTCTGTCTCTCTCTTTCTCTCTCTGGGGGTGTCTGCGACAAGAATATCCTCCAGGCTATGTGTTTTACTTTTATCGTCTCCTGCTGCTGGTGAACCTGGCCATCCCACTGCTCTCACCCCCACCTCACTTCACACACCAGCGTCGCCTGAGGAGTCATAAACACGCAGCTCCACACTGATGGAGCCTCTCACACTTTTATCCTAAAGGAGGAGGGCCATTAGCAGTAATGGTTGTGCTGTTGGAGGAGGATGCATATGGCCAGGCTAGTTACAGCATGCTCTCCCTGCCTGTCCTCCTCCTAACCGGCCTCATGGTTTATGTGCTGGGCCTGGCTGACTTTTTCACTCCAAGCAGGCAGACGGAGGAGGGAGGGAGACTGGCCAGAGGCGCTCTCTTTGGAGTTTGTCTGTGATCAGCTGAAGAAGTGGCCTATCTGCAGGAAACGAGGTCTTCACCTAATGAGTCTCTGGCCAGAGAGAGAGAGAGAAAGAGAACAGATAGGAGTGTCTACACTGAGAGGGACTGAAACTGCAACAACAAAGAGCAACAGAAAGACAGGGAGAGAGAGAGAGAGAGAAAGAGAGGGAGAGAGAGAGAGAGAGAGAGAGAGAGAGAGAGAGAGAAAATGTGTGTTGTTTCCAAAAGTTTAGTTCTGTGTGTCCCTCATCAACAAGAGGTTGACTGTTTTATTTCAGAAGACTTGCATTGTGACTCTAAGTTGCTGTAATTAGAGTAGCTCCTCCAGAGTGAGGAGGGAGGAGAGAGAGAGAAGAGAAAGAGAGACAGAGAGAGAGAGAGGGAGGGAAAGAGAGAGAGGGAGAGAGAGAGTGGGAGCAGACAGGACACGGCTGCTATGGTTTTGTATTGCGTCTGACTCGGGAGTGGAGCCTGTTGCAGAGCTTTGTGTTGTGGTGCTGGGGGGAGCAGCAGATGCGTTTTGGGCAACAGGAGGAGGTGGAGGTGGGGAAAGCAGGAGGAGAAGAAGGAGGAGGAGGGTGAGGGGGAGGAGGGGGGTTTGGTTGGACAAATTGATCCCGGCCCCAGTGGCTGGCTGGGCTTACACAGTTGCCTCTTCACGTCAGAAACACAGAGGGAGGAAGAAAGAAGGGGGAGAGAAAGGGAGAGAAAAAGGAAGAAGAAGAGAGGGAGGGACCGAGACAGAGACAGGCCAAGGGAAGCATGAGCGGGCTGTATGAGTATGGAATCAAAGCCACAGGGACGTGAGTGAGTGAGTGAGTGAGCAGCAGCAGCGGCGTGAGAGAGGCAGCCCCTTCAGCCCCTTCAGCCCCCTCGCGTCCTCAGGGAAGCTGCTCAGTGCTCCGGGGGGCGGCTCGGGCAGCGATGGGCCTTCGGCATGGAGGGCGAGATTGACTTTTACAAGCATTTCACTTGGCTGAAGAAGGTAAGCCGAGCCCGTCGCTCATGTGCCTCTCTCTCTCTCTTTAGGTTGTGAATTCCTTCCATTGCAGTATTGCGCGTTTGTTATGGCGCAGGGGATTCCTCCCATTCATTTTTTTTCCACACAAGCATAGAAAGTAGCTGCACTGTGTTTCTGTTGGCCAAAAAATCTAGATGTTTCCTCTGAGAAAACATATCTTTCAGGGGGTCTGTTTTGGGCTGTTCTTGGGTTGTCATGTAGATGTTTCTGAGTGATAGTGAAGTGAAGTTTGTGTTGTAAACATGTTGACAGATAGGGAGCGCACCAGGATGCTAATTATAGCGTTGCCGGGTGGAAGGTGTGCTTTTTTGCGATCTTGTGATCACAGTGGAACAAAAGGCTGTTTCATGTTGCTCTATCAAAGAAGGGAACAGCTGTTTGGGTGCTTAACAGAGAGTATTTCAAACTTCTCTCTTGTAAGATAAAACTCCCTGGTGTGTCCTTTATATGGAGTTAAAACTTTTAAACTTAAAGTCCATTTAAAGAGTCCCAGTGCCCAAATGTGGGGAACAGCTGTTTAAAAGCTTGTTTCATGGCTGGTGTGATTTATAAGCTTTTGTGTGTCGTTGAGGTAACTAGGATATGGGTCAGGTATGTTGAGCATGTTACACAGTCTCACCACCGCTCCTAATTTGTGCAGCATTTAAAAACCACAGCACAAGTTGACTCAGCTAGAAGCATGCATAGCATAGAGAACTACTCAGTGTGTGCATCACCACACTGCTAACCTAATACATATTTTACTTGCCACGCAACTTTGCTAACAGCCATTGACAGGATGAAAAATCACATAAAGAGCACCTCATGATCATGACCACTTCATTGGCCTGGGAGGTGCTGTGGACTAGTGGATTTCATAGGCCAGGAGACATTCTTGGACAGTGTAATAAGAATCATGTCACTGGTTCCATTCAGAGCCTACGCCTTTAAGGGCCTGCAAACAAGGCCTTGGCTCATGGAAAAAGGGGGGAATTCCAGCGTTTGGTTGTCTTGACTAAAAGGGGCCCTCTATAGCATGGGTGTCTGTAATAAATTGTGTTAGTGAGCTGCCCCCGCACACGACAATGAGTGGTGTGCAGCAGGCCCTGTTGTGCCTGTTCTCTGGACACTGTTTAGTGGTTGTGCCTGTCCCTGGACACTGTTTAGGTCCCCAGGACACCACAGGATGTGCTCATGTGGCTTGTTGTGATTGCCTGACAATGAGCACTGATAGATTTCAGGTTTCTTTAAGTGTTGTTTACAGATGTTAACGACCACACGGCCCATGGGTTTGATTTTGCTTCCCATCTTAAAAGTCCAGTGTACAGATGCACAGTATGTGTGTGTACTGTGTGAGCCCTCTGCTCACATGTGTGATTGGTTAAATGCGGAGGTTACATTTCGTTGTGTGTATGTACTGTGTGCTGTGATGTGTTGTGTGATCACAATGAAAAAAGGGGGTTACTTTTTTTTCTCTCTTTCTTCTTATTACATGAACTTATTGCACCCTCTGACCCATTGATTGCGTAGCCTGAAACTTGTGAGTTGACATTTTATTCCATGACTGAGGCTGCTGTGTGTTAAGATCCATTGGCTATGAGACAGTCACATGATGATGTTGATACCAGCTGAAATGCAGCACATAAGTGACCTGTCGCAGCACAAAATAGGAATTAGAACTATGCCCCTGAGCTGGATTCTCAGACAGGAATTAAAATTATTTTGAGTTTCAGGACTGGAAACAGAATGCGGTGGGCAATGAGGCCTAAGCCTTGTCTGTGAGACGGGCCCTTCAATTAATGTCTCAGAATGAAAACAATTTTCATTTCACAGTGGAGGTCTGTCTTTGTCTTTTGTGTCATAGACCATTGTTGTTCATGACCTCCAAACCTGTTCATTCATCTGCTTCTAATTGTGCAGTGTGCATTCACTGCATTGCTTGCATTCTTCATAACCCTCATAGCAGAATCACCCAATGCCAACCATCATCCAATACCTCTGAAGGAGAACTGAATCTTCCTCACCTGCCCTGATCTGATCTGATCTGTAGATCGTGTTTCAGGTCATACTCATCATGTTCCCCACCACACGCTTGAGTTGAGATGACCCACCCACAGTTAGTGCTAAGCTGGTGAATGCCGTCTGGCTTTGATGGGGACACAACTCCGAGAGGGTTTTTAGCACCGCAGGGCAGCTGTATAAGCCCTGCTGAGTGGCTCTGGCTCTGGTAAAAACTCCTCTGGACAGCTTTACTATTATGGACACAAGAGGGGTGATGACCCTCAGCATAGCAGAAGAGGAAAGGGGGGGGGCAGCAGGTTTCATTTGGTCTTACAGAGGGTTAGACCTCTGTCCACCCTCACCTCATCACTCCCCCCCCATACCACATACACACACACAAACTCTCACACATAAATACTATCCCAGCCGAGAGACAAGTCACACTTGATATTAGAAAGTTTCAGGATAGTATTTCTACCCGTATCACTCAGATTTGTTTGCACTTTATTTTGCTGACAACACCAACAAGCTGAATAGCTCTAATCAGAGGTGGTGTTGACATTATGTGCAGTATTGCACACAGTATTGCACACATTCAGAGATAAAATGTTAAGTGTATATTAGGCTCTCTTGTTATTGCTTTGAGCCCTTTAAGATTCTAGTTTTAACATTTCTTGAGTAGGTGAATCATTAAGTCGGTGATTCATTTGGGTCAATTCCAGGTCTTAGGTTCCATTTTGTGGAAAAACACACTGACTGAACATGCTTTTTCTCAGTCTGTCAGTGTTTCCTGACCCTTGTTATTGCAAGCTCACTTCAGTCTCCGCACACAGTCTTTTGTTTGTAAATTAATTAGCATGTGTTCGTTGGGGGGAGACACTGTTTTGGTGCCAACAAGAGTTGTTTTGTGTCTCCTGTTTCTTCTCACGTCTACTTAACAGAGCCATTAGGAACCTTACGAAATCTTCTTTGTTTGAGTTTATTTAGTCATAGCCAATGAGCCATTGATTTCTCAACAGAAGTGGTTGGACCTGTTGTGGTCACACAGTCTTGATGTTTACTCTCTTTCTCTCTCTCTCTCTCTCTCTCTGTCTCTCTATCTCTCTGTCTCTTTCTTTATCTTTCTTTCTTTCTCTCTCTCTCACTTTTTGTTTGTCTCACTATTCATCTATCATTTTTCTCCCCTTGTCTCATGCTTTCTCTCTCTTTCTGTTTCTGCAGATTAACCTCCAGTCACCCCCAAACAATGAGACCTGTCAGGAGAGGCTGGCACGCTTAGAGGGGGATAAACAGTCATTGGTTCTTCAGGTAGGGCTGTCCTCCTAACCCCAATGACACCCATAACACACACACAAACACACACGCACACACACACACACACACACACACACACACACACACACACACACACACACAGACAATACACACACATACGTCCCCCACATCACAATACAATGGCAGAGTTTCACTGCATAGCAGAGCCCTTCCAGGTCACTTGTGCTTGCTCTCTGAAAGCCTGGGCAGTGACAGTGGCTGGGTCATGCCAGGAGAGCGTGAACGGCACTCCAGGGAGTAGAGACATGTGACACCTCGGTTACGCTGGCTTGGATTGCCCTCTGATTGGCAACAATAGGGGCCAGGGCCTTACAGCATGAAGCTATGGGAGAATATGTGAAGAGAGGGAGAGAGAAGGAGTGATGCAAGAAAAAACACTGAGGGAGAGAGAGAGAGAGAGAAGAGGACAGGCAGAGAGAGACAGGGAGAAACAGAGAGAGAAAGAGAGAAAGGGAGGGTTGCAGATTGGTGTTACTGCATTACAGGGACCCTACATAGTGACAGCAATGTGTTAGCCACTCTATTACACAGTAGCGGCAAGAGCCTACGCTTCCCTTTGGAGTGCAGTGTGCCCCTAACACCAGGAATTTTCTTTATGTGTTAAGTGAATGAACAAGCATCTGTTATTAAAAAACCACAGCCAAGGATGTATGTCAGGTGTGTAAGGTGAAGATAGTAATCATCGCCCTTTTCCTGAAACTGTGTTGTGGCTTGTCTGACCAACTGCTTCTTCAAAATCCAAACTTGTTTGGCAGTCTTGCTCTGAGGTCGACTTTTTTTTTTTTTTTTTTCCAACGAGGCATGCATTCCTTTAGTGTCCCTGAGCGACCATCCTGATTGGTAGATGGCCCCATACTGGAAACAAACACATGAAATGATTGGCTGCCCCCCACACCCCACTGTGCCCTCCCTGAAGGTGATTTGCCTCACACATACCTGCAGTTTGCCCTTAAAGCAGAAAGGGAGTAAAAAAAAAAAAAAACATCCGTACAACAGACCCAGCAGACTCAAACTCACCTCTGATTCGTGTTCGCCGCTCAAAGTTGTGGGACAACCTACCTGCTCCCACGGTTCCCCAAAAGTCTGTTGACACTTTGCTCCTGCCAATAGAGTGACAGTTGCACCAGCGTAGTTTCGATAGCACTGAAACCATGGGAGAGATGAGGTCTATGTTGCAACAGGCATGAGAACCAGGAGAAAGGGAGTGTGAGCTCGGCTGTATGCAACTTAGAGAGAGAGAGAGAGAGGGGAAGAAAGAGAGAGAGAGGGAGGAGACTTCCAGCGTGCCTGAACTGAAAGTGTCTTGTACTCTCGGTGCAGGTGAGCGTTCTGACAGACCAGGTGGAGGCTCAGGGAGAGAAGATACGGGACTTGGAGAGCTCACTCGAAGAGCACCACCACAAACTTGTCTCTACTGAGGAAATGCTTCAACAGGTATGTCACCACAACCTACTCTACTCACAACCTACCCTAACTACATAATTCATATGCACTTAAGCAATAGCCATGTCCAACATATATGTTGACTTGAGATCTAGCCTTAAAGCTAAGTCTGCCTTTACATTAACTCTGTAAGTTAGGGTCATTTCCTAACCCCTATGGCGTCTTGGTCTTTCAAGCTGGATCTTTAGCTGAAGGGCACAGGGCTGGGGCGGTAAATCAGCTCTGGTGTTTTGCTAATCAGTAACACTGAGAGTTAGCTGAGTCAGTGTGGCTAAACATTACTGACATATGCTAATCATGCTGCGCCTGTTGAAAGTACTTTGGAGCTCAGGATGTGAGTCATTCTTAGGAAAATATCAATCCAGACCAGAAGTAAATAAAGAGTTGACGTTTATAACAGTTGATAAACAACGATAATGTACCAATAAGGAAGTTGTGTCAATGAGTAAATGATGAATTGGTCAAATTTATATACTATTAACATATAACTTATAAATGAGGATGTCATTAAGGAGCCATCAACATTTATATTTGTTTAAATATTCAATGAATATAAAAAAGCTCGATTTGAAGTAAAATTATGATGCACCAAAAAGTTACTTTTGTGCCATGTTCCTGATATGCTGACTTGGTGCAGTTTGTCAGATTGTGCAGTTGTGTGTCTTCATCCATTTGGCCACAATTGCAGAAAGAGAGACTAGAGAAACCAGAACCCTCTAATGAAAGCCAAATCAAATAGATCATTCTCTTGGACCCATGGCTACCCTCAACAAGCTTTCCATGTGAGGTTTTAGTTTTGTTTGTTGTCTGAGGGGCTCAGGGGATGTGCGATTTCAGCTTGGCCCATGTACAGTGTGGAGATCAGTGTCTCATCTGAAATTTGCCAGGAAAGCTTTGAATGTGTGTGTCTGTGTGTTTGTGTGTGTGTGGGTGGGTGTGTGTGTATGTGTGTGTTTGTGTGTGTGTGTGGCCGAGTTTACATCAAAGGTCCTCTGATAAGTCACAGGGGAGAGTGTGTATGTCAGTCAGGCTGTCTTTGCCGTCTATGCTGCTCAGTTTTTTGAAAGTTTGAAGTGGATGCCATTCCTCTGTGCCCAACCAGTATAATTACATTTCCAATTCTACTGCTTAGCAAGGTCACAGCATAAGCACTCAGAGAGAGTCAAGAGAGAGAGAGAGAGAGAGAGAGAGAGAGAGAGAGGAAGTAGGAAAGACAGCAATATTTGTGTTCTTCCGAAAAAAGATCACACCATTACAAGCTATTGGAAACTTTGCATTCTTAGTTGTTACCTTATATGGCTTTTCTTCCTGCTAGAGATGTGCTGTGTACGCTGTATCTTTTACATCTCTTTTGAAACAGTCATACCTGTTCAAGCAATGATTAGAAGTGACAGGTACCAGCCTATGCTCTCTAGTACACAGTCTTGTAGCTTCTGCATCACAACTGTTGAACTGAATGCCATGCAGATTTCTACTTTTTTTTGTGATCCATTTTTTATTGACATCAATTATGGCATTCAACACCTGTATTATTTGCTCATGACACGTTTACAAGACAGTATACTTCTATACAGTATACAGTACGTAGAGTGTTGATGTCTTTTTGTTTTAGAGTTCTCAGTTATCACAGTGTATGAACTATATATGAACAGAACAGGGTATGAAACCTCTCCCCACCCCCGTCCCATGCCAGATTTCTACTTTGAGGAACCAATTTGTTTTTTTTTTTATTCCTACTTTTTCTCCATTTTGTCCCTGTCATCTTTCTATCCAATATATCGTTCACACTGAGGTCAGCATGAGTTTCTAAGGCTCTCGGCTCTCTGTTAATGCCCTCATTCGCACCCCATGTTTATTTTTTAGCCCCCGTCATAAGCACCCTGACATAGACCCTCCCCCTGTGTCACCACACTGGGGGGTGACAACTCCCCCCTGCCATTTTACAGCCCTTTTGCACCGTTAGACCAACTGAGCTCAGATATCTGTGCCACCTCAGAAGACACCCCCACCCAGTCATCTGCCTGAGCTTAGCTCAGCTCCTTAAAGGGAAAGAATGGTTCTCTGGGATGTTTTGTGTGTTGGGTGCTTGTTCTGTCCTCCCTCCCCCTTCCCCTTCCCCTTCCCCCACCCCTCTGCCCAGCCCCGTGCATCCATGACAGCAATCGCAGCCAAAAGGAATGTCAGTGGCTTCCATGGCAACAATCATATCCAGGAGGAATGTGAGCAGGGGCAGGGAGGGCACAGGGGGGGCACGGGGTGAGATAGAGCCCTCATGTGTGCCCTGCGCTCCCTGTCAGGCTGGGGCTGGGGCTGGGGATGGGGCCGCTGGTACAAGGAGGCTCAGTGTGCCGCAGTCACCCGCTCTGGATACCCCCAGTTCCTCAGGCTAACTAAACTGAATTAAGACTACTCAGTGAGATCCCTGTGTGTGTGTGTGTGTGTGTGTTTGTGTGTGTGTGTGTGTGTGTGTGTGTGTGTGTGTGTGTGTGTGTCTGTGTGTGTGTGTGTTTGCGTATGTGTATGTGTATGTGTATGTGTGTGTCAGTGTCGGTGCTTGTGGATATGTGTATGCCTGTGATACTTTTGCTTGTGTGTGTGTGTTTGTGTGTGTTTGCGAGTATGTGTTTGTGAGTGCATGCATATGTGTTTGTGAGTGTGTGTATGTATGAGTGAGTGTGTGTGTGTGTGTGTGTGACTGAGACAGTGTTGTACCGTCAGAACACTGCTAGATCCAGTTTCAGGCCACAGGCTGAGGATGCAGACTGGATAACTTGATAAGCCATCATCTGATTTACCTCATGACAAGTTATGAAGGCTGGGCTTTAGCGGCTCTAAGCCGCATGTGTGTGCTGCGTTTACCGTGATTGCTTTTAAATTGTCGAGGTCCGTAGAGGCAACGACGGGATCGGATTGCAAATGTCGCCCCGTGTCATTAGTAGCTTAATGGATTTTCTTTTTTTAAAGGACTGCGTTTGTCTTTAAAACTGTTCTAATCTGGTGGGGGGGGGGAGTCCTGTGGACGTTATCCCTTCCTACTTTAGAAATAGAATCACACCAGTCAGATTTGGATTATTAGATTACCTTGCATTTTCTTTTGCCGCTATCATGTTTATCATTTGGTTTGATTTGCCAAATGCAGGCTACAGCTTATATATTTCCATTAGCTATAGCTCTCATAGAGCTTTATAAAGCAGAAACCAGGAAGGTTTGCTGATAGTCAGCAGCAGGAACTGAAAGTAATGACACTGGAAAATGGAGAAGGGTGTGAGCAAGTTTGTACTCCATATTTACTCTGAGAGAGAAAAAAATTAGGAGTGCTGTTCATGTGACACAGGCAGTCCTCTGGTCAACAACTCTAAACATACACACACACACACACACACACACACACACACACACACACACACACACACACACACATAAACACAAATGCACACATGTATGCAGTGTTGTACAACCTCCTATTCACGTAAAATATACACATCCCCCCAATTATACACATTCACACAAGCTGTTATTTACGTACACACACACACACACACACACACACACACACACACACACACACACACACACACACACACACACACATACACACACACAAACACACACAGCTCCATTTCTCTTCCAAGAATTCTACCTCTAAGGTCTCACAATCCTGCAAGAAGTTGGTTAGACCTCGAAGAATCTGGAGGAATGCAGAATTCCTTTCCCTGTCCATATCCCTGCCTTTGTCCCTCTCACTTTCACCCCCTTTCTTCGCCCCTTGCATGTTGAGGAGACAGAGGAAGTAAAAATAGAGCACACTCTGTGTGTGTGTGTGTGTGTGTGTGTGTGTATTAGTGTGTGTTAGTGTGTGTGAGTGTGTATATTTAGCTTTGCTTGGCTCAAACCGAGCTGTTTGCGCAGGGAGTCTGTGTGTGCCCAGTAGAGCAGCAGCAGAATCGTTTTCCCACCAACTGTATGCGGTAACACTCCACGGCTCCTTTCCATGTGGGTGTGTGCGCTCACTTGTGTGTGTTTGTGTCTGCGTGTGGCGTGTGTGTGTGTGTACATGTGTGATTGTATGTGTGTGTGGGTGGGTGTGTGTATGGGTGTGTGCGTGACTGTCTGACTTGCCTGTGTGCGCGTGCTTGTGTGTGTGTGTGTGTGTGTGGCCCAGGAGTTGCTGAGCCGGACTTCTTTGGAGACGCAGAAACTGGATCTGATGGATGAGGTTTCCTATCTGAAACTGAAGCTGGTGGGCATGGACGAGGAAACGCAGAGCCCGGCCAACAGCGACAACAAGCAGCACAAAGCTGAGGTAGGTAGGGCCAGGGCCAGGGCCAGGGCGAGAGCCAGAGCCAGAGCCAGCCAGCCAGCCCCAGCAGCCGCAGTGGGAGGGTGGGAGGGTTCGGGACGGGGGCCAGACGAGGCTGCTGGAGCACCACAGAGGCTTTTCTCACGGGGACACTCAGTGGAGTCTGCAGACTTCAAGGGGGGATTTTTTTTCTTGTTGCTCTCCGCAGTAAGGAGTGGGGTTTTATTGTTTTGTTCCATACTTATGTTTCAACAGCTGCATTAATTTAGGTTGGTTCCCATAACTCCTGGTTCGTTCGACCCATGTAGTGTTTTATTCACAGTGACTTCCAAAGGTCTGTGGGACTCCAGACTTTTGATATAACTTTGTTATAAGGGATGGGGTCTGGCAGGTTTAAGGCAATGCGGCACAATGTCAAACCAACATTTGTTCAAGACAAAAGCATCTGTTATGATAGTACTCTCATGTAATATACATGTGATACATCAATCCAACCACACCACTTTTGTCTGTTTCACATATATTTTGAAATATAATTTGAAACGGTATTTATTGGCATATGTTGCATATCACCAAGTTAAAATGGCATTTCTGCTACATTTTTATGACAAAGTCTATAAGTTTGGCTTTACTTTGTATAAAATGACTTTGCAATTCTTTTAATTTGGACTAAAACTCCCATTCACCCTCTCTAGCTCTTTGTAAAACTGCCTTTAAGTTTATTTCTTAATGCAACATTAATTCATTCTATCTCTTAGTGTCAGCCTAAATATTGATCCAAAGGCATAAATTACAATCCTGCTGTACTAGAGAACTCTCAAAGAGGAAGACTGCCAAACAGCATATGTCATAAATAACTCTTTAAAATGATTTCATATCATTCTGAGAGGGGCAGTGCCGGTGCCCTTGTCTTGCACCTGTCTCCTCTGAAACCGAGCCAATGATACACATGATGTTTGACTGCTAAACCACAACAGGGGGTTACAAAGGTAATTATGTGCCTTCATATTAGGGGGGGAGGTTGCTTTACAGCGTCTGAAGCAATCAGCCTTGTCCAGATTGAGTAAATACAGTGAATCATCCCCCGGCCTATTTAAACAAAGGGCTCGCTTCTTCACCTGAATGGAGTGTGTGTGTGTGTGTGTGCGTGTGTGTGTGTGTGTGTGTGTGTGTGTGTGTGTGTGTGTGTGTGTGTGTAAATCAATCTCAGGCCATCAGTTGGGACGCGGGCACGTGCTTACAGGTGGCTCAGGGAGGTCAGGGTGACATTGAGCTGTGTGTGTGTGTGTGTGTGTGTGTGTGTGTGTGTGTGTGTGTGTGTGTGTGTGGGAGTGTGGAGTTGTTAAAGCTGTTGTAAACCTCAGCACCCTTCGTGCAGACCAGCGGGGGGTTCTCACCAGCAGAGGGTCATGTCACAGAGAAAGATCAAACATCAAAACTTAAAAAAAAAAAACCCTTCCCCCACCACCCCTCCACACACACACACACACACACCCACACACACACACACACACACACTGAGGAGAGGGCTGTAGACACCAATAAAAACGTCCCACCAAAAGCCACATTGGACGAAGTGTCCCGTCAATCAGCATTTTGTCACTGCTCCATGCTGTCCGTAGTGTCCCCACTGCCTGTCATCGCAAGACCACCTACCCATACGCTGCGTCCACATCCACTCTATCATTCTGTGTATATAGAGAATGAGTGTCATACCCCGAGGCGCTGTGTGTGTATGTGTGTGTGTGTGCAAGGTCGCCCTCTACTCCTAACTCTTCTCAGGCCCACACAGAGGACATCACAACTCTTGTCTCTCACGCTAATCTGATTTTGACCCCTTTACATGTGTGGGCGTGGTGAGTGTCTGAATCACAGGGTGTAACGTTTTTTTTTTTTTTTTTTTCTCCGCAAACGAGCTGATTCAGCGACGAGATGTCAGCCCTTTTCCTTTTCCTGCCAGCTATACGTTGCTACGCTGCTACTGTACATTAGGGCTAATTACACGCTGTCTCCATCTACAGTTGCTGCAGGATATGCATGGCAACTCAACTTCGTCGCTCAGATAATGAGGGAATGCTATCAGTGTGTGTGTCTGTGTGTGTTTGTGTGTGTGTGTGTGTTTGTGTGTCTGTGAGTATTTGAGAGAGCAAGAGAAACAGAGAGAAAAAAAGGAAGACCGAGAGGGAGACAGAGAGAAAAAGACATATAGGGACCACCTCAACTAGACAGTTCTATGTCTTTAATTCGATTGAAAGAAACATTGCTTTTTCTTTTACTCTCAAACTCTCATTTTTTTTGTAACTTTTCCTCCCTCATTCTGTTTCCTCTGTCTCTGATGTGGAGAAAGAAAAACAACTAAAGACATTAGTCGTCTCTTCGTCGTTTTTTTTTCTCCACATGACTGTCCCTAGACGCACAGAGCCAGTCAGCAGCTGTACAATCGAGCCAGAGTATCTGGCTCTGTTTAAATGAACATGATTTACTGTTGTGGAAACACAGGGACCTCCACGTCACACACATTCACACACCGACTCTAGCCCAAAGGGCAGAAGAGAGGGAGTGGGAGGGGGTAGGAGAGGAAACAAACACACACACACACACACACACACACACACACACACACACACACACACACACACACAAAAAGCCACACAAAAACACAAAAAGCCACACACAAACACACACACAAAGCCACACACAAACGCGAGCGCACACACACACATACAACCCCCCCACACACACACATACACACACATTCACACACAAATGGAGAGAGAAGTGAGGGGAGGGGTGGTGAGAGAGGAGGTGATAAGCATAGGCAGACATTGCCAGAGATACAACAGCGTGGCCAAAGCCTACAGTACGTGAGTGGGTTTGACAGACAGCTCAGAGGATGTGAATGGACAACACGCCTGCCTGCCTCACTGACCAGAACAACGTCCCTTATTATTGTGCTGACGAAAATAGCAACTACACATAGGAAGCCTGGCAAGATGTATATTGCACAATTATGTGCATACTGTTTATATTTGATTATATAATGTGTCATAGCTGCAGAAGATTATAGTTCAGACATATACAGTACATGATTGAAGTGAAAACATCGGAGGACAAGTGGCCAAACATATGAATGATGTTGTTTGGCAATGGCAGAGACAAAGTTGTAAATATTTATAAAAATAAGTCTGCATTGCCCGGCTGGCAGCAGTGAAACCCTACAGCAGGCACCAGATGGGAGGAAGTCTTCAGTTAGATGTCGGCGGTATACACATAGACTACGGGTCACCCATCTTCACCTCTGCCCCATAAATCCACCTCCACCACCAACCCCCCCAAATCGCCCAAACGCCTACGCACGCCTACCCCCACCCCCAGCACGCCCCCATCCGTCCGCACTGCAGCCTTCGTAGACGGTGTGGGTGCCGTGGTAACCGAGCCCGGGCCCCATTTGTTTCATCAACAAACACTGTCCCCGGCAGTAACAGCTGCACTGGCTCCGCTCTGCAGCACGGAATGGCAGGCACTCGCTTTGAACATACCACAGGCGCAAGGCACTTTCACTGCCGACATCTCTCCCCCCCCCACCAGCACCAAATAACATGGGGTGTCCTGCTATACATAGGTGGCCACTAGTGTCTTTTTGCATGCGTGTGTGTGTTTGCATGTGTGTGTGTGTGTGCGTGTGTGTGTGTTTCATTTGTGCAAGTGTGTGTAAGAGAGAGAGTGTCTGAGTGTGTGTGTGGAGGGCGAGGATAGACATGTGTCCCATCATCATCACACATCAACGTCAACACAGTATATCGCATGCACTAATGCTTCACAGTCCCAGCATTTGTGTCACTCCATGTAGATTTAGTTCCAGAGATTTATCTGGGCGAGCCTTGAAATAACAACTTGAAGCGCTGAAGTGGTTGTGGTTTTGTTCACCAAGCAGTCAGCACCCCCCCACACACCCCCACACACACACCCTGTTCAGAGGAGGGGAGGATTAATTGGTCTGAAATTTCAGGGTCTTCCTGTCACACATTTGGTGCCCGTTGGCGGTACTCTGTTCTAAATCTCCAGTGGTCTCACATTAACCCTTGTTAAGAAGGAGCCAACTCCCTGGCTCATGAACAAACTACTTTTCACATTGCCACTTAGAGAACTTGAAAAAAAAGTAGGTTGGTCACTTAATGTGGGCTAGATGCCTCTTGGCTGTGTGAATGCAACAATATGGTCAAGGCAACCCAAAGTATCTGCAGTGTTTTAAAAAAAGGTTATAAATATCTTTTCAATAAGATATTTACTGTGTGTGTTTAGTCTGAGACTAATCTATAAATAAAGATCTTTGGGTTGTTTTTATACTCAACACAACTGTGTGAATTATCCCATTTGTTATTTTCAACACACTTCTGCGTTCTGTCACATTCTGCCACATATTTATACCCCATTTATTTCACCTGCTTGATCCTTTGTTTTCCCCTCTCTTTCCTTTTGCTTCCCCCTCTCTCTCTCTCCCTTTTTTCTCTCTCTTCCTCTCCTTCCTTCTTCCAGTCTGTGGTCAATCTGATTAGCGAGCTCCAGGAGCAGATGTGTAAATTTCAGGAGGAGATCAGTACTCGCATCCAGGAGAAGCGGGCCCTGGAGGGTCAGGGGGAGAATGCTAGCGCCCACGAGGCCTACGGCCAGAGCCACAAATCGGGGGGCCTGGGGGGTGGCCCTGACGCCTGCCTGGAGAGCTGCTGCCGCTGTAGAGGAGAGAACACTGGCCGCAGCTCTGTACGGAAAAACACAGAAATCTGTCTACCCATACACACACTTCTAACAGTTTTCTCTTACCTCTCGAAACTCTTCTTCACAGAGTGTGATGCTTTTCCTCCTTCCCTCCACAGAAGGCTCCTAACACTTCCAAGAGCTTGTTTTCTCCCCTTTTTGCAGCTGTGCTGGTGTCTGCCTGACTGCATTGGAGTTGCAGCCCGTCAGCCTGCTGGGTGTTAGCTGTTTGTCCCTCTAACTCAGCTTTTCGTGTCTTACATAACAGTGTTAACTCACCGGGATAAAGATATGTCTGCATGAACTCTGACACTAACTCTTCTCGTTGTTGGGGTTGTGGTTTGGAGCTTTTTTGGTTGTTTTGGATGAATTCTGGTGCATTCTCTCAGATGCCTAGTGTCTAATTAGTAGTTTGCTGCAGCTGGGTGACCAGGCATGTCTGTGTGTGTGTGTGTGTGTGTGTGTGTGTGTGTGTGTGTGTGTGTGTGTGTGTGTGTGTGTGTGTGTGTGTGTGGTGTGTGTGGTGTGGTGGTTAAGCCTTCCCTCCCTGCCCCTGCCTTACTGACTGACTGTGGTGAGGAGGCTGTGCCCTGTCTGACCAAACATCACCTCCAGGGTGTTTTCACACTCTCAGCTTTCCATGTTATAACTGCACGGTGTTGGGCTGCCTTTAGGGGTAAAAAGAACTAAAGAACAACCTGGAATCTCTCTCTTTTGGTGCTTTTGTACTTTTCTACCTAGTAGACTAGTGCTACGTGTGAGTCTTTTATGAAGTTTCTTTAAATATGTTTTGTATTATACTTATAGTATGCAGTGGGATCTTTTTTGGTAGCAGGTGTAGGGCAGAATTTACAGTTTTATTTAGAAATATTCACTCTTTAAGGTATGTTTAGAACACTTGAACTAATACTGAATACCTACACCAAATCAGGGAGGTGGTGCTGGGTTTAGCCAAGCAGTCCATAGTTGTGGTGGAGTGTGTCTGACGTGTTGTGTCTCTACCCCTTTGAACAGGCCTTAATGCATGAGCTACACGTGCTGAAGTGTAAGGTGGACGAGCTGGAGGGGGAGAAGAGTCAATATGAGAGGAAGCTGAAGGCCACAAAGGTAACGCATCAAGTAGACAGCCGGCCGCCCATCGCCAGCTCACGCACACGTCCACCAGCAGAGTTGGATATCCCTAGCCTGAGGCATCAGCCGCTTTCACATCATTTCACTTTGTGCAAAGTGTCATTTGTTCGCTCCATGGCACGGAGATACTTTCTGCTTGAAACAATCACTAAATCTTGTTACATTAAGCTTTTACCAAAACCCTTAGGAAGTAGATGAATAATGTCTTTCACCTCGATAAAATTATTCAAGCATTCTTCTGGTTCTGGCTTTAAATCCTCAATTTGAAAGCTTGAGTTCAATGTCATTGTTTTTAGCCCTCCATCTGTTTTTAATGGCCCGTCCACATTCAGGGACAGAGTGAACCAAAATTTATGTTCATGCTCCCTTAGTTGCTGGAGGTAAATTAAATGGTGCAGAGGCACTAGTCTGCGTTAGCCTGGCTAGGACATCCCAGGTTCATAAAGTAAAAGTCCTGCCACATAATTGTTCCAGCCAATTTACTGAACCATCTAATTCTAATCAGCACAACTTTTCAGCCAGGGAGATGAGTGAATAAGGGAAATCACCTTTGTTAGGAGAATGGACAGATTGGAATATATGGCATTACATTTTCTTTCTCAAACCGGTTTGCCTTCCTCTGTCTACCAGTCATTTGATGAAATTAACAATGTCATTCCCACCCATTGTGACATCACTGCACACCTTTAATCAAATCCCACAAACATATAATGTTTCTATTAATCACCATATTTTCAGAGAGAAGCATACTAAGTGACTGCAACATCTTAACTCTCCTTTTCCTGTTGTTAGTCTTGGGTGCAGTATTTTGGTGGCTGGGTAACCACTGATTTCCTTTCCTTTCTTTTAACATTTCTTTGGCTGTCCCAGGCCTATCTCTCTTTCAGATTCACTCTGTTTCTCTTTGTCTGTCTGCCTCCTGCATGTGTCTTCTGTCTTTCTTTTTTTCTTTCTTTGTCTTTCTCTCTCTCTCTCTCTCTCTCTCTCTCTCTCTCTCTCTCTCTCTCTCTCTCTCTCTCTCTCTCCTGTCTTCTCTAGCTGTCTATCTCTTACTCTCTGCACGTGTGCTACCAGTCGCTCATGACCAAGCTGTCGGGCCTGAAGCTCACAGTCGAGCAGACTCAGGCCGAGAGGCAGCACTGTGAGGAGCGCTGGCGGACGGCTCAGGTGCCTCCTCTTCTTCCTCTTCCTCTTCCTCCTCCTCATCCTCCTCTTCCTCTTCGTCTTCCTCTTCCATCTGTCTGCTCCGTACTCATCCTCAGCCACTCAGTCATCCATTCCAATTATGCTCGGTAGCAATCACTTTTCTTCACATGTTCTACAGTACTGTACTTGTGGATTGTCCATTTGTCCTCTTCATCTCTTCATCTGTCTTCTGAGTTTTTCCTCAGAGAATACTTCATGCATAGGTCTGGGATATTATCTATGCAGTGATGCTTGTACACTTACAAAAGAGCTCATCCACCACTGAAGGTTCTAGAGACACCGTAGCTTTATTCATCAAGTTCTCCATATGTATGTACAGTGTTACTAGAAAGAGCGAGAGAGAAATAGAGAGAGAGAGAGAAAGGGGGGAGAGGGAAGAAAGAAGAGGAGAGAACCATGCCATCGAGATTAACTCGGGGGGACAGTGTTTTCTTCCTCTTCAGTGCATCCAGAGTGAACAGATACAGGAATCTAGCATGGTTCAGTGCCTCTGGGTTATCCAAGGAATGATCACCAGCAAACAGAAGATAGACTGTGTGTGTGTGTGTGTGTGTGTGTGTGTGTGTGTGTGTGTGTGTGTGTGTGTGTGTGTGTGTGTGTGTGTGTGTGTGTGTGTGTGTGTGTGTTGGTACATGCACACGTGTCTGTGCACGTTTGTGTCTCTGCATGCATGTGTGTATGTGAACTGACTCCAGCTGTCCACAGAACACAACTCTTTCATACTTCCATCTTTCTTATCAGTGTGTGTGTGTGTGTGTGTGTGTGTGTGTGTGTGTGTGTGTGTGTGTGTGTATGTCTATGTCTATATGTATGCGTGTCTGTGCGTGTTTACATGATGATATGATGTGAGATGCAGTAGACCATAAATATGCATGTACAATCACACATGTACACATGTAGGCAGAAAGGACACAAATGCAAACTCACACATCAAGCCACACACAGACATACGTACAAACCAGAATTGTTTGAGGGAGCTTCAGTTAAACTCTATGCCCTTGTATCTTATGGCTATACCTTTCACTCTCTCTGTCTCTGTCTCCCTCTCTCACACACACATACACACACACACACACACACACACACACACACACACACACACACACACACACACACACAAATACACACACACAAACACACACACAGCCTTTACCATGTGTCAGCTAAATGAATCAATTGGCTTTGGCGATTCTCTGTCTATGTTTATTTGCAGTACAGTATGGGTTTTGCATGTGTGTGTGCATGCATGTGTGCGTTCGTGCTTGTGCATGTGTGTGCATGCATGCGTGCATGTGTGTGTGTATGTGTGTGTGTGTGTGTGTATGTGTGTGTGTGTGTGTATGAAGTGTGAAGTGTGACTCCAAAGGTAGCACCTCTCATCCTTGGCACACTACTCAACCATGTGTCTTTACCTCCTTTCATCCCATTGCCAGAGCCTTTGGCTGACCCCCATCTTCTGGCTGTCAGACGTGTTCCTCTCCTTTCAAAACCCTGTCACTCCGACACACTCCCATCACCTGTCATACAATCCACTTACCACAACACAAGTTCTATAGCTGATTCTAAAGTATCAACATGAGACTTGAAAATTAATGATGTTTGCACGCAGTTGGGTCAATTTGTAATGTGCACTTTGATGTTTGAGTTTGTAATGTGTATGTAGATGTTTCAGTTCCTAATATATTGGTTGAAATTTGAGTTTGTAGTGTGTATGTTAATGTTTGAGTTTGTAATGTGTAGCTTTTGTTGATAGTACTGAAAAAACAAATATGTCAGCCAGAAGTGTGTGTTGTGTTGTGTTGTCATGTTCTCCAACATGAAGCTGTCATCTCGTTCCTCGCGCAGGCGGAGATCACCGATCTGAAGCAGCTGCTGGCCTCCAAGGACTCTGAGATCGAGTGCCTGCAGAACCAGCTGATGTCCCGCGGGGCGCTGGGCAATGACATCACAGAGAGAGGTAGCCACGCTAACCCTAAGGTCTTATTAGGCAAAACCCTACAGCAGCCAATTGGTATTATTATTATTATTATTATTATTATTATTATTATTATTAGTATTAGTAGTAGTAGTAGTAGTAGTAGTAGTAGTACTTTTACCCTTACTACTACTACTACTACTACTACTACTACTACTAATAATAATAATAATAATAAACCTTTATTTAACCAGGGATAAAGTTATGCTGAGATTATTTTTTTTGCAAGTGAGCCCTGGCCAAGCAGGCAACACACATGAAAAACATGGACAACAAACTACAGTGTATTTGCATGGTGGCCCTAATGCAACTAAATATGTGCCTCACTCTTTTGGTCACTTTGCATGTGTTTGAAGTGTGCAGGAAATGGGTTGTGTAACAGTGTGTGCCTCTGTCTTTCTCTCATTTCCTGTCTTTTTTTCTCTCTTTTCCCTCTTTTCAATCTTTCTCTCTCTCTCTCTGTCTCTGTCTCACTTGGCCTTGTGCCCCCCCCCCTTTCCCTCCAACACAGAGGAGGTGTACAAGAGAAAGCTGAAAGATAAATGTAAGCCTTTGAGAGCTCCCTGCAGTGTCCATTCCTCAGCTGCCACCCCCCACCTTCTTGCAAGCACCCCCCCCACCCAAACCCCAACCTCTCTTCCCCCAACTCCCCCCCTTCCTTTCCTTCCTGGTGTCACTGCCTCCCTGTCACGCAGCCTAATCCACGCTGGCGCTCTTGTCATGTCTGTCACACCCATTTCATCACCAGCAGCTGCAGGCCCAGGCAGGCACGTGTGTTTGTGTGTGTGTGTGTGGGTGTTTGTGTTTCTTGGTTTGTGCGTGCGTGTGTGTGTGTGTGTGTGTGTGTGTGTGTGTGTGTGTGTGTGTGTGTGTGTGTGTGTGTATGTGTGTGCATGTGTGTGGAAATGAAGAAGTGTTTTGCCACATGTTTACTCATGTGTTGGTTAAATGTGTGTGTTTTGGTGTGTGTGTGTGTGTGTGTGTGTGTGTGTATGTGTGTGTGTGTGTGTGTGTGCGTGTGTGTGTTTGTGTACATTAGAAAGTGGATGCGTGGGCACAAACTGACAGATCCTTACAGTCACCCAACCCCCTACAGCAGCAGAGTCCTTTCAGTTTCCCTTCTCACGGGTGCCCAGCACACTCAACCCGCTCTGGTCAGCTATAATCTATGAACGTAAAGCTCCCTCTTAGCCGAGAGAGAGAGAGAGAGAGGGAGAAAGAGAGAAAGAGAAAAAGAGAGAGAGAATGTTGTACAGGCACATGGGCCCTTAGACTGGGTCTAATTCCCACACTTTCTCTCTGCTCTCCTTGCATAAGCATCAGCCCTCCTTTAATCCCTCAGCTGCTGTAAAATGCTTTACCCTGCTTGACAAGGGACTAATCGTTACTGTACTAATGATGCTCATCCGCATCCATGTGGGATAAAGTTTTGGTCATCGGTTTAACAAAAATACACTCCTGAGAATGGTATGACCTTTAAAATCTTCAAGCTTCAGGAAGAAAAAAAAACTTTGGTTGACAAGATTTGACATCCTGGTAAAAAAACTACTGAAGCAGAATGGAATATGACTTTCCCCTTTCTGCCTCCTTTTCTCTGTCCCTTACTCTCTTTTTTCTCATCCATCCATCCATCCATCCATCCATCCATCCATCTATCCATCCATCCATCTGTCTGTTTCAGCCAAGTGTATGAACTTTTGCCATTTAGTCACAGGAGACTGGCCATCACATGCATGGCTTCTCTGCACAGAAGAGACATTTTCCCAACCTGCCTGCCTGTAACATCATCCACAAGTTAGCTTCCAGAAGTGTATGTGTGGCCATGACCCATACGTGTCTGCCTTTTCTGCAGATCAAGAACTCCAACGCTTGAAAATGGGAATGGAGTCCTTGTTAGCTTCCAATGACGAGAAGGTGAGAGTGCCTTTATGTTACTTCAGTTGGCAGTACAATTTTGAAAAGAAACACAGAAACAAAGAACGAACGAACAAACAAACGATGGAACAAACAAACAAACTAACTACTGCTGAATAGAAGGTCTGACGTGAAATCTTAATGTGATTTGCCAAGTGTTCTGCTAACATTTACTTCGTAACAACACTCTCCACAGGACCGCCATATTGAAGAGCTCACTGCTCTTGTGGGTCAGTACCGCAAGATGAAGGACATGATGGCTCTCTCCCAAGGTTAGTCTCCTCCTCTCCTGCCTTAATTTATGGTACCTATAACCTTGCATGGTCATAATATTTAGCAGCCCACCACCATACAGCCTGCCTGATTGTATACTGTATGTTCAAAGCAGAGGAAAGACATGCAAAGGGGATAATTCAAGCTAATTATTCTTTGGCATCGTGTAGGAAGAAAAACTTTAATTGAGATTGAGATAAATGAAACTACAATAAGTGGTCTTAATGATCTAAATCTACAAAATCAGCTGTTTGAAGATGTGGTGTGCTGTTAGTTGAAGAGAAACTGCTGTTCACCTACTAATTGGCTCCTCGTGAGTACTTGGAGGCCTAATTCTCTCAAGGCATTTTTATCATGTAAATTTCAAAGTTTAAAGCATAGAGTTATACAAATTGCCCACAAGCAGAAGTGGACGATGGCCAGGTCATGAACTACTTCATGAAACGTGAAGCTTTGTGTGTGGTTTCTCTTCACCACCAGTAAGCCTTTGAAGTGCTGAGACCAAGTGAAGTGCTCTTCTGCATGACACACAAACATCTGTACTGATCAAGGGTCGTGACTAACCTAGAAACGCTGCCCTCTTTTTGTACCTTGTACCCCTCCCCCAAACCCCTCCTCCTCCTCCTATTCCTCCCCCCACTCACTCTCAGTGTCCAATGAGAAGCTCCTGTGTGGGAGCAGTGAGGAGGAGCTGAGTGGGAGTCTGAAGATGAGGGCGCTGACGCATAAAGCTCACTCAGACATCATGAGATCGGAGGTGAGTGGAGTTGCAGAAGGTCAGGCAGCCACTTGCCTCCACCACCACCACTGCCTCTGTCAGCACCCGAGACAAACCTGAGCGGTGGCTCTCTTTTTACCACAAACTTGAACACTACCATCTTTAACAGATTACATTGGCCTGGGCTGTGAAACATTTTAGAGATAATTAAAATACTTACTTGTACAGTTATTTATAGTATGTTCATTTTATTGTTTTTCACAACTCTAAATATTGATGGAAGATGCTGGTTAATGCTGTGATATGATCATGCAGCATGTGTGGAGATGTGTAGACCAGGTTAAGGTGGTCGTATAACAAATCCTGTTTGCTGAACCTGTGACCATGTCAGAAGAAAAGTGACAGAGCCCAGATGTCTCGTGTTGTTTGTTGTGGACAGGAACACATGGCAGGAGTCTCAGGTGGCTTTTTGCCTCATCTGCTCTCTCTCTCTGTATCTCTGTCTCTGTCTGTCTCTCTTTCTTTCTCTCTCTCTCTCTCTCTCTCTCTCTCTCTGTCTCTTTCTCCTGCTGTCCACAGATATCCTCTAGAGGTTCCTCCCCCCTGCTGATCTCCCCCCTGTGTCTCCCGAAGGACATGGACTCCAGGTAAATAAGGCAGAGCAGAAATGTCATCTGTTCCAAGTGTCTCGCTCCAAATGTGCATAGGCTGGAAAATTAAAGACTACATATCCCAGATGGTCTTAGGGGAAGTAGTGGGGCTCCACGGGAAGTTAGGGAACCTGAGGTCAGCTTGCATGCTAAAAGATGCATTAACCACATACAGTCAGACGTCAGTGTAAGGTTACACTATAAGGATAACTGTGATGCTGCAACCATACCAAATAAAAGCTCTACAGTTTCACAGTTTCACAGTTTCACAGTTCTTCTTCTTCTTCTTCTTCTTCTTCTTCTTCTTCTTCTTCTTCTTCTTCTTCTTCTTCTCCCTCCTCCTCCTCCTTCTCCTCATAATCATCATCACCATCATCATCATCATCATCATCATCACCATCACCATCATCATCATCTTCCTCTTCTTCTTCTTCTTCTTCTTTTTGTAATCCTTTATCCCCATGTCTCTGTCATATATATGTATATATATATATCCATTAACATTTTATTGGGCTATTATTTCATTCGTTTCCTGTCTTTAAATCCATTTCGTTCCTTTTCCACAGCTGCCGCAGCTTCCAGATGGCAATGGAGTCCACGATATCACCCACCAGCTTTGGCTACCACAACGGACAGTGGCAGATGGAAAGGTGTGTGCCATACTCTTCTCAAGCTTTTAGTGCATACAGTATTATAAGGGTGTTTAAGGAGGCACCCATCTAATGAAATAGGAATGACCCTGTCAGAGCAATGTCCTGATGACTCAACCCAACACTTGCCTCTAGCATTGCTTCCTGTTGAGCTAAACCTGTCACATGGCATTACAGCGATGTCTCAGCTGCTAGGTAGTGGCCACCCCCGTGTATACGGCTCAGCCTGCTGCCACTGCTAACTCAGGGAAAAAACAGCCACGTCAAGCTCAACTGTTTCTGGATCAGGTTTGGCATGACCAGCACTGTGGGTCTTATTTTATTCTTCTGCCCCCCAGGGTTCAACCGCGACTCCTGTCTACCAGTCTGGAGGAGCTGCAGAGTGGATCTGTACACAAGGTTGGAAAGATTTTCCTGTGTTGGCTGTTTGGTCTTGGCATTGGCATTCTTTGTTGAACAGGGACTGACAACATGGTGTTATTACTGGCAACTACACACACTGAACTCCTATACTGTATGCTTTTTACCCCCTCTTGGCTAAGGTGATATCTTAGAGGACTCTGCAAGACTATCTCTCTATCCCCTTCCCCTCTCACCATCTCAGAACTGTACCATATGATTAACATACCTAACTGTCGGGGTGGGTGTATGGCTACTTTGTTTTGTAGGAACTGTGTGAGAAATGTACATATGCTTTGGCTCCAGGTGTCAGTCAGTAGTCTAACGTAGTGAATGTGTTCTCTCTCTCTCTCTTTCATGTGCTTTCCTTTTTTGCTACCGCAAGCATGTTGTGGGGCAACCAGTAGAGCCTGTCCTGCAGGTACTTCTCCCCCCGCCTAACCCCCGAAACCGTAACCAACGATAGATAGCTACTGCTCACATCACAACCTTGGCCCTGTGCACTAGTATTAAAAAACTCAGATCATGTACAGTCTATGTGTGTGGAGTTTTTTAATGTAAAAATGCATTTTTGTATTACTCACAAAATGCATATTGTGTTACTCACAAAATCTTTACAAAATCTTTACAAAATGTGTTGTAGATGATCTGTTATAAATGATGGCTCACATAAAAATTTGGTGTCTGTGTTTTGTACATGTTAAAATGTTATCTTCTATTAAACACTCCTGATTTTTTTTCTCCACATGCAGAACCAGCATGTGGACAGTAACAAGTACCGCACCCTGCCAGGCAAGCTATCGCGTGTGGAGCAGAATGGGGACAGAGAGAAGTACTCTTCACCTCTACAGCTGTCTCCAGATGAGAGCGAGGACAGCCAGTTCAACCTCAGTGAGTGCCCTGCTAGCTGAACCCCCTCAGAATGGGTCCAGTCTCAGTGCTCAGCCCTCCCAAGGCCCTCCTCTATACAAAAGAAAATCTTGGTTCTGTAGTCTCATGACCATTTTTTAACATTCCTCTTTGAGAATAATGTTATTCTGCAGATAAGGCAAATAATGAACATTGTGTTGCTTCAGGCAAAGCACTGGTTTTAACTGCACTGTATTTTCTTACTACATTTTTCCATGCTTTGAGTGAGATATGTACTATAATATATTATTTTTTAAAGAGCTCTTTATTGAATGGTTAGAACATAACTATTATGTGTTCACTATTTCTTTACTGATACTAAAACTAAAAGCTACAGACCTTTTGAAAATCATTTTTAACACTGTCAACATGGCAGAATTTGAATTCCATCATTTTTAATTCAGTGCTGTCACACGACACCACCCTCTCTCCCGCTCTTCATTAGGGTGTTTTGCATGGGCTAACTGTTTTCCCCTTCGCTAACTTCTGCACTAACCCACCTCTTGCTGTGGCTGCTGCTGCTGCTGTCCTTTCCTCTCCCCCTACTGCTGCTGCTGCTGTGGCCTGTGTGCTCTGGCTGATCTACCCCCACTGCCTTCCCACCTCTCCCTCCCTCTGCTTGGGCTTTCGGGGGCTGAAGACCGCGACAGGAGTGCGAGCGCTCCAGCTTTAGGTACCGTACTCTCACACGGGGAAAATTAAAGTACCAGAGAACACCCAGCACTTTCTGTGTTTGTCATCAGGGATTAAACTCTTGCACTCCTGCACTCGCTCCACTCTTTTTTTTCCTCTGCCTCCTCCTTGTCAACACACACTCTCTCTCTTTCTTTTTCTCATCCCTTTCTTGCTCCTTTTCTCTTCTTCTTCTTCCCCCTCATCCTCCTGGGGGTGGAAGAGCAGAGCTTGAGGTTTTTAAAAAAAAAAAAAAAAAACTGTGAGGAGAGGCTGAGAGCATTAAGTATGTCTCCTGGACTTTGCTTTGCTAATACTTTACACCCTCCTATCTCTGCCACAGCCCTAAGCTCAAATTAGACATGAATTTGTTCAAGCACGAGTGCTTTGAATGCCTATCTGGTGTCATGTGAGGGCCACTGAATTGTGTCCACATGGATAGTCCCAGCTGGATCCGCCATCATCAGCTTGCAACAGTGGTAAATGGAAATCAGAGCCTGAGTTTATCCGCCCTCAGATCCTGTTTTGATAGTCTCTTATATGCTGTAACTTCTTTATCTGGCTAGGTCAGCTTTTGTCCAGTAGAATTTTGGACACATTCATGCCTTTTGTCCCATGACTTTTTGTTATTAATCGTCTTGATTTCCTGAAATACTGAAGTGGTTCTTTTGTTTTGCATCTTACTCCCCCTAAGTGCTAACATTTGGCTCAGGCTCACGGGGAAGGTTTGATCTTTTTGGAGCTGGTGCGTATTTTGTGTGGGATCTGCATGTCAGACCAAAATAAAAGCAACCAACCATTTTTTAAGTGTCAGTTGACCGATTAACTCGCTTCATTTTTTTTTTTTTTTTTGCTGTTGCTCTTGTTTCCATTGTGTGTGTTTCTCAGGGAAGACAGAGAGGGCAGATGACTCGACGCTGTCTGACCTCTCTCCTCTCTCGTCTGGGAGGGACTCGGGCCAGCAGTCCCCTGTCTCTCCGGAGCACAGGAAATCACAGAGGGGCATCAAGAAGCTGTGGGGGAGGTAAGTGACCTGTTGTAGACCTAACAGGCCCCCGCCAGATGGCTGATCAACTTCCTGTCTGTTTCACTTAGATATACGTACCATTCCAGCATTTATAAGCTGGACATTGGTTGTGGCAGACCTGTTTAGACATTTCTGCACAGGTTTGTCAGTCATCTAGGTCATAGTAGTCCTAAGTGTTTGAATTAAAAAGGCAGCTGGACTTGTTGAAGCACTGAAGACGTTGAGAAAGCTTGGTGCGTGTGTGTAATGGTAGTGCTTGTTGTGTGCATAATGAAACCATGCTAGCATTTATAAAATGGAAAATGGTTATTTGAGACCTGTAGAGAAAGCTTTGACATAGCAGGTAATGGTATTACCTGTGGACTGCTGAAGCCATGTTCTGGTATCGGGGATGATTCACCTGAGCCAGATGTAAAGCCTGAAGCTAAGCTATGGATTTACAGTGCAGCTCTGCAGTAACATCCTCTGAATTAATATGTCTTAGGGTGACACACCATGTCAGGAGCCTGCACCTTCATGCAAGCCCTAATCAACTAAAATATATGTAAAGCCCCTGCCTTATATAATCACTGCCTTTGGTAAATGGAAGGGCCAATGGCTGGAATTGTTCTGAAGTAATAATGTGATTTCTAAGGCAGTGGAACAAATCTTCACAAGCATTCACCCCTCACACTGTCCACAGGATCCGAAGGTCCCAGTCGGGAAGCCTGCCTGCGGGCGAGTCCGACTCAGCCGAATTCCGCAGAGGAGGCCTCAGAGCCACCGCCGGCCCACGACTGGCCCACACGGGACATGCGGCACGGTAAGCTACAGTAAAACACTCTCCGGATTAGTGGACAGAAATGTTAATTGCTTGTGTAGCACTCATACTGGAAAATCTGTGTTCCAGCAGACCACACCAGAGTTATTTCAGTACACCAGGCCACACACACAGTAGTCTTGATAATCTCTATGAGAATCAAAATATATATAACAATAATAATGCATTTTATTTAAAGCGCCTTTCAAGTTACCCAGGGACACTGTACAGTAAAACGAGACAAAATATAGTTAGGCTAGTAACAACATAGGCATAACATGTAGGCTTGTTAAAAATGTATACATGTAAATGTAAATCATTTTCCCTCTCTGCATGTGTCATGAGTTCATGTATGACTCAAAGTATAAGCTCTCTGTACTGTACAGTAAAGCTGAGCACTTCCTTAGTCCCTGAACATTCTTGAACATTCCAACTGGAACATTCCTTAGTCCATAGAGTCAGTGTTGGCAACATTATTAGGAAAAGCTTCATGATGATCAACAGTGTACTCAAGTGAGCTCCTTGGTCTCCCACAGTGACTCCATCACACCGTTCTCCAAGTGGAGCCCGGAGCAGGTGTCCGGCTGGCTGGAGGACTTCGGTCTGGGGCAGTACGCCAGCCAGACCCAACAGTGGATCAGCAGTGGGCAGACTCTCCTGTCTGCCAGCACACAGGACATTGAGAAGGTACGGCCACCCCTCAGGGGGATAATATGAAGTGATAGACAGACAGACAGATAGATTTAGGTGAGGGAGGGGGATGGTGTGGTTGGCTTGACGGGAGCTTAGTGATTAGGCAATAACAGCAGCAACAACTTGAAGACACGACCACCTGATATTTATGAGGTTTATTTTAGGACAGCATCTGGCTTGGTGTTTCACAACCCACCTTCACCCCCATCCTACACATACAGCCTTCAGCCTTCTCCTGGTTTCCACTTATCCAGTTCTCAGGCTTCATTTTCCATCCCACCCTTGAAAGACTAACCCAATTGATTACTGGCAGTTCTACCTGTCCATCCAGCTTTCCTCACTAGCCTCTGCTGCACCCTCCCCCACACACACCCCCACGCGTCTCCTGTCACTGCTACTAATGGCAGATTAGCTGCACCTGTCACCTGCTGATTTAGATCAACGCTGTCAAATCTATTGGTTAAGCCTTTCGCACTGAAACAGCTCTGTCTCCCCAACTTTTTAATTCTTTGTTCTTGCTTTCTGCCTTTCTTTTTTCTTTCTTTCTGTTTCTTTCTCACTTTCTTTCTTTCTTTCTTTCTTTCTTTTTCTTTCTTTCTTTTTTTTCTTTCTTTCTTTCTTCATTTTTTATTTCTTTCTTTCTGTCTATCTTTCTTTCTTATATTCTTTCCATATCTCTTTCTCTTTCTCTCTCTCTCTCTCTCTCTCTCTCTCTCTCTCTTTTCCTGCCCTTTTCTAAATTTCCAGTGAGGTTTAGTGCTGTCTTTGCCTAACTTTGTGCTAACTTTGTTAGTTTGTTCTTAAAGGGTGTGGCGTCTAAAGCAAGAGTCTTACTCCAGTAAGAGTATTAATGTCGTCTCTCCTGCCACAGGAGATGGGGATTAAGCATCCGCTGCACAGGAAAAAATTGCAATTGGCCCTGCGCTCCTTTGGCAGCAAGCTCCTGGAGAAGTCGGCTGAGCTGGATCACATTTGGGTCACACGTGAGTCTCACACCACCACAAATCCATTTTGGGTCTTGTTAGTCCCGTTTCCTTACTTCATTTGCCTTACAGATAACACTTGAAATGACACTTAAAAATCAAATGTTTTTACTGACTTGCTTTTTTTTACCAACAGGATGGCTAGATGATATTGGCCTACCTCAGTACAAAGACCAGTTTAGTGATGGGAGGGTGGATGGCCAAATGCTGCAGTATTTGACAGTGGTATGTGTACTCACAACTACCATTACAATATTTCACTACTGAATTTGTCAGTGTGTCAAATAATATCATACATGTCTCTGTCATTGTGTCTTTCTCACTGTGTATGTGTGTGATTCCTTCCAGAATGATCTGCTGTTCCTGAAAGTGACCAGTCAGCTCCATCACCTCAGCATTAAGTGTGCCATCCACGTGCTCCATGTCAACAAGTTCAACCCCAACTGCCTGAAGCGCAGGCCTGGAGATGAGGTGAGAGACCTTTACCTAAGCTCACCAAAATGTGTGTGTGACACCATTCTTATGAGACAGTTTGTGTATCTATAACTCAGTGTGTGTGTGTGTGTGTGTGTGTGTGTGTGTGTGATCGTATGTGTGTGTGCACGCCTGTGTGTGTTTTTGGTGTGTGTGTGTGTGTTTATATTTCGACAGCATAACATATCGCCCTCTGAAGTGGTGCAGTGGTCCAACCACCGTGTAATGGAGTGGCTACGCTCAGTGGATCTGGCTGAGTACGCGCCCAACCTTAGGGGCAGTGGAGTCCACGGTGGCCTCATAGTAAGTACTTCACACCAGTCACACGAGATACCAAAGCAGCACCACTCTTACAACCAGAGTCACACCACATGCTACACTTACCAGAAGTGTTTTATAACATAGTTATGGTGTATGTCTTAGCACTGACCCTAAACATAAGGATACTGTATCACAGCCATACTGTGTATGTTATAGTAACAGCCTCTCAGCATAAGAAAACTTTACCAGTCACACTACAAGCTACAGACATCCCAGGTCTCCCGCGACCTCCGGGAGTCTCCCACATTTGAAAAGCTACTGCCGGACACCTGCAAGTAATACAAAATCTTCCACAAATTGTGAGAAATTTCTTTACCTAACTAGGACAAGTGGCAGATGCAGCAAGTGACAGGGAGACAGGCGGAGTGAGGGAGAGTGACAGTGACAATCGTGTGGAGTATTTTTGCAGACCTAATAGTTGACCTCCCTGAATTGTGTTTCTGGAGGTTGGGATGTCTGAAGCTAGGGCAGTGGCTCCTACAAATAGGGATACTATAACTATAACACAGGTATGCTACACACTCTGACAGTGTCACTGATCATTAAGAAACCGCAGGCATGTTACTTGTTTACATGTTTTAACAGTAGCTATGATCATAAGGCTACTCTTGCATAGCCATGCTGTGTATTGTAGTATCAGCTTTCATCATAAATGTATTGCATAAGACATCACTCAAGGCTGTAAGGTCAAGTTGGACGGAGATTACATGATTGCAGCGCATCATAACAGATGAAAGTGTTGAGACTGAAAACACTGATTAGATTAACGGCTAGAATGATAGTTACATAACAGAGAATTAGTGGGAGAAATGATCGTTATCGAAACGGGAGATGCATGATGGGTCACATGGCAATTACAGACTATACAAACAAGTCTGACAGTGCATACAGTTCTGCTAATATGGCTATTAATCAGATGTGAAAAATCCTTCCCTCAGAAAGTAAAAGGCCTTCCATGAATTGGTTGTACTTATGCCCTTAAAACAGCTGTAACAGATATGGGGGATGGGCATTTGCTCTTTGAAGTTGGGTTTTCCACCTCTACTTGTCAATGACCCCGAAATGACCTAGCTTTTGATCTTCCTCATGAACTAGTTGCTCCTGGTTAGTGTGACTACTTAGCATGGCTGGTCCAGCTGTGACCTAATGATATAAGAGTTGTGAGTTGGGAAGTGTATATTCACAGCTGTGATGCCCTTGCGCAATAGCCTGGTAAACCAGCCCCTCGTACTACACCTCATTTCGTACAGAGGGTCTGGCTGTGTTGCATTGAGGAACATTTGTTTCCTGAAGGTGTCCACTCTGCTAAAGTTTAAAACGATTGTATCTGTCTTTACCCAATTACTAACATCAAGTCATGACCTATATAATTAGCCTGGCTATAAGCCTGCCTATGCACTACAATTCAAATATAGCACACAGAGTTGACAACATCACTCACAAACACTCCCTCTGTTTGCTGATTGGTCCAGTAAAGATTTGACTGGAGTCAACCATGTCAATAGAAGCAAACCCAGACTACCACTGTAGGTAGATAATAATCGAGTGGAAGTGCATAGGTAAGCTTATAGCCAGGCTACTTGTGCAAGGTATCTAACCCACCTTTGCTTCATGGAGCACTGTCCCCTATACCTAATTTTCCTCAAGTCGCTCTGCACAAGAGCATCCATTAAATGACGTTACATGTAATGTAATGTAATGTAATGTAATGTCCATGACTTGCCTCCTCAGATCCTGGAGCCGCGCTTCAACTCGGACACACTGGCCATGCTCCTCAACATCCCGCCTCAAAAGACCCTACTGCGGCGGCACCTGGCCACCAACTTCGGCTCGCTGGTGGGGGGGCAGGCCCAGCAGGAGAAGAGGGAGTTCATGGAGTCGCCCAACTACACCCCGCTCACCACCACAGCCAAAGTCCGGGTAAGTCAGAGGTTTAAACCAATAGCACTTGTTATTGTCTGCCTGGCCACGTGTGCATGGTGTTATTAGAAGGCTGTGCATATTTGGTGTTACCACCATCAGGGTGTGTACTGTGTGGCTGGTTTGACTATTAGTGTGTGTGGTGTGTGGTGATGATTAGGGTGTGTGTGTTTGTTGTTACCATTTCAGCAGGTGTGGCTTTTGGTGAAGACCTGGGCTGTTTTCTATTTATACTGTTTCTTATTTGTTGTGTTATTTTTTCTTTTTGCATTAAATTGCTTGCATTTCAATTTCTTTCATTTTCTTTCGCTCTCACTCTACTTCTCCTCTCTCTCTGTCTCTCTGTCTCTCTCTCTCCCTTTTTTATAGAGGCAAAAAAACCTTAATCCCTCTTTCTCTGACATCTCAGACCTGCCTAAGTATTAGCCTAGCGCGCTCCACCCAGTGTCCTTTGTGTTTGGAGCCTGCTTAGCGATGCAGCAGCTAGGCACTCAGTGATTCTGGCTTTCCTCAAAAGGCAGCAGCAGCAGAAAAAAAAGTGCTTTGCTGAGAGTCTCAGCTGATAGCCTGATTTTCCCTCAGCACACACACAGGCTTACCGCACACATTCAAAACAGCTCACTGAGCTGCAGCCTGATGAAAGTGCATTGATAGAGGAAGGGCAACGAGATTGGGTTATTTGTGTGTGTGTGTGTGTGTGTGTGTGTGTGTGTGTGTGTGTGTGTCTGTGTGAGAGAGAGAGAGAGAAAGAGTTAGGGAGAGAGAGAGAGGAATAGCAAGCCAGTGAGAGTGTGCATCTGTGTGTGTGTATGTTTGTGTGTGTGGGTAAATTATCTGTGTAGGGAAATCAGCCACCCGCTTCGTCTGACTCTCAAATGTTCTCTTCCAGCCGAGGAAGCTGCCCTTCACCAACTTCAGCCAGCTGAGGAGGAGGAAGGCGGACGAGGCCACAGACTACATCTGCCCCCTGGAGACGGCACAGGCCCAAGCCCAGGTTCAGGCCCTCACCAACGGGGCCCACCGGCCCTACAGCGGCTTCCGGGGCCTCAGCCCCATCCTCGACAGGGACCCCGAGAGGCGGGAGCAGGTGGGGTCAAAGAGCTGATGCTGTGACCACCCCCCCCCCCCCCCACGCCCTACGCCATTCTGCCATGCCACCTCTCCCCACCCCACCCAACCCTACCCCACCCCACCACAACATACCTCCACCACCACCACATCAAACCGTCGAGCTTTGCCAATAACAACCCTCACACCCGCCCTATTCCGCCTTCACCCTCCATCTCCGCCTTCACTCCTGCCTTCCTAGTGCCCACATGACCCCATTCAGTCCCCTTCAGTGCCATCGCATAACCCCCATCACCCTGCCCCCGCGCCCCCTACCCACCACCCACCACTCCTCCATCTCCTCATGGGTACAAACTGCACTGCGCTCGGGGCGCTTCTGATGGACGTCAGTGGGTACGCCCGGTGGCGCCCCGAGACCCACGTCTGACTACTGTAAATACGGATCCTGGAGTGGTCAAGGGTAGATGTGCGCAGCTGTGACGCCGCTCCTTTCAAGGCTTGAGGAGTATGCCACTAGTTAATAACATTGTATCATTTCTTTTTCACATTCACATATTATATATACAGTATATATATATATGAAATTAAGCTAACAGTATTTACACGTTTTCCCTTTTCCTAACATTTTGAGACACACTTGTGTAAACAATTCTTGTGCAATATTTGCATATCTTTAGGGATATTTAATATTTATGTGGGTGAAGTCTAATTACAGACAGTGCACATAATTTTAGCATTGTTTTTATGCAGCTGTGTGCATTTTGAATAAAAAATGTGCATCTTACTATTTTCATACAAGATAATATGGTACACCATATTTTTGTAGGCATAGCTGTCAGTGCAGTAAGGACTTGGATGTCTTGTAAAATGTCATACCAAAGTACAAAATGAGTTTTTACTGATTAATAAAAAAATGTGACTCACTGTGTAATTGTGGTTTCTTTTGTGTGCGGACAGACATACAGTCTTTGTTTTGACCAAGCCTGCCCATGTTTGTCCTACAAAGGAGACTAGAATGGACACTCATCACACATCATGTCCAGCATGAAGGTCACAAAGCAAAGCACACCTTAGCTGGACAAGTGTATTACAGCCTTGAAAGTGTGCATGAGTGCTCGCCGTCATTCACTAACCCTCATCAACGCTTCCCGTCATCCTCAAACCCACCCCCCCCCATGTATTTTGTGAGATGAAGAAGTGCATGATGTCACGGGAAATTCCCATCATGCACCTTGAGTGGTGTGGCTCATCTCAGGAATTCTCAACTTTTAAACGCCGTTGTGTTGTCTTCTTGTTGTTTTGCTTTTTTTGATACCTTCCAAAAGAAGAAAGCTCTGCACATCATTCAGTTTGGAAGTAAGCGGTGCAAGGATGTAGTATTGCATGGCTGAAGTGCCTTTGTGGACCTGTCTTGTCTTGGGTACTGTCTTTGACCAGTGACCTCACCTTGCAGGCGCTGGCCACCCAGGGAACCATAATGCAGATAGAGGCTTTGTCAGAGGGGATAAACAACCTGACAGTGAGTATCTCCCAGTGCAACACACTGCACACACTGCTGAGCTTGATGCACATGACAACCAGTCACTCTCTTTAATAAACTAATAAAGGTTAACTCTTGTGTATGAGTGTGTGGTAGGTGGTTTTTTTTCTATTTATGTAGAGGTCTTATATTTAACTTTATTGTAATCAAAAGGTGGCCTGACTCACACTAAACAGCATTAAGGAATTTAAGGGTAAAGCCACTACCTATCTGAGCATCAAAAAAACACCCTACCAACACCAAGCCTAAGCTGGGCCTTTAGAAAAGCTTCCTAACTGGCATCTTTTGGCAGTATTGTGCACCTGTGACCGTATGTAGCTGGAGGAAATACCTCTGTAATCCTGGTTGCCCTCCCATCCCCACCCTAGCACCAATTATGTCAGTTTAATTTTTCTAATCTGACAGCTGACTTTACTAGAGTTTGACTCAGCAGCAGATGACAGGTTGTTCAGTCATTTCAGTGTCTGCTGTGCAGAAGTTTGTGTGTGTGTGTGTGTGTGTGTGTGTGTGTGTGTGTGTGTGTGTGTGTGTGTGTGGTTTGTGTGTGTGTGGACATGTGTGTGTGTTTTTGTGTGTATTGTGCAAAAGTTTCTGTGTGTGTGTGTGTGTGTTTATGCGTGCACTTACCGTGGCCCCATTGCTTTCAGCTAACCCAGCCCACCCTTGACCCCCTGTCCCTCCCCCCACCCCTCACCCCCCCCCCTTCTTGCTTCCAGTACTTGCTAAGCCGCGACGAGCTACTGCGAGGGATGCGGCGGAGCCAGACGGCTATAGTGTGAGCAGGACGCTAACGACCGCGGCTAACGAACAACAACATCCCGTCCAGGGAAGCCTCATACCTCAGCTTAACCCCAAGGGGCCTTGACCAGCTGCTTACAGCAGTTGCTACTCCACCCCTCCAGTGACCTAACATGCCTAAACGTCTTCCATCCCTCTTCCCTCCTACCCAGCCAGAGTGCAGCCAATATTTCCCCCCCACCAATTCCCAAACTTTGTCACTTACTGCACTGTTAGTATTTAGTAATTTTATAATGAGCATCTAGAGGATATATTTAGAAGATATTTTCAATTTGTATAATATTATGAAACAGAGACTTCATGTTAATAAAAACAAGCTGTACATGCTATGTTATTATTGTATTTATTATGTTTTCCATATGGTGCAGTAATTTGTATTTTTATCTGTATTTTGGTGTTAAGCATTGTGCCCTGCTATATTTTATGTTTTTTTTTTGTTTTGTTTGTTTTCTTATGTGACAAACAATCATATAAATTACAGCTATTTAGTGTTGCAATGTGTGCTGTTTCTCCACAATATGAACACAACTACAGTACATGTACGTATAAGATATCTCTTCTGGCAGGAAAGCTGATCTTCCTGTAAATGGGGTGGCTCATGTTACAATTAAAAAGCTAGCCAGTCAAACCCAGCCAACCCAACCCAACCCTGATCTGCCCTTCAGTGTATAGCAGGTTGTATTGTCATGCTTCACAATGCCACGCGCATCTCTCTAGGGTCAGAGTTTGGAGGAACAGACAGGGGCCACTGCAGCCTCCCCTGCAGCCAGTACTCAGGGAAGATTTATTTTGGTAAGTGATAAACCTGTGTATATCTTTCAGATGTAGTAATACAGACACTAATACTGTAGTGCTGCCATGGCAGATTTGCATTTTTGTTGAGTTTTGTTGGGTTGAGAACAGCAACAGTCTGTTATAAATGTAAAGATTACATTATTATCTATTATTATCAATCAATGTCTTATTTCTGAATGCATTTTTTAAATGTGCATATTATATTTGTATTTGTTTTTTAGTACATAAGAGAGACAACCCTTTAAACTGGGTTGGTCCTGCTCAGGGGAGCGTAACCAGAAGTGAGAAGCCTGCCTGTGTGCCTGCCTGCCTGCCTGATTGGCCCCCTGTTGGGGCAAAGGTTGAGTGTTATCTGTGCTTCCATGGAGCATCTACCCCCACAATGACTTTGACCAAGAGTTCTAATACGGCGCCCCAGCCCTGAGCAGCACCTGGCTCACAAGGTGGCAGAGAGCATAAGGTGTTCGCTATAGAGGACCTAAAATGGAGTCTGTGGACAATGTTGCCCAGAGACAGTAGCAAAGCACAGCTGTTTACTCACGAATTTCAGTTCAGTCTGTTTCGCCCCATCCCATCTGTTTTGTTTGTGAAGCCAGCTATTGTACTTATGCTCAGGGTTCTTGCCAAATCCGCCATGTAGATGTATGTTAACTGTAAGTCACAGGCATCGGCTGAATGATGAGGCTGAGTAAGAGTTATTCCATATTAATGAGGTGCTTTGAGGGACCAACTGTAATGTTATACGCCATCTTGTGCTCACCATCACTGCAAAGCTTATCTGACTGATCTGTTAATGGAAAACACTGTGTGCATAAAGTTTGATGCTTTCCATAGTGGTTTTCAGACTGGCCTTCTGTCAATACTGCTAGATTGTTGTCAAGTAAAGGTGCTCTAATGACAAGTGTCAGAAGAACTGGCTGTATTCCAGCTGCACGTGTGGAATTGTGCTGTCAGTTCACTTCTCACTTCAGTCACAACCATAAGGTGACAGCCATAACGTGTGTTAATTCACACTGACCGCAGACACCTCCTCACAACACCTAGCAGCCTTAATGAAATATTCCCCGCAGCTAATGATGTTTGAAATATATATGTATGTATATATTTAGGCAAATATATATATATATATATATAGGCAAACATAACACCAGACATACTCTGAAGCAACATCTATTCACTAACAACATCTATTTATAGTAACAGTGTTCATCTTCATCCAGTAATGCAGAATTTGATCATTCTAACAGCAAAAATGAAAAGCCACATTTCACCTATAAAAAAACACCTAAAGTGAAAGAGGCTGAGATTGGTTCTACTTTGACTGAGGCTATATGTAACATCTATTAGAGGATATACAGTATATTCCAACCTGTTTTCATACAAGTATGTGTGAGTGTGTCACAGTGTGCACATTCATGTGAAAAGCTGGACAGCACACAGTCTGGATATGACCTGTTAAATTCCCCAGTGTCATAAGGAAGGTCACACAAGAGTCATCATAACAAATAAAAAAAGAATTTATTCACATTTATTTACTGTCAAATCCGAGACATCACATCAGTTTTGTGTTGTCTACTACACCCACTGTCATGGCTGTCAGTAGGCAAACGTGTTTTCTGTCTTGTAGCCCAGTTTGGATAGGTTTGGCAGGCATGCATACTGGATCATAGGTGGTGGGCCACACATCACGATAAGCACATCCTCCGCCGGTGTAGGGAGGTGGTCTTTAATCATATTAGCGTCCACAAATCCTGAACTGTAGGCCCACCCTGTCAAGAAGAGAATTATGCTAAATTAGTCTCTACGTCTCCTGTCACGAGAATCAAAACAGGCAAATGACCTGATATGTCTGTGTGGAGCTGTTAGCTTCTAGAGCTTTCCTAAAATGACACAAATTCAGCTTGAGGTATTGCAGACTTGAACAGCATCCAATTATACTCCATAATTACATTGTATGTACCCTTAATAAGACTCCAGGAAGTAGGCGCCTTTGGAAGGCAATGTGTGTGTGTGTGTGTGTGTGTGTGTGTGTGTGTGTGTGTGTGTGTGTGTGCAGTGAGGCTGCATCATCTGGCTTCTAAGGTGCAGAGATTTTAAAAACATGAGGTCACCCTTACCCTCAGCAGGCTTGTCCAGCGTGTACCACAGTTTGAACTGCTCTGGGTGCTCCTTCTCCACCTCCTCTAGCTCTTCCCTCAACAGGATGTCCTTCTCTGTCTGCAACCGAGCATAGAGTGGGATGTTTATTTAAGGATAAAAGACTGTTTCATTCCATAAGGGTAGGGCAGGGGTTAGTGATCTGCCAATCAAAGAGTTCTTTTTGTGTTGTGTGGTGGGAGGCCTACCTGGTTGGCAAATATGAGGGAGCACTTGGTGTCGTCTGCAGGGTCTGATGTGATGCTTCTAATCAGCTGGAGCATTGGGGTGATACCTGGGAGAGCACATTGTTTTTTTTAGGAACATTCTGCAGCCATTTCTACCACTGTCACTATCACTATACTGCCACTACTTCCACCGCTGCTGATGTCATTAATAAAAAGGTAAAATGAGGGAAATAAGGAGGTGGTTAAGAACTTCTCTTTACAAAGAGCGGCACTATAATGACAATTAATGTGCAGTGGACATGCACAGAGATTACCGGAAAGAAAAGATTAGTTTAAGAGCCAAGTTGCCCATAGTAAGCCCATAGTGCTTACACTCCCCCATTTCAGTTAGTGCTTGATGTGAACTCCTCTTTTTTAAATTCTTCATTTATTCATGGTAGATTTGGTTGTGGTGGTACCAGTCTTGGTTGTTAAAACGCTACTGCTAAGATAAAGAACTAAACAAACTGAAAAATGCGCAAGCTTTAATCTTACCCGTTCCACCAGCAATCATTCCCACGTGTTTAAACTTCTTGACTTTAGCCTCAGACTTCTTGTCAGGGCGGATTGCAAATTTTCCTTAAACAATTTCAAAATACAAAATTAGAAAAACAGTACAGTGCCTTGCTTACAACAACTTTTCCCATAGTAGCATTTTCTGCCATGAGGCCAACATAGACTTTGTTACATTGTACAATGCTGACCTCTAGTGGATACTGGATAACACAACTGCATGTAAACAAAATATCAATTCAGAATTTCATTAATTCTACAAAAAAATAAAAAGAAACAGCCAGAAACAGTTTTTATGATAAACAAACATTTTCTTACCATTCCCCTTGTAGACTAGCAGTCCATTCGGACCCCTGAAATCAATGGCGTCTCCAATGCCCATGCCATTAAGGTATTGGGACATCTTGCCTCCCTCAGGGTAGTTTGGGTGAGTATTTTTGTGATACACCTGAAAAGAACACCATGTCATGAAATGCGTAGTTGTATTTTAAGTGTTTTACAAAGGCACAGTCTTCCTCTTGCATATGTAATTTATTTTATCTAACGTAAGTGAGCCTAATTGGGCAGCCATGGTCTAGCGGTTAAGGACCTGCAGTCAGTCACAGGTGGGTGGGGGGAGTGAATGATCAGTGCTGTCTTCCATCCACCATTGTGACTGAGTTACCTTGAGCATTTTACCGTTCCCCTGTGGGCTGCCCCCTGCTCACCCATGTGATGGGTTAAATGGAGCGACTGAATTTTGTTATGTGCACTGTTGGGTGGTTTTGGTTTTGCGTTCACAGTTAGAAAGTTGCCATGTGTGTCAGGTACCCTACCTTCACAACCAGGTCGACAAAACCCTTGTCCTCATCACTTGAAACTGGGGTGTAAGCACGGATAACTAGGCTCCCGTTGACTTTGGCAGAGAGGTACACATGCTGCCCTGAAATTGACCACAAACAGTTTAATAATAATAATAATAATAATAATACACATTTATCTCACCATGGAGCCATTCTTTGTTACAAAAAGTTACAAATGCCCAAAAGCTCATAGTATCATAAAACAAAGAGACTTACATTAGACTAAAAATGAGAAAGATTATACTGTACCAACTGGGAGGCCAAGGACATGTGAGGAGGAGGGAAGGCCAAAGCGAAAGCGCTTGGTGTCATGACTGATGTCCTAAGGAGAAGGAAAACATCCCATCATTCCCATCAGTCATTGCTCATGGTCAAAAAGTGTCCTTACTTGAGATGTCATCAGATAGGGGACTGGATGATGCTAACCTACCTCCTTCTCTGTCAGAGGTAGGGAGTATTTGACAGTGGGGTCCAGCAAGGTTTTAGGAGCCTTTTGGGAGGATTTCCCACCAGCACTTGAAATGAGGTAGAACAGGGTGAAAGCCACCACGGACACAGCAACCAGTACCGACACTGTCTAAACAAAACCAAGTTCATTGGTTGAATGCGTCAAAGATTTGCATGTATCACCAGTAGAAATAAAGCTACTCATTAACAAACATTCCCAATATATATCCCTATTAACAAATATCTTTTTTCGATGTGACAAGTACATGTATTGATTTTAAGAGAAAATTTCAGATAGTAAGCAATGAAGCTCTAACAGGGCAAAAGTAAATTTCTACAAGTCCTATGTTAGGGGCCTGATAAGTGTCTGGCACGTAACCTACTTTTTTTGCTGCTGTGGCCTTCCACTGCTATCCCGGTGTCGTGCGTCAGTTCGCACCGACACAAAACGTAAAGAACTCTAAAATGCAACTTTAAAATGTAATTCTATCGATTTAACAAGCAATTTTGTAAGGTTACTTTCGTCACCAGCAGGCTACACGAAATTGCTGAGTGATTTTTACGGAGACCTATGGATTTTATTACTATGATTTTGAATCTTCCATATAAACTTAAGTGACAGCGCCTTTCCCTGTAACTGTTGCTTTTGTTTTCGGGAATGCACCATTGAAACAGCTAAGAGTACGCGTTCTTGTGTTTGTAATATAATAATGTAAAAGTATTTACCAAATAGTCCTCCATCGTGGCGTTTCTGTCTCACTGTCCTCAGCTACCCTCGGTAGTCTTCATTCAGTAATGCGCACATAGGTCACTCATTCAGGCAAGGCACGCACCTTTGCACTTGGGCTGTTCTAGGGGAGGAGCTTCTGACCGAGTAGAGGCGGGCTTTTATGAATAAGCCAATAGGAGTTTCCATAACAACATGACATGACTGTCCGTGTGACTGAACATGTGTTTGGCAAAGTGGTCTGATCACCAGAGCATGAAGAAGCATGGGAATATCTTGCACCCATGCTGCGGTTTGACTAGTTTAACTTTGTCACCATGTTATTTTGGAAAGAATTGATGTAGCGACTGTGGTTTAATTTATAACACTGCAACACAGTAACAAGTAATAAACGTTTTATTTAAAAAGAAATCCTTATCATTGCATAAATAAAATTGTACAGAAAATCACACATGTGGCTACATCAAACATCAATAATGTGTGCATTTAATTTAATCTATTCTATGCAGTAAATAAATATATTACATACAATACAAGATAAATACATACAATACAAGATAAATAGTATAAGGTAATAGCACTGTATTATTGTAAATACTGATTATGTTTTAAGAGCACCATGGCTGAGGTGGCTATCTTGAGGTGATTTTGTGATCCAATGACCTAAAAGCCTCCAGATGATTCAGTCCTAAAATCCATTTCTTCCGAGTCCTCTTTAAATTTTTCATCCAAAGTCACTGTGTAAAATACAAAATAATGTCACAGGTGTCAGTGGTGATGAATGTGGGACTGCACACAATTAGCCTATAAGGCCAACATTTGTAAGCACATTCAGTAGTGATTGGATGTAGTGTACAACTGAAGTACAGAGTATAACTTATATGCAGCTTTAGGTGTATGTTTACCGCAAAGCTCCGCAATAGTCAGTATGAAGGAAAATTCTGACGTTTCCACCTTAAGAGAGGCTGTTGGACAAATGAACGGCCTGCACAAAAAAAGCTCTGGTAATAAAGTTTACCTCTCAATGCCAACTGCAGTGAATGCAGTATATGTTAAAGTCTTCTAGGGTGGGGAGGGGTGGGAGCAGTGGGAAGAAGAGCTGTATTTCAAAGTGCTCCGTAGGGTCCTCTAACTGTAACTCACCGTAAAGCTGCTCCAGAATCCAGTCCAAGACCTGCGGTACTGAGGAATAAACCACAGGCCTTGGAGACGTTCCACATCCCCCTGTCCAACTGGCCACCCCCATGATGAAGGAACTGGAGTCGTTTGGCCGGCATACCAAGGGGGCCCCAGCGTGATCCTTAAGAAGGAATCCGATAGAATTACTATGCATCATTATTCATGATAAGTATTTGTCACAAAATGCACAAATCATATCACAACAACAAAAATATTTTTTAACTCATTTATGGTCACCCACTGTAAAGCTCTCAGTTTTTACACCCACAGATTTGCTACTATTTGCACATTGCATAACAGCTCAGGTATTCCTGCTTGGAATGTATGGGTTAAAAAACCAGGTCATGCCAAATATCAGCTATGCCATTTTTGACTCACAAGGGGGAGCCATGTCACAAGTAGAATGTAAGGCTGGTAGACTATATCCTAGGTCAGTGTTTTATTATAGTGAGGCTGGACTGCAGAGTGGATGATAAGAAGTTCTTCATAAGACGTTATCTGCACACTATTTTGCTCCAGAGAAAAAATATTTTAGTTGAATTTATTTTTCAATTTTACTTAGATAAAAAAAAAGTTTCTGGAGTGAAACAGTGCACAGACCACCTCTTACGAAACACTTGCTACACTTGTCTAGCACCTGTGATTATATTTTTTGGATGTGCACACTTCTTTCATCTTTAATACGTCATAAGAAGTTCTTACCATACAGGCGCTATACACATTCTGCACTTTATGTTCAGCGCATCGCATTGTGTCAGTCAGTCTTCCAGGGTAGTAGTGTTCACAGTCTGCATGTTTCATCAGCAACACCTCTGCTGAATGCGATGCATTGCTCCTGAGAGCACCTACCAATGAAAGCCCACCACAGAGAAGAGTGGGTGTTTCAGCTGTATCTGAAATCACTGGGACTGCCTGTGAGGCTCTGTGTGGCTCGGGAATCTAACACAGCTCAGATATCAGAGCCCTTTTATCTACACAACATTTTGATGCAAATTGACCACAGGGCTGTAAACCAAACACTGATTTGCACAAGTGCACATTGCACATTCAGGTTTAAAGACAAATCCTAATATCTTACTGATCCAATGTGTAGATAAGGTAAATTATTTATCAGCAGATACAAGTGATTGCATATTTCGACCCGTACAGACTAGTGTACATCTGATTTGATTAAACTCATATGCTTCCTCTCACTTGAGATAATTTGTATTATAAACAGTAGCTTATCGCTCTTTTATGGATGCTTACCTCTATGCCTGCTCCCTATGGAAATGTTGCAGGCCAGAGCGAGTGAGGCCTCTTCAAGGGGACTGGGCAGGCATATAACCTGGGTGTGGTCAGTGAGTACCAGCTCTGAGTCCAGCTGCAGGAGCGCTACATCAGAGTCCAGAGTGGAGGGGTCATACTCGGGGTGCAGGAGTACTTTTGTCACCCTCCGACTCTACAGCACCAGGTGGAGAATGAAGATAAGTTATTTAGGAGAAAGGTGTCTTTACTTTACTGTCTTTACTGTGAATGTACTGAAAATGGATAAGAACAAACAAACATATTATGAATGTTTTGTTACTTTGTTATCTGGATCCTGTGTTTCCACAGTCAACGTAGCAAGCCCTTTCTCATCTCTGTGGTGAAATAAAAATATTATTACAAATACAAGTTGTCCAATCAGAACATCTAGTTTTCTGACAACAGAAACATGTGTCTGAAAATGGCATCTTACAGTTCATGGACACAGTGGGCTGCTGTGAGGATCCAGTCGGTCTGAATGATGGCACCCAGACAGATGATCTCAGTGCCCAGATGGAGTCGCACGTCCCAGGGCCAAGCCTCCAGCGATGTGCCCTCTCCCCCTTCCAGTCCTCCCAGCTCCGAGCCAGCAGGATAGTGTGGCATTCCACACCCAGCTGACAACCCATAGGAAGACAAAAAGAAATGGGCCCATCAACAGAGTAGTATACTGCAGGACCACAGGAAGTCACCATGTAAAGAGAACTAATGTGAATGCCACAGAGTTTATGTCTTGGCTCCCTTTTCAATAGTTTTAAATAGTTACCACGCAAAAAACAAGATAAAGGCCTAAGTCCACGAGATAGCCTATATTTTGTTAAATATCCATATATCCTGCCAAAAATCCAACTGGTTTAAAGTCACTTGTTGGCAATACAAATAAACCAAACAGTGGCAAGGCAGGCATCAGTAGACAAACCTGTCTGCCCATCGCGTAAGTGCCCTGTGCTGGCATCTGATTCGTCCTCCACTAGTGTTGTGTTGCCCTCATGGAGCTCTGTTGGCAGAGAAGGACAGTCTGCAATGGGTAAACACCCCTGGAAAGTTCACATGCGTGTTATATTGGGATGGGCATGCAATTTTTGGGAGGGTTTATGTGACTTGGTGACCAGCTACAAGTCATGGGCAACCTGGCTTGCTTTAGAAGCAACAGTTCAGCACTATGTATCTGTTCTGGTCATTCACTAAAATCAAAGCTTAAAATAAAAGGCTTCTGAATCCAGATTACCCATCACTGCTAGCTACACCACAAGGTTTACAAAGGGCAAATGTAGATGTTATCTAGGTGTTAGTGTCATATCTAAGAAAACTGTGACATGAGGATGGATGGTGGTTTGTTTGTTTGTTTCTGCATGTTCTTGCAATTCAGACCAGATCTGTCGATGAAAGTTGGGGTGGCATGGAATCCGCGGGCCGTTGTACTATTGTCCGAGGTAAAGTGGAGGACCATCATGCTGTCGTAGCTCAGGACCGGGGGAGAAAGAGTCCCTCCGCAAAGCACCACTAAGAGAGGAGAGGAGACGACACCGACTCAGACACAGCAGATGGGCATTTATGGGCATGAAGGAAGGCAAGAATACTTGACTAATGAACACATAACTACATTATAAAAGGATTTTTGTACTTTTCTAGCATCAGCTCTTGGAAACAATGGTTTCCTAACGCGGCCATCACAGACACAAACACTTGACCTGAGGCCAGTCCCTTAGTAACACTTGAGAATACATGCATATATGCAACAAAATAAAAAAAAAAAAAGGTTTGGATGCTTTATTTGTGTGGGTATGGGTCATTATTTCATATTTTAAAATGGTGTTCCATTATTGTTAAATAAACATCAATCAGCCATTCAGAAACAGGGCTTGGCCTTACCAATTTCGTGTCTTTCATCAATATCTCCAAATATCTTGAGGGAGTCATATCGGCAATACTCGGACTGCTCCAGGTCAAAATCATGGAACTCGAGCTGCAAAAATGTAAGAGTTTAATTCCGAGAACAATTCACCCAGTTTTCCCATCTGGCCTAATGAACACATGTAAGCACACAGTGTGCATAATTATCCTATGATTTCTGTAGCTTGATTTGCTTCCCTTATTTGTAATTCACTTTGAATAAAACCATCTGCTAAATGTAATATAATGCCATATAATTGGCATAATTTCCCATAATTATCACTTTTTGTGATTATAATTTTAAAAGCCATGGCGTGATGTGGTTGGTGATGTTGTGGAGGGACTAAGAGTTTACTTTCCCCTTCTTTCTAGTAGAGGTAACCGATCCGGGGCTACAGAAGAGAGTCAACTCTCACTGCATATTCAAGAGACCATGCATGTATTCATGATACTGTTGGGAGAGAGGAGGATATGCTACTCAGCTCACCTTGACAATGTGGCCCTGGGGCGCATGGATGACCCACCGGCAGTCCGCGTCATCACTGTAGGCCTCTGGGTAACGGGGACTTCGGATGGCTCCCTGTGTCTGGAACAGGGCCATGGTGCCGCATCCTGTTCCTGTTGCAAAAGGCCCAAACAACAAAAAGGATAAGCGTTAGCGTGCTGAGGGAGTCCTATTGATGGTGTCACGTGACGAGACTCATCTTCCCCTGGCAGTGCCCGGTCGTCCACGCTGCTGCTGCCACCAACGCCGCCTTGCCCGCCACCCACAGGGCACAAGCTTGCTCTGTCTCTGGTTTCGGTCATGGGCTTGCCTGCCTGGGGTCACCTGAAGGACACCATGCTTCAGCCCACCTTCACCCCCCCACACACACACACACACAGACCTCCTGATAATCGTTTCTCTATCACAGGGCTTCCTTTGTGTGATCTGCTTCCCCATGGTGTGCTGCGCGCCCTGTATCTATGGTATCTGTGCCCCCCGAGGGTGCTTGTGTCTGGGCCCTGCCTGACAACAGCACCACAGGAGGCCTTGCGCAGGGTGAGGGTTTGAAAAAGGCAGGGCGGAGTCCGTCCCACTTTGATTGGACAGTTTAAACACAACCTGTCAACAGCATGATGCGATGACAGCCCAGATCCGCTATCAATGAGTGCGTTCACATGGACAAGTCGAAACCACTTGGAACTGGTTTGGGATCGTACCGGCTTCATGTGAACGGAGATTGGTTTGGTTTGGAATTGGTTTTCCTAAACCAATTGCGACGCCAGGCCTGGGCTGTTTCGAAACCACTTCGACTGCCATGTGAACGGGGATCGGATTGGTTTCGGGTATTGTGCATGTATCAACGAAATAAAAAACGCAGTTTGTTCCTTCATACGGACTTTCTAACATAGCAGAATGCACAACACGTACGCGAATGCGTCAAACTCCTGGAACACCATGTTTGTATGCCGCCAGAAAGTTTGTTTATTGTCTTTATTTAGTAGGAACAGTGCAGAGCCCATAGAAGATGTGCCAGAGTATTACGTTTTTGTTTAGACCACCTTATTGTTTAAGTGGGTAATAATATCAGGTGAAAGGAGGAGGCTATGTAAATACATTTGCACTGACTGCATTTGCACTGAATAACATGCCCCTCTACTGCGACGTGTGCTGATGTTCCTGAAGAAGAAGATTCTTATATCCATCCCCTTAGAAAACTATGTTGTCTCTGACAAATGTAAAGTATGTATTCACGATAGTTGCTTAATACATAGCTCTCCATCTAAATAGCTACCTCTCTTGGGGTATTCAATGTTCATGTTACTGGAGATAAAATATAATTTCTACACAAATCTTTTTTTTTTGGAGACACAATGTACGGACTGTTTTCTAGTTACAGTGTAAAGGATGTTCCTGGAGTTTATTGCCTTTTTCCTGTCAAACCACAGTGTCACGTAACAGGTCTTGTGCCTCTCAATAAACCAGTTCAGCAGCAAATAATTTAGGAATGTTGACTAGATGTATTATGCTGTGTTGCTGTCCTCTCATAGCCAATCTTTCTAGGAGGGTTGGTGAGTGGAATTGGAACTCACCAAGGTGAAAGTCTTCAGGCACAGCTTTGTACTGGATGGCAAACCCAGCTCTAGTGCCAGTGGCATCAGACACAAACTGTATGCTGGCCCTGCTGGAGGTGACCAGCAAAGGCCCTGGGAGCTGGTTTCCACAGTACTTCCCTGCAGACAAAAGCACAACGTACACAGTCTTCTTGGGTACCTTGAAAGACAATGAGTTATCATTATTATTATTATTATCATCATCATCACTGTTAGTAGAGGTTATTATCTGCTCCAGTAGTATACTCCATATTAGAGGAGTAGTAGTAGTAGTAGTAGTAGTAGTAGTAGTAGTAGTAGTAGCAGCAGCAGCAGCAACAGCAGCAGTAGTAGTAGCAGTAGTAGTAGCAGCAGCAGCAGTAGTAGTAGTAGTAGCAGTAGTAACAGTAGTAGTAGTTGTAGTAGTAGTAGTAGTATCATAGGTTGTTATTTACTCCACCAAGGCATGCCAACCACTGCTGATGTTGCCATGGAGAATAGGTTGATAATTGCATAGTGCACAAGAGGGCAGAGGTGTGTGTTTATGCTGGCTGTCTTACAGTAACCTTACCAATCACCCTGTCATCGTCTCCCAACACAGTAAGCTGGTCGCTGTGACAGAGCGTATCATTTTCTAAGTCAAACTTCAGGAACTCCAGCAGGATGTGATTTCCCTGAGAAATGCTGATGGACCATGAGCACATTCTAAGAAAGGAAGAAATGAGAGTAGGTGATCTTTGGTAAAATACACAGTCTAATTATTAAACATGTTAACAGGCAATTCTTACGACAATAACAACAAAAGCCTCAAGCCTTACTCATTGTTTGCATAGTTTTGAGCAGGCTCTTCAGGATTACTAATAACACCTTGGTGTTCAGTCAGAGCCCCATCAGTAACAAGACACAACCCTGTGGAATGGAAAGCAAACATGTCTAACCACAGATCATTTCATGTGTTAGTTTTCATTTCACTTTCATTTACGTGTTTATAAAGGGGAGTCTATTGGTTGATGGCTGTAGGCTTCATTTTAAAGTTTAAAACCTTACTTGGAGGGACTAATGGTCCAAGGTCTGCTTCTAGAAAAAGACAAAAAAATGATAACAGTTACTTAAAAAGAATTGAAAAGCAACCTATGCTCATAAGTGAGTTTTATATGGAAGCTGCGCAAACCTTTAAGAATTGTCTTGATCCACGGCAAGAAGCCTTTGACATCTGTGAACACTCCAGGTGATCCCCTCAACCTTGGGTGCTTGTATAAGTTGTCGATCCAGCTTCGCCCGCATCCTTTACCCCATGAAGTAATCCCAACTACAGCCCAGTGGCCATCCTCCCTCGTGCAGATTAGAGGACCTCCTGAGTCCCCCTGTGTACAGGAGGCATACAAGACATTTTATCAAGAAAAGCCTGTACGTTCCACGCCAAATGGGCTAAGTTGTAAGCAACTGGACTTCTTTTAGTAGCTTGAAGATGTTTCCCCTTTCATCCAAAAGGCTTCTTCAGTTCTATTTAGTTCTATTCAGTGAGAAGCCTTTTGGATGAAAGGTGAAACGTCTTTAAGCTACTAAAAGAAGTCCAGTTGCTTACAACTTAGCTCATTTGACCAACATGACCTGAATGAATGAGAATCTTCACAGACATACTGTATGTTCCACCTCCTTACAGTATTCCAAATCTGATTTCCTATCACAAAGGCACCTCCATCTTATTCTGTCTGACATAAATGTTTTTCATGCCTATATCATCTTTGCTTTAATTTTACGCCTAATGTACCTGGCAAGCATCTCGACCTCCTGTCTCTGGTCCTGCGCACAGTACGGTGATTGGTGTTAGCCTGGGTCTCAGTGTTTGTAGGGCGTGCCTGCATCTGGCTGGTTCCACAATGTCCAGCATCACCTCACGGTTAACAGATGGAAGATAACCACCTGCATTCAAGATGGTTGAAGGAGCATTTTGAAAATGTAAGTGCAATTTGCACTTGCATTGTAAAATTGTGACCAAACAAACAAATAGTATGTTTATATTTGTCCTGTACTGATGGTTGTACATTCGTATACATACGCTCTCTAACACGGCCCCATCCAGCAACAATGCAGCCGGTCCTGGGTGGAAACTTCTCACTGGGCAGAGGTAAGCATAATGGCTGAACATGTTCACCTGCAAACCATTGAAAAGAAATATTAACATATATACAGCACTACACTACACAGTCGCCATGACTACAATAGTTTTTGGATAAACATACCGAACTGAATCTGGCCGTCTAGTTCCAACAGTGCAATGTCGTAGTTCATTGGAGAGGAGGGCTGGTAGTTTTCATGGATTCTGACTGTTTTCACCCCAAACGTTTGTTCCCCTTTATCTGCCCATCTTCGATCATGTTCCCCAATAATGGCAGTGATATACTGTACAGTACCCCTGTAATCATCACCACAGAGTAATTAGGAAACTCAGTACAAGGCTGTTGTTGGTTTCAGCATGTTCATGTTGTAGTGTAGGCCTGCATAAAATTAAAACCATCACCACTAACACCAAGCTTCTCCAGAACAGGATGTCTGCCTGTGTGATCAGTAAATGTCAACACCCACTCCGCCCTGTCAGCATTGTGGTCGACCACAGCAAGTTAGTGTGAGAGATGAGGGCGAGTATGGCCACGTCCTCAACCAACCTGCGATAGAAGCAGTGAGCAGCTGTTAATATCCAACGGTCTGAGAGAATAGATGCCCCACAGAAATGTAGGTCCTTAGACTTCAGAGACACCTGAAAGACAGCATACAGTTCGGGACACCCACACAAACACACACACACACATACAAAATCAATATATTCTCAGCCCAAAGGTGTCTGCCACTGCAAATGCAGGTCACAAAAGAAACATTCAAATATAGAAACAACAACAAAAACAAATAAGAGCATATATACTTCATAAGAAATATAAATAAAAAATGACAGTATCTGGTGGTAGATTAAGTGCCTGGTTGGCCCTGTAATATGTTGGCCACTTAATATGCCTGTAATTAGAAGCCATTGAGCGTCTGGTAAATGCACCCTTGGGACTGTTAATAAGGGTGTCTGGTGCTATACTTATGTCAGTTCAAAAAGATTACATGCCAGCCAAGGATGGGATCCATACAAAGCCTCTGTTCCTCCAACGATCCTCAGAGAGCGGTCGAGAAGGCTCTTCATCTGAGGAAAACCACACTTGGGACCTGCAGAGGAGCGAGACACCAACAAAACAGTAAATCATCTTCTGTCTTCCACACTGCTGTCATAACAACCATACTCTCATGCCCTACTGTTCGTGTGTTTACCTTGCAGGAGAGCGCTGAGGCCCAGATGCAGACATAAGGACACCGAAAGGAGAGCAGCAATGAACTTCATCCCTGAGGTGGACATCCAAATTCCTGTCTGGGGGGCCTCAGGCAGAGTCTTCCATTTATAGAGGGACAAGGATGGGGGTTGGGGGAGGGGGGGAGAGCAAGGCTGTTACTCATTAACTAAAGTTAAGGGTGTTAAAAGGGGTTCAGACTCAGAGGAAACAGGACGGGGGCAAAAGCAACAAGCACAGCTCAACAACATTTATACATTCATGTCACAGAAAAAAACACACACACAAATGCATTTCAACGTTGCCCTCATACTAAAGTTCCAGTGATTGTTGATATGACATTCTGGCCATTCTATTTTTAATGAAGAGCTAGGTGTTGCTATCATCTAAACTCAAAAAAAGGTGTGATGGAAACATCAAAATCAATATGTAATCAATATGTCAGCTTATTAAATTTTCATCAAAGATGGAACATATGAAAACACAAATTGACCAAACTTCTCAGACAGACAAGGATAGGAAGTGGTGCCACTGCATTTTTACAGCAGAATAGTGATTCATCTGTTGACAGAGGGCAGTCTAGCTATTAACAAAGGCATGCCCTTTCTGTGACCAACATGCCCTTTCAATTAAAGCTTTAAAAGATGCTGGCGGAAGCAGGCATTGTGCCACACAGAAAATCTGCCCTTGAACTTTAGCTCTTAAGAGCAAAGGGCTGTTTTTAGTTGTTGATGGTCAAAATATGCACCTTTTATTCTGTAGTTATATATTTTCCTCTTCCTGGGATCTAGACAACAATCATAACAAATGCCTCTGTGTAAAAACAAAATGTTCCAGTGTTTAAATATGTTAATGTTTTGACAGAGATTTAAAAAATTCCCATGCCATTTTCACTATATGATTCACAATGTACTTACCTGACTTCAGAAGACTACCTACCTTTACAGGAAAAATATCACATATTGTTGATATTATAATTTGCAATAAAAGACTAAAAATCCCTTTAAATGGATAGACATAAGGCCAGCATATCACAGCATATCATATCTTTAACAAGAAGGTGTATGGACTCACCAAGATGTGACGAGGAGTTTGTCTTGAGATAGAATCCATAGCACGCACAGCTGCATTTAAAAACTAACTGTGTATCATACTCAGCTGTGTACTGTAACTGTGCAAATACAAATACAGACTGTTCTGCTCTCTGTATGTGTGAACACGAAAGAAGGGGACATGAAGAAAAGAAACACTTATCAGCGGTGACCTATGACTGTGGCAAGAATAATTCAATCTGCCTAAGCACTGCTTGCAACAGTGTACATAGCACTTAAAGGAATCTGAAAACAAACCAAGCAAAAAAAAAAGTATTCAGCTATATTCGTCCTTACTGAAAAAGTGTTTAATGACAGGGTAACACATTTGTGAAGCAAGATAAAATACAAGCAGGACTGGCACAATTTGCAGTCTATACAGAACACATTTGTAGCTCTTTCAAATAAATGGGAATGCTTTAAAAACAAATGATGGCTAGGTCACTGTTGTCCTATAAACCATGGTGCTTGTGTTGAGAACTGGGGGAAACTGGCTCCCCATGGGCATGATCAGTGACTCAGCTCACAGCGCTGGGCATCTTGTTGCCAGGGAACGGTTGGCAGATGTTCCTGGTAGGCCATTTTTCCAGCTAATAGACCTATGCATCTTATGATTCCAAGAGCGTGCGCGTGTGCCAGAGAGAGAGACAGAGAGAGACAGAGACAGAGAGAGAGAGAGAGAGAGACAGAGAAAGAGAAAGAGAGAGACAGAGAGAGACAGAGAAAGAGAGGGAGAAGGAGAAAATCAAGGGAGAGAGAGGGTAAGGGTGCTGATTCTAATCTCAAGTGGGCATCCTGCAAGATATCACAAGGGATGAAAGGATCATTCCCTGACGTTTAGCTTTAAACCAGTCAACAGTAGGCACTTAAATAACAACCTCTCTGTTTTTATTACATAGTTTTTGTAATTTTACACATGGATATAAAAGAATAACATGTTGACATACAGCACACACTGTGGACAGTAAAAAATGCATGTTAAAATGTATTCATGGACTTTGGGTAACAAGGATGTCTATTCTTTTATCAGAATAAATGGTCTTTGTGGGGAACAGTTACATGCTGCAGTGGCCATAAACAGCGGGGGTTGTCAGTCCTCACAAAAGACAACACTGTGACCGTACGAAGCTGACTTCATCGTGCCAAGACTGCACAGTCTTCATGACTGAATAGCCAGCAGTTATCCTTACAGCAATCTGAGGAAATGTTACTGGATCTGCCCCCCCCGGCCTCCTCCTTTAACAAAAAGGAACAATGATGATACGCAGAGGTGAGACATTAAATTGATGTCAAAGAAAGGTTCAAAAAGCAAATCATTTGTGGATAAAGATCATTTTAGGAACAGCCTAATATCCTCTCTCCAGTATAAGGTTTAGTTCTCTTCAGTTTGCTGTTCTATTTAGGCCTGAACTGTCAATGGCTTTCAAGGTAAAATAAAACCTCTCTATTGTGCACTGATATCCAAGTGGAATCTCCAGGGTCATGTTGCTGGGAAACATTCATAGACCAAATAGACCATAACTGCCATTACCAGAGCCGAATATATAAAATAAATAAATAAATAACAATAAAACTCTAGTGCATTCCCTTGACGTGTTACCATTCCACTCAGAACATTGTATTAATTTCCCACAGCTAAGGCAAGTTGTTTCTTCCCTAATATTCGATGTGACTAAAGAGGTGTGGCAACTGGCAAGTAAGAGAGATATAAGTCAGACAATATAGTCCATGTAGCTTATGTGTAGAAATCCCAGGCGTGTAATTCATTGAGGGATTCTGAGCATGCAGCAGCGAGTTTTAGCAGCTCGTGACGTCACGTTTTCTCTCCATCTATGAATTCATCTGGCAATCCCCGCTCACTGCGCTTCCTGCTCACAGTTGCTTCACACAGCATCTCGCGTCACTGCTGCAGGCAGCACGGAATTAACGACACCGCCTGGACTAACAGTTGGTAATGTATTTTATATGTTCAGTTTTGTTAGTGTTGGACACGTACAGAGTTTAACGGGGAGAAAAAAGTGACTCGTGGTGACAGCAATCAGGTAGAATATGTTTTGCGGGCTAGCGCTTGCTAGCTAAGATGCCGAATGCAGGCGGTTCACTGTTCACTTTTACTACGGAAGATATGCCTAAAGGGGAGGGGTCGTTAGCACGCTAGTTACAATATGTTTTCAGGAAGTAGTGTTACAGAGATTGTTACATTAGTTGCAACTGATCAGCGCGGCAAATGATTGATCTTCAATGGCTGTCTCCAGTCACAGTCTTTTGCCTGATAAATGTCAATTGCGTCTATTGTTTGCCTTGGCTTCTGGCACGCCGGGGTTGGCAAGTTAGTAGTAACGTGTAGATAATTAGCCAGCTAACTTTAGCTGGAGAACCTTACCCCTTAATAGGAATGTGGTTTTGTGAACTAGAGACCCATTTCGCTTCAGTAGGTAGGCTACATCATCTAAACTAAAAACGTATCTTTTGATTAGTTCTAGCCTACCTGTTGCAACATTAAGTTACCTATTCTGAGACCAACTTTATAGAAGCGTTCGCTTTTTGAAGTTCAGTGGCCATTTTAAAAGTTGTTAAGCCATGCTGGTAACAGATTTTGTTAAGGTTATTTCTATAACGTTATGAATTTGGACAGTGACTTCTTATTTGATGCATGTAGACTTTGATTTGAAGTTTGGTAGGCCGACTTCACATCGAGGATACCACTGTAGGTTTTAAGCCGTTTTTAGTTCTGTTCAAATTCAATTAACATTTGGAAAACGTACGTATTTGCTATATGTTACCCCTTTAACGTTGTATCGTTTAAATACCACTTTACGGCATGAAATTGAGGTTTATCAGCTTTGTCAGATGCTAAAATATCAGCAACATTGGTGTCTAAAGAACATGCATGGCTCATTTTAACAAGGGTCACAAGATTGTTCATCAGCTGTCTCATGACCAATTTATTCGCCAAAGTGTCTTGCGGTTTTGTCAACCGAGGAATTCATGGCTTGCCATCATGTCTTTCAAGCGTTCTGATTTAACACCCATAGTTTGGTAAATACGCGTCCCCCCCTTTTAACCACAACGATACTTTGCGCCACAAAAGTAGCTCCAAGGATGTGTTCAGCACACGTGCCACCGGCTTGACTGCCTGTGTACATGTGACGAATTAATTATTCAACCTGCGGATGTGGCATCAAGGATCATTTTGCCCGTACTGTACCTGACGTTATTGTAGGCTACGGGAGCTGTCAAGGCCATTATTTAAAAAGTTATGACAGAACAGTGCCTGAAATACATTCTTCCTTCATTAAAAGAAAGAAGTATGCAGGCCTATGTCCAAAGCCGTATACATACCCAGACACACAAACACAAACCACGTGTCGACATGTTATTTAGTAATTTCTTATAATTTTGTAACATTCTTACTCAATTTCCATATTGGACAGAGTATTTTATCTGTGTGTGGAGACTGCAGAAACTTGCCTTTAAAGTAGCCTATCTTCCTTGAAGTCTACCAGAGCGTGTTAATGACTGTCACTGCGGAGTCCCCTTTCTTCTAGAAAAGTGCTGAGTGTTCTCGCATACAGCTGGCACAGTGTACAAGGCCTGCTCCTTAGAATCTGACTGGTTCTCTCTTTGCATCTATGTAAGCTGTAAGAGTATTGATCAACTCGACACAAAGAAAATTACTTATTATTGGCTCTGATTTATATATTTATAAGGGAAGGTAAAATGCACAATATTTTTTTTTTTAAAAAGGAAATCTCTCTGTGGTGCAGCCCAGGCTCCAGGCTGGATGCAGTTGAGCTTGTAGCTGAAATTTCTGGCCACTGTGCCCTTTGGCTGGAAACCCTGCTGCTGTTTTGAGATCAGCTCAGTTGTTGGGACTTGGCACCTGTGTCATGTAGTAAAAAAAAATGTGCTGTACTGAGCAAAGTGTTCCTGTCAAAAGGCCTTATCCCAAAATCTGCAGGGTTACGTGAGGAGAAAGACAGAGGGGAGAGAACAAATTTGTTCTCAAACTTCAAAGGGAATGTTTATAAACTTCACAGCACCAAACTAAAAAGTGTGAAGAACCTGGCAATGTATTGATCATGAGAGAAGACATGATCACATAAATGTAAGCAAAGCCCCATAGGATGAACCTGTCTTGATATGCCAGGTTCAGTTTCTTAACTATTTATGGACCTTCCAAACTTGGATCACATGGTCAGAAATCAGAGCATGAGATACAGGGTAACGTCAGTTCAAAGCTTCATTTTTTTAAAGTGGCCAAGTGTTGTAATTTCTTTGGTCCTATTACTGGATCACAGTAGATTATTTCACAAGCATGGGAAAATAACTGGCATGTTGCAGCTTGAGTAGTTGGTGTTGGTATAAGGCTTAGCTTGTGGCACCATTTCAGATCATGAGATGCCATGGAAAAAAAGCCTTCCGGTACAGGATGCCAAGGTTTGCTTGAAATTAAAACCACTGTCCAAGTCCAAGAATTCTAGGTGTTACTGCAGGTGATGTAGAGAAGTACCTAGAATTCAACAGGTAACCTATCCAATATGTTATGAAGGTGTGTGGGCCTGAAAACTAAACACAGATTAATAACCTTAGGTGATTTGGCAATCTAGAAATGTTCTGTCACAGCTGCTAGATATTACAGTCCTTTGTAAGACTGCACTTTAGAAATAACTTCAGTCATGGTTGTTTTGACAACTAAAAACCTGTTCAAAGGTGGCTTGTGGGGGTGTATAGAGCCTGCTGTGCTGTAGCTTCATGACTTGTCATCTTGTGTTAATTGCGCTACTGAATTACTCAAAGTGAAGTGCAAGTTCAGCTTTGTTTACTTAAAGTGTCATGCTGATTGGAGGTATCTGCTTTAAATGGGCAGAGAGGTTATCTTTTGCCCTAATGATTAACTGCAATCCTAGCTCAACAACCTCTACTGATCTAGATAGGCTGTCTATGAACTTCCTGTCAGAGTAAAGTAAAACTGTGATCTTCAAGGAGAAATGTACGGAAGCCGAGAGCGGCCTTCGTAATCTTTTTCTTTTAATTCACCGTTATCTTGACATAACGGCATAATTAATTCATGATCTCGAGAAAACAAGAAAACTAATTCGAGATCTCGAGAAATCAAAACAATTATTCCGTGATCTCGAGAAAGCTCTGCTATAAATCTCAGTTGTTTTTTCGTGATCTCAAATTAATTGTTTTGTTTTCTCGAGATCTCTAATTAATTATGCCGTTATCTCGGTATAATGATGAGCTCTGCTAAATTGTTTTTTCGTGATCTCAAATTAATTGTTTTGTTTTCTCGAGATCTCTAATTAATTATGCCGTTATCTCGGCATAATGATGAGTTTTAAAAAAGATTATATGAAGGCCGCTCTCGGCTTCCGTAGAAATGTGTATTGCTTGTAGCTTATTTGTAATGTATTGTCTTGTGTACCCTATTTAACTTCATTCTGTGGTTCCAATTAATTGACTTCCAATTATTGGCTTTCAGGAAATAAACAAAGTATTAAGTCTTTGTATGACTTAGGCTAATTTAAATCGAAAATATACCAGATGAAATAGAATGTGAATCAAGACTATGTAGAGGGTGACGAGACATTTTCACATTTTATTTGTTTTTTGTTTTGTTTTACTAGTCTAAAGTTGGTAACAATTTTAGAGACCATATCAGTGAGGGTCAGTAAAAGATTCTGGTGCCTGCTGTGAATCTTATGGTAACTGCTGTGACTAATTATCTTTACAATGAGGAATCCACCATATACAAAGCACATGCCAGAAAGAAGCCATTTTTTAAATCAAATATGTGATGTCAAAAATACAAATATGTACACTCAGATTGCTTCAGCAGTATTCATTGCAGTTTCCGATGTTTTTTTTTTCCCAACAAATTTTTTGTGCCTGGTGAGTTAATCAAACACAGTGCAGCACGTTTGTAAAATTTGCACTGCGTGGCTAAATATTTTCTGAGCACTGCTCTGTTTGCATATGTAAGTGTGTGAATAGTGTTCAGCGAGAGATGTGCTAGTGAATGTACTTGTGGCCTAAGAAGTGACATTGTGAGCTGTGACTTAAAGTAGACATTTGGTGTGAATCACTCCATAGCTGAAAAACTTTCAGTTTCATTTTCATGCCCCATTTAGTTAGTTTCTATGCCCCCATTCAGCCACCAGTTAATTATTCTATGCTACATCAAAAATTCTCAGTCTTTTTCCTACCAAGAGCACTCTGTGACCTCGAAACAACAGGGCAATGGATTGATTCACACCGAGCTTCTCCTTTTTAACTCTTGCGCGGTGTTGCGTTGCACACACACACAGGAGGACCGGAGGGCTGCCACCATGGTCACCATCCCGGAGTACTATGAAGGGAAGAGTGTCCTGATCACGGGAGCCACGGGCTTCATGGGGAAGGTGCTGCTGGAGAAGCTGCTGCGCTCCTGCCCCGGCGTCAAGACCGCCTACGTGCTTGTCCGCTCCAAGGCAGGCCAGGCCCCCCACCAGCGCATCGCCGACATGGTCAACTGCAAAGTGAGTTGGGAGGAGATCAGTCGTAGAGAGAGAGATGTGGTTGTGAAAGATGGTGCAGCAACAACACATTCTGTGTTCACACAAGTGCCCAGGTCACACAGCCATGGGAGCTGGTGTTGAACTGATTAGTTTTTGCTGTCAGTCAGGTAAAACGGGGGTCCAATGTGGTGAAATGAGGGTTCAGCTTAAAACATGAAACATAGAGCCAGAATGTGTAAAGACCCAGCGGCACTTTTTTTTACTCAAATACTGAGGATGCACACATTTGGTTTCAGTATTTGCAAAATGTTAATTTTCTATATCTCCTATTACACAACTGAATCACTGTCAAGGCACTAATTGACAATAAAGTGTATGGTTCAGACCACCTACAGACCGAATGCTGTGTATTAACTCGAGAATATACACTAAACATATACCAAGAGTGCAACTTTGAAGAGATATCCCCAGACTTGGATAAAAAGTCTGTCCGATTTGATTCACTGACTACACCTTCACTACAGCAGAAAGAAACACTTAGTAAAGATGTAGATATGTCGTGTTACAGAGCACGATGTTGTATTATCATGTGTCCAATCTTCTGTAAACTTCCTGCATTGCAGCCAAAGTATACTGTTTATTACTTGTATGAGATTTGAGGACCGTATTTTCTTTCTTAACATTGCATCAAAACAGATTTGTGTAGCAGTGCATGTTTAAGCTTGGGGTTAAATGTATATCCAATGCATTTGACCATGTTATTCGAGTAGGATTAATGCCTATAGATGTATCTTAAGTAGTGCTTGCTACCAAAGGACATCTGGGCATGTAGGTAATCTGTGATGGCAGGCACTGCAGTAACCTTTTAGAGACGTTTTATGTAGTTGCTGAGCAGGATTTTTGGCTTACAGCTCTTTGACAGATTAAGAGAGGAGCAGCCTGACTTTGCCAAGAAGATTGTGGCCGTGAACAGTGACTTGACACTGCCCGAACTGGATCTAAGCAAAGAAGACCAGGAGACACTGGCGGACAACGTCAACATAGTCTTCCACTGTGCAGCAACTATCCGGTTCAATGAGCCACTGAAGTAAGCTGGGCTTTTTGTCAAACAACAAACCGGTATTTCTTCTTTTTTTTATAGCTGATGAATGCTACTGAATAAAGTCAATAGAGAATCTGTGTGGTGACACGCTCAGCAAGAATCAGATGTTTATCTGGCAGTTTGAGGTGTTGAAATTATGCTTCCCAGAACACAGTTGGTCTGTCTGAAACGGGGAAGTAGCCCCTTGCTGGCCATTGTCTTTACTAACAAGTTACCTGTTGTATCAAGCATCAAGGTATCCAGCCTAAAACATAGTTTCAGACCTAGCTAGACACTCTGGCCAAGACACTGACAGCTGACTTCATGATTTAGTAGAAATGTGGATGTTGTAAATATTGTAGTCTTCCAATCTTGCTTACAGCTTATGCCTATAATCAACACTGGGAGACTGCATAGCCATTTTACATGCATGCTGCCTGTATTCAAATGAGCTTTGCTATGCTCTTTCCACACTTTGAGTGAATGACAGGAAGTGAACTTCTGAAAAAATGAAAAAAAAAAAAAAACGTTATTAACCTCTTTCTTTTCATCTCCTCAGAGATGCAGTGCAGCTAAATGTTCTGGCCACCCAGAAGATGGTGGCTCTGGCCCACAGAATAAAGCAGCTGGAGGTGTTCATCCATGTATCAACAGCCTACGCCAACTGTGACCGCAAGCTCATCGAGGAAGTGGTCTACCCACCACCAGTGGATTACAAAAAGCTTGTTGATACCTTAGAGTAAGTTGCACAGGCCTATGACTTGGGGCCAGTGGTATATATTGATTTGTAATGGTCTGTTTTGTTGTTGTTATAATAATTATTGTTTTACAGGTGGATGGATGATAAACTTGTGAGTGTGATGACGCCAAAGCTTATTGGTGAACGGCCAAACACATACACTTACACCAAGGCCTTGGCAGAGTATCTGGTGCAGCAGGAGGGTGGTAGCCTGAACGTGGCGATTGTCAGGCCCTCCATTGTCGGAGCCAGTTGGATTGAGCCCTTCCCTGTAAGTGCAGAACAGCGGGTCACGCTCAGTGTTTCAGCTGTAATGAGCTTGAAAGCCGAAAGCTGTCTCGTGCTTTTAAGGGATCCCGAGCACTCTCTAACCCACATGTGCTTCTCCTGCAGGGCTGGATAGATAATTTCAACGGACCCAGTGGAATATTCATAGCTGTAAGTGCCACATTTTCTGATGTTTGAGATGTTATTCATTTCACTCTGTCTCTTGATACTCTTGTCTCTTAAGTCCTGCTTTGTAATTTTGTGCTTGTCTTCTGATTCCCAGGCAGGGAAGGGCATTCTGCGCACAATGAGGGCCTCCAACAATGCGGTGGCTGACCTGGTGCCTGTAGATGTGGTAATCAACACCACCCTGGCCGCTGCCTGGTACTCCGGCTCCCAAAGACACAACAGGTCAGTTTTCTCCCCGGGTCGCAGGGGAGGCAATGCCAAGCCAGCGCCGCACTTGCACTGTCCCGGAAGCTGTGTGAACATCCCCTTCCCAGAGCACAAAGTACACAGAACAATGTGAAGCAACTACAACAGGAAATGGTGGGGTGGGATGATGATTATATTTTTCAGCCCATTATGAGTTACAAGACTTGACGCACAACATTATTGTGCTGTAGAGCTCTGCGGATAAGATGTTCAAGAGGACAGACAAGGGGATTTTTCACATTTACCACAGTTGTATAAAAATGCATTTGTATTCTTGTGTAAAGATGGTGTTCTGTTTTTTTGTTGACAGTACTGTGAATCTGCTTTTCATCCGTTTCCTTTGCAGACCAAGAACTATGTTGGTGTACAATTGTACCACGGGTGGCATCAACCCATTCCATTGGGGGGAAGTTGGTATGCTTTTTAACCCAATAAGTTCCTGAGGCATTACACCATGTCACTTTTGTAGTAATCAGGCCACACATCTCTTTACAGAAGCTAATAAAAACAATATGGCCAATAGACCACAGTCCAGACCATGTGATAAAACATTTGGAAAGCCTAAAAAAGAAATGGAGAAAAAGATCTAAAGATTGAGGCAGTGCAGCAATAGAGCAGGTGTTAGTTTTTGTTCCTTCTAGTTGAAAGGCTCCTTGGAGTGTGTAAAGACTGTGGAGGAGTGTGAATATGGCTCCAGCACTCTCTTCCCTCCTGATGAAGGCAGTTTGTGTGTGTACTGTTAGTCAGGTGTTCCAATACCAGTTGCCTGATTTCTTCGTAGGCCAGAGCCTGCTCCCCCACACGAGGTGTTGATCGCCTCCTCTGTACAGTGATAAATGTGGTTTTTTTTGGTCCATATTTACCGGAGCTCAGTGGCCTGAATTAGCAAGAATCTAGTCATATGACGGCTCATCTCAGAGGAGAGGATTTTTTCCCTCCCTGTCGGCATATGTGGAGGTGGCCTCAGTCACACTGGCTGTTTTTAGGCTTGCAATCTAGTAGAGGTTGCTACACAAAAACAGGAACATGTTTTTTTTTTTTTTTTTTTTTTTAGCCAGGCTCACAATATTCTCTCGCTGCTAAGATCTGAGCATGTAGAACTGGTTGGTTTAGTATTTGTCAATAAACAAGAAAAAAAAAACCGTTAGGTTGCCGTTTGGAGGCAGTATTTGTGTTTTGAGTTGATTTGTGCTAAGCAGTTCTCAGAAGACCAACTTTTGAAAGGTCTAATACAACCATACTGTAATGTGACTTTCTTAAGTTCTTTTTTTACTTTGTGGTTTAAAGTAGAACCAAAACAGAAGTAGTTAAAGTAGTAAAGTGGAAATGTACAGTGCAGTGTGTTCTGGACAGACTGAAGGACAGGTTTGTAGCAGGATGTAGGTCATTGATAGTGTTGGCATGGAGCTTGTGGATAAAGAGCGAGAACCTGCTTTTGTTACATGATTGTTTGAGGCTCAAATATTACCACCTGTTAGATAAGTTTTTCTGGAAAGTTTCCTAACCCGATAGACCAAGTGCTTTAATGTTCCTTGCTGTATTTTTCCACACAATCTCACAGGCTGTGAGGCACTGGCCACTGGTGTTTACATACGGGCTGGTCATCAAACGTCACTGTTTGTTTTAGAATTGGCAAATTAGAATCGCAGCACCCGCACTTCAGTTCCTCAGTTTAAATTTCTCAGGTTAATTTTCTTCTAAAATGGCAATAGCAGTAGACCACTTGGATAGTGATTTAAATGCTCTGTGTGTGTGTGTGTGTGTGTGTGTGTGTGTGTGTGTGTGTGTGTGTGTGTGTGTGTGTGTGTGTGTGTGTGTGTGTGTGTGCGTAGCAGACCTGTGTCCATGTGTGCATGTTTGTGTGGGTGTGTGTATAGCAGGCCTGTGTCCAAATAGTATTTATTTGCCTTCACATCCTCCCAACATTTCATGAAGACTGTTTTGCTGAGCCAAGAGTTGCGATATCTTTTTTTTTTTGGTGTCGCACATGGCCCCTTGCTTCCTCTCATTTTGGCAAAGTGTGATCAAGTGCAGAGCATCTCAAAGGCAAATAAATACTCTTTGCTTCTCAGGTCTGCTGTTTGGTTGTCACTAAGACCCTTATATGTTAGACTGTGTGTTTCTCTCCCTCTCTCTGTGTCACTCTCTCTTTCTGTATCTCTCTCTCTTTCTGTATCTCTCTCTCTTTCTGTATCTCTCTCTCTGTATCACACTCCCTCTGTATCTTTCTCTGTATCTCTCCCTCTGTATCTCTCCCTCTCTCTCTCTGCATCTCTTTCTCTCTCTGTATCTCTCTGCATCTCTCTCTCTGTATCTCTCTGCATCTCTCTCTCTCTGTATCTCTTTGCATCTCTCTCCCTCTTTGTATCTCTTTGCATCTCTCTCCCTCTTTGTATCTCTCTCTCTCTGTGAATCTCTGTATTTCTCTCTGTCTCTCTCTCTCTGTATTTCTTTCTCTCTGTCTGTCTCTCTCTCTCTGGTTGTGACTAAAACCCTTATATGTTAGACTGTGTCCCTCTCCCTCTTTCATACTCTCCCTGTCTCTCTTACGCTTTTCCTCAACCTTTTTTCATGTTTACCCTGTTGAAACACCCTTTTGTCTCGTAGAGTACCATGTAATATCCACTTTCAAGAGGAACCCCCTTGAGCAGGCCTTCAGACGGCCCAATGTAAATCTCACCTCAAACCACCTAATCAATCAGTACTGGATCGCTGTAAGCCACAAGGCGCCAGCTTTCCTTTATGATCTGTACCTGCGGATGACGGGAAGAGAGCCCAGGTAAATGTGCAGACGCCTGGCCGACGCCCGTCACCTTCCTCCTCTCCTCCCTCCTTGCCCTCGCTGTCTCATGCCCGGTGCAGTTTTCCAAGCGCGCGTATCGCCACTGTGACGTGACGTGATGTGTTGTGTTGTATTGTGATGCTGGCTGCTGCAGGTGCTGCTGTTGTGTTGAATGTCCACAAAGAGGGAGGGGGTGTGAGGATGCATAACGCAGTGGGGGCCTCAGCAAGCCAGTAGCTCCTACTGCGTTCTGCACTCTTTTTCTCCCTCTGTGCGTTTGTGTATGTTTACGTGTGTGTGTGTGTGTGTCTGTCTGTGAGAGAGCTTGTGCGTTTGAGTGTGTGTGTGTGTGAGAGAGAGAGTGTGGCTTGCATCGCAGTGTGTTGCTCCATGTTTAACCGCAAGCGGTCCCTTGTGACTGTATTCTCTCTGCAGAGTACTGTGTAAACACCATCTTCAAGACCAACCCTTTAGAGCAGGCTTTCAGGCGGCCCAATGTTAACCTGCGGTCCAACTTCTTTACCAATCAGTACTGGACCACAGTGAGTCACACTCTGCCCGCCCTGCTGTATGACGGGTATCTCAGGTTGACGGGTCAGAAGCCCCGGTAAGGTCTCGACAGTGCCCCCAAACCCATCTTCTCCACCCCCCCCTCCCACCCCTTTTGTCTACACCCCGCCCCTCCTGCCCCCCTTTCTCTGCCCTCCCCCCCCAGCACCAACTGTCTCCCCCCCCACCCTACCTGCTCTTCCTGCCCCACCCTTTCTCCACTCCCCCCCCCCCCCCCCCCCCCCCCACCACTGGGTGCTGGTCGTGTGGCATGGAGGGTTGATGGCGAAGAAGCACAGTCCGGCTGTCTGCTCGACTTCATGGCATCGGACTCGACTGCTACAGCTGCTGTTGACAGGCCAGCATGAGCTCCTGTTCCAGCATGCCTCATCTCGTTTCCTTTTTTTTTAATATACATTTTTGGAGTCATTTCATTTTTTTAAAGTCTATTTTTTTCCAAGTTCATTTTTTTGGTGTGGAAATGCAAGAACTGCTTATGAGTCTCTTTCATAATGCGGTTAATGTCCTTTTATTTTATTTTTTTTAGTTTTAGTTTTTTGCCCCCCATTAAGTTCTATAATTTCTCACCACCCCTTTCGTAAATGGTCCGTTTTCCAACTCTTGTGAGCCATGCCATCAAGTCCTCACAACTGACCCGAGAGTGACCTTTCCAGTCATCTTCTCTCTTCATCTAGTGGACACTCTATAAGGGACACACTGTGGGGAAAAAAATGTAATGTTGTCCAGTACCAGATACCAAGCACATAGGTTCCAAGATGGGCGCTAGCTAGTGTTTGAGACTCACAGCAGGGGTACTTTACTAGCCATATGGACCAGGCGGTCACACCATCAGTTGTTGACTGTCTCAGTTCCACAAATATCTTCAGATAGAAAAGCCTGTTTACTTAAGTCATGGTATGAGGTTTTTAAAATGGCAATTTATGGCCAAGTAATAACAGAAATTGACGAAGAGATTCATCTATGATTTCCCAAACATTTGTCCGTAAGGCACAACACTTGCATCTGAAAACTAATGGAATGGTAGCTCTGATATAGTCAAGGCATGTCAGAATTTATTAGATTTATTTTTTAAAGTGTTTGGTATCTGTCACAAGAGTATTAGCCTTAACCCTTTTATGGCCAATGCTGAAGGAAAAGAAGGGAAATTATTATGTGCATTTTCTTGTTTCATGCAGCATTATGGGCTGTACAGTAGCATGTCTGATGCTTTAGCATTCTTTAACTAATTGGCTTCAATGGTTGAGCAAGATTATGTATGTACAGTATTTTTTAAAAAAGGTTTGATGTAAGTCATGCTCAAACAAAATGTTTCAGCAGGCCATTAAAGGGTTAACAGAGGTTATCTTTTTTTGAAATCTTAAATCGGACACATTTCAGCAAAGCTTACTGTTCAAATTAAAAATGAACCGTAATGTAGTGAAAAAACAAGATTTGCTGAAATATGTGTGATTTAATGATGCACACTAAGATTGACATGGGAGAATTTGATTATGCTTCTGTGTTTGCCCCCCTTAACCACCTCTGATTTTTGTGATTAACATGTGATTTTGTGATTCTGAATCATTCGCACCATGCACGGCTGATTTCCATCTCCCTTCCTGGATGAAAAACTGTCTCTTGCGGAGGGGTGGATAACTGAGCATTAACCTGCTAAAATTAAAAGTGGCTTGGAATCGACTCTAAAACCCCAGCATTTGGACGTGCATATTTATCTCGGTCTGTGCTAATGCATTTGATGATATTACTCTCTGTGCTGTGTGCACACTGTTCTAAAAATCCCCTTTAAATTAGGTCATTGACATTTTTTTTTTAAATGCTCAGAATCCACCCTCTCCTCAAAGTGTTGAGTGAATTTTGCCTTAACCTGTCCATGATCCTTTTTTACCCCCTCAATCAAGCAAACCGGACACCAGGGAACTGGTGATTTATGATTCTGAGTATAGAGGGATAAAATCCTCCACAGTATTTTTAGTGTTCTTATCTGTACTTTATCGATAAGATGTTTTAAAATGCAGTTACACACTGACCATGTGCACTTCTGGAGAAGCCTCCCATTATCGTGAACAAAAAGAAACCGTTCCAGCACCAGTTGTCATTGACTCATCATAAAACGTGGCGTGATCTGGTGAAATTCTTTTCCCAAAAGTGTCACTTTTGGAGGACAGGGTGCTAACTTTTACTGCAGTGCACAGGACACGTTGTATCGAGACAGACCATTGTAAACTGCTGGCTAACACGAGGATGCATTTGGCACTCTCACCACGTGCAAACCGACCAAGGCCACATTTGAGGCCTGCCTGCCTGCCTGCCTGCCTGCCTGCCTGGCTGGCTGTCTGCCTAACAGACCCAAACAGAGGCCCTGCTCTCTGGTTCTTGATCGCCCTCTTATCTGCGGCTAGGTCCAGCGTGCCATGGGTCAGTTTGCAGCTGAAGGCTATTAAAGCTAAATGGGGCCTGCTTACTGGCTCAGAGAAGCACAGTATGCAACCGACAGGCACCACACACCAACTGTCTAACGTAAGCCTTACATGCCCTATCTCTCTCTTCTGTCCTCCTCTTCTCTCCTCCTACACCACCACCTACCTACTCCCCCCACCCCCCTCCTCCGCCTCTACTCCTACACCACCTCCTCCTCCTCTAATTGCTCACCGTGGTTGCCACGGTGATGACAGGATGATGAAGACCATCAAGCGTCTGCACAAAGCCATGATGGTGCTGGAGTATTTCACGAGCCACTCGTGGGTGTGGAACACGGACAACGTCACCATGCTCATGAACCAGATGAGCCCTGACGACAGGAGGGTGTGTGGAGCGTCCCACTCGTTCATACCAACACCGTTACTAGCTCTCTTGCTTGCACACGCACTCACTTTGTCTCTGTGTCTCTGTCTCTCTGTGTCTCTGTCTGTCTCTCTTTCTCTCTCTTTCTCTCTCTCGCTCACTATCTGTCTCTTGCTTGATTTATGTGTGTGCCTTTTTCTCACTCCATCACTTGATTTATGTCTTTCTGTGTGTCTCTCTCTCTCACTGGATTTAACTCTCACTCTTTCTTTTCTCTTTCTTTCTCTGTCTCTCTTTCGATTTATCTCTTCCTCGAGCTCTGTTTCTGTCTCTCTCTCGCTCGCTCTCGATTTGTCTCTTGCCCCCTGGCAGGATCAACAGGCACCTATGAAATTCTTTTATATCATAGTCTTGTTAATAGCTCTGTCCAGTAGTACACAAAGCTAAGTGCATTAACTTTCTGATATACGAATGCTGTGAAGTCCATTATCCTGCTTATACCATGGTTACCACCCTTGCCTTATGTTAATTTGATGTTTTGATTAATTTCCATATTTTAATGCTAAAACAAACTTGTTGGTTGACAAAAGGTGTCTTTTCATAACTTACTGGACAAACTGCTGTTACTAATTCCAAGCTTGCTATAGCCAAGACCCAGTCAGTTTCATGCCTTTTGGTTTTCGAGCTAGCCATTCCAAAGTTCTGTTAAGCCTAGCTAAGCAAAGTCACATTGGTTGAGTCCAAATCCATCATGACAGCACTAAAAATTGATCTTGGAGGCATTGATACATTGATGTGTATCTCCATCTGCTCGCCATTTGCCAAAGCTGTCACATTTTTACCGTTTATTTACAGTTCACCATGAACTTGGCACATTGATACACAGGCGTTATACAGTCGGAAAACAGGGACTATCTCATAGGTGTGCGCATATAGAAAGTTAATTGTCATTCTAAAGAATGCATCACAATGGGTAATTGAACCAAGTCGTTAGAATATCAGCATCAAACATTTTATACCACATGAGCTCTATCATGTTAGACATGCAGATGTTTACCTTTGACAAGCTAATATTCTGACGTGGGGCTCTCTAACATTGTTGCAGATGTTTAACTTTGATGTGCGGCAGCTGCACTGGGCCGAGTACATGGAGAACTACTGCATGGGCACCAAGAAGTACGTGCTGAACGAGGAGCTCTCAGGCCTCCCCGCAGCCAGGAAACACCTCATCAAGTAAGCTCGCACCCTGCTAAGCTGGAGGTCCCCAGGGCCCCTGCCGGCCCATCCATCCATCTATCCATTCATCCATCTCTGCACTTCATTGACCGTTTTTCCAACACTGATCCACCTTCTTATGGCAGGGCAGGGTAGATTAGTAGTGTGGTGGATTACAGTTCCGTATGAGTGCACGTTGCATGTCAGATTAACATCAAGGCCTGTTTCTTTAGTTAATCTCTCTGATGTAATTTTTTTTTCAGAGGACACGAAATGTTGGGAGGATGGAAATATTTTCATGTCGCTTTGCAAAACAGGTCTCTAAAGGTCTGTGTTGGAGGATCAGTCGGTCTAAAATGCAGTGATCCTGCCGTGCCTAATCTTCCGCAGGGCATATAAACAAAGGGCAAATTCCCTAGTCAGATATGAGTCCCTGATTTTTTTTCCCAGGCACACATTCACAAATCTCCCTACAGCCCCACAATAACCTTTTGTTGATGAGCTCTGTAGTCCTCAGCACAGCTTGTCATAATTACTGTTTACATTTTTCACTTTTGTGTTTTTGGCACTGTGGATTCATCATGGTGATCCATTCTATTTTTTATGTCATGTTTAAAAAAAAACAAAATAAAGCATAAATATGGACCCATAATCCTCTCTGTTCCAGATTGCGAAACATCCGCTACACGTTCAACACGCTGCTGGTGGTGGTCATCTGGCGGGTGTTCATCGCCAGGTCGCAGATGGCGCGCAACATCTGGTACTTCGTGGTCAGCCTGTGTTTCAAGTTCCTGTCCTACTTCAGAGCCTCCAGCACCCTCAGACACTGAGGGGGTGAGATGAGGAGAAGAAGCAGGAGAAGGAAGGGGTGGGGGTGTGGGGCTGGGGGTAGGGGATAGGTGGGAGGGTGGGTGGGTGGGTAGGTGGGTGGTTAGAGATGGCTTCATAAAAGAAAGGAATGTGACCAAGCCCTATCCCTCCTCTCTTCTATCTCTCTCTTTCTCTCCTTCTCTCTCTCCCGTTTTCCCAATCCTGCTCTCTCTTCCCCTCCCATGCACACACTCCTCTTCTCCCACTCCTGCTCTTTATCTCCGATAGCTATGCATTCAGCGTAACTCTCTCTCGGCATATTTGGAATGTCGCTCTGGAGTCAGGGGCCCCGCTGTAGTACAGTTGCAGTGACGCCTTCCCTTGGCTTCCTTTCCCCTGCTCTTTTTTTTCTTGTTTTGGGTTTTTTTTTTTTTTGAGCAGCAACGCCCACCCCACTTTCCCACCTCAAAATAAAGTAAGAATGCTGACCACATTTGTGTGGAAAAGCAAGCATGTCTCTTCAGGGCTAAATTCTGTCTTTCAGCACAACAAGGACAGGGAGGCTTTTTTTTTTTTTTGAATCACTGCATCCTTATCTCCCTGTTGGTTTAAAGCACTTTTTTGCGGCAGAAACACCTAAGACGCACAAACGCAACAGGTGGCCGGGTAACTCTTGTTTAGTGTACATTCTGCGGCCCGATTCGGGGAAATCAGACGTCCACCTTTTTCGCTCGGGTGATGGCAGTGACTCATTCGCGTCCGCTGCTGTTCAGTCAAGCACAAGGACGAACAGGAATGTGACTGCTCCCACGAAATAGCTTGTGTGCCTAGTCTCTAGATGACCTTGTGAGCGATCGGTCCTACCACCCCTTTTTAAAGCTATTACCGAGCTCACCCCGCACTCCCTGTAGAATAGACCGTGTTTTTTCCCCTTTTTTTCCTCCTCATTTTGAATTCTGCCAAATCTATCTTACCTTTCCACACACTACATTTCTCTCAGCGACTGTGTGAGCGAACAGGCCCTTTTGCTTATCAGTGAGCAGGTGGGTGAAACGGGGAATGTGCTGTTTTGTGGTTCAGGACAACTCCCATCATGCTCTCCTTTAGTCAGCCGCTGGCATACCTTTTTGCCGCATGCCTCGCCATAGAACCATTTCCTGCTAGTATCAGAATAGGAACATTTTGTTTGTTTAAGGATTGAGTACATTCTTACCTCCAGTTCCAGTTGTCGGCCTGCTCTAGGCCTTTTTTTTGTTGTTCCTTTTTCATTTGGCTACAGGGTCACTTTCTTTCTTTAACACAACTTTAATCTCAAACCAGCTTTTTCATCGTGAAGGGTCTCTTCATCCCAAGCTACAGACACGTTAATACACGTCACATTGGTCTTTATTGTTACTTTTTTGATGTACGGGGACAAAGTAAAATGGCATAATCATGTTTTTGTTCCCTTGGGTCGTGATCAGTGGGTGTGTGCAAGATCAAGCACTCTTGCTCTCCCATATTGGCTAGCCACATTCCAGAGTGAGCAGCAGTAGTCATTAGTCTAGTGGTTTCTGTTTATATTTATAAATACATAAACTATATTTTAATATGTAACCAAGAACACACTGCAAAAACAAAAAAAACTGTAGTATGTGATTCTACCTGCTGTGAGCGTATGACTAGGGTTAGTTGCTTGGTTGTCTGACTGGTTTGTGCTGAACTGTGCCTGACATTTTTTTTTTGACTAACACAATGTGAAGGAGAAGACGGCTGTGTAAGTTTTATAATCCATTTGTGTACATTTCCAGATAGACATTGTAATATTATTCTAATGTTTGCATAGTATTTTTATGCTTGTAATACATACGCAGTTGCTTTTGCATTTACAAAAGAGAAAAACAGAAAGGGGTGTGCAAGCAGATCGGCCCCTTTCGGGTCGTTAGAACCAAAACCCTCAGAGTGATTTCTAAAATCTGAACGGTTATTTTGTCTTTTTTTTCATCTGGTCAGAAGATCAAAGATGTAAACCAAAGCCATCAAAAACTTTGGTTATGTCGCATATCTTGTCTCACATGTCTGTTCAGCCATCGGTTTTTCTTACTGTACTGACATTGTCTGAATGTACGTCACTCCAGCCTGACTTCTTTGCACAGTGTACTCAAAAGCGTGGACTCTGCAGTGTGCAGGTGGGTCCAGTGTGTATGTGGTGGAGAGCATGTGGAGTTTGGATGTAGTTATCTGGTGACTTGTGCTGTGTGTGTGTGTATGTATGATGACTTTTTTTTTTTTTTTTTTTTTTTTTTCCAAGGACCACCATATGAAAGGGATGCTTGCCTTCATGTACTTTTGATCATTCCTTTGTGTTAAGTCGTCAGGATGGGTGACACTTTATTAGGTAAAATGGTTGCAAAAAAAGAGGAAAAAAAACATTGAACACTGACTAGTGTATTCAGGGTTATTTCATACTCACTTAGCCATATACAGGAAATCCTGTTTTTTTCTCCTTTCTTTTGGGACCCCTTTCAGTAATAGGACCTAGTCTCTCTTTTTTTGTGTATTGTATATATTCGGTTACCCCATCCTGCTTCCATTACACTGGAGTAAAATTGCACACCCCAGATTCAATGATGGTGTTTACAGGAAAATGAGTGGATTGTTCTTGATCATGCTCTATACATTTTCTCGCAAGTCTGTGATTTAAAAAAACAAAGTCAATGGGTGCCTTTTGTTTGTAAACCAAATAAGTAAAAATAAATAATGTTATCATGAAACACATCTCTTGTTTTGATGTTTCAATTAGCTTTGCCTCTAAAGTATTGGCTGAGTAGCACTGATGCAGTACTATTTATAGTCATGAGCCAGGGCCAAACATGCTGCTCGTTTCATAGGAATAACAGGGTTTATTCCGCAGGGTGGAGAATACTGAATTTGTAAAAATATCTATTAAAAAAAAAAAAAAAAAAAAAACATTTAAAAAAAAAAAATGGAAGAATAGGAAGGAAGAATAGACGTGTTCTATCCCTGAACTGAAAATTCCTAAGTTGTCCGTTAACCGAATCAGTCACACAATGAATTGCCATGTTAAAAGCCTATGGATATGATGAAAATAGTTTGCTGAATCAACTGCTGTACTAAAGCTGATTGTGGAATAGGACATAAAACATGTTTCACATTTTAAAAAATCAAGTTTCCTATGTTTGAAGAAGTAAAGGGTGGAAAAAGACAATGCTGCCCTCTAGTGTTCATTTTATTACATTACTAAAAAACCAGATGCCCAGCACTAATAAGCATGTCAAACTGTTTCTACTCATTCTGTTGCCTTGACAATCTAAATCCCGTTGTCGTTCTGAGAAAAATTAGGCAGTCAGAGAAACTGTAGTAGCTTTTAATGTAACTCTCTTTGCGAGAAAAAAGATGAAACCATTTAAATAGGTTTTTGATACACAGACTTTAAGATGCTTTACAATACCTTACATTAATACAATGGATTAATTCAATTTATTGTAATAAGTACTGCTCTGTTTTAACAGAGAAAAACAGGCTATTGCCAACATGTCACAACAGAAATACTCAGTGCAAAACAGACGATCTCCATGTTAATACTGGTGTTACATGTGCGCCATCTGTTTGTGGTCTGAGCTTCCCCATTGTCAAGTCAAAACACATTGAGTCAGAGAAGTCACAAGAGATTTTAGTTGAGGAATCTACTGGGGTTTCAGAGGAAGTCCAGTTGTGAGTCTTCCTCGCCAGATGACACTCGGGAGTCCAGACAGACTGACCCTCGTCTGCAACAACACACAAAAGCCTGTGTGAACCTCAAACAGTTGTCAACAGCACAATAATAAAAAAAATCTTTTATCTCAGCAATCCAGATAAATATATCCATTACAAGTTACACACACACACTTTGACTCCGTGACCTTGCACTGAAAGGCTTAGTTCAGGTTGGTGCTCTTACTGGGGGTTTTAATGAAAAAATTCCTAAGCAATGTTGTAGGCAGTCTTTGACTGTAGAATGTTGATATTTGATCGCGACAGCCAATCACATTGCGCCCCTCCCTTCTGTGTTCCGGCGGCAACAGGTTGATTGGCTGGAATTTTTTTTATGGCTCACTTTGAGCCACTGCATTTGTTTCTCATTTGCAGGGTCTGGGGCTGTTTACAAAACAGACGCTTTTTCAAACAAGTCTGGGTGGCACAAATCAAACCATGAACTTTTTTTTTTCTTTCTCCAGATCCCCATTAGCTTCCACAAAGTGGTTGCTAGTCTAGCTGCGGTCCACCATTAAAAAAACTACACTAAAGTCTCAAGCCAAACACTGGAGATTGAGGAAGAACAATCCACCATATCTGATGAAATGTGCACTACATTTGCGCATATAAATGAGGAGTCCACACGAAAAAATGGGCGTAGTCATAAAAATCACATTTTTCAAATTAATTCCTCTATCGGTAGTTGCATTAAAGCTTTTTCAAAAGGTTTTTCAAAAGTAATCCTGTGAATAAATGAGCACAGTCTCAAGGTTGAAGCATTTTAAAATAGCATTGACTCATAAAATCAAATCAAAAATCAAACTTATAAATTCCAGTTTCTTAGTTTCTATATTTTGTGACCGGACTGATTTTCCCCCTGGACTTTTCAAATATTATCCTAACTAGCCTTACCTGAGGGGCTCACACTCAAGGCCCTCAGCACAGGGGCAGTGTTCCCTGGGGCCCTCCACATCCCACAGTAGCAGGTCCATGAGGTGGTTGGGGTTGGTGTAGCAGGCCTGGTGTTCCTGGGGCCGTGGTGTACACACTGGGTAGAGCAGCTCTGTAGCAGAGGGGGAGGGTTGTAGTGGTGGTGGTAGTGGAAAGGTTTTTCCTTTTTTTTTTTTACTCTGTTAATAGCGGGTTGCTGCTTTTGTTAAAACAGCAGTCTTTGCAGCTTTAGCGAGAACCAATCTGACCACATTTACATGCCTCATCCAGCAGTGAGTCATCCAATTTTTTGGAGGGGGAGTGGGGAGATAAACACAGTGGGGGGGGATGAGAGTAATTACCAGGAGAAACTATCCCAAAATAATACTAGCTCTCAGTGTTTTTGGAGTCCCTGAGTAAGCCGTGAGTAATAGGTTGGACTTAATGCTACAGTGCACAAAAGGCTACCTCCTGTGCAGTTTATTTTGCCATATCAGAAATGTTTCAAAAGATTGTCACATTTCATTTTTAGCACTTATAAGAACTAGTATACGTCTTGGGAAAAAAAACAGTTGTCTTACCTTTGTGAAAGGCACAACAGTGCTCGGGGCTACAGTCGTTCTGGTACTGGCAGATGCTGCCTGACTGCCCTTTAATGCCGTCCGACGAGCACTTTCCCCACACGCACAGCTGGCCTCCACAGCACTCCTCATCCTTTGTGCAGGCCTGTCGGGGAGGGCACGTTTTTTGGTATTATTACATCTACAGGCACTTGCCCTGGAGCACCCTAATATTCAATCACATCACCACTGACACAGATGACACCTCATTTAGTAAGACACACAGACACACATATATATAGCAGAGTAATCAGGAATTCTTCCAAAATGTGATTCTTTTTCAATCTGATTCTTTTTGGAAGAATGCTAACAACAAAATTTAGAAATATACAAAATAAAAATAATCACATTAACATTAACAATGTAATGTACAAAGTTGTCATTATTATTTATTAGTGATTTCTTCAGATGTGTGGTAGGACCACTCACAGCCTGTGGGGCCTTACAGGGGATGCATCTGGAGGTCACTATCTGGTACAGGCAGTAGCTGCTGTCTCCACAGTCCTCATCAATCAGGCACTCCTGTGGGGAGTAGCGGTCACCGGTTTAAGACATTACTAGTAAGTACAATGCCCAATAAACACAATTCCATTGGACATTCATGTAAAATGTTCAATGAAATTGCAATGTAATGTTATAAATGAGTGACATGAATCCCAAAGAAAAAAAAATATGATTATGAAAAAACCCAAAAATAAACTATGGTGTTTTAGGTTAGTGGTATCCATGGTAAAGAGTTTTTTTTTAGAACTTTGCTAAACACACACTTTTTTAGAACTTTACACACTTTTTCCCACATAAAATAAAGCTATATAACTCATTAGATAAGCCTCTTATTTCACCTGTGGTTCTTTATCATCAGCTTGATCAAAAGATGAATAGAAACATACTAAAGGATTTGTGATCAGCAAAACTATAAGCCATTATTTAAAGTAGATACATTTTTTTTATTATTAATACCAAACAAATAACTTCAACAGTGTTGTAGAATTATTTTGGATACTGGCCTTTACATTAAAATCTCAAGACTACTACTCTATCTAGTAGTTCTACAAACAATCAAAATGAAAACTTTTCCAATTCAATCTCCCCAGCACTTCCTAATATAAAGTTTGTGCAGTGCTTATATTCTTGATCAGACAAAAAGTAGGCCAGATAGAGGAGGAGAGAGAAAACCGAACCCCTCATTTTGACCTGTGGTGAGTTGGGGGGATGAAAGATTTAAAGAGCAGCTTTCTGACAAACTGCCAAGACATGTTTTTTTGTTCTTCCTCCAAAGGCGTGTAACACTAAAGCCATAAAACAACTGTATAACTCTGTGTACTAGTTTGACTTTACCTGTAGTGTTCCTGAGACAATGACATGATCAGAGAGCCTAAATTAAATTGATGTTAAATGTGTTTGTGTGTGTGTGTACATGTGTGTGTGTACATGTGTGTGTTTGAGTGTACGCATGTGTGTGTGTGTGTGTGTGTGTGTTGCTAAATGTCAGTTCCTCCAGTGCACCAGAGGCAATGTTAAGCAGAGGTGAGATCAAAGAGCAGCTCCAGCCTCAGACCCATGTGGCCTGTGGGTGCTGTCTAATGACTCAGCCAGATCCACTGCAGTCGGGCAGCAGTTTTTCCCTGCTTCCCGCTCACATCACAAAGCCAGCCAACCTCCTATCCTCAAAAAACAAAACATGTCGTCTTTCAAGAAGCCCCACCCTCCGTCTGGCTGGCTGGCTGACTGTCTGACTGGGCGGTTGGTCTCTGGCGAGACCCATGTGTCTGAAAGGCAGTCATATCCGAGCCAAGTCACAAAGTGTTGTGAAACACAGCTGAGGTGAAAAAAAACCCAGAATATTTTCAGCCCATTTCTCCTGTTTCTGAATGAGCTGAAACCATAAACACCCAACCATTCGTTCGGCATATGTGCCCAACTTGGCCATTACAGTGCCATTCTGAAATGCAACCTTTTTTTTAATACCCACAACAACGATAAGAATTTGAAATCAGAACAAACTCGCCAGTAGAGTAAATTCTGAACAAATCTTCGAGCACAGTAGCAACCTAAATTATAAGATTTAAGACAATTTACGAAAATGATGCTACGAGCCATTTATAGCAACATTCACAAGAAACCACTCTCCATGCATTCTTTCCAGGTTTTCTAATGTTACAAGCTCAACGCATGTAGTTCCCTGAGGGGAAAGCCAGAGAGTAAGCTGTAAAACTCCCTAATGACAGTTCAGTCTGTGGAAAATACTGGTGCTCTCATGCACATTGACAGCATGATAGAGATTGGTTTAAGATTGTTTAAATGAGAGAGTCATTTCAGACTGGATAGATGTGTACTGTACACACAAGAACATCCAGCTGTTTTAATGAAGAAATGGAAGATGGGACATGGGTCTTTTGAAACTTGAGACCAAAGGATTTTTTATTCCTGTTTTTCCACCCACATCTTCCCAAATTATTTTTGGAGAATGTTTATGAAGTTAACTTGAATATGCCCAAGCACTGACAAACTCTATCCTAAAGCCAGCCTACACTGCCAAGTAAAATATCAGCGACACTGTAAACACACAACTAACTGTTCAAGTCAAATTTGACTCAAATTTGAATTTTTCTGGTCTAAATATGCGACTGGGACATATTTATGTAAACATGCTCATGTGGAGAAAAACATGGGCTCTGATCCTAAAAAACTAAGTACATTTCAACATTCTGTGGCATAACATCTGATATACATCAAGCTACACCATTTCGACGCAATGAACATGTTTTTCTTTTTATTCCATAAATCCATGGTTAGAAATTTTATAGGAGTCTGTCAACTATTTTTACATGCAGGCTATATGATTTTTTTTTGGCCAGAGTAAAAGCAATTTCACCAGACCATAGTCACTTTATCACTCACATGGTCAACTTCATTCCATCTGCCACTGGTTTGGATCACTGTCCTGACCAGATTAATCTCTCCTGTCCTGTTGTCCGTTTCCTGGTGAGAGAGGTACAGCTACTTTAGGATCAAACACAAAACTGAATGCTGCAATGTTCTTTTTTTCTGACAGACACACCACCAAGGCACCAGGGTAGGTAACTCCATTCACAATAATCAAATATGATGTGTGAGACTCTTTACGTTCAAGTTCAAATGACTAAAATAGCAGTCTGGGCAAAAAGGCTCAAAAACATTACATAAAACATCCATGTAGACTTTCACTGTATAAAATAAAGCAGAGCAACACAAAGCAATGTACCACACCTTAGTGATCTGTTCAACCACATGAACGGCTGGATCTCCCATCGCATTCTCTGTGATTGTCATATTATAATTTGGAATCAGGTCTTGTGCGTAGGATAGAGATTTTGCGCTTTCATTATTCATCTGCAAGCACAAAGAAAAAACAATATTATTAATAATTTAAAGTGATAAACTATGTTTGACGTGAGAGAAGTTGAAAAAAAAAAATGTTCTCAATGTACTTTTTAAATGGTAAAAACAGTGGTACGTATCTCTGTCCACAATAAATCTGAAAGACTAAAATAACTTATTCTAATCAATTTGAAGGTATACGCTTGTGCCATACAGAAAAGGTCGTCGTGTACCTGATGGACGGCTTCCTCCAGCTTGTGCTGCGTGTCCTCCATCAATTTTTCCACCTCTCTGAACATGTCGTTCAAGGTTAAATGCCCCCGAGCCACATTCCCATCAAGACTCTGAATGGCGTTTTTTGTGTAAGGAGTCGTTCGACTTGAAACGCCATTAAAAAAATGTAGCCAGACATAGAGCGGAATGAACTTGAGCATCGCAGCGACGGAACAGGACTACAGGACTACGAAGTTTGCGTCGGAAGTCCTTCTGCGCCGTTTTATTTGGAAACTATGCGCACCGGCGAGGGGAAGAAAAAGCCCGGAAAAGGAATTAATAACGCTGCCCAGTGTGGTGCTTTTGAACGGCACTACTTGGTTTCATGTACATCAGCATGCCCAAACTTGTGCAGTCTCCAGACAGAATAATATCATTACTTGCATTTCAATTTTTGAATAAATTAGCCAAATTAATCTTTGCAGTTTACATTAAAATATTCCACCAATTTGCCCATAGCTTTTTGTAGGTCGAACTGTGTGATTTCTAAAATCATCCAGTAGATGGTGCTGTTGTAATATAGAGATGTCTGATATTTGGGACCAAATATTTACCTATCTAGTTCATTTTAAAAGTTTTACAACACAGTGACATATGTTGAGATATTGGGATATGTTTGTTTTGGCGTTAAACCAGGCTGACATGGGATTATATTTACGATCCTGCTATTGTAACGGTTGATTGACTAATTTAATTAAAATTAGAAACCTGTTTCAGGCAATTACCACCTGGGGTCATGGAACTACTACAGAGAGATGTGCAATAATAGCCCATAGCTCTTGAGAACTTTACATCTTTATAATATAATATTATATAGTTCATAATGCTCATAATGTTGTTCTTGTGTTATGTAGCCTGACCCTTCAAGGAAGGGTTGCTGACAATTAATCCAGGGATTGGCCGAGAGGTTTGCGTTCCAAGTTTATCGCCAAACTTCCCATTGGACGTCATATCGCCGTAGCACCGCCTTGAAGATAATATGAGAGGCACCAGACCTTCCGCTCACTCAGTGTGAAGCGTCATCTGGGAGTTTAAACGAAATTAAGAAGTTGTTTTGCAGTTTGTTAAAGAATAGTTCAGGACCAAAGCACGGACGGTGGTTGTCTGCGAAACCTACAGATGGGATTGATCAAAACCGCGGTTACTGAAGTTTAAACAGACATCTAAAGTAAGTTAACTTAACTGCACGTTTTGCCTCAGCGTGCAATCAAGCCTGATTGACAATCTGCTGTGTTGGAGCGTTATCCTCTATAGCCCTCATAGTCCTGACGGTTTGCTCTTAAGAACACACAGGTAAACCTTCAACTAAGGCAAGCGGTCATTTTTAATAAAACATGCAGCCTATTAAAATTTAATTTACAGTTACGGAGTTGGGCTTGTATTTCGACTATGCAGTTACACTTTCTGACTTCAGTTTCAATTGGTTAATATTTAATGAAGGGTCTTAGCATGGATTTTATAGTCTAACTTGAATTTTTTCAGTGAATTTCACTCCCTAGGGTCAGCTCTTTACGTTTTGGAGTTTCGCCACTGGTTATCACATGGCCTGATTGCTGGACTTGTAACATTATAAAATGTAATGTTAAGAAAGGGGTTAAAACACATCCGTCCTGGTCAGCGTGATAAGGAGATTACCAAAAGATAGGCCTACGTGCGTCAAGCATTTATTAATCAGAAATGGATAATGTACATCCTAGTCAGGTTTGAGCCTTTTTGTGTTTATTCATTTCTCCCGACTTTGGCTGGTGTCTGGTGTATATTGTGGAATTAGAATTATGCTGTAATGCACGATGGTCTCTAGAAATCAATGACCAGAACACCTGTTGGTTTTCCTGATCAGCTGCATTATTTGTTCCACAATGGGTGTTGATTGATAGAAACATTATGTTGGTAATGGTTCATCGACTTGGCCCTTTTTGATCCATTCATTTAAAGATTCCTCCTGTTGAACCATGTCTGGTGATTAAACTGTTCCCTCTGTTTCTAGCTTAAAGGAATTTAGCAGTCTGGCAAAATGACACCAATAATTTACCAATTCACCAAAGAGATTTGATATAATGTAATGAATGACAAGTATTACTTGCCTCCTAACAACACCTGACTCAACAGCATATAGAGGAATGCTGTATATTCACAAGTACATGGATCACTGCTCCATTGCTGTTGTATGTCTTTGTACTGAACAAGGTCAAGACCATTTCAATAATCAGTAATACTTCCCACTGGAGTAGTTAGATTCATTAAATGTTCATCTGCTCCCTCTTAACCAGTGGTTGTCGCATTCAAAAGTAGACATGTGCGTATGTAGATGTTGTTTTTTTTAGAAACTTTTAAGAACCTTTTTGACATGGTTTTGTACAGGCAAATGACGCTGTCCAAGCAACGCTAAGTCTTTTACACAAGTGTTCAATTCCTGGTGCAAGCTACAGACTTATAAGGCCTGGTCAGCCTATCAAGAGAGGGGAATGTAAAAATATCCAAGTGTCAGTCGGGGGTGTCGCTGTCATTGCCGTGTCATATGGCTCACTGTCAGAAGCAGCACTTCAGTAGGAGAGGCATGGAGAGGAAGAAGTCAGTGTGAAAATGGGTAGGACATGTTCCGTTCTTTGTTGACAACTGATAGATTAGTGTATGTTTATCAGGCACAAAGGCTGAAGCCCAGACATTGAGTTTAACCATCTTTTTGATGAAACCCTGACAATGTTGTTCCTTAATGAAATGTATTGGTGTTTTTGGAAAATCACCGATACGTCTTTCTGAATGATTACGTACTATGTGATGTTATAAATTGGGACACTTGACAATCTTCAAGAAAAGAGATTATTGATATAAATGATGAATACAGTGTTATCATATGCCTTTCTAGACTTGCACCATTTGGTCTTGACTGATTACTTTTTGGAGCAACATGGAATTGTTTGTCTTGGAGCCTGTCTTGGAGGTTAAATGCTCTACTCCTTCATCTGTAGTAACAGGAATTGATGGATGGCCTGTCCTGCTTTTCCTCTGTGTGATGTGGAATTATATCAGATGCACTGAGTTTTAAGCCTTCATCTCTGTCTTCAGCTTTGTCTTGGTTTTGTCCATATTTTAGCTATTTGTCATTTTACCTCATCAAAGAAAGGTTTAACTTGATTGTCTTGACCACACCAACAGTCTATTAGCAGACTCTGTAGACTTGTTTGCTCAGCTTTCTTACTTCTTAGACATACACCATCTCGTTTGCTCAGCTTGCCAACTTCTTTGGAACAGTTGCCCAGTTCCCCCTAATTCTGTAATTGAAATCGTATAAAATTGAATGAATAATCCATTAACAGATGGTATAGTTTTCTGTGCTTGTTCATGACCTCCTTACAAAAAACAAAAAAATGAGTATTTCCCCTCTTTTAACGCAGTGGAAAGTTCCTCTTGTTCTGTAGTGCTGCATTGTGTTTTGCAATCAATCACCTGTGGCTTCAGGTGAGTTCATGTGGAACCGTGTGGGTTTACTTCCTCCAGGAGGTCCTGTTCTTCCTATCCTATCCCAGTGCTGTGTGTCACAGTAGCAGAGTAGCCGTCGGCAAGGCATTGCTGGTCAGTCCCATACTCGCGATTTTCCCCCTTCTTGGGGATCTGAGGCAGTGGGAGATCATCTGTCAACATAAAACTGGATGAGCAGGCTAAAGCTGCTTAGCAAGTAGGAATCATAAGCGCAAAGATGAGCTCATCAGAGCACTCAACAAGTTCCTCGTTGACATTAACCTTAAGGATCATGAACCTGGATAAAAGGATTCTGCCATTTTCTTTCCTTGTCATGTGCTGGGACCATGGACACAGACTGTCTACACGCTTAACCAAGAGCCATAAAGCATTTTTCTTTGACAAAAATGTTATGTCAAGTGCTTACTTGCTGAAAAGGCACATTATTTCAAACCAGTATTTCTCTCTAGACTGGAGATTTATTATGACTATGCGAGAAAATTGGCACTTGTTTCTATAGGTTGAGGGACTTGGAAGAAGTGTGTTGCCTACTGGGCTTCAGCTCGAAACCTGATACCTGTCTATTCTGAGCAGATGCCTTGTGAAAGCTGCACCACGCACTCACATTCACAAGGCCACAGCAGACCTCTTGAATACTTTAATAAGCCTTCTCCTGAATAAGTTAAAGGCTTATTGGTATTGAATGATTCATGGTATTACTGGTCTCAAATAAAAAAATAATCAAAGGGTATATTCAAGCCTCACTAGTCAAACATTTGTAAAATTGCCCATTTCATTGTGGGATAATCGGTGTTCCAGTGGGGTCATACCTCCATGCTAGGGTGCTGAGAGGATTATTACGGAATTTTTGAGGAGTTGGCCTTACCATTGTGGACAGCTTCATTTTTTCACATGACTCTTCAAAAGCAAACTGTCTTTTTCTTCCGTTGGCGGTTGGCACAGCCTCCTCCTCCTCCTCCTCCTCCTAGAAGCTCTTCCTTTCTTGTGTTTACCTCTGTCTCTTTCATGCCCCAGGGAGATGGCAAATGAGTCCTTCCAAAAACATGAGAATCTTTCTTTTTTTTCGTATAACATTCTTTCAAGGCTGGGTGTTCCCCCGTTTGTTTTTTTTTCTGGTTTTTTTTTTTGGGGAGGGGGGGGGTGTCGGACAGACCAAATCGGCACACCAAAGATGGTAATCTGGCAAAGCAGTTACAGCCTGTGTGGTGGCACCATGACCCATATTCTCCTCTAATTAACAAGTTGTTTAGTTAATTCTGCAAACTGCTATTTGGATTTCTTGGATCTTGCTTGGATTTCATATACAAATCAAACACGTGGCCTTCTTTTATACTGTTTCTCTTGTGGTAGGCATATCATTGAGCGAACTCACAGGGAAACCCTGACTCCTCACTTTAGCGAGCTTCCTCTCCCGAGGCTGAGCAGTGAGGTATTAGTTTATGGTGCTCTTTATGGCATGGCTGTAACCTGTCTGTAGCAAGACCACGACCCTTGCTCTGTAAAACACCTGGTGTATGCAGACACGTTTCAGTCCTCACAAGACTTCCGCCCCGTCAGACAGGAAAGCTCCATTAATATTAAAACTGGGGCTACACAATATATCAAACTTATCACACATTATGGCTTAGCTGTAATAACCAGTGCATTTCTATATGCTGTACTTTCACCCTCCACATACCAAGATATTTGGCAAATTAAATGGTGGCCCTCCTGCCCTTGATGCCTGAGGTCATAACATAGGCAGTGGTGAAGACAAAGCTGAAATACATTACAAATATACATTTTTATATGAAGTATAAGTTTATTTTTTGTCACGATCATTGCAACATTTAGCAGTGTTATTGATTATCTCACATTTTTTTCATATCATATAGCCTAATTGGGAGTACTTAACAAAATGGTCTTGTGTAATTTGTTTACCTCAGACTGATGTAATCCCTGCTTACAACTGTAGACAGATTGCTGTGATGTAAGTCACAAACACAACTGCAGCTTGAACAAGCACAGCCCTTTTTTTTTCCTTACCTGTATGCACTCGCCAACCCTCCCAGCCCTCTCCTCGTCGCCTGTACAGTCACCCATGTTTGCCAACAATATTGCTGTGAGCATAGTACATCTAAAGCCGGTCTCTCCGTTCTCTCAAATACTTGGACGAGCTGAGGTCATGCATTTAACCTCAGGAAGTCTGGAATGTTGGCTTTGTCACACCACTGCTCATGTGAATTACTCTCTGGCTGCACGATGACAGACTTTGCTGGGACTTTACTCTGCAGTTACTGATTGCTCAGCTTTAAAGCACTCTGGGACATGGTGGACTTTTTATTGTTGTTTTCTACATGTCAGTGTCCTTGGGCCAAGAAAAACTCTGCGGTGGAAGCTGTATGGATGTCTCCACTGAGCTCCACTGCCTTTAGTGAAGTACATGCTGCTCTGCTCTGATCTGCTCTGCTGTGGCTTGTACTATTTTAAAACAACTTGCCCCATTACCTCCAAAAGAGGGAGATTTCAAATTTGATAGGTCGTGTGGCATTTCCTTAAAAAAAAAAACTCCTCATGCTGTGCTGTCCTATGCAATGTCAAATGTAGACAGAAACCTTCCAGTGAACTTCCTGGAAAACGGTGCATTTTGCCATGCTGTCTGGGTTTCTATGTGTTCAAGGGGCCTTGGAGATTTCTGGGGAATGAGGTCCAGCATCGGAAACGTCGCGGGTCAGACTTCATAATCGTGGTCCACAGACAGAATTCTCATGGGAGAGCCGGGCAGCAAAACCAGGCGAATGGGTGGGAAGGGGGGGGATGTTTTGAGAGAGGGAGGGGAGCAGCTGTCTCTGAATATTGCCTCCACAGAGGCCGAGGAGATGTGGTAGCCGGCTGCCAAACTTGATTAGGCCTCTGGGATCAGATGCCTCCCACAGGCCTGCTGAAGGAGAGGGATTGGGGAGGTGGACTACTGTAGGCAGCCAGGGCAGGCTGCTCCCTCATTTGTACAACGCCTTTCCTCACACACCACCTTATACATGTCATAGCAGCTTCTGTATTCAACTTCCTGGAAATCAACAGAAAAGCAGCGTTTTGTTTGTGTTGAATTTCATTAATACTTTGTTTGAAATGGGTATTAGTTTTATAAAGAAAGAGCCCAATAGCATATTAACAGTATCAGTGGCACATCACCTACTTTATCAACTTTTTATAGATGAACTACTTGATGGCTACTTTATTCTGTTTAATGTCCTACATGTGAATGTAAAGTGGAGTAAAGCTAAGTTATTATCAGTAAAAGGTTTGTTCTACTTGTTAAATTTATGTGTTGGTCATACAATGTTTTGCAAAACTCAGTTTTAATCGTTTGGAATTTTCCGTCGGAGAGACACACATTCCACCCTAATTTCTGAGTTAAATAAGAGGGAAAAACACTTTGTTCTCTCTGGCCTGCAACGCACATTTTTAATCCCATCAAGTAGTTCATGCTTATAAATCACTATAAATATGCCTCAAAAATAGACTGTAATAAGCTGTTCCAGAGCTTGGTCTGAAGGTGAATCGTTGGTTTGGGGGAGGTTTGGTGCAGATGAGTTTTAATCAGGGGTAATCAGATCAGAAGTGAGCTGACACTGCAGCTCGTTACTAATGACCCCTGACATGCCAACAGTCCGACCAGCTGGTCAGAGTCCCTTTTAATCTGTCTGTGTGTGTCTTGATCATTAAGACTCTTTCTGTTTTGTTGCCCTCTTGTGTTTTAGACCTGAGTGGGAATGTGTGCAGCACTGTTCACGGATCTCAAGACTTGAGTGGCTGCTGAAAGACCAGAGGCGTCGAGGCGCATGGTGGGAAGAAGATGGGCGAACTTGAAGATCAGGCTGGACAGCTCTTCGAGACCTTTATCCAGGCAGCCACATGTAAAGGCACCTTGCAGGCGTTTAGTATACTATGTCGGCAGTTGAATCTGGATCCGTCGGACTACGGTGCCTTTTACCACAACCTCAAGAGTGCAGTCACCTCATGGAAGGCGGAACCCCTGTGGAACAAGCTGGACAAACGGGCCGGCCACAAGGAGTACAAGAAAGGCACTGCCTGCCCAGACACCAGAGTAAGATCAGATATAAATGATTTGTTCTCCACAGGAGGAAGACTGCGTTAGGTTTATTGTTAACATACCTGAGTATGCAACTAAGGCATTTCCTAATTCTGTACATCCTCATAACTAGTCTGTGGCAGGTACTGAGGCAGTTGCTGTGGCTTACAGTCATGTTAAGGAATGAATGAATGCAGTCTTGTTCCCTTGCTTTTAACTCTAGCTGACTATTGTAACTGTGGTGTGTATCTCAGAGGAGGAAATATGAGATTTCACTGCTCAATTTTATCTGTGCATCAGGAAGAGAAGTGTATGTAGCAATTGCCTCTGAGCTGGCCTGGCCTGTCAGATTCATTCTGCTACTGTTCATTTCCATATTAGATTTGGTAGTTAAATCATGTACGCAAAGTGGAAAGTTTTGATTCCAGTGCCTCCTAATCTGTAAATAGATTGGGGTACTGAATGGGATGTTCAGTCCAATAGAATCAAACCTCATATTAGACCTGTGGGGTATTCCAGCAAGTTGGTTTAGTCACTTACCTGGGTATGTTAACTCAGACCAAGTGATAAATCTGCTAGTCGAACAGCCCTTTGACTTGGTTTTACTAGAAGAATGACCCAAGAGACCCCTCTATTAGGAGAGTTACCACTAATCTTGAGTTAATTGGGTTAGTCAATAAACCACCTACTTGGAATACCATCCTGAAGATTTGTTGTCATTGCATACAACACACAGGGATTATCCTGCTGTGACCATCAGGTTGAACAATAGATGTGAGACTTTGCATAGAGGCTATGATGAAGATATTGTCAATATTCGGACCGCAATATTATCGTGAATTCCAGTTGATTTCTTCTACATATTGTGTTTACTTGGAAGCCTCATAAGCCATCTTGGCATGATGAAACTGTTCTGGAATGTGATTTCTCACATTCTCCACATTCTCCTGCAAGAGAAAAATGAGCTCTTGTACCAGTGGACACTGTTGGCAATGTTATCAGAGCAGAAATGTGTATCAAATTGAAGTTAGAGGTAGTGTAGGGTGCGGACATCCAGAGGAATTCTATCAGGTGCCAGATTTTGAAAAGGTAAACCAAGAAAGAATCGAAGAGATCTGCACACTGTTGCAAAATGACTGCAAAGGATTTTATTATAAAATAGGCCGCAAGGCTGCGATCGTGTGGTCTTTGTCAGGCATTCTGGAGTTATTTTGAAACAGTGTGTAGATCTCTTTGCCTCAAAATATTTTTGACTTTTTTTTGTAGAGTAGTGCCATATTATAGCACAGGTACTCCACAGGTTGGCATACTCCAGTTTAAGTGACCTGATTGGCACTGTCGTGCTTGGCCATGACTGCAGGTTAGTCAGTGTATAGCCTGGAGATTCGTGACCATTTAAGCCGAAGTGCTTGAGCATGTTGTGCATAGTGGCTGAATGACCTCATGGTCTTCCAGGGCCCAGATAAGCCGTTGATATCAGGTCTAAAGGGAAGGAAGCCAAGGCCTGGCACAGCACAGTGAAGTCTGCTGTAGTTTGTTGACAACCTCAATCAAACAATGTTGCATTTACCTCACAGTGTGTTCTGTTTCTTTTAAATTCCATTAAGATAAATGGTGATTTCTTGCTCCAGCATGTTTTTGGTTATATCTTGCAAAAATTACACCCTATTGGTGTCTAAAATGTTTTTATCAGATCTGTGCCTTGCGTTCTACTTTACATATTACGCAGAGAAAAGACACAAATATAATGTTTACAGCTAGATAACATGGGTCTTTGCAAATTATGGCCATAGGCCCTCAGCTAGTGCAGGCCCCAGCATCTCTGTAGGCTACGCATCTGATAAAGAGCCAATTAACATACCGCTGCTTCAAGCAGAGCAGATTTGCATGCTCGTTTATCAGGGTGGTCACCACCTCTAAAAACGATGGCTTCCACATACGTCATGTCCACAGACCAGTTTGCATTTTTTTTTGCTCTTCCCTGGTTTGCCTGAAGCCTGAGCTCTTGTGATCAAATTGCAGACTGGATAATGTGAGTTGCTGTGTGTGCTGATATGTGTGTGTGTGTGTGTGGGGGGGGGGGGGGGGGGGTTGCTGAGTTTGCTCTTTAATGAATTAAAAATGCACATGGATGATTGATGTGGGAGGAGTGCTTCCTCTGAATGGTATGTGCCCCATCACAGGGCAGGAAACCCGGGCCGATCAAGGCCCACAGGAAACCCCCCCAATCACTGTGATGCATAGAGATTTAGATTGAGTGGTGCTACGTGAGTTTATAAAGACAGCTGGCAGTGCAGTTTCAACAGGCTGTGTTCCACACTTATTGTGTGGTGTTGTTTTAAGGCTGCTGTTGTGAGTTTGATGTCAGTAGTTTTTCACTGGCATTTCCAATGACACCAAGATGATTTTTTTACATGGAAGGAAAAATGTTAGAGATATGCCGTGTTAGAAGATCAGAGTAGGGTTGAATTTGTTTTGACTTCCTGAAAGCTTGCTTTGCCGTTTCTCTTGCTGAAATAGGAGATTGTTGCTGTGGAGCTGTACCTACTTGCCTGTGCTCTGGTGGGCCTTGTATGACCATATGCTCAATGAAATGAAAACACATCTCTTTTTTTCCCTTGTTCTGTGAAATGTGCTCTAGCTTTTCACAATGACCTACATTGGTTCTTATCAATATGTAATGGTAAACGCAGACTTTCAAGCTTTGTATAAATTTACCTTACTGGAGGAGAATTCAGTAATAAATTTAGCAAACCAATGAAAAGCAGACTTTAATGGATCATTAGAGTCCCAACTGATAAATGAAGGTAGTCATGATCTAACTGATAAATTAACCCTCCTGTTACCCTCAAATTTTCAAGCATCTGTTATCCTTGAGGTTGACTTGACCCCAGCCATTGAAATCTCCAGAAAATGGTTATAATTCAAAATATTGACCAAATTTGTGTCAGGTACTTTTCTGTTTTTGCTGAGGACCTAAAAAGCTCTTTAAATATACCATGTCCCTCCCACACACACACACACACCACATGCATTCAAAATACTTATTCCATGACTATGGGAAAATATGCAAATAGCCATAACATCTAATTGATTTATCTAAAAATGAAAGATTTTTTGGTATTTCAATGGACTCGTATTACCTCAAAATACAGATTTCTGTTATTTATTACATTTGAAAAGAGAAGCAATTTTAATTAATAACAATGGTAACATCTGTTGTCTTCGGGGTCAATTTGACCCCGGGGAAAACCATACACAATTTCAAGCTTCAAAAAGTCCAGTTGCTTACAACTTAAGACTTTTGTCTACTATTACCTACATAAATGAGAATCTTTACAGAGACTAACCATTAAGGTAGTCATGCCCTTTTTCATTTCAGATGTTCTCTGGTGTTAATTTATTTCCTGGTCAGCATGGTCTGGTCATTTCTACTTTCCTATGAAGAAAAGATATTGTTAACCTTAACCTCTGTGGATATGTGTTTTGGCAGTTAAGTGCCAGTACGGTATGCTCAATAACTGTGTGTAATGTAAAGCTTGTGTAGGTCTCCAAGTGAAGGTATCTCCCTTTGTCCTCCTGTAGTGTCTGATCATTGGAGGTGGCCCCTGTGGCCTCCGTACAGCCATCGAGCTGGCCCTCCTGGGCGCCAAAGTGGTTCTGATCGAGAAAAGGGACAGCTTCTCCAGGAACAACGTGCTGCACCTCTGGCCCTACACCATACACGACCTCAAGGAACTCGGTGCTAAGAAGTTCTATGGCAAGTTCTGCGCAGGAGCTATAGACCACATAAGTAAGTGCCTGCCGGTTGTCATGACTCCTGTACCTCTCCATGAGTCTACATGTCTGTGTTGTGTCTGTGAGAAGCACTCTTTGGCTACTTCCACATTAGTCTGTTTTCACCTGTTTCAGAACAGGAACGGTTTATGTCTACATTAGTTTTACTTCCGCACACTTGGCTTTTTGAAATAGTGGCATCATTGACTTTTTAATCTTTTGCAGTTCCAGAGCTTGAAAGGAACAAATACTGTGAACAGCAAGCAGAAGTCTTATAAACTTTGTTATATTTTTATTTACAAACAGACTAATGTGGATCTAGCCTTTAATGCTGATGCTGTGTCCAGGTCCATTTCAGGCAGTGCCAAAGCCTTCCCCTTGTCTTTTCCTTTCTGTTCTCCCTGCCAGTGTCCTGCAATTTGACTGTTAAAATAGGTTCTATTATCTGCAGGCGTTATCGTTCTGCCAGCAAATCGGTCTGTGAGGGATGTCTGAATGAAGCTGATAGACTTTCCTTTATGGGGCCAGAGATTTATGCAATCCTGGCAACACATGTGACACAGTGGATGCAGCAGAGCCATGCCCTGCAGTTGTGTGCCGTTGACTGCCTGCTGTTTATCTCCTTTTCTCTAATATCCGCATATTTCACTGTTAGATGTTTGTTTCAGTCTAGAGTTGAAATGCCAAGTTCTCATGCATGCATCGGGCAGGTGAACAGCTCAGGGTAGTTGACTTTCCTCATTCCACTTTTGCCTGTTTGTGTAGAGCCCTGGGGTCACCGCTGCCATTTTATCTCATTGCCTTTGTGTTGTTTGTTATCCAAGGCATTCGCCAGCTACAACTAATGCTGCTGAAGATCGCCCTCATTGTCGGTGTGGAGGTGCACCTGAAAGTGGAGTTTGTCAAGCTGCTGGAGCCGCCAGAAGATCAGGGCACTGATGGTGATTGATTGATTTTTATTTATTTAAATGTTTTATGTTAATTCTTGCACATCCCTTTTTCTGAGGCTGCTTAATACAGTCATATTAAACTCAGTGCTGCCCCCAGGTTTGTTAACTCAGCAAGTCAGAATGTTCTAGTTGGTGGTGCACTCCACCAATGATCGTATAACCACAAAAGGCAACTCGGGTAAAAGGTATTCAAGCATTCAAGTTGAAGAATGAGCTGAAGACATCTGCTTTTCAACACTCTGACTTTGTGTCTACCATTTATTGGTTCCATGGCTCATGTAACCGATGCACCAAAGGTGCTTGGTGACTTTTTCCGGTTGAAAACTATGCAAAAGGGAATGTACAGAATGTAGAAAATGTCCTTACATATCAAGAATCTCAATTCAAAACCATTTTCGACTTAGCAAGGCTGAGGTCTTTAGTGTTGAGGTTGACGGTATGCCTCCGTTGCCTCTCAACATCACCAGCCTGACTCATTAAAAACCCATTAAACACAGTTATCTCCTAGTTCTTGAGCTCGAAGGAAGCCTGCCCAAGCGAGATTTGACTCTAGCTTGAGTCTGGTGACACTCTGACAAGTGGTTCTGTGCTGCAGAGTTGGCAGGGCCTTGTTAAAAATAGGAGGCATGTCTAAACTAAACCATGTGAGGGTTTTATTTTTTCTACTCTCGTTCCCACCATGATGACATGGTGCAAATGGGTTTGTCTAGGGGAGGGGGGAAAAAAACAATTTTTCCATGCACTGCTACCAACTCTGAGTTTTTGCACAGGAGTAAAGTTGATACGGAGAGCTTCTGTTTTTGCGCACGTCAGTGCCACTCAACCCTTGGCTTTGTAGCGAGGATAAACCCTCCAGACCTGCTCTATATATAGGACAAGTGTCACAAGAGGGCAGTTGCACCTCTTCTGTTATGCATACCACCTCAGTTGTTTCTAACTGTTTTCACAAGGGTTTACTTTCAGTGGCCCATGTTAATAAAATGTGACTCTTTATACATCTGTGTAAAATAATGTATATGCATCATGGTTGTTTCTTTTTATTCTTCCTATTTAAAATTGTAAAGAGTCTCTGCAATAAGAGATCTAAAGTCTAACAGATGATCTAAGGATTACTATGCAGAGCAGTCCTGTGTTGCCCTTGGCTAAAAGCCCTCCGCTCTTCTCTCCATACTTAGGGCCTGGATGGAGGGCGGAGGTCCGACCGGCCGATCACCCGGTCAACGACTACGAGTTTGATGTGGTGGTGGGGGCAGACGGCCGCAGGAACACCCTCCATGGTGAGTGGGCACTGGCGTCGGGCTGCGGGCTGGTGTTCTGTGCGCAGTCATGTCATGTCATGTCATGTGCATGCACCTCTATCTAAAGGAATAAAAATAGGCGGCTGACTGTACAGATGTACTGTAGCAGGTTACAAGCTTGACCTGAATATTTTGTCTCTGTGTTGAATAAAGAATAAATAGGCATCATGACGGTTCTGTATGTCACACACATGTTTTATTCATTACCAGCAACAAAATACTGTCATCTTTATAAACAGTTTTGTTTAAGCTGTTGAGGTCTTTTACTAAAATGCATCATAGGGTTTTATTAGACCTGCTGAATCAGCAAAATAAAAATAAAGCAGTTAGCTGGCTACTGAGTTTTGGCGTGTTGCCTCATAGGTTTTAAACAAAACAACCTTTGTTCGAAGTATTTAAACATTTCTAATCTTGAAGTTATATTAAAATTCTGTTTGTGACTGAAAGGTGAGGTGGCAGCTACAATAGCATATAGCTGATGTCTGTGCCTCTGTCCCACATTTCTGAAACTACTGAAAGTAGCCCCCCTTTTCTAAGCACTGCTCATTGTTTTTGTAAGACATCCGGCTGTAGGCTCAGAGAGGGGGAGGTGGGGTAATTCCCTGTCTCGGCCCCGACTCCTTCCTGCTGACACACTTTTTTTTCCCAGTTTTTTAGGCCACTCTTTATGGCACATAATTGATTTGTAACCAAATCCCTGTGAGTTTCAGACATCTTTTTATTTGTGTTGTTGACATACCTCCACAAGATATAACTTTTGAGCTACTGTACCTTTGAACCTTGATGGAGTAAACTAGATTGCGACTCGCTTCAAGACCTTCACAGCTGAATGGTTTTTCTGTAGCCGTGAGTCATGTGGCTATTGCTGGGGAGTTTTTATGGACACGTGTTGAGTGCAGTTGTCGACTTTAAAAGGAGAGCGTGAAGGTGTCTGTCATAACACTTAAAGAGCTCAAAAGAGTCCAAAGATTATGGTCCTTGAGATGGAGCTGGCAAATTAATCTCTCCTCAGCTGGTGAAATGGATTGGATATGAAGTGTAGAAATAAGTGGAGTGGATGCGCTGTACAGCCTCTGGCAGTGGAATTTCAGTCAGATCCTTGGGTGAACCACTCCCACTTGCTGATGTGTAGTTGCTGCAGGAGATTTGTTCATCTTCAGTGCTTCTTTCAGTATAAAATATCAGTTTTAAATGTAAATAAGGCAACCTCACATCTTAACCCCTGGAGCAGGAGAATATTAGATTTTTTTCCACAAGATTTGGCAGGCCTGCCACAGATTTTTTTGCAGTCTGATCTCCATCCAGATCTGATCCCCGTTTCTCTCTCTCTCCCTCTCTCCATCTCCTTCTCTCTGTCTTTCTCCTTGTCTGTGTAGGATTTCGGAGAAAGGAGTTCAGGGGGAAGTTGGCCATTGCGATCACGGCCAACTTTGTCAATCGCAACACCACGGCTGAGGCAAAGGTGGAGGAAATCAGTGGAGTGGCCTTCATCTTCAACCAGAAGTTCTTCCTGGATCTTAAGGAGGACACGGGTAATCCCCCTTAACCTCTTGAATTATTTGTTATACATACATACTGCTGAGTAATGTAGTTCTTGACATGGTGTTTCCTGAGAACAGTCTGTGCCAATCATATTTTGTTTTATAAGGGGTGAGGAGGCTGCATTCTTGCATACCACTGGTGGTCTGACAGGCATTCATCTTAGTCTGAAGTGTTTGTTGGAGCCTCTGTAGTTTCATAGGGCGATTTCTTACTGCCTGGACATGAATCTGGAATCTCCCTCTTTTATTAGTATGTTTTAATCTAGTAGATTTAGTCTAGTTTTCTTTTTTGCCACAGCTGATAAGACATTGGTTTTTTAGCACACTAAAACAAAATAGAATAGCTGCCTGGATCAGTTACTGTCAACATTGACACCATCTATTAACATTATCCAGACTCACTGTGTGTGTGTGTGTGTGTCCTGTTACGACAGGTATTGATCTGGAGAACATTGTCTATTACAAAGATGACACTCACTACTTTGTGATGACTGCAAAGAAACAGAGCCTTCTGGATAAGGGAGTCATAATACACGTGAGTAAAACAGACACCCACAGACAGTCATTTAGTGTATTAAAATACAGTCTTTCTCCAGGATGTTTCCAAGTGCCATTTTTATAGCGCCTTTCCACGTCCCCGAACTTGCCTGGGCTTGGCCTTGAAAGTAATGCTGGTGATGGTGTGGTTAAGGGAGGCTGTCGGGATACAACAGGAGTGGTGTGGAGATAAATCTATCCTCCATTTTGCCAACATACTTGTGTCTGTGTGTGTGTAAGATGTCATGTGGTGCTTAATAATGATTGCACTTCATTAGGCTTCCCTGAGGTGCCATCACGTGTGTGTGTGTGTGTGTGTGTGCGCATGTGTCTGTGTGTGTGTGTATGTGTGTGTGTGTGTGTGTGTGTGTGAGTGAGAGAGAGAGAGAGAAAGATGGAGAGGGAGGGAGAGCTTTGCAGCTGTGAGCACTGGCCTGAGCGTGTGCATGGTGATGAGTCATAGGGAGGATGAGGCCTTTAGCATGTTATGGGCAGTGACAGGATTATAGGCTGATGAGTGAGTTTAGATGATCATTAGATGAAACCCGATCAGGAAGTGTTCAGTTATCCTGTTCTCCAAGCCGTACTCTGGCCCCTTGAGCACCATTTTAAACTTCTGGTTGGCCTCAATGGGGTGGGGGGGTGGGGGGGGTGTCCCAGGTGACTCATTGTCACTTCATTTTTAGAGAAGTGTGTGTCTGTGTGTGCGTGTGTGTGTCTGTGTGCTTAATGCATGGTGAGGCTGTGTTCAGTGCTGCGTGTAAGTACATTGGATGGCATTATGGCACGTAGCCTTCCTAAGTTAAAAGCACAGCTGCAGTTAAAGATGGATGGTTCTTGTAATAACAGGAGCTTCACACCTAGCAGAGGCATTTATCTATATAATCCTGACTGCTTATCCATCATTAGAATGGTTGATTAAGAAAATTCCTTTGTTTTCAGAAACTTCCCCAATGTATGTGTACATTCAAATGTGCAATGATGAATAGAACTTGTCAGAATTATTTGATTAGTCGATCACTTATTAATGTATGAAGTTGTGAAGGTAGCTGTTCTCTTTTACTTGACCCAAATACTTTTCATTTTAGTACCATACAAGGGCTGTAGCTTCCTAGCAACCTATACAACTCTGCACTCGGGGTGAAGGGGCAGTGTAGGAATAACAGAGGGAAAGGGGGGAGGTTTGGATGGTGTCTGCGTAGTGGACTGAACCGGACACGCACAATGCACGCACCCGTATACCAACACAATCACGCATGCACTGATGCTTTTCTATTTGCACTATCTGTCTCCCTATTTATTAATCTACACAGTACTATTGTTTTTGCTGCTCTGTATTGTGATTTGGTGCATAGGTGCTTTAATAAAGTTGTATTCTATTCTGTTATTCTATCCTAGCCAACAGCAGCTTGAAACAGTCCGTACTCAGTGATTGTGTGTTTGTTCCTCACTGCAGGACTACATTGAGACGGATCGGCTTCTCAGCAGTGAGAACGTCAACCAAGAGGCCCTGCTCTCCTATGCCCGGGAGGCTGCCGACTTCGGCACAGACTACCAGCTGCCCTCTCTGGACTACGCCATCAACCACTATGGGCAGCCCGATGTTGCCATGTTTGACTTTACCTCTATGTACGCCTCAGAGAATGCGGCACTCATTCGTGAGAAAGCCGGCCATCAACTTCTGGTTGCCCTTGTAGGGGACAGTCTGTTAGAGGTAAGAGGGAATTGACAGCAAGTTGTATTGTTGTTTTGTCTTAAGTTGTACTGCCCTACCAAGGCAAAGTGCAGTAACTACGCAAACATTGAAACCGGGAAGTATGACAACTTTGAAGGCTTTTTTATTTCAGTCAGACATGCTCTAGGTGTAATAGTGGTGATGCTTTTATGTACTTTGTTATTAGGAAGAAGCAAGAGATTTAGTCACAAGACAAAGAAGGTGATATTAAATTTCCAGTTTAAACTCTGTTTTTACAAAATAGTTACTGCTTTTTGGCTTTGTAGGGCAGTATAGGTGAAGGTCTAGGTGCATTTCTGTCAGATGTCATCTCTCAAGCCCTTTGGCCAGGATTTCAATCTTTTTGTGTTGACAGAAGGTTAGTTCAGATGTAGGCTATTCAGCTCTGATGTTTTTTTGCAACTTGAAATGAGATGCAGAAAGTCAAGACTCTACTTGTCGCTGCATGTTACAAAGAAGAAACAAATGATCCGTTGAGCTTTTGTTCAGGATTGATATAGAAATCACGTGACTCAAGACTGAAGGGCTTGTAATAACATGCCGCTGAAGTGACAGCATCCAGTTTAGCAAAGGGTGTGTGGCCCGACTTTACAATGGGACTAAATTCAGCCCCACTAAAGCCTGTTATGCAATGACTACGAACGTGCTTATGGATGGCTTTGGCTAGACTTAAGGAGGGGGGTGGAGGGGGGCTGTAATAAGTATTGTGTCTGCTGGAACTGAGTGAGCTGAATGTTTTCTTCTGTGTCATTTGGTGCTGTGCAGCCCTTCTGGCCTATGGGGACTGGCTGTGCGCGAGGCTTCCTGGCTGCTTTCGACACGGCCTGGATGGTGCGAGGCTGGGCGCAGGGCAAGGCCCCTCTGGAGATCTTGGCAGAGAGGTGAGGGCACACAACTGGCCAGAAGATGGCACAACCATCGACTGTATGACCAGGTGGTACTGCTATGCTGGTGAACCCTGGCTGTAGTATTGCTGCTCTTGTAATTGTTCTCATGTGCAGCATGCGGTTCTGTTTTTGCCAAAGACAACTTTTCCTTTTAGGGCCAATAAAGTTTCTCATTTCATCTCAAGAGGTCACTGGTTAAAACACATATGTGGCACTTACTGTACACTGGCACACAAAAGGATTACATCCTGTGGTCTGTAACACCAAAATAGCACAATGTTTGATGAAGCTAATTATCTTGTTTGTTCTTGTTTGCTTGTGTTTGTCATGGGCTTGGGTTGTTACAGGGAAAGCATCTACAGGCTGCTCCCACAAACGACACCAGAGAACATTTCAAAGAATATTGAGCAGTACACAATAGACCCAGTGACGCGCTACCCCAACCTCAAGTCCACCATTGTGCGCCAGCATCAGGTGAGTCTTTCTCAAATGGTCTCAGAACCTCACACAGAGTGAACGAATATGCTATTGGATTTGTAAGGGATAACAGCCCTTACAAATTACTGAATTATTTACATTTTTCCATAATGTCTTTACAATTAGGATTCATTGTCAGCAACATGTCGTTAAAAAAGTAGAGCAGAAAAGCAACCGTTAAATTGGCCTATATGGTTGTTATAGTTACCATTCTGTGGGGCATTGATATGCAGTGGTGCTTAAACTTTATGCCAGAAATTTAGAACTACTTTCCATAGTTAATCAGTTCAACAGAATCAATCACCCATCAGAAAACTGCATTCTATTTGACTGGACCATAATTTCAGTTAATGGTGTCATGGGCATGGACATAAATTTAGCCAAATGCTTTTTGAGGTCATAGCCTCAGGTAAAGGTTGATTATTCAAAGTGAAATGTGCAATGAGCTGGTCAGGATGTGTCCTTGGTATTTAATTGAATTGTAACCCACTATGCAAATTCTATCAAACATTAACTGTAGTTGGGGAATTAATAATTATTTCATAGAACAAGAGAAGGAAAAGGGATTGAAAATAAAATGAATACAATTGAACAAATCATGAATTTGTGCTGCATATTATTCTGTCTATCTTTTCATCCCTCTGACTGTATCTCTGTCTATTCTTCTGACTTTCCTCAGGTGAAGCATTTGTACATTAACGGTGAGCAGAACTCAAGCTTGCCGGAACGTGGTACACCTGCTCAGAGATCAGTGAAACGTAGAGGTGAGTGACGGCTAGGAGCCGACTTTGCTCTGTCTGTTTTTGTCAGAGACGGCAGACTAAGGACGGTGTAGTGTTTAACCATTGCTGTATGTATTACTTTCACACTCGGGAGTTTTACACACTCGGGCGGCACCATTTGTCTCTGCACCAGGAGCTCGTTAGAAAACAAGACATCAGAAGATTATGACTCCTCCAGTGCTAAATTTGTCTTTCATTTCCATGCTACTGGCGTTCTTTCCTCCTCATTATGACATAGTTTTGCTATGTTTTCCGCCTGCCGGTATGTCGTAATGGCCACCTGATCGGTGCTTTACGGGACAGCTGGTCTCACCTGGACAGCCCTTCAAAGAGAACAAAGCCTTATCGCTGCTTCCAGTCTGGCACGCCCACCCCTGCACAAAGATATGACCGCTTATGTTACATGTTAGCCAGGTCAGGCCAGCTCCGCTAGGAAATGTGCCACAGATCTCTGCAATGCGATCCCCCATGTTCAACCTTGGGCTCTTAATCAGAGAGATGTGTTCATACAATTATAAGCTCTCAGGTTTTGCTTATGTGTGTGTGTGTGTGTGTGTGTGTGTGTGTGTGTGTGTGTGTGTGTGTGCTCGCGCACGCAGGTTTCCTCTTTTTGATGGTGCAAGATTAGATTGTTTTCATAAACTTCAGTGAATTGATTTTTCTCTATGACTAACTTGTTATCATGGTGAATTTTTAACCATTTTTGGACTAATTCATGGTGAAGTTTTAACCATTTTTGCACCCTGTCATGCAATGATGACATAAGCAATCTGATTCCGAAGATAAGGTTGCTTCCCTTTTAGCTTCATCTGGTGTTTTTCCCAACTGGGCTATTTATTAAACGTAACTAACCATTTTTTGCACCTGTGTTGTAAACAACAGTAGTAAATTGGGGGGGGGGGGGGAGGGAAGTGATCTAAATGCCTGAAGAGCTTAATTCAATCATGCTTCCTCCCTCTTTCACAGAATCAGACATCAGGCCCAGCCGGCTGCTCTCCTGGTGCCAGAAACAGACTCAAGGCTATCGGGGTGTGGAGGTCACCGACCTCAGCTCCTCCTGGAAGAGTGGCCTGGCCCTGTGCGCCCTCATTCACCGCTTCAGACCGGAGCTTATGTGAGATTACATGCAAACGCGTACAAACACCGCATTACGTGTTGCATTCTGTGGTTTTGTTTGTTTGTTTTTCCCCCCACCCTTTGTGTTAAGTACCATACATGAGGAAAGCTTTGTTTGTTTATAAACAAGGTCAGACATGTTCCCAGTGAGGTGAATGTTTTAGGTTATATGTTTTAAATAAAGAAGTGAGTAGTAGTGGCACTTTTTTTTTTTTTCTTTTTTTTTTTTAAACACCGTGTGAGTATACTTCACTTAGTCTACACATTAGCGTAGCATTTTTTAAAAATGTCACAGACTCATGACATTTCAAGGGGTATCCTAAGTAGGTGGTTTTAGTGACTTAGTGAAGCTAACTCGGCGTGAGTCATAAATCTACCAAAAGGAGAGTCCTATAGCTTCACTCTCCCATCACAACAAAGCCACAGGCCTCTTCTGTTAGAAGGTTAACCACTCGCTTCAAGTTAAAATTCCCAAGTGAGTGACTGAACCTGCTTTTTGGAATACCCGCCTTAGGTTAATTGAAGCTAATGACCTTGCTAGGTGTCCCACTTACTAAGGTCAGAGAAGGCCTGAAGTCTGTGTGTGACAGACTGACTTGTTGAAGGCTCGTTACTAAGCCTGCCCTCATGTCACCTGTGTGTGGAAATAAATATCAGTGTGTGTGTACACTAGCTCATACATAGGCACCCAGCCTGATCACAGCTAGGTGTGATTAAACAGGAATAATTTCAATGAGTAATTGTGATATGACCGTTGGTGGAAAAATAACACCATTTGTAACCATGGGTACCAAGACAACCCACACTACTCCTTCACTCAACACTCGCCATTTTGTTTACCCTCAAACAACACCTCTCAAAAAAAACCTCACCCTAAAAACAACTACAAGATGGCACCACAGAACACTTCATCTTGCTCATGCCACGCGTGCCCTCTCCTGCCCTGTTGTGCCCTCAGTGACTTCGACTCTCTGAACGAGGTGGATTCGGAGGCCAACAACCAGCTGGCGTTTGACGTGGCGGAGCGTGAGCTGGGCATCCAGCCGGTCACCACGGGCAAGGAGATGGCCGCCCAGCAGGAGCCTGACAAGCTCATGATGGTGCTCTACCTCTCCAAGTTTTACGAGAAGTTCCTCAGTGCCTCTATTACACCCTTTGGTATGACTATGCTTGCCTTGCCCCACCACCCCAATTGAAAGTCTATGTGGGTGTGTGTGTGTGTGTGTGTGTGTGTGTGTGTCTCTCTCTCTCTCTCTCTCTCTCTCTCTCTCTCTCTCTCTCTCTCTCTCTCTCTCTCTCTCTCTCTCTCTCTCTCTCTCTCTCTCTCTCTCATTTCCATTTTTGTCCTTTTTTTCCCCACGTTCCTTAAATTCAGCTTAAAGTTTTATAGCCATAAGCATAACATTCAATACTACTGCCAAAGGATGGCAGCTGTGTTTTCTCTCTGTCTCTCTCTCTTTCCCCCCCTTCCTCTCTCTCTTCCTTCTTAGTCTAATGCCTCTAGTCTCAGTATAGAATCCTTCCATTTCCTGACTGCATTGCCCTTGTTGCCCTGTGTGTTGTTACTGCCGGGGTGAACATATGTGTTAATACGAGGAGAAGCATTTGCCGTGTCATCCATTCCATTCGTGTTTTAATAAACATCCATGCCTCATGGCATCATGCGTGGAACATTATGGCATGGTATGCGAAATGAGTTTTGCCACCATGCGTAGGCCTTTTTAATCTAGTGGACGAGATAGAATTGCTTGTTGCGCAAGACCAGTGGTATGAGTTATGTGGTAGAAGTCTGGCATCTGGAGTATGTAAGCTAGCCTCAGTGTGGGTCATCTTACACAGCAAGATGACTAGGCATGTAGACTGCCTTTGCCATTGGCCTTCTGTATATTGAAAGAATGTTCATGTGCCAAGACATAAGCAAATCAACATATGAAGATGTGTGTGTTTGTGAGATGCGTTATTGTAGGGTTAATATAATGTTTCTGGTTTACTAACACAATATTAGTCAAGTATTAGTTCAATGTCTTTTTGCTTTTGGTATGAATCGGTATGTTCAGTTCGGGCTCTGATTTGGAAAGGTTTAAGCTTTAAGTCTTTTTTCCTGCTGGCCTTATTGGCATAATTGGATATATCAAGTATAAAAAAAAAAAGTCAAATAGCGAGACACTGACTTTCTTCTTTTACAGGTGCTGCCATAGAAAAAGATGAAAACAATGAGGACTATTCATCTAGGCCTAACAACCTAATAAACCTCGCACAGGCACGAAAGAGGATTCCAAAGGTAAGACCTGCCAAGTATAAGCCAGTCTGAAGCTTTTTCAATGGCAATCAGCTTAAAAGTAAATATACAGTATATTGGTCACTTAATGACTGGTTAACCTTTTATTATTTTGTTTCTTTCTGTACAGGATAAAAAGAAGCTGGAAGACAGTGACTCCCAGAATGTAAAACGCAGACGGGCTTGTGCCTATTTGGATGAGGTGAGTGTGCCCTCTTTGATGATGTAACTTCTTGGAAGTCAGTGATATAAAGTTGTACCATGAATGTATAGAGGGCAGATGTAGCCATCACCAATGTCAACTGACGTGTGTGTGTCTGTGTGTGTGTGTGTGTGTGTGTGTGTGTGTGTCTGTCTGTGTGTGTGTGTGTGTGTGTCTGTGTCGTTTGAGAAGCTGTCACAAGCCGGACAAGCCAACCCGTCTGGCGAAGGTACAGTTCGTTCCATGGCCAATTTGCGGGCCAAATTTGAGGAGAACACCTCAAGTGAGGCTCCACGCAGACTGGTAAGCTTTCCTCTCCAAGACTTTCCGCACTCTAAGCTTCCTGGCTCACGCTCACACTCGAGAGTCTACACACTCGTACATCACCTGCTAGCTGCATTACATTGCCACACATGCCTCAAGCTTGATTCATTTTTTTTTCTTGAATTTCTGCAATGTGGTGTTTTTGTCAAAACAGGTGGAAAGTTTTCTATGGTGCTGGCTGCTGTACCATACTCCTTTGCTTGAAAGCACAGTTTTAGGTTCCCTGTATTATTAGAGGATAGGGGGGGATTTAAGCGAACCCCTGGACAAATGCCCCAATCCAATTCTGAAACTTAACTGCAAGCATAATCCTCCCCACCCACCCACCCACCCATGAATGGCTCCTTTTGTGTGGGTGGAATATGTTGTTGTTCACTTTCTCCACTACTCTCCCTCCTGGCCTGCTGCCCTTGGCCTATGGCTTCCAGGAAGACTATTATTATTACGGAAACTGGCGCAAGGTTGGGAGTCATTGCCCTTATGCCCAGTCTAATGGTAGAAACGAGCTCCTGCTTCCCCTTTTCCAATCTGAGCACTTAAGGATTTCTGATGATCCTATTATATAGAGAAAGGAGACAGGATGGTAATTCAAGTGTTTTTTTCTCTCTTTGAAGTGCCACACACCCTTTGTTTGTGGGTTGCATTGTATATGGTTGAGGTTGTAAATTACTGAGGAACTAAGACGTGGGTTAAGTGAGAAGATCATCGTGGTGTTAAGAAAATAAAGGGAAGTTTGGCGGTTGAGTGGCAAAGGCTGGAAAGAAGGGGGAGGGGGTAACTTTGCATTCTTTGGTTCTTAGGTTCTTGGTTCCCCTTTCTATTAAATGTGACTTGTTCTATTACCATTCACACACTTGTTCCCCTAGTCTCTAATGGCACTTTGACTTATGTCTGTTGTTTAAATCCTCATAAGTGAAAGGATGTCTTTGTCTGTACTGATGCACACCGGATTAGTAATGACAGCTTGGAGGTGTCTAACCTTTCATTACAGGATTACACAGGATATGCACGAGCGCTCAGATGCACACATGATCCGTCAGCTGAATGGCTAAGGTCTTTCGAAAGTTAGGGTAGTCGACAAAAGGTTACTTTGGTCAAGGCTTTATTAGGGGTGGTAGTGGACCATATGGTCTCAGAGAATCCAGCCTGACTGAGACACTATTGGAGATTAGCCCTTTGTTTGTTTATTTCTGTCTTTATTCTCTTGCATTTCCTCCCTGTGCTGTGTGTCTGTCCTGTCCTCATTTCTCTCTCCTGCTCTGTCCCAATGTTCTGTGTGTGTGTGTGTGTGTGTGTGTGTGTCAGTCGGAGTCTGAGTCAGAGTCTGATTCTGACTCTGACTATCGCCCAGAGTCCCCACCCTGTCGACCCCGTCCTTCCACGCTGGACTGGACCGAGAACCCGCGCTACGCCAAGCCCAAAGACCAACCCCCTCCTCCCTCGCCTCCCCCCAAGCCTAAGTGGCAGGTAACTAAGCCGGCCAGGCTGTCCATAGACCAGAAAGGCAAAACCAGTAAGCTCCCAGTTCACCTTAGCTTCCCTCGAAAAAGCTACAGTAATCCAACTAACACTATAAGAATGAAAGCCCCATCCCCACTGTCTTCATGCATACTGTAGGTTTTACTAATGACAACAGTCTTGGTGTGGTGTAAACAGAACGATGCCCTCTTCTGGTGACTAAGTGTATCCATATCCTCATGTGTTGTCATGTGTTGTGTCCCTTGCCCACAGCCGTCTGTCTACTTGAGGCTCTTGTCAGCGGGCTCCTCGCCCCAGAGCCCCAAAACAGCCGCTCCAAGGCCCATCTCCCCCGTCAGCCTCAGCCCCAGCTTTAGTCCCTGTCCCAGCTCCATCTCCAGCCCCCTAAGGAGCCCCAGTCCTCCCCTTCAGTACATTCCCCTCAAAGTTCCACAGGTGCTGCCCCCGTGCACACCGAGGGAGGGGTCCGGGGAGGGGGACTCCCCCTCTTTGTCCCAATCGTGTCCCATTTCTAGCCCGGCTCTGTCAGACATGCTCCAGCGCCAGCAGCACCTGGAGGACCAAATTGAACAGGTGACTAGCATGCGGTCGTCTACAGTACAGAGGCAAGCTTTTGTAGCTTCACAGTTTGCCTATAACATTTTTGACGCATGAAAGATAACGTGTCCAGACTAAATTATTTATTTAACAAAAATTAAAAATAAGATAACGTAACACATCTTGTTAAAAATAACTAATAAACCTTTTAATGTCTATTATATTATATATTTAATTAATTATGCATGTTTAAATTACTAAATTAATATAAACATATATTATGCTATAGATTAATATGAAAGGCATACCAATACATTTTCCTCTGACTTGTACAGCCCAGAGAATTAGAGAAGGTTAAAGTTGCCCAAAAGAAACCGGTTATATAATAATTTAGCTCTTACAGGTTATGCCATTAACACTTTCCCACAGTAATACACAGCCTTCAGTGCTGAATATGTAAATCAGTGCTGGCCCACTAATGTAAAAGGCAAAGGCAATTGTCAGTGAAATATAAACGAACCAACAAAACAATCGTGCCCCTTCCCCCTAACACAGATATTCAAACAAATTCCAAAACATTTCTATAGTGTTTTCCCTGTTTCTGTCATCACCTGTGTTTCCCTCTTTACCTGTATCCTTTTTTCTTCTTACTCATCCTTCTTTTTTCCCTTTCTCCTCTTCTGACACCCAGAGAAAGGCAAAGACCCTAAGCACTAGGGAGTTTAGTAGAAAGAGCATAAAGGAGAGAGCCCTGCACCTGTGCTCCATGTTCCCGGGTGAAGTGCCTCGCTATAAGGTGACTGTGTGGTTCTACCTGCCCCTGTGTGCGGGTAGCACGCCTAGCATCCCCGTGTGTCATGTGTGACTCAGGGCCTCGACCTGTCTGACACAACTCACCCACCAGCTTTAGGTCCAGACGCTGGCATGTGTCCTACTGGAAAACCTTCTGATTCATTTGATGTCATTCACCTACTGTGGTTTCATTGGTGAAGGACCTAATGATGGATGTTTGGAGTTTTTGTGGGTTTGTGCTGATGTTGAATGTTTCAGGGTCACCATGCACACATGCCCTATGCAAGCATGAATTGGATTTTCCGCATGTACCTTTTTTACACGCACACGCACGTATGCACACACTTCATATTCTCCCTTGCATTTTCTATATTATCTAAGAGGGGGATAAAGGGAGAGAACACAAACAGAACACATACCTACCCCCCCCTCTCTCTCACTCAACCCCCCTCTTTTCCTCCCCCTTTCTTTCACTCCCCCCCCCCCCCCACACACACACACATAAACACACCCTTCTCTTCCACTGCACTGCTGCATTGAGTGTGTGTTTCCCGAAGTGGCCTCTGTTTACCCAATTAAAAGTTCTTGAAAGAAGCGGAGCCCACACTTTTGTTTGCTGAGAGGTTTGTTTGCAATGAACTCTTGCTCCTTTCAAATCCAACTAATTAGGACTTCATTAACTGGCCATGTCACCGCTTGAGTCCACTGGAATAGTGCCCTCGCTGCCTCTGTCCTTGTGGTCTTGCTCACTATTCTCCCATTTCTTTGCAGTTTTTTTCCTCCCTCCCTCCCTCTCCTCCTCCTCCTCCTCTTTTCCTTTCACTGTCTTTTCAATGGGGCATTCTCATGCCAATACATAAAGATATGAATCAGTGAGAGCTCCACATGAGGCAACCGTGTGTTCTGATCAATGGCTTTGTTGTTGTGACGCTAACTCTCCTAGTCTTGACTTCCACGCTTTCAATACGAGTCTGGCACGTGCTGTCCAACTTGCTTTTATAGTCTGTCTGTCCTTTCTTTCTTTATTTATTTGCTTTATTTTTTAAACCTACCTTTTTTTCTCCTCTCTCCTGAAAATGGAAAACAGGTGTATGCGCCTACTCCTCAACCAAGTCCTGCTTCAGATCCTCCTCCTTCTTCTTCTCCTCTTCCTCCTCCTCCTCCTCCTCCTCGTCCTCCTTCTTCTCCTCCTCCTCCCCCTTCTCCTCCTCTTTCTCCTCCACCTCCTCGTCCTAAGACGCCCTCCACAAACTCTGTCCATGTCTCCTCTGCCCTGTCCTGTCTGCCTTTGGTCCCAGCGCCTCCTGACCCCCCCAAACAGGTAAAAGAGTCGGAAAGTCAAAGCACATTCAGTAGGTGAAATTACTTAAAACTGCCCTTAAGTCACTCAATTCTTAGTTAAAATCCTTAATAGTCTTCAGAGCCTAATTAAGACCCTGGGCGTATTGGGGCCCGTGGTATTTAGGTGCACTCTTTTGCTTAAGTGTGTGTGTGTTTTCTCAACAGCTTTAGAAAATCCATCATAACAAAAGAGCAAGTTCCATTGCCTTTTTAACTGAAGTGTTAACCATCCTTTTTTAAAATTGATTCTAGTGCAATGGAACTGCGTTATCGTGTGAGGTTGGTCTTAGTCAGATACACTTATCTGAAAACGATCCCATAGACAGCTCAACCCCAAGTTCCCACAAACAGGTAGAGCTCTACTGCACGAATGAGATGCCTTGTGTCTGTAGTATGCACATCATTTCAGCATCAAAGTCTTAAATATGAATTAACTGCATGGATGTGTGCAGCCCTTTACTCAAAGGGTTTAAATGTAGTGACATTTTAGATCAAATTGTTAGCAAAGACGTAGACACTAAATTAGCTGAGTGTCTATTGTATCAAACAGTGTAAAACATAAACAGTGTAACTTGTGTCGTTAGTGCTCTGAAACACGTCTCATTGTATCTTGAGCGTTTTTGATGGCTTAGCTTTTACTTTTGTGAAAAATCACTCAAGACGCATGATGGCGCACAGCATTTAGCTGCATGTCCATGTCTAGAATGCATCCACTCTGTCTTTCTCCTCTTTCGCTCTTGCTTGTGTTGTGTCTCGCTCACCATCTTTGTACTGTTGGTCTTTTATACTGTGCTGTGGTAGAATAGACAAATAAATAAATACACTTTGTTGCTCCTTCAAGCCAATTATGGGGCAACATTGTGTCCTTTTCCTGTTGGAAAGGATTGTCAAGAGTGTCCCGAACTCAAGGAGACGAGAGAGGAAGGAATTGGAGCTCCTTTTCTAAGCATTTCAAAAATTCGGCCAACTCCTGTAACAGCTACCATTTAGATACTAGTACTTCTGTCAGGAATCCTCTTCAGCCAAAAGAGGAAAAAAAACACTATTTGACCACAGCCACAGCCCCATCATGTTGGTGTTTCTGTTTTTTTTTCTCCCAGTGTGTCTTTTCTCTCCTTAAGTCTGTGTGTCTGTATGTGTATGTATGTGTCTTCCTCTTATCCTTCCCTCTCCTTCATCCCCCTCCATCCCTCCTCTTCCTCTCTCCCTGATGCTGATGTGCTGTGTTAGAGGACAGTGGGGAAGGTCTCCTCTGTGATAGGCGCTAAAGCTGAGACTCTGGCCATCCTCTATGAGACTGACCATAGGCCCAAAGCTGCCGGCTCGGCGCACTCACCGGTAAGGCGAAGGATACGATCACAGTACGATGATGACTCATGGCACTGCAAAGTGATGCTGCAGAACATTTTTTTTTAACAGGATGCTATGCCATCTGTTTGGATATTGAAGCTGTGTTTTTATTTTATGTTCTTGCTTGGGGTTATACTTGTACTTGTACATGTCTGTCCTGGCACTGCTAAAGTCATGCTGCCGTTGAAAAGTGGTTTGATGCACTTAGTTCGTAGTTTGGGTCATTTTTGTAAACAACCTGTGATTGTGCTGGTAAAAAGGGGTTGCTGTATTTGAGATGGCTTCCAGGCTGCGTGTTCCATCATGTGTGCTCCATCAAGCGTTGGAAGGCACAGTATGACCCAGAAGGTTGTACTATTTTGGCTTTTTGAGACTGTGTGCAAAGCAGGCCTTGGGGGGAAGTGAGAAGTGAAGAAGAAAGACCCGTTGTGCTGTTCTGTATCTCTTCATTGTTTTTTATAAAAACTCTGCAGGGACTAAGCAAACGCGTTCTCATTGTGGTCATGCAATACTGTCCACAGGTGACGCTCCAAGGGAGGTGTTCAAAGACCGCAAGGGTAAATCTGACCCAAGAGTGGTTCTGGCTCACCTATTTATAGAGCAAAGGGTGCCATGCAGATCAACTACATGGACCCTTTTTTTAAGGAAAATGTAGTTTGGACAGTGACATGATGACTAAATAGTATTTAGTCACATTATGACTAAATACTGACTGCCATGGTATACAGTTGTGTGTGATTGTTGTATGTACCATTTAAAGCCAGAGTATATTTCTATGGCAACGTGTTGAGCTACTGTCTGTAGAAGTATACAAAAGCCTCCAGTCATCATGTTTTGGCCAAATACTGATGCTGCCTGAATGACCAATCACTGATGTTGGTAGCATTATCAACTACAGTGCTTTTTTTCCCTTGTCACTTTTTTACGTTATTGTATATAACATTAGCGATTTTTTTTTTTTTTTGATTAAACATAACCTCATGATATCACTAATATAGAGGTCATTACTTTACAGCATCCAATTTGTACACACACAGTTCTGTGTGTCTGTGTGAGGATATCTGTACTAACTTCATCGCAACCTTGGCCTGCGCTGTCCCTCCCTCTGTGCCCTCTATGTCTGACTGTATGTCTGTGGTGTCACCCTGGGCAGGGCACGACCCGGAAGGAGTTCCCAATAGGCATGGGCGGCAGCGATGTATGCCACTCCTGCAAGAAGCGTGTGTACGTCATGGAGCGGCTGAGTGCCGAGGGCTACTTCTTCCACCGCGAGTGCTTCCGCTGCGAAACCTGCCTCTGCACCCTGCGTCTGGGCGGCCATGCCTTCAACGCTGGCCACGGTACGTCTGTGTTAGTGTTGTCACGATACCAAAATTTTGGTACCGGTACCGATACCAACATGTGTTTCGATACTTTCCGGTACTTTTCGATACTTTTATATAATAAAAAAAGAACACAAAAATGTCATTACTGATTTTATTGTAATAGAACATACACAAACAATAACGTATCAAAATTCTTATTTTCGTATTGCACTCAAAAAACAATTTTAGAACAGTCAAGGTGAATAAATAAAAAGTATTTACTGACTATTTTAATAGAACCTCTTAAAACAATAATATATCAAAATTCTTATTTTCTTATTGCACTCAAAAAACAATTTTAGAACAGTCAGTGTGAAATAAATAAAAAGTATTTACTGACTATTTTAAAAGAACAATACTTGGTCCATGCAGATGTACTCAGCGACTGCTCTGTTCAGCCTTTTGGCATCTTTCGAGTCTTTTGCATATTTTGTATGCTGCTCAAAAACAGCCTGAAGGGTAGGTTGTGTCCGAGTGGGGGCACTGGGTCTTGTCTCCGGACCAGAAGCACCAGACGGTCCAGACCTCTGCAGTGAAAAAAATAAATAAAGGTGATACATTTGTCATACAAGCTAATGCCTTTTTTACATAACCTAAAAATATTTATAACACACAGCCTGTATTAAGTATGTAAAACTTTGTACTTTTATAAAGATCATGATCAGAGTTTGTTAGAGTTCGTTTTTTGTATTTTCTGTCTAAAAACGTTCCAATCAAAGCCCTCTGTCTTACCTGATTATTAGGTGTAATGCCTAGCGTGGCCACTTGACAGTATGGCGCTAATTCATTAATTGGCCTCTCCTTTTTTGTATATATCCGAACGTGGATGCTATTAACAACAAAGTTAACACTACCGTCGTCGTTTTGTGTTGAATGCGTTCCATGGATTTTGTGCAATAAATCAACAAACTCATACGGATAACTTCGCTGTCTGATTGTTGAAGAAAGTTGCTGAGTAAGTTTGCTGTTTACTGCACTGCATGACTGTGCTGTTACGAACTGAAACGAACTTTTGGGGTGTACAATTGCAAAACGTGAAATGTGGTGGTCGCTGTGTTTTTTCTGTTTGATAAGAACTCTTCATAATGTGCTGCACTTAAAACTATTAAACTATTGCATTTGAAAAAGGTACATGTCAAGAGTAAATTACCTGTCGTTCCTTGAACTCTGCGTGGAGGTCTGGGTGGTGGTCCTTTAAGTGTTTTGCTAGGTTGGAAGTGTTTCCACCCTTGGCCGAGCATGTTTTTAAACACCTTTTGCACAATGGTGCATCCGGCACAGTTGCCTGGCCTTTCTCGTTTACTCTCAACCCAAAGTACTGCCATATAGCACTTTGAGCCCCTGTTTTGTTTACAAGCTTCGGCGTAGCAGCAGCAGCAGCCATTCTCGACTTCGTGCTTCTCTCTCCCTCTCCAGCGTTGTTTTTTTTACAAGCTCCGGCTTTGTCTTCGTCATCACCTGTAACGTCACGACGTCACATGCAGGTACCGGTACTGTCCAAAACGCAGTATAGTACCGTCGTAAGTGCCTCAGTACCGCGGTACTATACCAATACCGGTATACCGTGCAACCCTAGTCTGTGTCCAGATCTGGACCACAGCCCCAGTTCACACCTTCTCTGATGCTAGTTGTTACCTCTGATGCTAGGCTTGGGTGGTATCCAGTTTTTTCCTACCCCAATATTTTTCTGACATGATACTCCGGTATGTCACATACCTTTTGTCAGTAGGTATGGCTAGCTTTAATTGCCACAAATCAGGCTACTCCTCTAGTAGCACTTAAAGATTTAATACATCAGCCGTGTTGTTTCTCTACTACATCTTTTTATATGTAATGCAATAAACTGCTTCTTTTGTGTCAGTCAGAGCATTTCTGTACCACTGTGATGTTAGCAAACTAATTCAGTATTTCTTACTTTGCCACGGTCTTAAAAATCAAATCTTCAGTATTTGGAAATACTGACCCCTCTGTATATTGACACTTCTGCTTGAACTAAACTGAAGAACTGTCTGAACAGTTCTTGTAATTCTAATCATCCTTGGTGTTGCTCTTACATTGCAGGCAAGTTCTACTGCAAGTTGCACTATTCTCAGTATTTAGCCAACAACAGGAATCGAGGACGAACGGTAAATATCTCTTCATAAGCTCATACTTATTATGTGTGTGCAACAAGGAGTTTATCTGTTATGCGGTTACACATAATAGTGGAATGTCTGACTATTTTTTTTAATCCAGCAGCTCATCTTTAAATTCGTTATGGTTATTTTTATATTAAGGTTGAGAGAAAATGACTATTGTTTTACTTAAAATTCCTACACTGTAACCATATGGGCATATGGTATGAGTGTGACTTCTTATTGAAAAGTCTCCCTCCTTCACCTAAAGGCAGATCAATGTAATGATTCTTACTCCAATGTCTGTGTGTGTGTGTGTGTGTGTGTGTGTGTGTGTGTGTGTGTGTGTGTGTGTGTGTGTGTGTGCGCGCCTGTCTGTCTTGCAGGCGGAGGGGAACCAGGTGTCTTCACTGGATGGAGGTGCCCTGTGTTCGGCAGCAGGCAGCCAGGCATCAGGTATCCTGAGTTCCTTGTTTAGGGTGGCGGTGTCCGGGACGCAGTGGCTGGTGGGGCTGCTCCTGGACGCCCCCTGCCGCCTGGGCCGCTGGGCCCTCGGGGAGGTAGGGGGGATCCGGCAGCACCTGCTGGAGCGGCAGGACGACTACGGCTTCCTGTACATGCTGCTGAGCCTGGGCATGCCCCTGCTGGCCGGCCTGCATGACGTGCTGGCCCAGATGTTCCGCGCCGAAGAGCCGCCACTAAACCCGCCACCGCCGCCGGCTCTGCCTCTGCACCCGCACCAACCCCAACCACTGGCCCAGCAGGCCCTGCACTAGGCACAGCCCAGTGCACACACACACACACACACACACACACACACACACACACACACACACATACATATACACACACACACACGGAGAAACCCCAGGCACTGGCCCAGCGGGTCCTGCACTAGGCACAGCCCACCACACACACACACAGAAACCGCAGGCACTGGCCCAGTAGGCCTTGCACTAGGCACAGCCCACCACACACACACACACACACACACACACACACACACACACACACACACACACACACCCCAAGTACACATATCCCCCCCCCCCCCCAAACCCCACTCTGGGCACCAGTGCACATAAAGCCCTAACACAGTGGTGTGCGTGTCTGTATGTTTGCTGATTTGGTTTGAATTTTTTTTTTTTGTCTAACAACATGCGGAAATCCACTGTTGAATGGTGTTTCCACGTAACGGCCAACTGTGTTAAAAATGGTTTCATGATACCTGCATGACCTGTTGCTACAGCCAGCCAATTAGTGTTTTGCCAGGTATGTGAGGTCTTTGTAAAAAAAATAAATAAATTAAAAAAAATAGCCACATAAGTATTCTTACGAAACCAAAGGAAGCACTGTGCGCACTTTACCTGGAAGCATACTGCCGGCCTGTGCTGTTTGCCTTGTTTGTAATTTGAAGCTTTGTTTTGGTTTGGAAAAGGGTACTGATTGCATGTCTTATTACAATGGTACTTAGTTTCTTAAAATGACATGTGCAATGAAATGCCAAACAGTATTGATTATCAGTATTAGAATTTTTTGTAATGCATGCTTTTTCTGGCAAACAAAATGCTTTTCTACAAAGAGGGACTATTGGAGCCCTATTTCTTCTTCCAGTTTTTGTATGGCAGTGGACACACTGTGTTTTCAGTAGGGTTGGACGTAACTTAATCTGTGGTTGCACAGCCAAAGATTTGTTCAGCTCTGTGAAATTGAATTTGTCTTTTTTTTTTTTTTGGATTATGATCATTTCGGATGTGATTGTGACCAAACTAGATAATGCATTTCATTTTTAGGCAGCAACCTCAGTAGCTATGTTCACTCATTCTGTCTATGTACCTGCACTTGCTATGTGGAGAGCTCAAGTGTCTAATTTGTGCCAGAGCTCCATTTTCACTGAGGGTTAGGAACACTGCTAGATAAGAGGTTACAGTTGGACTCATGTGGTCTTGCAATGAAGTATTTTTTCTTTTTTCTCAGTGTCACATTTTTATGTTCATTCCTTGTTTTATTCCATCCATTCCCCCCCCTCTTCCTTCCACTCTTTTCACACTCTGTCTTGTGTGTAGTCTGCTGCCTGTTTCCAATGCTACCCTTCTCTGATTGGCTGAATCTTGACTGATGAAAGTTGAATGGGGTCATGTGGGAGCATGGGTCTTGTTTATGGAAGAATTGGATGTCCCTTCTCATGGTTTGGAAACATTTTTGCCAAATTTTTCTTAGTCGCCCTAACTGCACCCAAGCTAACATTACTAACCAAAATGGCCGACCAGCATTAATGCCAGCATGCTTTTCATAGGAGGAATCTTTTTTTTTTTTCTTGTAGCATAGTCAATCGATGCCCCTTTTTTCCCCTTGAACTAACATATTTGTTAATGTTTCTTTTTCTGTCTTTGTTTGTCCCTCGTTGAATGTTCCATGTTCCACTCTAGAAGAAGCGTTCCCTCTCCCCATCCTGTCCCACAATGGAGACTCCTCTTGTTCCTCCTCTTAAAGAAACACTGAGCTTGGTACCTGAAAGAGGACTCTGTTTTTTTGCACTTTTTTGTAAATTAAAAAAAAAAGACAATCTAGAGGGCTTGGATTTTTCATCTCTCAAATGTTCTCTTTTTTGCTATATTTATAAGAAGTCATCTGCCACCCTGTACATTTTATAGGTAAATGATTTTGCTTAATATATCATATTTTAAGGCTGTAAGTCAAAACAGAATAAATTCTTTTTTTAATGCAGAACTCTTGTTTCCTCCTCTTTGTTCACACCCAAGCTGTCTATGCCTTTCATTAGGCCCACACTTTTCTGAGAAACCTGCTTTCATGCTCCTTGTACTCCTGTCCTTGAAAGCTCATGACCCATCCATTTGTTGTAGCGATACTGGTATAAATGGTTAAGCTGCCATAAAAAAACAACTAAAAATCAATAAGGTACGTTGTCTATAATTAGGACTAGGCTTTCCAATATATGTCCAGTCAGTCAACCAACCACTAATCTTGAGGAAACACAATGTCCCCTTGGGTGCTCAAAATTATACATCCAGTGGTGCCTGTCCCCATACAACAGACCCAGTGCTACTGTGACTTTGTTCTGACTGTCACAGCGACCCCACCTCGTCTTCTTTTTCTCACTCTCACCTTGGGCTTTTTTTGGGGTCTTCCATCTATCACCTGTATATTTATTTATTTATTTTGACCACTCACTCACGAGTTGATCACTTTAGCATGCAAAAATGGTGTGGAGTGTTCACTTGGTTGCATTTGTTCACAAAACGGATTCACAGAGTCATCATTTTACACGAACCACCATCTGTGCTTGAAGAGGTTTTAACTGGGCACCTCTTAACATGTCCAACCCATCTGTTTGACCACATCTCATTCTCTGTGTGTGTGTCTGTGTGTGTGTGTGTGTGTGTGGGGGGGGGTGTTCTCTTCAAGGTGTTCAAGGGGTTCAAGGTGATCTATTCAACATCTCATACCAAAAGCTCTGTCTTGCACATTGAAGAAAGACAAGAGAATCCACACACTCAAATTTGTGTGAAGACATCTTACTGAAATGTGCAAGCTTTTGGACCTTTGATCTGACCAAAAGCTTCAGTGAGATGTTTTTGCAAAAATCTGAGTGTGGAGATTATCTTATCTTTATTTTGTCCCTTTACTGAATCTGGCACCTAAAACAGATGACCTGTGGTTTGTGACTTTACTGTTCCTACTCATTGCAAGAGCTTCACTCAGTTTGTTTTTGTTCATAAGGAACCACAAGGTGACCTTAACATAATGTAACTCGGTTTGCAGTAGACAATCACCGTAATGCAACGTGGTTAAATCACACTCAGTCGGCAGTGGACAATCAAGGTGGACATTTGCCTCTCAGTATGGTGCTCATAGTCCCAGAGAAAGATATTCTTTATTATGTTGAACACACACACTATGTACTTCTATCAAGGGCTAGGTAAAAAGAGGTTTCAAAATCGTGCAAAGCATCTCAAGGTGAAGCTGTCGGTGTCCATGTTCAAAGACATTATTATTTTCTAAAGGCCTAATGCATATGATCAGTTCTATGCATTCATGGCATGTATAGAATGCCCTTTTCCCAAGTCTCTAGCTTCTGAAAAGGCTTAACAAATTGTCCCTCAAAGTACTGCCAACGTGTTAAGTAGTGTTCACCTTGAATGTCTGGTATATTGGTTGCCTAAATGTTTGTGTATTAGTTGTTAGCATACCAGTTATTTTACTTCTAGAAAAGTTTAATTTCTACTGATTACAAGTAAAAAGCTGTCTTGCGTATTCATGCAGATTTCCTGTGTTTTGAGTGTTACTTTATTATGCAAATATTGTCTTATTTAGTATTGCTAATTATGTTTGTTATTATTATGTTTTTTGCCCATCTCTACATATTTTAGAATAGTTGTGTGTCAACTGTCTTTGTTTTTTATGGTATGACATGTTTCTTAACATTTTTTTTTCTGTCCACTTCCTCTTGCCATCATGGGTCTTCTTCACATATATTAATTGTGTTGTAAGTCAGTGAACATGTAGAAAAGGTTCATTAGAGTTTCAGATAATTTAGTCCCGTAGTTCTATATTGTACCTGATAGCCATTTTTTCCCATCTTTTTAAAAAGTAGATTACTGTGACTTTGTGTTATGAGTTGATCAGTTGTCGAGGCAATTTGGTCTTTCTGTAGTTGTACAACATTGATATTTCTTTTATAGATACTTCAGTAAATGGCACAGCCTAAGCCTTTGAGTAACATTTCTGTGTATAACACAACTTTCCAGGACTCCCATACCAGCAAATGGCCCCTGACGGACAGAGCGCTGAGGCCCAGAGGGGCCACCTCGACCCCAGCATGGTGGTAGAGCTTCCAGAAGACCCTCAGACACAACCTGCTGGTGTGGTGGGCCAGCCTGGCTCCAGCATGGAGTAAGTCAGGAGAATGTTTGTCACCTAATTACTAACTGTAGCAGGCATGGGACTAACCTGGGACTCCTCTTATATACAAACACTAATACAAGTATAAATATTTATGCTTTTCTCTGAATTTGTATTGAAAATTTTGGATTAAAAACGGTACAGCCCATACACACAGATTTACAGCTGTACTGTGGTTTGATTGGGAGACAGAAATGTGCTTACCATATCCTGGTCTTGTCATTTTATAGCCTTGGTCTTCATCTTTTCTGAGTCTCATAAAAGAAGAGGAATTTGTACCTGAGCAAGAATTCTTTTCTCATTGCTTTGTGCCAAATGTCTCTGGCTTAAGTGGTACTTTGTCAAGTGGCGTAAGTGTCCAAGGAGGTGTTTAAAAAGTGGTCTGTGTGTGTGTGTGTGTGTGTGTGTGTGTGTGTGTGTCTCCACTATGCTAGGTTTCAGACATCTGAGTCCTATTCAGTTCCATCATCTGATTCTGGATCTACCAGCTGTAGCTCCCTGTCAGAAGAGGGAAAAGGTAAGTCTTTACAGTCCCTGTCAAAACTGCACAATCAGAGACACGAAACAATCAGTGGCTTTCATCTTAGTCCAACCTAACCCTCAACAGGTTGACACAGTAAAAATGGGTGTGCTGGCTGCAAAACCTGGTGTTGCGTTTAATTTTTATGTATTGACTCAGTATTATAATATTCAAGAGTTAATATCAATTTTCCTTAAATGTGTTCTGAATGCCATATTACCACATCTAGCTAACATCATTAGAATTAGAAAAATGGCACTTGAATATAAACAGGTAGTTAAAATAGTAAAAAGGTTATGTGATTAAATAATACATATAGAAAATTGATTGAAGTAACTTTATTGCTACTTTATAACTACTGCTACTTAACTAACTTATTACTGCTATTTATTAAAATGTGGGTTTTTTAAATGCTTCTTGAATGCACCAAAGTAGTTGCTGGACTACATAAGGTTTGAGTTTTGAGATGTGTGGGCGCAAAGGAGCCTCATGTCTCCTCCTGCTCCCAGTGTGACTCCCACTCCCCTCATATTACTTATCCCTAAAAGAAAGGAGTGGCAGACACACACACAGCCATTCCTTCACATTAGCTGTGTGTTTGTCTTGGCCAGCCCAGCCAGAGCGGAGCTGAACATTCTGTTCAGAATTGGTAGAAATGCACAGCAGCTGCTGGCTACATCTTTGTGTGTGCGTGTGCGTGCGTGTTTGTGTGCGTTTGTTTTCAGTACCTGTGCATAACGTTACTAACCTTGACGGCACTACTTGTGTTAGTTTGGTAGTGTCAGCTATGTTTAGAGTGACTTTATTCAGTGTGATGGTACATGGTTGCTTTAAGACTACCACAAGTGAGAAAGCTTTGTTTGGATCTATGCTTGCACTTCCTGTCCAGCAGGGCTTTCCTAAGTCTGAAATATTTTTTGTTGTTGAACTCCTCTCACAACAAGATCATGTGGCAGCCTTTAACCAAACATTTCCAAACCTGTGTTGTGATTGTAAACATGTTCTTACCAACCTTCTAATTAAGTTCTCACTTTCTTGTCTTCCCTCTCTTTTCTAGGGCAGCATGCTGCTTCTAAAGGAGCCAGCAAGAACAACTACTGGAGAAGAAAAATCAAGGCCAGTAAGTAGTGACAGTGCAGTGCCTCTTGTACGCCCTCTAGTGTGTTGTACTGTGACGGCATATACCCTGGTAAGGGTAGTCGGTGAACAGTGCAATGGCATATGGACACCTTAACGAAGAGATTCGTTTCCCACTAGAAAGTTTGTGTGTGTATTATTGCCCTTTTAAGGTCACTCTTGCAGTAGCAGGTGACTTGTGCTTACCAGGTCTGTCTTGCAGCAAAAGCAGCAGATGATTTCCCTGATGGGTGGACATGATCACAAAAAATGCCTTTAGTATGTAGTCATAACAGAAAGACAAGCTCTAAGAGATGTGCTTATGCTCACTGAACGATACTCCCATGAATGAAACTGTATTTAAACACCATAGTAACATCAGTCTACACTAGGGGGAGCTAGTCATCTCTGCAGTGGAAATGTCCCTCTGAAGCAGGGTAGTAGCACTACTGGCAAGCTTTCAGGAACCGTATGGGAATAGTGGGCCATTTGTTGTCCAGCGATGAATTGAATACCCACAACAATGGCCTTCGTAACATTCTCATGCATTATAAATGGCCTGCATAAAATGATGACCTCCCCATGCATGGCGCCCCTTGCTCTCTCACACGTGCCCACTGATGCTTGCTTTTTTATTATTTGCACTCAATGTGGGCATGAATTGGATTTCTCATTAGCGAAGGAGGCATTCACTTAGCGTGTCTACTCTGCTAGCGCTGCCTCTGATCCTGGTGAAGACGTTCACCCGCGGAAGAGCTGCTGACAAGCAGGAGGGCTCCACAGAGGATGGAGAGTCTGACTTTGAAGAGCTCCATGAGCAGGTTTTGTTATTTAGATTTGTCTGTGGTTGTATGTAAATGTAACATAATAAAATATGTAAAAAATACATCTGTGTAAGAAACACAATATAAATGTGTTTATATAAATAGGATAAAAACTTTATTTTATATTGATATGTGATAAAGATGTTTTTACATGTATCGTAGCTGTAGAGTAGATTATGTGTGGCCTGTGAATTTAACACACTACTACAGTAGATGTTTTTTAATCTTATTTATGCAGTTCTTGGCTTTTTAAAAATAAGTGTCTGATGTAAATGGAGCAGGTGTTGCTTATGCTGTGAAATCATTTTGTTTGATCTGGTGATTGATGGGAGTCGTGCTTGTTTGGCTCAGGCTGCCTCATCTACATCTGAAAAACCTGCTGGCTCTCAGTCCACCATGGAGAAATGCCCAGCGCAGCCTGAAGTGCCCACTCTCACTGGCAACAGCCAGGGCCTTCCAGAGAGACCTGACCCACACCTTACCTCCTCCACCTCCACCTCCTTAGTATCCTCTTCCCAGCTGCAGGCTGCCAGCCGAGAGAGCCATGATGATGGACAGAAGGAGGAGCAGGAGCAGCAGCCCAACACCTCGATTAGTCCCAAAAAGAAGCTTGTCCTCTCATTGACCGAGAAGGAGAAGCTGCTCAACTGGGACATGGAGCCCTCAGAAGATACCTCCACGCCTTCTTTGGGCTTAAGGAATGGTTCGTGTGGCCCCCCCGCACTGCCAGCTGATGGAAAGCCCAGGTCTGCCCCCCAGACTGTGCCAGAAATCATGGCAGCCACAGCACAACCGACACCTGCGCAGGCCCAGGGCAGCCCTCCGCCTCAGTCCACCTTCCAAATGTGGGCCAGCGCACTCAGGAGAAGCATAACAGGAGCCTCCAGCAATAGGGAGACGTCCAACACCAATGTGGTCAGAAGAGGGCGGGTGCCCAGAGCCAGGCCCTTGTCTGAGGGGTCCTTCAGCTTTGGCTCCATATTCGCCCCTGCAGGCCAGAACCAGCAGGCATCTTCTGGAGAAGGAGTGCGGGAGAACCTTGTGACCTCCAGCTCCTCAGGTGTGGAGAATGGCCATGCTGGGCCAAGAAAGGGGGGTGAACTGACAGAGCTTCTACAGCAGGTGGCCTTAAGCTCCAAGCCCACCTCCAAAGACGACATTGCCGCCTTGCCACGTCGCAAGCTCAACTTCTTCTCCTCGCTCAGGGTGAGGAACCAAGAGGAGGTTGAGAGAGGAGGACGAGAATGTGATGATAATCGTGACAAAAACATCTGGACCATCCTTTCCAAATTTAGGACCAAAGGTAACATGCGTTCTATTGAACTCTGGTTGACACCAGATGTATGTTATGCTGCTGGAACAGACACAGAATGTTTAAAGACAGGAAGAGATCATAGAGAGACTTTGTGATAATTAAGTGTTTTTTCCAATTTGAATTGTGCTGAATATATGCTACTGAAAAGGGGAAAAATGTAAAACTTAAAGCATGATAAGCACATCACAGTGTGCTTATCATAGAAGTTAAAAGTAACAAATTAGGATAAAAAGAAATAAGGTTACCTTGAAAGCTTTAACTGTATGATGTTTGTACAGCTTCTAATCAGACCCATGCGGAGGAGGAGGAGGAGGAGGAAGAAGAAGAGGACGAGGAAGCCAGCTCCTCTGACGAAGGAGAGGATCAACTGGCTGACAATCCAAAGGATCCAAGGGTAAGGTCCTGCTCATCTGGAGCTCTGACATCCACATAGGATAAGGAAGGGCCAGTCAGTGGTCAGCCATCTATACATAAGAGCTGATAATCCTCCCTTGGATTATCACAGATCACTTGCATAGCTGGATATGTTTCTGATGACCACCTCCTATCAGCTTACATGCAAAAGGGAGATCTCAGCGCTACCCTATGTCCTTTTCATAGATCGCACTGACATGCCTGTACACAGCCCAGTTTCACATGAAGTTTGCAGTGCTAAGTACAGTTTCTGTGGCAGTACTGTTTTTGATCCAGAGCTGGATAAGGTAACTGTGATTTGCAGTTGTTAATCACCAATGCAGCTCTCACAAAGTTGTAAGGAAGAGTGTTTGGATTTTTTTCTCAATCTCTCTTCTTTCAAGAGGAGGAATGTAGGTGAAGTCTGTTTATTTAACATACTGCGTAAGCTCAGACTCCCATGAAAAGCCATCCCCTCAATGCATTTTTGGTAGCTAGTGCCTATACGTGATGTGCAAAATGTTCACCTCAAGGTCTAGACATTGTGATGAGTGATATTTATTCAAGAACCAATAGACCAACTCACGGCAGGCAGTGTCATTGTGTGGATTTGTGGTCTCCATTTTTTTCTCCTCTGGCTGTCTTGAAGGATGATGTTTTCTCTTTCTCTCTCTCTCCCCTCCCTCCCTCCCTCTCTCTCTCTCCCTCTCTCTCGTGTTCCTTGTTCAGTGTAAGGAGAATTTGAGTGAGAGGCGGAGGAGGAGGCAGGAGAGGATAGTCCAGCAGCAGGCCAGACGAGAGCAGCTCAAGAGACTACACAGAGCACAGGTACAGCCGAGGGGCGCCCTTGGGAGACGGCCTGCTCACTCATCAGAGGCTGCCTTTGTTGTAGTGGCCTCCAGATAATTGAGTGTGTGTGTGTGTGTCTGTGTGTGACTTCAGACAATCCAGAGGCAGCTGGAGGAGGTGGAGGAGAAACAGCGAGCTCTGGAGGAAAACGGCGTAGCTCTGGAGAAGGTGCTAAGGGGGGAGACAGGTGGGTAGGACAACTGTGTTACCTAAATGGTCTCTTGGACGGACACACACACGCTCACTTTAAAACCCTATACCTCTGTTTCTCCAGTATCATAGGGGACTGTTCTCTTGGCTACAGTCACTCACACACAAGCACAATCACACTGTGACACATTATTCAAACTCGCTTATGGTTGTTAACCGACAACCTTACAGTCCAGTCATTCCCTCACATGCACTCCTGCCATTTTATATATGTACAAACACACAAAGTACATTATGCTTTCAAATGGGTTGGGTGAGGAAATAATAACCATAACAACAAACATTTAAACATGGACCCGAACAAGGCTCTTATGCTCACAGTTAACCTTCACCAAAGCTTTCGCAGAAGAAAGGCTTTTTTTGGCGGTGGGAAGCTCTTAAATGGCTTTGATTTGCATTCAGACCAAATGACTATTTAAAGTTGAAATTGTGGGAAATAGATGAAGTGGTAATGGCTCTGGAAAATAGAGGTGAGGAGGGGAAAGAGAGAGGGAAATGACCTGCAAATCCAGCACTTCATTATGTGTGCAAATGTTGATATATATGCTTGTCGTTAAAGCCAGCAAATCTCTCCAATGAAAACAGGTAAATCGTGACTGTCTTTTAACAAATAATGAGTTTATAATCATTCTCCTGAAAGCCTCAATTTGTCTTTTGCTTGAACTGTAAATTGTTTTTTTTTCATTGGGTGCTCTTCACAGAATACCCTTTTAATGTATTATGCAGCCTACAGCTTTTATGAAAATAACATTTTACCACGGAAACATTTGTGAATATGCTTGTATGCGTTTGTATGGATAAAACTGCTTATTTAGACACCGTTTTGTTCCGGAGTGACTGCGCAGAAGGAAAACAAAAATGGAAAAGAGGCAGAATGATAATTGCATTTTTCCAGCCTCACAGAGTCCTTGATTTTTTTATTTTTTGTCTTCTATGTTTGTCAGGTATTCAGGTAATGCTACCCCGGAACTGTTATTTTGCTGTTCGAGCAGACATATTCCAAAGTTTTAGGAAAAATTCTATCAGGGGGAAAAAAAAGCATGTGCCCTTTGTGTAAAGCCCATGATTTGAAGAAGGCTATTGACTAAAAGCCATCATTCAGAGCTGTGTGTGGCCTTGCTGTGGATTTTAATAAATACACACACAGTGCATTGCTTCTCATGGTGGCCCGAAGCGGCCCATGCAATTGTGCTGCCTGTTTACATGTCTTTGTCTGCATAATTGTAATAAGGCTCCAGTGTAAAGAGGTGTTTACTCAATGGCTCCTTTGTTAACTGGCATTCGGGAGCCACAGAACCTAGATGGAGAGTAGGCAGGAGTGGGTGGTGCACAATGGTGTGGATGGATGAATATGGCTAAACATCTGCTCTCCACGTTTGGAGAGGGTCTGCATATTTAGAGTCTGGTCAATTATTGTTCATTATGGCCAACCGTATCAGTGTCGTTTTTCCACTGGCATAGACTGCTGTGGAACCTTCTATAGTCACATAGAGCACTCGACGAGCCTTTCAGTGTCCGCCATGGAAGTTTACGCAGGCGAAGGTGTCCTTTCGGGTTTTGAACAATACTGCTGTCTCTGGAGGTGGTCTGACAAGAAAAAAGTAGGTCAGCAGAGGGCACTGCCCTGCTTCACATGAGGCGCATTCACAAGTGTAGGGACACATTTTTTTGTGGTTTATGAAACCCACCGCCATCCTATTTAAGGCCATTTTGTACTGTATGTGTGCAGTCAATGCTACTGATGCATTTAAAAGCTGCCTCACCCCACATTCAGTAAAGAAGCAGCCTCAGTGGTATGTACATCATGGCTTGGTTAACGGTTACTGTTCTCTATCTCTCAGATGACAGTGAGTCGTCAGATGAGCCCGAGTTGCTGCAGACCTGGTTTAAACTGGTCCTGGAGAAGAATAAGCTGCAACGCTATGAGTCGGAGCTCATGATTTTGTAAGTAGTTTCAGAGATTCCTGCTGATACACTACTTAGTGGGTGCATTTATAGTGTATTTATATAAATGCAGTACATGTGTGTGTGTTTGTATGTGAATATTCACCTACAGTTTAATGCATTAAACTATGTACCTTAATGGTTTATTAAACACAAACGCCTCTCCCAGTGATTCTCTGGATTACACGATGATGTCAGTTTTATTTTGTACAATTCAGCAATGCATAGCTTAATAGGAAATTTTAGCCAAGTGTTCTTAGCCTCTAACAAATCTGCATAGCTGGATGTTTTTTAAATTGGTCATTGCAGTATATACATATACTATTGTATAATTTCCACAAAGGAGGGGGGGGGGCTCAGTCTGTATATATTTCTTCTCCCTTTGCCTGTGCAGTGCTCAAGAGTTGGAGCTGGAAGACACTCAAAGTCAACTTCAACAGGACCTGCGTAGCAAGATGGCTATTGATGGTAACACACACACACATTCACACAGATCTCTATACAGAGATGTAGTCTACTGTCTTATAGCATTCAGACACCTTTCAAAGCAACCGTGTTATTGGGCCATGATGGCCTATCTGTTAAAATGAACTTGTCTATAATGTAATTCTGGTGTATGCTGTGTTTGCTGTTTTGTTGTGTTTTGCTGTGTGAAAGCCCGAGTGTGTACATGTCATTTCTCTGACATTATCACATTGGTGTCTATACATAGTCTCCCTTCCCTCTTGTTTTGCTTGCAATATTTTTTGTTTTGCTTTCTTGAGAAGTTTTCCACTGTCAATGGCAGCAATTTTTTTTAATGATATTTCTGGCATGGCTAACCTCAGTAAGAAACAATATTAAATATGCAGGCTAACAGTAAAGAAATGTTTCCTAGTCTTTGTGAATTAAATGGAAACCATCCTCCCACACACGCAGTTGTTGGAGTGGAGCCACTCCATTCTGACCCCTTTCCTTTACACTTCTCACTGACGCTGAGTGGTGCCAATACGTATGAACTGCTCAGCTCTACTTCAGTAAAAACTCTCATCTTAGAGGTGACAGGTTCACTGTCAGCACTGTAGATCGTCATCTTCAATTTCTTAAGTGTCACAATGAATATTCCAAGGATATTAAAGGCAGTCATGAAAATAGAAGAAAAAAAAGTGGCAGACCTATGCAGCTTTTCCTGGAGTTTAGTCATAGTGTTTTTTTTCTCAGCTCCGTCAGTGTTATGCAGAGTGGGCCAAAAATATGGGATGTCCAAAGAGTGTTGTCCAAAGAAACTAACCCATGTATCAAAAACTCCTGAATGTCAGCTTTCCAAAAAAATATATTTGTTAATCTGTATCATTTTTAGAATCCAAGATATAAGCATTTAAAATGTGTCCTGTATTTTTGGCCCACCCTGTACCACTTACACCTATTGAGACACATATAAAAACATCAGTAGCACTAATAGTGGGTTTAGGAGCAGCAAGGTTGCTAAAGGCTGCCTTGCAGAACATCCAGCACAACAAACTGTCAAACAATGCCCAAAAAGAATGCAGTTTGCCATGTTTGTGACTGCTGGTCGTTCCTCCAACTTACAGATTCAGTGAAGACCTCTTCAGACCTTAACGAGGAGCAGAGGATCCTGGTTCAGATCATGCAGGTGGTGGAGAAGAGGGACCAACTGGTGATTCTTCTGGAGGAACAGCGACTAAAGGAGAAGGCTGAGGACCAAGACCTGGAAAGCATGGTGCTGTCTAAAGGATACCAGCTCCACTGGACATAAAAGCAGCAACACTGTTTTGCTTACTGAACTGAACTATGACTGGAGGGATGGACCCAGGGATATTAATATATTGTGAAAGGTTCTGCATTTTAGTTTATTAATTAATTATGCTTTTATCTTTCTAAGTCTTCCTGCTGTACCATCATTGTGGTGCCTTTGGACACTGTAACCTTTGGCTATATGGGTCAAAGGTTATTGATTTTTATGTGTCTGTTCATCTGTTGTGTGTTTGTGTGTGTATTATTATTATTATTTTCTCTTTTGTCTGAGGTGCCACTGTTTTTGTCCCATTAAATTTGAACTACTGACTGTCAGGGTAAATTAATTACAAATACTGGCTTTTCATGACACTTGGGTGTCGCTTTCCATGTTATATGTGCAATATTGTCCAGTTGCTTGGATTCTCACAGAGTGCATAAAATGATGACGTTCTTCCAGGCACCAATTCTGCTTATTGGTAAATGTTCAAAACCACCTTTTCACGGTGTGTGACTGTCTTAAGTGAGATGTGTTTACCACTTGGGGAGTTGCATTCTTGTTGTAGCTGTTGTGTACTTTATGTATCAAGATATCTCTTGAATGTCTGTTTTAAAATCTTTTCTTTTATTATTGTTTGCCTAATTAACAAAAGGACAGCGGAATAGTCAGACCTGTATCAATGTATTAGTTAATTGCAGGTGTTGCACAAGGTTTTCTTAAAAGAAATGCTATTCTGCCGAATTTTGTGTGTTTTCAACAGCAATACCAAATCCAATATCTTTTGTAAGAGAATGTTTGTATGTATTTCCCTTGTCTGAAACACAGCCAAATACGATGTGTTATGTGTTCTCATTCGGGTTGTTTGGTTTAGTTTAATTTAAAAATGTTCACTAAGTTGTGTTATTCATAACTGTAATTTATTCAATAAAACCTTTAACACATTAGCTTCTTATGGTCTGTTCCAACAAATGCTGCACTAACATGTAAAAGTTATATGAACAGCATAGGCTAAAGAGTCTAGTCATCACAGTAAGACTTCATTCACAGCTATGATTTAAATGATTTACTGATAAAGCAAATTCAGGAAATAAATCGATTTTTCCTACTACTGACTCAGTAGTGAGTGATCACTTTTCCTAAAGAGGGAGGGATTTGAATTCAAGGAACGCGAAAACTCACGGGAATCTCGTTTTCGAAGGCTGGGCAAATATCTGGAATTCCGCTTCCGTTTCATGGGGAAAATAGGCGGATAGTAGCGGACATTAGTTGTTAAACACACGTAATTCTGCCTGGTGGTGAAGTGTTTTTAAAAAGTTTGATGGCGTCCTCCCCGCAAAAATCTCCGTCCTCACCCAAGTCACCGACTCCTAAATCGCCATCCTCGAGAAAGAAAGATGACTCGTTCTTGGGAAAACTTGGAGGAACTTTGGCAAGAAGAAAAAAGGCGAAGGAAGGTACTCGAGTATTTATTTGACAACTAAAACATAATGTTTACTGTTCATGTTTTCCATTGCGCAGCAACACCCAGCAATCTTTACACTTCGCCCATACCATGGACGTGACATAAGAGTAACATCAAACTATTGACTCTTACTGCACTTACGGTAAAGTTAAGTCTAACGTTATATATTATGTCAAACTAATTGTAGAACCTAGAGTTTTGACTCTCGGAAATGTTTGGAATCTATAGATTTAGACAAATCAACAAAAGTTAACTACTTGTTAAGCAGAAAAGGTTCGCAGCCTCACCTAAAAATATTACCCCTGGGGCGTTGTTCCACACTGCATTCTTCCTAAACCAAACGTGATGATTTTAAAGGTGCCCGAGAGTAACTAATCAATTTCGGTGGAAGTGACTTCTCTAAATGTGCAATTTTTATTAAACTAATAACTTGAATCATTTCAGCCCGTGTTGTCTCCAGACCTAAGTCTGTGTAGCCTATTTTCTATAACCATCTAAGGTAGGCTATGCGTACAGTAAAGTCCTTGAGATGTAATTACTCAGGAATGAGGCAAGAGCAAACTCACCCTATGACGGGAGCAGCTGCGCCTCAGTCTGTTTTCCTCATCTCTGCCAAGACCAAAGTTACTTAATTCGTCGTTACTGTAATAGTGCTTGCCTGTGCGTGTTCACGGGAGGTTAGGAGCGAATTTATTGAGGAAGCAAACGCTCTGTCCATTGTTTTTCCCTGTGTCCAACATTAAATGAATTAAGCTCTTTGCTGTCCATTAAGCCCGAGTGCTCCCCCGAGGCCTGCCATGTTCCCAGAGTGCACTTGTCTCGCGATTGCTTTGCGTTCTGCTCGCAAAGCTAAGTGGCATCAAATAGGCAGCTGAGCCCTTTCTATGTATTCTCTCTCTCTCTCTCTCTCTCTCTCTGTCTCTGCCTCTCTGACTCTCTCTCTCTCTCTTTCTGTCTGTCTCTGTCTCTCTCCCCCTTTCCTTCTCTCTGTCATCCATCTCACACTACCTATTGGCCATGTACAAGTACAAGCCGACAGAGTGCATTGGCCATGATGCTTGCAGTGATTTGATGGAGCTGTCCCCTTGTCCAGGGAGAGAGTGGGATCTTTTTAATTTATCACTCACTGTCATTTATGACCAAGGACAGGAAGGGAAGGCAGACAGGAGGAGGCACAGTCCCGCAACAGGCCCGCTGATTGGGCCCGCATATAGATAAAGAGACAGCACAAGACAGATGGAGAGAGAAATGAAGGTTGAAGCAGGAGAAAGGGAGAGAGACAGAGACGGAGACAGAGACCGAGGGAGAGAAGAAAAGGGTGTGTCTGCTGGGAATGAGGTGAGGGAAGATGCTTGTACTACCTCACAGAGGGAAGGAGAGAACGTAGGGAGGAGAGGGGGAAATGGGATGCGGTGCCTTCTGCCCAGGTAGGATATCTATGTAACACATCTTTCCACAGCTGATTACCGCTTCCTCTGTGTGTATTATACAGTAACAAGTAAGTCTTACACAGTATTGCCTGTCTTGAACATCTGTTCCCACTGATCTTCTTCCATTCTTGGAGTGTGATGACAGTTAAGGTGAACAGTGGTGCTTAGAGGCTGCTGAAGGTGCCTGTCAAGCCTGCAGATTATTCTCACCATAAAGGAACTCAGGAATGACATCGGTTGTGAGCGGCAGTAGGAGGCTGTGTGTGTGTGTGTGTGTGTGTGTGTGTGTGTGTGTGTGTGTGTGTGTGTGTGTGTGAACAAAAAGTTGAGATGGTGTTGATTAAGAGGATGTCATTCACCCTTGGAAGCCAGCACAGGATGTTGATATCCCTGGAGGTGTCGCCATAGTGACACAGAGGTGCATGCTGGGTTTGCGTGCTGGAGCAAGAAGCTTTGCGGCATCTGTGTGCTTGTGCACTGCGCTGGCCCTGCCGTGGTGGCAGGGGATACGCAGAGGATACCTCATCAGTCTCTCGGGGTTTCAGCATTACAGCACCTACTGCCACGTGCGGGTGTGAAATGATAATGATTCTGAAGGTTAAACTGATGTGCAGAACAAAACCTCTGTTTAATATATTCACGTTATTACTGTAGTAACTTAAAAAAAACAAAGGGTGGATAGATACTCATTTCACCCAAATGCTAGCATTGCTAATCAAAAAACTGAGAGCATCTCAGATAGCGTGCTATACTGACAGGGCTAAAATTGTCATAGTGTTGCTTTGGTTCTTGCTACTTTGAAATCATTTGCACCTCCTGCTAGAGGTTACTGACACAGCTCCAGGGGAATGTGAGTGTGAGAGCGGAGTGAACCCTGTTATCACTGGGTATGCCCTGTGGTAATTGTGATCATAAGTGATCCCTATGCTGGAAAATGAAACAAGTATGTTTCCCACCTGTCAGGAAACCCTGGGGAATTACCAAAGGTTAGGTTTGTTGGACTTCTATCTTAGCCTGTCCATCAAAAGAGGGAGGTTGCTGTATGTTACGGTTTCAAGCAAGTTGTAATGAACATTTTGATGGAAAGGTGACTCTAAGAACTAGCAGTGTTTAATGCTATCCCTTCAAAGGCATTTTAAATGCCAATGTACATTTTCAGAAGCAGTTGTTTTGTCAGTTATTAAAAGAAAATTTAATTTTAGAGTCTCGGGCAAGCTTAAAAGAGAAAAAAGCCACAGGATATTGCCCTTGTGTTCACACAATTCAAATTCAATTTGATATGATGCAGAATAATCCTCAACAATATTTCCTCTGTCTATGATGGTAAAGAATGCGTAAAATTGTTTGTAAGAAACAGAAATAATTAGCAGAAAAATGGCCTATAGCTACACTTGTTCATCCAAAATGTGCTGTTTTTGTCCCTCGTGATAAATGACTACCTCTGGTCGATTTTAGTGTCGGAGCTTCAGGAGGAGGGCATGAACGCCATCAACCTGCCCCTGAGCCCAACCCCCTACGAGGTACATCCGGAGGACACCATGCTAGGTAGGTATGGTGTGTTTACCGAAGACTGTCGTATTGCTTTCCCCCCCCCCATCACCTCACCATGCCCAAATGTGTAAGTCAAAAGTGACACCATGTCTGTGCCTCCTTTCTCAGAGGAGAATGAAGTCCGCACTATGGTGGACCCAAACTCCAAGAATGACCGCAAGCTCCAAGAGCTGATGAAGGTATGCATCGTTGTTGCGCTGAGAAGATCACAAGATATGAACTAGAAGTAGGAGTGACAGTAGATGGTCATTGGGGGATATTTAAAGAAGCTGTCTTTTTTGTGTACATGCTGTGTTTTTAGGCTTTGTGCAGCATTGATTTCTTAACATGTTGCAGGTGCTCATTGATTGGATTAACGATGTGCTGGTTGGGGAGAGGATTATCGTCAAGGACTTGGCTGAGGACCTGTATGACGGACAGGTTCTTCAAAAGCTCTTCGGTGAGTCCTCCTTTTTTTGCTGGATGATTACCTGGTGTTATACCTACATCGTGCTGCTCAGGAAGATGATTAATCCGTGAGCTTTTTCTCCCCTTTTTTATTTTACCTCAGAAAAACTGGAGGGGGAAAAGCTAAATGTGGCCGAGGTCACACAGTCTGAGATTGCTCAGAAACAGAAGCTGCAGACAGTGCTGGAGAGGATCAATGATGCTTTGAAGGTGTCCACCAGACGCATTAAGTGGAATGTCGATTGTACGTTTCTAAAGGTTTTCTAAACAAATGCATGGTTAAGATGGTTCTGAACAGTGTACAGACAGAATGGTTTCCTCAGAGAGATATGTAGTATTTTTCTATGACAATTACATGATGCATATTTTCAAGAGATTAATACCAAGAATGTGAATTTCAATCTATTTGCCTATTTCTGGTTGAAATATAGTTAATCACCTCAGAGGTTGTGTTACACTATTTGTGCTGAATTCACTTCGTTGTTGTAGATGCCAAGCAGTGTTTTAACTTCAGCTAGATAGGATCAGTGACTAGATAGGATCAGGGTGTTATCAACACAGTCACTTAACAATTTGTGGTTCATTGAAAGGGCTGGCAACTGTAGAGATACGGGCATACATTTCTCTGTTGGGCTTCATTTTAATTGTGATTATTTTAATGTCTGTCTTGTCCTCTATTAGTGGTTCATGCCAAAAGTATCGTAGCCATTCTTCATCTACTGGTGGCTCTCTCCCAGCACTTCAGAGCACCCATCAGGCTACCTGACCATGTTTCCATTCAAGTTGTAATCGTTCAGGTAAGTGCACACATCCAGCACTACTGTGCTTCTCTCACAAGATCCCTACTGTAATTCATTCAGTATTTGTATGAATAAAATATCCTTTCTAAACATGTACAGGATAATAAAGCATCTCCATTTGTGTTATTGGATGCTATTTCACCATACATATGTAGCAGAAAAATGCTTAAACTATAATACAATTATTTAAATGAACATGTGACTGTTTTCTTTTCCCTAGAAACGGGAGGGTATTCTGCAGTCTCGTCAAGTTCAAGAGGAGATCACTGGAAATACTGAGTATGTTTGGTTAATGTTCACAAGGACACAGTTCGGCATATTGGTGTGCTAAGAGCATTGTTTCAAAGAACAGTGACTGTGCTGTATTCTGTAGATATGCTTTACTGTCAGTATGTGGCAGATGCTTCAATGCAGTGTGTGCGTGCGTGCGTGCGTGCGTGTGTGTGTGTTACTTAGATGTGTTAAAGGCATGTTATTCAGGCATATTGCATTGCGATGTCAGGCTAGAACGAGAACAGAATAGAAGAAGGTAGCTGAGCAGAGCAAAAGTTAAATGGTTTCATTAAGACTCATGCTCATGTACAGTGTGAAAACCTAAGCAAGGTATAAATACCCCGTCAAAAAGGTGAAAATTGAGAGCAAAACTTATGTTGCTTCTTTTGATTTTTCACACTGATTTCGTGAGTAATTAATTGTCTCCATCTGATTCAGGCAGTAAATCCCACCAGTGAGTGTAGACCTCTGTGCTGTGAGCCAGGGATTTTAATCGCTGTGTGGACATATGGTTATTGGAAATAAGGTGAAAGTATACCATATCCCAGCAGTGGCTTTACTCTCTCTGTCTGATCAATGGGATTTAATTGCCCCTATTGCACAGTACACCTCTTGCAATAATATTTTCTCAAATCTATTGGTTCAGAATAAGACGGATGGTAATTGACACCAAAAAATTAGATATAATGGCTTTTGGTTTTAAATAACAAATCTTGTATGAGTGAAAACACGGCGGCTCTGCTGTTGACCTATTGTGCTGAAACCCAAGAATGCTTTTGCAGGCCATTTAGCCATGTAGCCTGCTAGCGGGATCTAAATGATTTGCCATATTTTGCCTGGTTGTCGCTGGGCAGAGGGGGCAGCTCTGCTTTGCTCTGAGAGAGGCACTAGTTTGTGACGGCAGATCAAAGTATAATTTGATCTTGAATCCTCTTTAAAGCGCTTATGAAGCCTCCAGCCACAAAACCCGGGACTCTTCCCTTATTATGTATCGTGGTTGGTTGCCCTTTTCAAAGTACCAGACCTGCTTGTCTTGAGCTGAAGTTAAGTCAGTCTTGACATGCAAAAGGGATTCACTCCCACAATCAGTGGCCTTGCTCTGTCACATTCTCATGCCTGCCAAACACAGTCATTATGAAATTTTCTTTCAGGGCTGCTCAAGGTGTATTGACGTAATTATTACACATCTGGTGGGATTAAAAATGATCTTTTTGTCACATTAAAAAAGAAGGGAGCTAATAGCATAGCTGGCAGGTAAAATGCATTCTCTCTCTCTCTCTCTCTCTCTTTCTCTATTCCTCACTCTTTCTCCCTCGGTCATTCTCTTTCTATCACTTTCTGTCTTCCTCTGTCTTAATACCACTGTCTCTCTCGCTCTTTTCCTTTCTCACTTCTCTCTCTCTCTCACACACACACAGACACACAAACACACACACGCACACTCACTGCAGTGGACCAGCAGGTTCCGTGCAGCTGGGGAAAGTGAGAAGCAGGGCTGGAGCGGTGCGGAGCGGTGGTGGCAGCTGCTGCTGGTGATGGGGAGCTGCTTAGGCCGTTATCACACAGGCAGGAGCGGGTGCCCAGGCTCGCCACTGGCACCAGAGATTAGAGCAGGAGGGGGGGGGGGGGGGGAGAGGAGGACAGGCTCTCGGGGGCTCCTCTCCGTGTCCAGGCCTGGCCAGGGCTGTTTGATCGCTCGGCCCCAGGGACCCCCACCCCCCCTGCTTACAACCCCCCCCCCCCCCCCCCCCCAATGCCAGCACCACCCCCTCAACCCCAAGCCTTTTGTCTGTGGCCACACTGTTGCCCCCACTTCACACACACATGCACGCACATGCACAGGCGTACACACACCTCCGTATTGTGTCACATTTATAATGGTCTGGTGAAGAACTGTACAGCCAGCTTGTTATGTTACCATAGCATTCTTAGCACATTCTCTGGATTCAGCTCCAGTTGCTATATTACTTCCTGCTGCCAGCGCAGGCATGTTGTCTTGCATTTACATTGTGTGTGTGTGTGTGTGTGTGTGTGTGTGTGTGTGTGTGTGTGTGTGCGCGCGCTGCGGTGTGTATGTGTGTGTCACGGCCATTCATTATGCTCCCACAGAGCCAACCATTTTAAACTGTGATGTTCTAATTGGCTTGTTTTTCTCTTTCAGGGCTCTGTCCGGAAGGCACGGTATGTGTTTCGATAATCATCTGCAGATAACTCAGTGTCGTTTTGTTGTGTGTGTGCGTGTGTGTGTTAACACATGGCACAAATGGATTCGTTATAAGTGTGTGACTGGCTGCCATCTCCCTGTTTGGCTGGCCAGTATGATGTGGTGCACTGCAGCAGACCTCTTGGTGGAGATTATCCTGTTCTCACCCTTGCTGTGTTTGTCCACAGAGCGAGATGCCTTTGACACGCTGTTCGACCATGCTCCCGACAAGCTTAATGTTGTGAAAAAGGTATGGGAAACCACTCTGCTTCCTCCCTCACCTCCCCTTAGTAATACAAAAAAAGGCCTGTTGTCGGCCTTGACATGTGTGTGTCAATACCACCTTTGTGTGGATTTTCAAAGTCAGTGAGGACCTGACAGAATGGCACCAGGCAATATGTGCTGGTGGATGGCTGGGCCAGTGAATATGACTCAGGGAGCACAGCGACCTTGTGATTGTAAAAATGGTTCAAACAAATAGACAAAGAATTGTGTTATTGTTACAGTTATTAATTTTGCTGCTGTTAGTGTTGCATTTGATGGACATATATATGTACTCTCTTGTTATTACTGTTGGTATGGGTTACTAACGGTTGCTTTCAGCATGTAAGCACAATGGCAAAATCCCACAAATGGGAGCAAGATGTTTTGTATGAATGACTTAATCTCATCAGTGCATTTTTATGGTTTGTGTTTAATCTTTAATCTTTTTTTGTGCAGACTCTTATTACCTTTGTCAACAAGCACTTGAATAAGCTCAACCTGGAAGTGACCGAGTTAGAAACACAGGTAACTGTTGTTTTACTCATAATCTTGTCTGACGGAGGAGTCTTCATTTGATCATTTAACCAGTAACTATGCATTAACACATTGCATCTGTTGTTTTCATGCATTTCCACTTTAAAATCCTGTTAAATTAATTGATGTTTATGCTTTTCTACATGTGTCTAGTTTGCAGATGGCGTCTATCTTGTGCTACTGATGGGGCTACTGGAAGGCTATTTCGTTACACTCTACAATTTCTTCCTCACTCCTGAAAACTTTGATCAGAAGGTACATTTTTTAAAAAAAAACAAGAACATTCTGCCCTTTTCACCACTTAACATCAGTGAAATCTTAGGCACAAGTAGTCTTATTTGGTCATATGTATCAATATATCATTGTTTGGAATTTATACACATACTGGAGATGGTTAAAATTCCAACAAGCAATCACAGTTTTTCTCAGAAAGCAGCCAGCTTTTTTGCAGAGTTTGTGAAAATAACCATATTACAGGCTAGTGGGGTCAATGACAATGTTTGTGATAGAAACAGCAAATACAGATTAACAACCCAAGATGGTGTGAGGAAAAAAATATATCGCTGCTCTCTCTTAATTTAGGGGTTAATTTCTCCGACCCTCTTGAAGGAGCTGATTTTCAGGGTCAGCTGTAATTGGTGCTTTTCATTTGTAGCTATTATTCTTAAAGCTCACTGCTGCCTTGCGTTCTTGGTATTGTGGGAGCGTGTGTGGGTCTGTTATTTTCACTCCGCTCAGCTCAACACACAGACACTCACCTGGGTCCCTTCCATCTGTCTCTGCCAAGCAAGATGGGCACAAACCAGGATGCATCTGTAATCTGTCTCTGCACAGGAAATCGATAAGTGGATGGGAGATTAGCAGTAATGCAGAGAGAGAGAGGGAGAGAGGTGTGGTGTGGGGGGTGGGGGGCAGCAAAAATGAGGGGGGAGAATGAGAGAAAGGGAGAGTAACAGAAGTTGGGATGTAGGCTTATTTCACACAGTGCTGTTGGAGAACACCCAGCCTCTTTCCTGTTTTTCTGTATTTCTTTTTGCCTTTCTTTCTCATTCTCTTCCTTCTCGTCCCCAGCAGGCATCGGCTACAAGTGACCCTCTCCACTTTCCCCTAATCCCCTACATCTCATGTGATCTGCTCTAAGATTGATCCAAATGTTGTACTGGAGATCTGCCCTACACAATCTCTCACACACTTGCAAAATCCTCATGCAGGCACGCGCGCACATAGCAAAAACACACCATTCATCCTGTGTGTGTGTGTGTGTGTGTGTGTGTGTGTCTCGCGCTCTCTCACTCTCTCAGACACACACACACACACACACACACACACACACATAACCACACAGAGAGAGAAAGACTGAGACACACATGCACACTCGGACACAGACTCAAATAGCAAAACTATCTCTGAAATTCACTCTCGCTTAAGCCCACTGTGTTGACTGAGCTGATTACTCCGCTGGCTTAAGGGTTTAAAAGGCTGATGTTTACTTTGTGACTTGTGATCCACATAGCACATTATGGGCACATGTGAGTATACTAAAACAAGCGCTGCTTTCTCTACCCCCCCCCCCCCCCCCCCCATCTCTCTCTCTCTCTCTCTCTCTCTCGCTCTGTCTGTCTCTCAAAATTTTGAAATCTTGAGGCTGTTCTTGAGGGTGGGGGCATTGTAACGCTTGACTGAAGTAAGATGTAGTTACTGTATGCATGCTGTAAAGCAATGTTGTTATGTCTGTCCTGTGTATTGGGAATGCATGGGTCAGACGTTTACTTTGCTTAAATTTGTAACATTTACAGTATTTACAAAAACAGTGATATTTAATATAATTTGAGGGTTTGTTGCAAAAGCAATTCATAATCCTTAGATTTACTTTGTTTTCTGGATAAAATAGATAAGGCCTACAAATCTCCTTAGTATTTAAAAAATAATTTAAAAAAATTTTAGTACTATGTAACAGTAGTTTTCCCTTAACTAATGTTAACATTTAGTAGTTCACAATGAACCCTAGCAAGTAGCTACAGCACTTGTATGTAATGTGTATGTAAGTGCCTTGCCAGTATTCAATGGCAGAGCAACACAGCATTGTACACTTTTGGGTAACACTGAAGCTTGCATTTGCAAGACTCTATTAACATCTTTATAAAAGCGTATAAGGCATTCATAAGGTAGGCATAGGTAAAGTATTTCTAACTATATACATACTCATGACTATACTCAAAACATTAAAAAGCTATGTCGTTAGCCCTGTTCCAACTCCAGCTGACAAAGTGCATTCTTCATTACAAAGCCTTACGTGCCTTACAAGTGCAGTCAAGAGTATAAATGTGTATAAATAATCTTGAATACTAATTTTAACAATTATTCTGCTTTATGAAAATATTATAACTGGCTGTCAATGTGTTTCTAGTGTCTTATCAATACAAGCTTCATAGAAAGTGTTAACCAAGTGTGCAGTCAGATGTCCTTCTGCATTTCTAATGACCGCAAAGTCGTGTGGTGACCCAGCTTACAGGCCACAGGCTCAGCCGCAATGTGTGGGTGTGAGGAGCGGAGACTGCTGTTTACAAAACACAGAAGGTTCACTCTCTCACACATAATGGACATAACTTAACTGTAGCTTGTTTCATCAGATGGCAGACTGCTTGAATAGTCCCTTAATAGTGTGATTGTCTGTACTTGTACACTCTTGTACATTCTGCACATATGCATGCAAGCTCTTCCACAAAGCATAGCTTTCAGCACTGATTTAGCTCCGACTGGGTTTATACGATCGTAATGATGCACCTCTTTTTGCTAAAGGTTATAGAGGTGCTCTTCACATTGACCTTGTACATGCTCTGTGCTTGTGCTTTGTGTAGGTGCACAATGTGTCTTTCTCCTTTGAGTTGATGCAAGATGGTGGCCTTGAGAGGCCAAAACCCAGGCCCGAGGGTAAGCAACACACACACGCGAACACACACACACACACACACACTGGTGTTAAGGTTCACAGTTGCAGAAAATTTGAAAATTTTAATCACACTATATTGAGAAATACAATATAAATACATGAGAAAAAAATACTTGAGAACTCAAACACTTGAGAAATACATGTCATCCTTAAAAGCCAATACTTTGCCCAACAGTGCTGCTAGAAAGGAAACGGTCCCCAGATTTCTTAAATAGTGACACATGTTTTGGTGATGGCCAGAAAAATAATGACACTGGCATAACTCAACTGCTATTGCCCAATGCCCATCCACTCGCACATACTGTGGTGGAGGGTCCTTTAACATTTACTCGATCCCTCCCTGCAAATGGCATTCTTTGGCTAAATCAGTAGATCAAGTTATGTCCCTCTTGATGGGGGTTTCAAGCCATCCCAGGCACCATGTCAGACATGCAGAGCCCATAATAAAACCTAATTGTGTGCTTAGGAGTCCATGGAAACCAAGATGTATAGATAATGTGGTTATGTCGGGTAGGCACCCATTTGTCAACCATATATGGTCATGTGAATTGGACTGTTGCCATTCACAGAAAAAATCATAGATATCTGTTGCTTTCTTTTCAGACATTGTGAATTGTGACCTGAAGTCGACACTGCGAGTGTTGTACAACCTCTTCACCAGATACAGACACGTGGAGTAACTGGGCTGATTTCTTGGGAGATATCTTTTTTTCTGAGCAGACCACATCTTCCTTCTGTCTCCATCTGTTATTGTGTGTTCATATTTGCTTGGTGAAAGCTTGTGTGGATGAGGGATGTAGACCTCAGTACAGGGTGTAATTCAAATCATTTTGAGTGGATTCACCCCGATATGTCGAGCCCATTAAGCCCCAGCATCTATTTATCTTCTTTTTAGCGTTCAGTCTTTTTAAATCACTCCGTACATGTTAAGGTAAGCAGCAATACAGCATGCTAGTAGCTATGGCACATTCCAGTACTGCTGAGTAGAGGGAAAAGTTTACCACTTTAAGCTCTCAGCATTCTTCGAAAGTAAACTTTCATAGTTTAAAAAAAATGTGAGACTAATATCGAAATGTTGGCCATATTATTTTTGTATCACACTGTATTTGTAACATCACTGTTATCTATCTGTAAATATAAACTTCATATGCAGCATCTTAATTCTATCTTAATTTAATGTACCCAGAATGTCTTGTGCCCTTTTCTACTCAACTTCAACTTGGCTTCTTTGATACGTGATTATTTTAGTGAAAATAGACATTGGTTCACAGTACATAAAACAGATGGCAGTTCTGCAGATATAGTTTTTTCCCTGTTTGGGATAGCTTGAAATGAAATGTGATGATGCCTTGGTAAAACTGAAACAAGGTCCTGATTTATTAAGTAATCATTTGGTTTGAAATGGTTTCTGTATGATAAAAAAAGCTATGAACTTGTGCTTATGACTGCTTTAAATGTTTCACCTTTGTGTTCATAAGATTTTTTGTGTAACATGAAAAGTCAGCTTTGTGATCCAAGTGCCTTTGTTTGTTCGTGTTTTTTGTATTTTTTACCAGCAGAAAATTACATATATATTGTCATTTCAGTATATCAAATTATCAATAGTTGTGTGAGTAAAACAGAATAAAGATATTAACTAAAACTAGACTGCATTCCCGCAGAAAATGCAAAAAGTGTGCTTGCAAATATGTGTGCCAACATTCCGCCATTCATTTTCAATGGGCCAAAAAGTTGCAGAAAAACGACAATAACGGACGAACGACAAGAGGTACGGTATACCGAAATGTAGGCGGTCATGTCCAAACCGGGCCGGTCGTTTTAGAGTTGGAACGGTGTCTCTATCTCAAAAGCCTGAGGACTAGTAACGTCTTCAAGATCTGGTTCAGGAGAAGAAGAATAACTAGACTGCATTCCCGCAGAAAATGCAAAAAGTGTGCTTGCAAATATGCGTGCCAACATTCCGCCATTCATTTTCAATGGGCCAAAAAGTTGCAGAAAAACGACAATAACGGACGAACGACAAGAGGTACGGTATACCGAAATGTAGGCGGTCATGTCCAAACCGGGCCGGTCGTTTTAGAGTTGGAACGGTGTCTCTATCTCAAAAGCCTGAGGACTAGTAACGTCTTCAAGATCTGGTTCAGGAGAAGAAGAATAATAAACGGGGAGATAACAATAAGTGTGCTCTGCAAGCACACTTAATAAACGGGGAGATAACAATAAGTGTGCTCTGCAAGCACACTTAATAATCAAGTACGTCTGCCAAAAAGAACATCTTTAAACTACTTCAAACAGACACTGTTCTCGAATGGAGCCTATCAAATGAATGTAATTTCTACCAAATGAGAAACTGCTGATATCTTTAATTTCATACGGTTGGTTTAATATGAGCGTTCAGGAAAACAGTTTGAGATTGAACAAAAGAACAAAAGCTGTGTGGCTACAATCTCCTTGAAATGTATTGCAAGTGGCCCTCAGTAGTTTGGTTGATTACATCTATGACAGATACAAAATAACAATGGATTGATTATAAAGACTGTACTTCATAAATGAAAAACGTGACAACTTTTATTCAAATTCTAATTTTCTAATCTCGAGCTGCTAAATGGCTTTATCATTTTTAGCTTTGTTTTTCATACACATTGGAACAAGAAAATGGGCCGAATCTTTGTGTTTTATAGTGGTGATTGGAATCATTGTGGCCGTTGACAACCAGTTTAGGCCATGCATTCATAAGAAGGGTTTTTGATTGACACCAAGTGTTTAAGTGTCAATCATGCAGTCGAAATTAAACAGAGACGTTGCCCAACTTTGAGCAGTGAATCTGGCACCAGCAGCCTGTCACCAACCAAAGATCCGTGTAGTCACCTCCTCACCGTCTTCATTTTGTGCTCTTTTTTTCACAAAGCATGGCAGTGTGAAAAAAGAGAGGCAGAGAGAGAGAAAGGTGTGTAATGCAACAAAGAAGATAAAGATTTTTCCCATGTGGCTTGATGAAACCGAATGAATGAGCACGTGGAAATAAGCAGCTTCAGAAATCCTCAATAAGCCATTTGTCCAAAGCATTTTTCCTGCCATGCCATTATCACCAAATCTGAGCTTTTAAAAGCTGGGAGTATTTGTGTGTCGTGTGTCCTCGGAGGGGAAAATGACTGCAAAGGACACCTGAGCAGAACTGTGACTGCCCTGGACAAGATGGCCTGAATTGGAGCGTGGCCACCATTAGGTTGCAAATTACCCCCATCTCCAACTTCCCAATTTCTATCTCTTTTTTGCCTTTTTCTGTTATCCTCTATTTTCCACTAGCACCTAGTGCGCTCTCTCTCTCTCTCTCTCTCACTGTCTACCACTACCTGCACCTCCTAATGTACAAAGCATCTACAAATTTACACAAATGTGTAGTCTTTTAATATGGAAAAGTATATGGGGAGAGGACTACAAGTTGTCACTAAAACATTAATGCTTTAGAATGGGGGACATGGATTTGAAGACGCGGTGCTGATTTTAAGGCACCCATTTTTCGGTGGGGGGAGAGTTGTCACATGATCTGCATTTCTTCTGTCTCAAATGGAAGGATTCCCAGAGTGGCAGAGGACTGGGAATCAAATGTGAACATCAAAGGGGAGAGGGTAGTCAGCCATGACATCAAACAGGGCCTTCTGCCGCGTGGAGGCTCAGCGCTATCAAAAGAGCAGGCATGTTAAAGATCACTATCTGCTAATAGTCCACTGTCTACCCCTCTCATTGCCCCTGCCCCCCACACTGCTTGTGTGTGTGTGTGTGTGTGTGTGTCGCAGTGCACACAGCTCTCAACTCATTCAAGCTAAGGCATTTAAAAAAAAAGATTGTACACACCTGTGTCTAATAGAAAATATATGCCATTCTGGCTGATTCTGAACCTTAAGCATTATTGTTGTGGTTTGGCGGCATTGTAGTGTTCTGATCATAATGCATTATTCTGTAATGTCCTGGTAAAACACAGCAACTTTGTTCTCCATTGGACACAATCATTTTTCTACTATTATAGTTAAGTGTTTAAATTTGACCTTCAAGCCTTTAGTCATATAGTGCCATGAACAGTTACCGGAGGGAACTAGAAAAGAGAGAGCACCACGGGTACCTTGGCCTTAATGTGGTATGGTTCTTCTGCCAGTTCAGCCACAGGTCCCCTAATCTACAGGGGGGTTCCTAAAGTCTGGACACACAGGCAAAATTCATATTTTTAGTAAACAAATTTACAATTTTATTGAAATGAAATATTCATAAAATAGCATATGAAATCTGATTTAGTCTGTGGCGAAAAAATATAGGTAATTAGCGACATTTCCATCCTGTATGTCCACACTTTAAGGACACACTAATGTTTTTAAGTTTAAATAGCCTAACACATTTGCAACATTACAGCAAACACTAATTATTTCTATATATATTCTATATATTTCTATATATATTTTGCCCCACAGATTAAATCACATTTAATGTCATTTCATTAAAAAGGGGGTAACATTTTATGGATACTTCTTACAGTGTATCTAAATGTAACCACGTTTTACAGTATATGTAGCCTAAATGTACCACATGTAATATTGTATACTTACACATGTACATACCTTACTCCAAATGTATAGTATAGTGTAATTAGGCTACATAGTGTTACATACTATAACGAACTTTATTACACTGTACTTAATGATGTAGATACACTGTAACAGGGACCGTAAAATAAAGTTTAATCAAAAAAGGCATTGCAACAATGAAGAAACCGTATGGCTATGAATGTTATTACAGGCTTTTGCTATTACCTTATATCGCTTGGTTTTGACTACTATGTATCTTTAAATATGCTGTGCACAGAGATTCTTTTTTCCTGGGTTAAATGATGTCTATTTATTGTCTCGATAAGTCCATCATAAAGGATGCATTGATTTCTTTTTCACCACCTCAGCCCATAATTAAGAGGATAGGTTGATAGATCAGCTTTTACTTAATGGACCTTATGAGATGATGGAAACGCAGTAGCCTGCTAAAGTCCCGTACATCTACACCTCTCTGCAGATTAGATTTACATGATCCAAACAAGATGAAAATGTTTCATTCAATAAACCTAACTATATTGATCTGCGTTTTATGCGCATATTCCTCAGTTGACCCTCAGAAATGATCACAGTGTAATACAAATACGTGCATTTGGGCTGCCAGGAACAAATTTCAGTAGCGACAAGGTATCAGTCAAGGCTTCCCCAAAATGAATTTACTCATCTCAGCGGCCCCACCACCATAGACATGAGTGCATTTCAATGTGAAAGTATCGATGAGTCACTTACCACCCGAGTTGAACCACTCAAACGACATTAACGAACTGAAACCGGTAGATGGCGACTCTTCACGTACGCCTCTAAACTCTTCAAATGTTACCTTGTGGCCTAAAATTACTCATTTTGAGTGGAGTGTATCCACAGGCAAGATGGGAAGGACCTTCTATCGTGATTAGATTACATGGCCTACCAAAACTGGAAGTCTCTCACAGAGGTACAGTGTCCCCTATTTATGTAGTTAGACTATGGACACTGTCAAAAAATCGACACAAGCTGGGTAACGTTCTAACGGGCAACGGAATTGAGTACATTTGTTTTCTGACAAGTTATGTTAACCTTTTTGGGACTAGCAGATGGCCTGGGACTGGTATACTGGAGTTGAATTTTTTGCCACCGGTCTTTGGAATTAGGTGCTTGCAGTGTCATCCAGGATAAAACTTCAAAAAAGTAGATAAAAGGTCTGTTAATAAGCTATGAAGATGTTTTACGGCGTACTTGAATGTTCATTGCCTACTACAGAGAGCCTACTGTTTCCCCAGTGAGGTAATTCGTATGGCCGTGGTCCCTCCCCCTCCCTCGGCTGGCTCTGGAGTTTTGGGATGACGCCACTATCGCTCCGCCCCAGCTGCAAACTCAATCTTCGCGTTCATTTCATTCTTGCCCTCATTCCGCGCATACTTCGCATCTCTGTAGATACGGAGAAAATTAACGTTCTCATTCTTGACAGATAAAAGAAAACAAACAAACAAACAAACAATCTACATGCAATTGCCGTAAAGAAAGCCAGACCACTGATACAAATCAGACAGCTCGAAACTGTTCCAAATTTAATAAACCTAGGTGTCTGAGGTAAGTTTGTTTTATGAGTTATTAAGTTGTTTCCTTGCGAGCCAAAATTGTTTAAATTCGATTGAAGCATACAATACATTATTGTGGTTGATACATGTTGATATAAGAGTGGATTTTATTCATTGACACGTTCAAAACAGCAATAGATTTTTGACATGTTTTGTCGAAGCTCTTTCACTTTGTTAAGAACTCACTGTATGATTGTCATTGCAGTGGGGTCGCGTTACTAGGCTGTGGTGTAGAAATTAGTCTCAAGCTAAAGTAGGCGACGTTTAAATGGTGGGAAACCGAATTGGCCTCTCGCTCCTAATAAATGTATAATTTTACTAAAATTCATTCGCTTGCCAATCTTAGTTATACGCGTTTGCATTTGCTTCGACTGGGAACTGCCGGAGTGAGCAGGATACTTCGGAGAATAACAAAAGCGTTTGGGAGGACTTGTTGCACCCGTAGAATAGCCTACATCGCCATACGCAGTGATTTGATAGTGCCGTATAAATTTCACACTGTAAGTGATCTTTTGTCTCAAATTCTAAAGCTGCGATGAACTTCCCAGTTCTAGGAAATGAATATCTTCGCGGTCTCTAGAAAATATTTCTACGTGCTAAATTCATTTTAACGATTGCTTTTCCAAGTTGGCCCTTGATTGTTTTGTCCGGATCCATGATGGACGCAGGTTAGCCTACTTTGGGAAGTAGGCTAGGTTTCTGTCAATGAAGAAATCTGGGCGGTAGAAAGTCCACTGCAGAAGGAAGCCAATTGTTAATGATTTATACGCATGATATAAGCTTTATTATGATAGCTACAGGTTATGGTTAACCTGAATGTTTTAAGGTTTGTTTTTGGACTTGCAACATAATAATTCTATTTATTTATATTTATTTATGCATTATGTAGCCTATAAAAAATAACTGTCAAGTCTAACCTCAATGTTCGAAGGAGACTTGTACATCTGCTGCACTGAAATATGTCGCATACTTCATTGCTTGACCAAACCACTAACTTAGAATGCCATAAATTAAGCGTTAATGGTTTTAAGTTGTTGTAAGTGGATTGTGTGCGTTTAGCAGAGATTATGCAAGAAGTTTAATAAAAAGGCTACTTTACAAAATCAGCAGATCTGTCCAATGAAACGTCTGTGATTTGGTGTGTGATTTGGCCTGCTTACAGCATTCTCTTTAACTGTTAGGTCAGTTGAAACATTCTTTTAAAAAAAATCAGCTGGACTATTGTGTGATTGCCTTTTTACATTACATAGTAATATTTTTATTTTAAATGTAAAGTTCAACTATCTTTGAACAGGCGGTTTTTTAAAAGCTGGGATGAAGTGCATTGGTACAGTAATGCATATTCACTTGTTGATAGCTGTCTGCGAGCCTGGTGTCCATGAATTCAGGTTTGCTTAGCTGTTGCACAGTAATTAACAGATATCCCAGTGTTCCCGGCAAAAATAGGAGGAACAGAAAAGATGCAAAGCTCACAAGATTGGGTTACCTCAGGGAATGGAGGATTGTGGGAAAGTGGGGGAAGGGGGGGCGCGTATTGTTCTTTCTGCCGTTGAGGCAGAGGGCTTGTGGACTTATTGAACCACAGACGGCAGACAGGCCCCTCTCTGGTGTAGACATCTGGTTTAGTACTCTTATCCACCTGTAGGGAAAATGCAAATATGTGTGCGTGTGTGTGTGTGTGTGTTCAGCCCAGCTCTTCCCGCCTGGAAAATTCAGAGAAACAAGCGTTAGTGAGACTGCCTCTGCCACTCACTGTCTAGCCGGCCCATTGTTATGCCAGCAACAGGCGGTAGCAGCCAAAGCACCATATGGCTCATGTATGCTTCTATGCTATCTGTTAATTTAGCTTATCAGCAGTGTTCTAATGTTTTCAGGCAGTCTGTGCTGTGTCGTTGGAAAATGTCTCCCCACTTACTTTGACTCAGGGCTTCACTTCTTGTACAGCGATTAGTATTAGTGTTATTACTATTATTATTATACTGGGAGTACTGCTATTAGGCCACAGCATGGAATTATCACACCATCTCTTTGCTTCACTTTTACCCTTTTTCATCCTCCCTTTTCTGTTTTCTTTTTTCTTTTTTGTACCCTCCCCCACCCTTTTTTCACTCCTACACACACACACACACACTCACACACACACACACACACACACACACACACGTTTACTGTCTCTTCCCTCCTTTTTTCTCTTAGCCAAACATTGGCCTTAGCACAGCACATTAGAACATGCATTGGTCTGTTCCATTGGCCATGTAGTATACAGAGGCTCTTGGCTGTTCTCATTCCTTGAGACCCCTTAATGTTTCAATCTTATATTAATGGTTTTGTTGGTCATATATTGTATTTTTTCTTAAAAATATAATTTAAATTCATGCATTAATTATCAAGAGCTTGTTTTTTTAATAGTCATTTATTTTGAGTAATTATGTTATGCAAAGTAGCGTATCAAATGGCAAGTTTTATAATTAACCAAACCGTAATTTGGATGTTTTAACAACAAAGGTGTATTAGCGAGCTGGTGATGTCGTAGATTGAAATATCCCTCTTTCAAAAGGAGCTTTGCTTTTTTGTCTGAGTGATTCATTACTAGGATTTAATTAGCTGTTCTTTTGCATTGAAAGGGGGTGAAAAATTGCATCTGATTATTGAAAAGGATTCATTAACATATCTTGGCAACATCATGAATTCATTCCCCAAATATTTCTCTCACACTAGCATCTACAGATCAGGTGTCATTGGAGGTTTAGCTTTGTCAGTCTCTGCTAAGTTGAGCAACAGGTTGTCCTTCAAATATGTCAGCCATTCCAGCAATTTCTCTTTGTGAAAGCGCTCAGGCACTCATTACAGGGAAGTGCAGATGGAGGGAAAACTGAATGCTGTTCATTAGAGGGTTTTTTTGTCTTTTTGTTTTTGTTTTGTTTTGACTGTAGTTTCTGAACTGTTTTATGTCTTATTTCAGTTTATAATGTTCTCTGTGGTAACCGTAACTTTTGAGGTGTTGTGGTGCCCTGTCTAGTCACTAGCAGGAGGCTCCTGAAAAGCTATAAAAAAATGGAGTCTGTGACATAATCGTGAATGATGGATTTGTGTCAGGTCCCCTCTGCTTGATCACTTTTTGTCTGTTCTGCCATACACGATTACTAGTCTCTCCTCTGATAATCGTCACGGGAAGCGTGCCTAAACAACGGCTGAAACAGCCAACTCAACCAATGGGGAGCGAGAGAGAGGGAGGCTGTACGTGTGTTAGAGAGAGGGAGTATGTTTGTGTGTGTGTAAGAGAGAGAGAGTGTATGTGTGTGAGAGAGAGAGAGAAAGAGAGAGAGAGAGAGAGCACGCAGGAGGGAATAAATGAAAATTCATATGTAATGAAATTTTGGAGCGGGTGGGTCAGAGGCACAATGGAGCAGCAGGCCTGGTGAGCGGCGGGGGCACGGGGGGCAGCCTTTGTTTGCCGAGTGCAGGAACAATGGGCTGTCCTCAGAGGCAGGGCGGCGGGTGGGCCAGCACTCTGCCTGTGCCCTGAGGTAAACCATCCTCCCCACTCCAGCCTCCCGCCCTCCCGCACTCACAAAAGGGAAGCACGGTGTGGCTTTGCAGTGGTGTTGTTGTTAAGGGTGGTGGTGGTGTGGGCGTAGATGTGTGTGTGTGTGTGTGTGTGTGTGTGTGTGTTTAGGGTTTTTGTCAGCAGAGTTGTCTGTGGTGCACTTGCTGTTTATCAGGAGACGGGCTCTGTGTGTGTCTGTGTGTGTGTTCCTGGATCCTTACTGGAAGAGGATGCAAAATAAAAAAAGACTAGCATGGCAGCACTGGTATCAGCAAAATGCTCTGTCATGGCTGCCACAAAAATAATCAAAAAACCTCAGTGCCAACCTTTCCTGTCTGACTGCTAAGCCACTCCACAGCCGTGTTGTAGCTGTGTAGCATGGTAAAGAACTGTTGCATTAGTGGCAATGTTGCTACACCCAACTGTTCATGCTGTTCAGGACAGCAAAGCAACTCTGCCTTGCAGCAGAGTGTTGTCCACTGCTTACTGGCTCCTTATCCTTGCCCGATGAGAGAGAACTACAAAAACCACAAGTCCTCAGCTTGCTTTGCTGTGATTCTGTGGACGATATGACTCAGCGCTTGTGCCTCGCATCCACAAAGGCTCAAACAGTGCTGCCCTATTTCCTGGAGGATGAATGAAAGAGATTTTCCAGCCCATTTCATGTGCCTTGCCCGAGCAGGACTTTGCTCTGTGGACATGCGGTCATATTTTTTTTTGCGCTGGGCAAAAAAGAGGCTGCCTGCATTTTGATGTGGTTTCTTAAAAAAATAGATGACTGATGTCATTTTCACTGAGTAGGCAAAAACACTAACAGTTCTAATAAGTATGTGTGCGGTCCCTTGTAGATAGCGTCATGTTTTCATTTGGAACCAGTGTAGGCTTATTTTTTCCTTGTTATTGATCCAGTCTACCATTGTGCTGCTTGTTTAAAAAAAAACCTCCCACCACCCCACCCCGACTCGTGGGAAGTGCTGTGGAAGGAAGGCTCATCCTGTACTCATGACGAGCGCTATGCAATGCATCACTCATTAGATGAGTCAAGCCGCGTCACTAAGGCAAAACCGTGGAGTTCCAGTCAGAGTAGGAAATCAGGAATTGAACAACTTCCTCTCCTGCTGCTGCTGCTGCTCATACTGGCCATGTGGCCATATTCAGCTTATCTCCACCGCCTCAGAGTCACAGTACACTTGCACAGTTTGTGGTCAAAAGCACTAAATCATGAACACGGCATTGTCATACCCATACCCAGTGTTCCTAGGACAAAAGCCTCCCGCAAGTGAACAGGCCCTTTTGATGACCTGTCCTTGTCACGTTGGTCATAGTCCTGAAGTAGACCATGAGTGTTAAGAAGACCTGTTAACTTTGCTTTTCGTTTTCCACACTTTCTGAGACATTGTGAGGACTTCAAGGATGTTGTGCTCTTCGGCACATTCAGCTTAAGAAATCGTCCAGCCATGGAAGGTGAAAAAAAAATGCATGGTCTGTTAAGTTTTTCGTTTTAGTAAGTCCATGGAAGCCCTCAGTTAAGCTTTGAAAGGCCCTTTTTGCTGCCTGAATATAAAAACACACCACTGCACTCTACCTGGAGTGTGAAAGTAAGCGACAAAAGATAAAGATCTTCTTAGAGAGTGTGTCTATATAGTGGGGCCCTTTATGTACCCAAATGTACATTATGTACATTGCATTTCACCTAGGGAAGGTGAAGTGTCTTGTATTCAAACTGAAAAGAGAAAGGAAAACGCTTTTGTTACAACCCAGTTTGTCTCTCCTATTAGTTTGACGTGAAAGGCACATTTTTTTTTTCTCCTTTCGCCCCCAAACAGTTTAAAACACCTTCTCGGTATTCCATCAAAGATTGTGAGGATGCTGTGATAAAGTTCGTAGCCGTCTTTGATACCAGACAGTATCCCCCCAGTGCTAAAGGGCTCCAGGAGGTCGTGGGCAAATATTGGACATGCTGCCAGGGAGTTCACACTCATTTGAACACGCTGTCCCCTCCATTTCCTGGAGGAGGTATTGTTGGGACTGTGTGGGGATGGAGGCGCCCTGGGAAGATGTCCGATAATGGTTGGGGTCTGACTCAGCGAAAAAGAGAGAGAGGGGGGCAGAGAGAGAGAGGCAGGGAGAGAGAAAGAGAGAGAGAGAGAGATTGCTTGCTTCTTGAAGAATGGCAGCATTGAAGTGACAGGGGATTATATCAGGATCACAATACCTAGGGCAAGTTGAAGCGGTGGAGGATAGTTTCACAATATGTTGAGGAAGAGGGCTTTTTGTTTGTTGCTTAGCTCAGGCCACTGTGTCGGGCTTTGTTGAATGGGAATCTTTGAAGTGTCTCACTGTGCCGCAGCAATATGTCTCAAAGGAAAAAATGCGACATCCCTTTGGTCTTATTTACGGTGCAAGGTAGCCCTGCTCAAACTGACAGTGCTATTTCCAAATCAGGCCTAATAATTAAAGAAATACAAATTCACTACATAGTACCAGTATATGTTGTATTCTTAAAATTAAAACAGGATAAACACACATGCACATACACACTGTGTACTACTCTTGTTTTTGTTTTTTTGTAGAGCACGTTTTAATAGAAGATTTTTTTTCCAGTTGTATAGTAAAGCATTCCAGAGGTTTATGATATATTCTTTGAAATATAGGGGTATTTTTCCCGAGGGACACTTGTGGTCATATGCTATCAACAAAATGGCCTGAACGGAGCTCTGTGTGCAACACAGAATTACTCTCAGATACCAGAAAACCTCAGCGTATGCTGGAATTGGTTCTCTTGGAACGACAGTAGATGGAATGGATAAAGCTTTTTAAAAAGGTCTTGCAAGATATCTATAACCTTGTTTCCTCTCTCAGAAGTGAATTATGTTACTGAGTAGCAAATACTATAGACCAAAATGTTCTGTATTTATACAGCTGCCTACTTGAGGTGCATTATGAATCGACAGGTTTAATGTTCCGTTGCTAAATTTAGCCTATGGAATCAGTTGACCACTAAGTCTCTTATTTGGATGTTAGGTAGAGGAGATGTGGAATATCCCTCATACTAATTAATGAGTCATGAAGATGACTGGCGCAGGGCTGATGTGTCACCTCAGTCATTTCTGGTATGAGGTGACTGGACTGTAAGGGAGGGTTGCTGGAATTTCATTTGTGAATTATAAAGGGGGAGAGCAGAGTTTCATGGAGTTAAAAAAAAAAAACAACGCTGTGTAACCCAATATGTGATTCACAGCATGACATTTTCCCTGTGTAACCTCCCCTGGTTAAAGGTCAACGGCATGTAGTGTCAGTTTATGCTAGGGCTTCAAGACGCAGCTAATGTCACCCAGTTTGGGGACTGGCTAAACACTGGCTCTAAATTCTCCCTCTGCTTTGGCACCTTCCGTTTTAGCTTTGCGGTGCGCTAATTTAGCGCACCAGGTAACAGATGGGCAGAATCCAAGCAGCAGGTGATAATGTTGTGCGGCATGCTAAGGATTAGCGTTAGCAATACAGAGTTCAAAAATAGTATTGATGTTCCTTTTTACTAAATGCTTTATAATTTGACCTGAAATTCAACATGTTGGCGGTAATATTTTTAAAAAAATAAGGAACTAGAGACAAAATATAAATAATGCCTTGATAAGCATATGAATGGCTAATGTCTGCTGTGAGTAAAACCGTACCGGTCTTTTTAAAGGTGTCAGAAAAGAGAGGATGCTGGTCAAAGTTTATACCTCAGATTTATAGTCATCAGCTTTTTAGCTGTTTAAATTGTGAACTCTAAATCTGTGTAAAATAGTGAAATCTTAAAGTAACAAGAATCAAGTTCTTAGAAATTGTAACTTTAATACCATTTACATGGTGGTGTGTTGTGCTGTGCATGTGTGTGCGCGTGTACGCATGTCTTCGCTGAATCCACATTGATCTCCTAAAGCGGCGAGGTCTTTTGAGCGGCACTGTTTCATGGGTAAATTTATGGTCCTCTTGAGTGGAGAAAAAAATAAATGAAATAAGTGCATTTCATAAACATGAAGGAGACAAAGGGATGTGTTAATGGCCTGGACACTGTGCTAATGAGGACTCAGTGAAATGGATATTGGGGGCATTGTGGTGCTGACTCCACCGCTGTGAGGTCCTTTGCCTCAAAAGAAGAAGTGCCTTGCATAAAGGCAGAGGCAGAGGCGAATGCCTAGCCTTTACACACACACACACACACACACACACGTGCGTGCGTGCACACACACACACACACACACACACACACACACCGAGCCCAAGATGCGCCCACTGTTTCCTCATGCATGCCATTGAAATGCAAAAGCCTCTGTCTTGAAAGGAAGGGATTTTTTTTAGGTCATCCTTAATTGAATTTCCTGCCTGATGATAGACTAATAGGCCTGCTGGGGCTAATGGCATTGTACAAGCATTTCATGTCACTAGTATAATGCACTGAATAGCAGGGAAAGAATATTGTTACTTCTGTGATCATTTACACACGGAGGGGGACACATTCAAAAACCTTTCATTTTCTCTCATCTATGCCTCTCATCTCCTCTCGAGCATAATAAACCAAACTCATCATATCTATATATTGTTGCGCTGAATAGACTTTATGAGGAGTAATACGCCAGGCAGGCAGTGCTGGCAGAATTAAAGAGTGACGGACATGGTGCTTTGACAGTCAGGCAGGAAGAATGTCCTGAATGTTTGCAGTCATGTCCTGGTTACCTAGATACTACTGCCTTTTAAAATGTAATGCAGTTTTTTCTTTTTTCTTACCTTTCCTTTTTTCTTTCTTTCTTTCTCTCTTTTTTTGTTGGGAACAATACTTGACCCAGTAGTCTGAAGGAGGCCCATCATTCCAAGAAGACGGTTTTCGTGATCAGGTCACGATTTATTAGGTAGCATCTGCACAAGCCATATTCTTATCTAGTGCAGTAGTGTGTCGTCGCATTAAGGTGGTGTGTTGAATCTTTAGGCTATGCAGGACACAGACACAGGGTACAGTGTATTTCTATTAAGACATATTTTGGGTATTATTTACAATGTTTTTTTCCTTTTTAAATAAATCAATTAATTTACACAGAATGTACTTGTAGATGGAAAGGATAATAGTGGATCATATTTATATAGCATCATCATTAATACCCAAACTGCTTCAGATTGAAGACAGGGACCTCACCTCAACCACCACAAAAAATGTTGTTTTCTGATATATTTTCCACAATGGTCTTTAGGATTTTTTTGGAAGTGTTTGTGCGATGAAGCCGCTGGTTACATTTCAAGTTTGATGTGTTTAATGAGTTTGAATAATCATTTTTAGAAACTTGGGGGAAAAAACAGAATTTTCTATGCCACCTTGAATATTTCTTTACTCCTTTACATTTCTGGTGTCATGTTAAGCAGTGTTTATGCTCAAGATTTTACATTGGCATTTTACATCATGTATCAATTCATAGTCCAAGAAAGTAAATGAGTAATTAGGAATGCAACTGACAGTTTAATCAACAGTAAAAGTAATTTTTGGCTTCAGCCGTAGTTACAATGATTATTAGATATTTTAATTGTGTAATTGTGTAATTTAATTAATGGTGAGAACATCACTTGCCCCACTTTGCATATGAAGGGTGAAACTGTCAGTGTTAATTCCAGTGTCAGTATCTCACACGTCTGGTGCAGTATCTAAAAAGTTGGCATTTTTTTGCATAGAGTGCTATGTGTGCTCTTCTATTTTGTTTTTCTTTCTTTTTTTCATGTGTTGTTGCATAGCTTTAATGTTGAGTATGTGAACATTGCACAGTAACATGCCAGGGAATAACTGTATGAATTCCACAGAAACCGCTTTTCTCATCTGGTTAGATGTTTTTTATTCCAGTATCGTTTCTCTCTCCTGGTGACATTACCTTATTTA
>CM059268.1:26476955-26491955 GCA_030347295.1 Setipinna tenuifilis | reverse complement strand
TCCTCCGACCGCCACCAGCTGCGCTACCCCCACCCCCCCACCCTACCCTACCCCAGTCACTTACATACACACACACACACACATACACACATACACACACACCACCCCCCCACCCCCCTTTGCCTCTCCCTTCTCTTGGCCCGAATGATGTCATGGAAAGAGGAGAGATATTGTTCCTGCTTTTCCTTCAACTCTCAAGTTCAACCCTCTCTGTCCTCCTCTCTTTCTCTCTTTCTTGCCCTGTCATCTTTTGGTTTAAATACAGCAGAACATTTTTACCTCTCTGCTTGTGGTATGCACATTTTTTATACTACTTCTGTAACAAAAATGGGTGAACTGTAAGCACACATTTGTAAATGAATCACCTCTACTGAATGGAATGACCCTGCGACATATGAACTGTCTGTGTGTCTGTGTTTGATCTGTCATGTCTGTCATGTCTGTCTGTCTGTCTGTCTGTTAGCATTAGCCATCATCCTATTACATACCTTTGATACTGCAGCCCTGAGGTCCACATGCCTGTCCACCATTGTGCCTTGCAGTGGTAGATGGCACCACATGTGGTCCTCTATAGAACTGACCATAGCTGCATTCAGTAGTGGCCGGACAAATGGACTCCCATCTCACAGCGGGCAGTTTGTGTGTGTGGTTTTTTTTTTTTTCTTTTTTTCTCTTTTTCGGTCAGGCACTACTTTGGACATCCCCTACCAGGAGCAGTTAAGAAATCACCAGAAGGAGTGTTCGGAGATGATTAAGCCTGTTGAGCGCAGTTAAAATCGCAGCACTTTTCTCCTTCTCCTTCTCTCTCTCCCTCTCTCTCTCCCTCTCTTCCTCTCTCTCCCCCTCTCTCTCTCCCTCTCTCTCTCTTTCTGTCTCTCTTTTCAAGTGCTCGGCAGGTCAAAACGACACTCGTCGACAACATCTTAATTTGCTGCCACAGGTCTGCTAGCGTGTTCCTTCTGTGTGCCATGAAGCCATCTGTTTTCAGGGGTAGGCACAGGCCCAGGTATCTCTGCTCCCAAAGGCTGCCCAGAGATCTGTGTGTGTGTTTGTGTGTCTCACAGCTAAATGTGCATACACACACACACACACACACACACACACACACACAAGTGTACACACACACACACACACACACACACACACACACACACACACACACACACACACACTTTTACACACACACTCATACAGGTCCTGAGTGCCCCTCAACCCTCTTGCTCTCCCCCTTCCACCTTGCTCAATGCAGTTAATTAGCAACAGTCTCTATAGCAACTGGCTCTTACTTCAAAACAATGTGTAATTTTTTTTCCCTTCTTTTTTTTTTTCTTTTCCTCCCCCTGCTGCCATGGCTAAGCTTATCGCTGCACTGTTTACCTGAGGGGCTTTCTGCTGCTTTTGAGTCTCATTGGGCCTGGCGCCGTGCCCAGCTGGGGGGGAGGGAGGAGAAGAGAGGAGAAGAGAGGAGTGGAGAGAGGAGAGGAGGGGAGGGGACACTTAATTGTGAAGCCGATGAAAACCACAGCGACAGCTGCAGCATGGGCGCGCTCAGTAGCTCTCCTCTCCAGCACCAGGAAGTGGTGGCAGGCAGGCAGCGCCGACTTGAATGAGGCCGCAAAGAGACTCGCCGCTCTCTTTGACCAAGCCCCCCCTAGCCCCCCCACATCATCAACCCCCTTTGCAACAGTACAGTGCCTGCCTGTGTGTGTGTGTGTGTGTGATCTTTTGTCTTACTTCACCATTTTGTTAGTGTAAATGTCATTTGAAACTGAACCAGATGTCTGATGCCTAAGAAGAAAGGAGTAAGACGTTTCTAACAAGGAGTCTCTCATCTCTCTCTCTCTTTCTCTCACTCTCTCTCTCTCACTCTCTCTTTCTCTTACTCTCTCTCTCTCACTCTTGCCCACTCTTGTTAGGAATCCTTTAATCTAGTGTCAGGAGCCAGTTCTGTTCACCCCCCCCCCCCCCTTGCGTTCCGAATATCGGGCAAGTGCACATTGACCTATCAGGTCAATAGGGTGTTGGGGGTGGGGGGGCTCCTGAGGACCCGGTTTTCCCCCCTGTGAGGGCAATACATGAGCTATCCTCTTTACAGTTCCTCCAGGCTATACCCTACCCTTCTCAGAGGCCTCAGCATAAACATGACAGCCACATTATCTCGTAATTATCTTGTAATTTTGTCACGACACGTAGAAAGGTCATTGGGTTCATATTTGTATGTGGTTAATAAATTAGCAGGGTAGACCATGGTAGAATACATTCATTTACATCTTAGAAAGAAGCCATCTGTCTGGCAGCTTTTACATGCCGATGCCTTGGTTTTTCAGTTGACCTTTCAAAAGGTTTTTTCACATATTTTAAAATATAAAGCTTTTTTTAAAAAAAACTTGCCTGTAGAGAGTATTACGTGGACATTTAATCAGAACAGAACAAACAGTAATTGACTCAAATGCCCAGCAGAAGCAAACGACACACACACACACACACACACACACACACACACACACACACACACACACAGTCACGGCTTCCTCACAAATAAGACGGACAAAAGGGTTTGGTGCAGTTCCACATTTGCCTCATTCGAAACGGAGGCATAATGTTTGCCCAGGAGGGCGGCATTGTCTGGGCACAAGCTGTGAATGTTGGCCGCCTCCACTGCCCAAAGGGGAGTGCAAGCAGGCTTGTGTAAAAGTGACCAGGGTTTGGAGTCGTCCCTCGGCCACCCTTGAGCTATCTCCACAGTTATGGTATAGCTGGCAAGAAATAGCTACCCCTTTTTAGACAGACACACAAGCACACATGTACTTCGACACACCTACATGCACATACACACACACACACACGCACACACACACAAGGACACCCAAACATACACACCCAAATGCACCCATATGCACACACACACACACAAGAACACACACACACAAGAACACCTACATAGACACACATACGCAAACGCACAGGTGCTGGCATTTAGGTGTGTTTTTCATTCACTGACACACTGAACTGACACACACACACATATATACATATGCGCGCGCACACACACACACACCCCAAAAGTAACAGTGGGACAATGCCTTAGGCCCTGAAACGCACCCACCGTGCCAGCGGTGATGGAGTCTTTCACCTTGTTGGTCATGCGAACCGCTTTTGCCATCTCTGCTACATACACAGGGTACCTGTCTGGCCTTGTCTCTGGGAGGAGGAAAAAAAATACAGCATTCACCTGAGAGTTTATCCCCTTGCCCCCTTTGATTGAGAGCACAGTGACTATAATGAAGATGTATAAAAAGACTTGAAATGTTGGAGGGGAGAGAGTGCGAAAGAGAGGGCACATTAAAAAGCTGCGAGTCCTGGGGGTTCGGTCCTTTGTCTGCAGGTGTGCTGCGGGGAAGAAAGGTTGGGGTGCCCTCCATGAGTGCCACGGCACACCGCACAGCACCAAGGGGGGGTGGGGTGGGGTGGGGGGGGGTGTGCGGGTGTGGGTGGGGAGGGCGAGGGAGGTGGGACAAGTGCACGTGAGGGGGTGGGATGGGGTGGTGGATAGGGGGACGGGTGGTTGCCGTGAAAATGAGCTTTGTCGAGGACGCGGTACTCTTAGTACCGAGAAAGAAGGTCACCGAATCTAACCGGGAAAAGGACCTGCAGAACATAATGGCAAGAATGCCTTTCTTCAGGCACACATACGCATTTGATTTTTTGCAGAAGACCAGCCCCTGTATTGTGTGTGTGTGTGTCTGTGTGTGTGTGTCTGTGTCTGTGTGTGCGCACACCTTCAGGAACGAAAAAAAAAAAAGAAACTACAGTGAAATAACTAAATAAATAAATGCATAAATTAAAAAAAGTACGTAAATGTCAAAATCCCCGTGTGTTACCGAAGCGCGGGAGCTAGGCCTGACAAAAGAGATGGCGCTGCGTGTCCCTGCCTAAGTAAAATTGCTGTCAAATTGCAGCTGAGGCCAAAGGGAGTTGTGCCCTCCCCGTGGAGACCGCTAGCACTCTGTTTCCCCCACACCTGTTGCTGACGCCGACGACTCACCAGCGCTTTGGCTCCGCGCGCACATTTCCTTGTGGAAAATTCTGGAATAGTGACATGAGAGCTTATGTGTGTGCATGTATCTATGCGTGTGTGTGTGGGTTCATGTGTGAGTTTAGGTGTGTGAGGGTCGGTAGAGAGAGAGAATGAGATGAGAATGTTGGACAAGTTCCTCTGGGTGTGAGGGGTCTGTAAAGAGTGCGTGTTTGTGTGAGAGTGGCAGCATGTGTGTGAATGTCAGTGTGAGCGAGTGTTTGTAAACTGTGTGTGTGCGTGTGTGTGTGTGTGAATGTATGGGGGGAGGCAGGAGAAGGGGGGGTCTGTGGCCGTGAGCCATGAGGTGTGACCACGCCGAGCATGTCTGCACTCGTCCCCCAGTCACACTCTCGCACACACAGGAGAGGAGAGAGCGGGGATGAGTGTTGAAGGGCTGTGGGATTAAAAATAGAAACTAATATCGCATCACTTCATGGTTTCCATTCCACTGAGCCCAGCAGCAGTTATCGAACCTCCACCACCACCGAGAGCAAACCACCTTTAGATAAAAATACAAAAGTTCTGCATGTTCAAATTTCAAACACTTTAAATTCCTTTGCTCAAACTTCTTTTTTTTTTTCTTTTTTTAAGTGCGATTGTTCACGTTTTACTGAACAATCTCAAGGTTACAACTACCAATTGAAGGCCCCACTTAAAAGCAGATGGTAAACACTGAAGAATCTTTTATAGCAATCTCTGGCTTATATTTTAACATTCATTTCTTTTTCTCTCTGTCTCTCTTACTCTTCCTCTCTTACTCTGTCTGTGCTTGTGTCTTTCAAGGTGAAAACCGTCCCTTTCAAAATACTTCCTCTCCCACTAATGACTTAATGGTTTTTCACTTTGCATCAGTAATGACCTCCAAAAATACGTTTTTTTTTTTTTTGTTCTCTCAAAAGTCCCTACAGTCAAACTATACATGCAAGACCCATTTTACACCCCAGAAATCAACTGGGTTTGTCCTTTAACAAAGTAATCTGACTAGTAAATCAAACCAAGGAGTTTGAGTGACTGACTATAGTGAAATAGTCAAACAGGGTGGGCAGAGCCCATCAGACTGGCAGTGGAGTGCATGGCAGTGGCGCTTTAAAAACCCTAACCAGCTCAATTCAAATGGCCACTGTCACAATGCCAAGCCTTCAGACAGACCACAAGAGTAAGCCAGTATGCCAGGAAAAGGGACCGACTTTGTCTCTTTTTTTTTGTGTCCTGAAATATATTCACATATTACAGATCTTTTATGGGCTGCAGTAAAATTGTCAAATTTGCTGAATTTCAATTAAAATCAATAGCTAAGACCTCATTACATTTTATGTTCCTTTAAGTAAGTGGAAGTAGTCGTACTTAAAAAAAAAGCAGAGCCAAGATTAGGACTAACATTCAGTGAAGCCCAACCAACAGGGTTGTAGGCTAGGTGCATGCATAATTTAATGCCTTAAATCATGATAGAGGTTTTTTTTTATTTAAAAAAAGAAAAACCCTAATTTCAGATGGGGTTTTTCCCAAACAAAAACAACAACCCAATTTCACGGTGAGGTTAGATTTGCCCTCTATTTTGGTGAGGGTTTTGGGCAGAGTAGTTGCAGCCATGTTTTCAGTGTACATTTAGTGTCGTCTCGGCAGCCGAGGCAGACATAATGAAGAGAGGTCACTGGAGGTTGTTTGTATTTTCCAAGTGTGATATCCAGCGTCCTGGTGTTATGTTTCCAGCTCCAGTGCCTTGCACCACGCCACACCACCCTCTCCCCCTCCCCCCTCCCCCCTCCCTCTTACCCTCCCACCCTCCCCTCCTCTTACCCTCCCGCCCACCCCGTCAGGGCACAAACGAGACGGCCGGGCTAACAGGAAGCATGGCTAATTACTCCCATTAAAAGCCCCGCGGCTGTGGAGCGACGCCGCCGCTAACTCCTAATGACTTGAGCTTTTTTTCTTGTGCCCCGGCATTCAGCGTCTTTTTTCGAGGAAGAGAAGAAAGTCAGTTTCTCCTCCTCCTATCTCCTTATGTCTGTCACAGACACAGACACAGACACAGACACACACAGACACACACACACACACACACACACACACACACACACACACACACGCACACACACACACACACATACACATACACACTGACATAAACATAGATAAACACACACACACAGACACAGACACACACACACACACCAAGTATGTAGTATAGTAAATTAATTTGAAGATATAATAGACACTTTGACCTTTCCCTACAACAAGTATCAAGGCCATTACAGCTGTGGCAGCCTGTCCAGGTTTGTCCTGCACGGTAATGAGAACTGGAAACCCAAAGGGCTGCAGATTTTCTGTTCCTGTCGTTTTCATGAGAGCACCTCAGCCTTCTCTGCTCTCCTCTTCTCTCCTGAACCTCCATGACACTCACCTTTTGACCCACAAAATCAAACAATGTTGCCACAAGTAATGTCTTGACATGACCTCTTTCGTTTTTTTTCTTTTTTTAGTGCTGTTTCTTATTTTATGCTCCACGAGACTTGCTTATTGGGTTATTTTGGAACAGTGTGTGCGGTCTGTTTGAAAACAAGTTCAACACAGATTAGAGTAGACTGTCCATTAGAACTGCAGTGGAAATGGGGGGGGGGGGGGAGAAAGATTTAGGCACTTTAAAAGAAAGCAGCAACAAAACCCTTCTTGCTTCTGCTCCCTGCTTGGCAAGTGCCAGCCACTCATTGTGTGGGTCTGGCCGGTGGGCAGCAGCTTGCGTCTCTGCTGCAAGCTACTGGCCCTGTGCTCCAATGAAGGGCCCGTGTGGGGAGGCAGGGGGGTGTGAGGGTGTGTGTGTGTGTATGTGTGTGTGTGTGGGGGGGGGGGGTGAAGGCTGGCGGTCATTGTGATGTAGAAGAACAGCCTCCGTCATGGTTCCCCACCATCTGACTTTGGCCCTGAAGTCTCCCTTCAAGCCCCTCTATCCACAACCGACACCCTCCCAACCCCCCCCACCCCACCCCACACACACACACACATACACACCCTATACACCCCTCCCTTCTTCTCTGCTCCTCACAATGTGGGACATGAGGGGTGTCAAAATGTTACGGGTTAGGCCACCTACAATAGGCAGCTGGCCGGGGCCAGAATCAGATGCACGGCAGACGTCTGTGTGTGTGTGTGTGCATGTGTGTGCATGTGTGCGTGTGTGCCTGTGTGCCTGTGGGTGGGTGTGCATGCAAGTGTGTGTATGTTGCAAGAGCAGCTTTATCTAGTGGTGGAAAAGACAGCCTCACCCTTTGACTCCTAATACCCGTGCTCTCGGGGTGATACTTGTATTTTTGCCCGCTGATCATATCAGCCTAAGCTCCGCGACTTTGTGCCAGGGGGATTGCTTGAGCCCACCATCTGCTTTAGGCCGTTCGCCATCAGCTCCCAACCCAAAAAGGCACCATGTTAAAACAGAAGGCGGCGGGGGTGGGGTGGGGTGGGGCGACTTAACTCTAAACCGACCGCTAACTTCTCACACTTGCTTCTGTCTTACCACTTCATGCAACAGGAAAAAAGGCAGCTAGCTCAGCTAGCCTCTGAGACTGCTGCTGTGTGTAAGCTAATCCAGCCCTCAGATTGCTGTAGCTATTTATCTCCGCTGTGGAAACCGTTGAAGTTCATGATTGAGTAGCTGTTAAGAAACCCCACCTACTAATTTTCTTCTTGTGGTAAATTAGGGCGAGCAGTGGGAATGGTAGACTGTAAGAGCAGTCATAGCAGTGGTGAAAGGAGTAATCATGGAGTGGGTGGTTGTGGGAGTTGTAGTAGTAGTAGTAGTAGTAGTAGTAGTGGCAGTAGGAGTGGTGTTTGTAGTAGTACTACCAGGGCTAGTGGTGAGTAAGAACCCCCCCCCCCCCAGCTCCCTCCAACCCCACCCACTCCACTCCAGCCCTTCACCCCGGCCCTTCCCCTTTTTGCAGGGGACCTCCTGCTGAAAGGCTCCATATTGTTGGCTTAGGCCATTGTGATGCTAATGTGAGCCTGAGACCCTGGAGTCATCCATCATGGCGGGCGGGACGGCAGGGCCATTGTCCAGAGGATTTGGGGCTCTCTTTTTTTTTGCCCTCACCTCAGCTCTAGACGCTAGGGGCCTGGGCCCAGACCCCAGTGCATTTTGGGAGAGGTGGTGGGGGTGGGGGGTGGTGGGGCTAGGGGGGGGAGGGAACGGAAAGGATTAGGGCCGCTGTCACTGTGTAAATATGGAATAATCCCAGTAAAAAAAAAGTGGCAGTGGTACCGAGGATTTTTTAATCAATCCTGCCTCGACTTAATCAAGGCCTTGAGCGAGAACTTTTTCAGGAATTTGTTGTTGTTGTTGTGTGTGTGTCTTTTTAAGGTGTCTGAATAAGCAACATCTTTATGAAAAAAAGGGATTTACTTGCAGTTCAACAATATTACGCTCATTTCCGGACATGTGCGTTTTACACATTTTAAATCTGAGTTTGTTACATTGACAGACTCTTCAGATGGAGAGAAAAACCCAATCAAGATTTCACAGAAGGAACAGAAATCCCATTTCATGGCAGAGTTTGAGGGGATTAGTTATGGTTTAGCCCTGGCAAGGCTCCTGGCCCCATATTTCCTTTAAGATGCAAGCAACGACACTTGGAAATGGCTAATTAATTAGCTTTTAAGTGCGGATGTGTGCGTGTGCGTGTGTGTGTGTGTGTGTGTGTGTGTGTGTGTGTGTGTGTGTGTGTGTGTGTGTGATGGGCGTCTGGAGTGTGGGGCGGTTCCCTTTTTCAGAGGCCCTCTCTCTCTCTCTCTCTCTGTGTCTCTCTCTCTCTCTCTCTCTCCCTTCGCCTTCGACGTCCTGAAATTACTCGGTGGCGGCGGCAGTGGCAGCGAAGGCTCCTTATTTTCTCCCTCTCTCTTGCTCTTGCTCTCGCTCCCGCTCTCGCTCTGCTCTCCTGGTGGAGCCACATGAAGGGAGCCGTTGCGTGTGTGTGTGAGTGATCCACGAGCTGTCACGCCGCCAGATCCGCTGACATCATTGCCAGCCCCGCCGAGGCTCATGGGAGTGCGGTCGAGAGGGGCTCATTAAAAGCAGCCAAAAAGGAATGATGCAGGCTCATCATCCCCCATCAAGCCGGAGCGCTCCCTCTACTATTCTCCCTCTCTCCCTCTCTCTCACTCCCTCTCTCTCTCTCACTCCCTCTCTCTCTCACTCCCTCTCTCTCTCTCACTCCCTCTCTCTGTCACATCGTCTCTCTCTCTCTCTCTCTCTCTCTCTGTCCCTCTCTCTCTCTCACTCCCTCTCTCTCACTCCCTCTCTCTCTCTCCCTCTCTCTCTCTTTCTCTTTCTCTCACTCCCTCTCTCTCTCTCTCTGCTTCTTTCTCTCTTGCTCTCTCTCTGTCCCCCTCTCTCTCTCTCTTTCTTTCTCTCCTCTGTTCCCCTCGTCTCCCTCCTATCATCACCACCAATCAGCTAATACAGCCCAGCAACCAATAATCTGTGCCGCTACCCCTCAAGGTAAACAAAAAGCGAGGCAGGCACACAACACATGCTGCTGTCACTCTCCCTCCCGCGCTCTCCCCACCCTCTGACTCAGGGCAGAAGCTCGTCAAAGGACTGATGATTTTGCAAGTGTGTGTGTGTGCGTGTATGTGCGTGTGTGCGCGTGTGTGTGTGTGTGTGTGTGTGTGTGTGTGTGTGTGTGTGTGTGTGTGTGTGTGTGCATGTGTATCTGTGCGTGTGCGTGCCCATACGAACGTGTGTCTGTACGGGCATGTGTCTGTGTGTGAGCATGTGTGGGTGTGTATATGTGTGCAGGCATGTGTGTGTGTGTGTGTGAGCGTGTGCGGGTGTGTATATGTGTGGGTGGGTATGTGTGTTGTTTTTGCATATGACTAATGACAGAAGCCTGCCATCATCGCAATTGGCACAGCAGCAAAGGGTTGGTGGTGGTGGTGGGGGGGGGGGGGGGGGGGGGGGGGGGGGGGGCAGGGGGGGGCAGCCGGCGTTGTCAACGCTGAGTGATGGACCGTGGCCCCTGGCCCGCTCCGTGGGGGCTGCCTGCTTTTGTGGCCCTCGGTGCCCTCTGCCACAGTCCTGGCCAGGGTCAGGCGGGGTCAGGCAGGGTCAGTGTCGGTGCCATCCATCAGCCTTGTTTTGAGTTTCGGAGTGGCAGGAGGTCCCGTGCCCCCCCCCCACCACCACCCACCCCCCCATGGCAGGAGCTGTCCGCCCGCGCATGCCTGCAGAGGGTGCATTGCAAGGGCTACCACCCAACCCCTAAACCCAAACCCAGCCCTGCCCTGCCCTGCCCTGCCCTGCCCCTATACCGCTCCTCCTATACTGTGGAGACTTCACGACTATGATGATCACTCCCAAGCTCCCAGTAGGGTGTCTGAGGCATGTAGATGACTCTGATGGCACTAACATGCTTGACACAGATGTGACCACAGAACCCCTTGAAGCAGGGCTGCCTGCAGGTTCCTTCTTGTGGTCTCCGTTTGAGCCTAGGGTAAACTGGAGGAGAATCAGGGAGAAGGAGAGCGAGAGAGATTGAGATAAGAGGAGAGAAAGAGAGAGAGAGAGAGGTTGATTGAGATAAGAGATGGAGAGAGGTAGATTTGAAATGAGAGAGCGGGAGAGAGAGAGAGAGAGACATTGAAAGGTGGAGCTTGGGGATGGGAGAAAGACATTGAGAATTAGAGACGGAGAGACATCGAGAATCATCACAGAGACAAATGTTGAGAATGAGAGAATTAAAATTGAATGGACTTTTGGGAATGAGGAATGGAGAGACAGATTGGGAATAAGAGAGAGAAAGATAAGACAGAGAGACGGCCCTGTGTTTGTGACTCCTCCTGTTCTGTTGTCATAGTTCCTCAGGGGTTGGCCAGGTCTGACTTTGATGTTTGTGTGTGTGTGTGTGTGTGTCTGTGTGTGTGTTTGTGTTTGAAAGAGTAGAGGGGGGAAGAAAGGTGGGGGTCTTGTGGTTATCAGTGATTTGAGGTCTGAGAAACACATGACTGTGTAGATAACACCAACCCCTCCCTCTGCCCCCCTCCCCAACTCCCCATCCTGACTTGAAATAGGCAGCTGTGATTACAGGCCTTAAGAGACTGAGCTCTTTAAAGTTAGCCATATGAAAGCAACCAGTTGAAGGGCTTTACTGCATCACATTTGCTAACCCTTTTATTTATTTTTTATCTGTGCGCCATTCTGATGGTGCAGTGTGGGCCTATCAGCTTGCTGTAGCGAAGTCGGCCCCTTGTGCAACACACAAAAAAAGGGCCCATGCCTCATTTAACTCCCGGAAAGATCTACAGATTGGCGAGCATCTAGCCATGTTAACCTCACCAATGTCAGGCCTTCAAAGCTTAAAGAAGCACTGATAATAGTTTTGTGACCTCTGCCCATTGCTTTACACATGAAGGACTTTGAGAGTAAATTGCCTCCTCTTTTTTTATTCATTTTTTTCTTCTTCTTTTCTTCTTCTCAGGGAACAGTGGCGCATTATGTTTTTTGGGAAGTGGGGCGGGGAGGGGTTTGCTGTTTGTTGACCATTGCCGGACCTCCTCTCCTTTTTTTTAGTAGGGGTTTGGTTTGACGAGCGCAATTTTCTCTTCCTACGCAAAAAATAAATAAATAAATAAAAAACAGCCCGTTGTGATTACTTTACAAGCCTCATAAGTGTGCCCTCTTAGAAACATTGCAGGGGAGGAGGGGATTTACTCCCCAACTTTTTTTTTTTGTTTTGTTTTGTTTCCATCTTGGCTTCATTTTTTCAAGTTTTTTTAAAAAAAAAGAGTAAAACAAGGGAAAAGGGGAACGACAAAAAAAAACAGTGCTCCGGCCTCTCTCTTTCTCTCTCTCTCTCTCTCCTAAGGTTGTTTTGCACGCTTGCCAAGTCCCGCTGAGCGTGTTTTCAAGCTGCTGAAAAGAATGAATTATTCAGCAGTAAGCATGCTTACAGCTGGCCGTTTGGGGGCCCTTTTGATCTGGGAGCCGGGCGTCTGCATGAATGCCCGTATTGTCATGTTATGTGTACACAGTGTGTGAGTGATTGAAAATAGGGAGGCCCAGGGCCCTAGCCTGGGTAGAGATTACAGTGCAGGCTTGCCTGGCCGCACGGGGGCCCCGAGCAGAAAATCCCCAGATGCTGTTTGTTCGCCTGAGGTCACATGTTGCTGTGGCTCTCCGTGTGGCCTTAACAAAACGCTTCTTTAGAGGGGAGGGAGAGAGAGAGAGAGAGAGGGATAGGGGGAGTGAGAGGGAGAGAGAGAGCAAGTGAGAGGGAGAGAGAGAGAGAAAGGGAGAGGGAAAGAGGGAGGGAGAGAGAGAAAGAAGTAGAGAGAGAGGAGCCCCTCGTTCCGTACCCCCCCACCCCCGCCCACCCCCTTTTAAACATTGAGGCGCCCCCTCTACCACACCTGTTAGTGCTGTGTAGCTGAGTCAGGATTGTGTGTGTGTGTGTGTGTGTGTGTGTATGTGTGTGTGTGTGTGTGTTTACACAAGTGTGTGCCTGTGTGTTTCTGCACAACTGTGTTTGTGTTTGTTTTGACACGTGTATATTTGCCTGTGCTGTTGATCGTGTGTGCATTTTCTTTATTTATTTATTTATTTATTTATTTATTTTTCGGATACAGCTGTCTGCTCCCAACATGAACTGGACTTGTGATAAACGTCAGCAAAAAAAAATGGCTTACAAATTACAAATGCCTGAAATGTGCTGCAGATTATCAGCTTTCATTGACCATTTTATGAAACCCCCCTGTGCTTCTCATAAAATATAATATTCCATGGGCTTTGAACTACTCAAGATGGCAAATGGCTTCCTTTATTCAAGGTCTCTTTCTTTCTCTTTCTCTATCTCACCGCAGGTCGCAACGAACTGATCGCCCGCTACATTAAGCTGCGGACGGGAAAAACAAGGACAAGGAAGCAGGTAAATATATAATGAGCTCAATGTGTATGCACTCAACCTGTTACACACACACACAAGTTCAAGTTGGCACACATGTAGTCACACACAGTCACAATCACACTCACACATGAAGGCTTACACACACACAAACACAAGTTCAAGTTGGCACACACAGACACACACACTCACTCACACAGACACACAAATGCACACACACAAATGCTTACACACACATATATAGGCACACACGTACACACACAAAAGCACACACACACACAAATGCTTACACACACACACATACAAAGACACACACTGACACACACAGACAAATGCTTACACACACATACAAAGACTCACACACATACAAAGGCACACAAACACACACACACACACACACACACACACAAACACACACACACACACACACACACACACACAAATGCTTACACACACACACACACACACACACACACACAAACAGACTCAGCAAATGGAGAAAGAAAGGGAAAAAAGGAGCAAAAGGAGGAAGTGGCCTGCTGTATTTGTGAGGCCCGTGTGGCACATGTGCTGGGGCTGGCACAGGGTGGCCATGGAGGCGAGCGCTCTGCTCCGATATCAAAGTAAAGAGGGGCCAGGAGTGCACTCAGCCCCCCCCCACCCCCCACTATAGTGCTGCCTCTCAGGCAGAAGTCCTCCTCATGGCCACTGGCTCGTGTGTATGTGTGTGTGTGTGTGTGTGTGTGTGTGTGTGTGTGTGCAGAATTAATCAGAACTATTGCTATTTTAACACATACAGTATACATTTAGCAATACATCTAGCATTTATTGCAGTTTAGCATTTAGCATTTATTGCATATATAGATATGCTTTTGTTCTCTGCATCAAAAAATATTTGTGTAGTCAGATGAAGCCTTTAGATGTCCTCTCGCATACCAAAGGCTACTTACAGTCAGTGGTGGTCTAGTGGTGAAACTTGTCATTGTTGAATGACCTCATTAGTGTCTATTGTGAAGCATTTGCATATTTCTAACCGCAACATTCAGCAGCGTTACTGCACAATTTCCCAGCATCGCACAGCTCCACCGCTGCATTTCTCTGCTCTTGTGACCAAGTGGTTGAGCAACAATCCTAAGAAAAATGTCTAAACTTTAAATGTTAGGCTGACAAGTAGGACAGGAGGTAGAACAATAGTGCTGTGAGCCCCATGGGCTAAATCTGATGAGTGATGTCCTGGCAGCACTTAACACTGAGCTGAGGATGGTAGCTCGCTAAACCCGTCTATCAACTCTCCTCTCTCTCTCTCTTTCTCCGGCTTCTCGCTCTCTGTCCTCCTCTTCTGTCTAGTCTCTCCCTTCTATCTAGTGTCTCTTTCTGTCCCTTGTCTCTTTCTCACTCTTACTCTCTCTCTGTCTCACTCTGACTCTCACTCTCTGTCTCTCTCGCTCTTTCTAACTCTCGCTGCCTCTCTCTCTTTCTCGCTCTCTCTCGCTCGCTGTTTCACTCCCTCTCTCTGTCTTTCTCTCTATCTCTTGCTCTCTCTCTCTCTTTCTGTTTCTCTCTCTCTATCTCAACCCCTCTCACACTCTGTCTGTCTCTCTCTATCTCTCGCTGTCTCTCTCTCTTTCTATGTTTCTCTCTGTTTCTCATTTAAAAGTTATCACAGTAAACTGTCACACTATTGAGGCCCTCACTGGCTGGGTGCTGTGATGGAGCTGCCCTGCTTTCCGCAGGTCCATGGTGGCTCGCTGTACCCAAGCAGACACACACACACACACACACACACACACACACACATACACACCCGTCCTCCTTTGCCGAGCCCACTGTGGCACCCGCGGAGTGAGGGCACAGCCAGCTGAGAGGCAAAGGAGGGATGCCCAACGTGTGTGTGAATGTGTGTGTGCGCGTGTGTGTGCATATGTGTGTGTGTGTATTTGTTTCAAAGCAAGTTCCTGTCACCGATCACGCCTGCCAACTTCTGTCACACACACCAAAAAAAGCTGCACCCCCACCCACCCCCTACCCTCCTCC
>CM059268.1:26414455-26471955 GCA_030347295.1 Setipinna tenuifilis | reverse complement strand
AGCTCTGGAGGCTGTCAGAGAATTCTGGAGCCAAATGAAAGAAACAAAGTAATTGTTTAAGCATCAGCTCACCGCACAGTGATTGTGGTGTGACACTAACTGGTCTTTTTTTCACTCTCTAGTTCTGGCAGGGAATGATCTCCACCGGCCAGCCTGGATCCTCACAAGAGTGAGTATTTATTTAAAGTCAAGGGGGGGGGGGGGGGGGGGGGGGGGGATCCCATCTTGAAAATACAAATGTGAATCAACCATTTTTCTGAGCCAGCATATCCCAATCAGGAGTGCTGCTAGAAATGTGGGGCCCTATAAAAAGAACACAATTTAGCCCCTGATCCTAATTAGCTAACCAATCATCAGACATGTAGAACTGCTAATTAGTGAACTCACTTGTGTTAAGTGCACAGGCAGAAGGATTATATGGTAGGGTTTTTTTTATTTTCTGAAGCCAAGATCTCCACCTCTAAAAGCAACATCATGTCTGACTGCGTGCTGTCTGCTTGACTTTGATTCACAGGCTCTGTCCGATATGTACTTTTATTCACTATATAGGGCACTAAGTAATGCCAGTTAAATTGGCTGGTTCACTACCTAGTGTTCACTACTATATAAACAAGTGAACGTTTCAGAGTTGGTCAGAGTCAGTCCCATTGCTCTGTCAAAAACTTGGTTTGGGCGAATCGATTTCTAGCTGGCACAGGGGTGTGTCTCACAGTTCACTCTCTTTTTTTCATTTCAGCATCAAGCCCTTCACCCAGCAGGCCTACCCCATCCAGTCAGCAGTGGCCACTGCCATTTCAGGTCAGTAGTAGGTTAAAAAGGGGGTGGTTGGGGCTCTTATTTGGGTCTCAAAGAATGACTGTGCATATGTGTAGGAAAGCTGTTGCATGTGCGAAAAATATGTACCTATTGGTTTGGGTTACCCACTTTTATTTTACTGTCCCTGTTACATTACAGTAAGGTGCAGTGTGTAACAATATGCAACATTATGTACGTATTATACCTTTCCCATATGGTTAGAGTTAGGGATAGTGTATGTAAAGTATGTAAAGTGTTAGTACATAATATTACCAATAGCTGTTTCACTGACTGTGTGTGTTCGTGTTTGTGTGTCTGTGTGTGTATGTGCATGTGTGTATGTGTGCGTGTGCATGCGTGTCTGTGTGTGTGTGTTTGTGTGTGTGTGTGTGCGTGTGTCTGTGTGTGTTTCGACAGGTTATGAGCCCCCCTCCAGCACCACGGCCCCCAGCACTCCAGCCTGGCAGGGCCGCTCCATCGGCACCACCAAACTCCGGCTGGTGGAGTTCTCTGCCTTCCTGGAACAACAGCGGGATCCAGATGCGGTAGGCCACACACACACACACACACACACACACACACACACACACACACAGACACACACACACAGAAACACACACATGCTCAAACCCAGGCATTAACAGCACAACGCACTGATCAGAGTAAAATCCTTTGTTTACTGTGGTTTTATTTAATTCCGATACATTGAGAGGATCTTGATGCCGCGTGCGAAACGCAGCAGATGCTAATCATCAACTGCATTGGTTCAAGATTGCGCTCCACAAATGCGCCCCAAACTACACAAACATACACACACACACACACACACACACATACACACACATGCGCGCACACACATAACCCACCTATAGGTTTAAGTCTCTGCCACACCAACTGATTCATTGATTGATGTTCTTTTTTGACATTGTACAAATAACAAATAAATATGAGTCTTTGCACATTATGTTAAAAGGATGACACAAAAAAGCTCACAAAGCTTGTGGTCCATGGGTGTATGAATATGTCGTATGCATAGGTTTAATTGGTGTAAATGTATTAGTGGGACGAAACACACATTAGTTATATTAGTTAGTGTGACTGATACTACATCACAACTACTAATGCTGAAAAAGCATCTCACCATCAGCAGCCCCCCCCCACACACACACACTCACACTCACACACACAAACACTCTCTAACACTGGAGGCCCACATGCCAGACAAAACTTGGCTAAAGTCTCCAAAATCTCTCGAGTAGCTTACGAGCCGCCCCCCAAAACAAAGTCGGCCTCACTCCCTTAATGGAGCACTCGTCTCGAGGATGCTGCCGCCGCGAAGAAGAAGCAGCAGCAGCAGCAGCAGCGCGCACTCTCTCATGTTGACGTGGGCAATCTATCACTTTGTCAGCATTTCTATGTGCTTGTTTACCCCGTCCTGATCTTAAATGACAGCCACCATTAATCTTGTAAATACACTTTTCATGTGTCGTGAATAGGTGTAATCATTTTGTATTCAGAAAAAAATCCATAACACTGTAAATAAAAATCAGCGGGTCTCTGGAGTTGAAGGTCACTTTGAAAAACAACTACCATTCAGACAGACAAAAGCTGTGTGCCCGGCAACCGCTAGCTAGCATTAACTTCTCTGCTTCTGAGGTCGATGTGTAAATAAAACAGCTGGTGAAATGTAAACAAAGGTAAAAACGATATGGGGAACACCCCCTCTCCAAACTCAACACGACTGCTGAAATGTTTTATAAACCCACACACTGACTTGTGCGTGTGTGTGAATGAGAAGGGGCAGCTTTGTTTAATCACAGCGGCTCAGAATGATAATGTGCCCAGACGGACTCGGGGAGTCGTCAAGTGGCCTGTTTAGCAGTAGCTTTCTCCTCAGTCAGCACAGCACATTTACCTCTTTGTCTCTCTCTCTCTCTCTGTCTTTTGCTCCTTGTGTTGGCAGTACAATAAGCACCTCTTTGTGCACATCGGTCAGACAAATCACTCGCACAGCGACGCCCTTCTGGAGTCCGTGGACATCCGTCAGATTTATGACAAGTTCCCAGAGAAGAAGGGGGGCCTGAAGGAGCTGTTTGGCAAAGGACCTCAAAACGCCTTTTTCCTGGTCAAGTTCTGGGTGAGTGTGTCTTAACTGTCCAGTAATAATAATACTGTGGTGCGTGTGTGTGTGTGTGTGTGTGAGAAAGAGAGAGAGAGAGGGAACAAGAGACAGAGAGCGAGAGAGCAAGCAAGCAAGAGAGAGAGAGAGCAAGCGAAGAGAGAGAGTGATAGAGAGAAAGAGAGACAGAGGGAGAGAGCAAGAGAGATAGAGAGAGGGAGAGAAAGGGAAAGAGAGAGGGAGAGAAAGAGAGAGAGAGAGCATAGACAGCCCTACTAGGAGTCCGCTGGCGCAACAGGCTGAAGTACACAGGCTTTGTTTGAACACCTGCCTGGTACAAGGCATTCTGGGTAGATAAAAAAAGCCCTGAGTGCAAGCAGATGAACCCATTTCCCTGCGGCCTTTATTGCCACTCTGTTTACCCACTAGCGCCACTTTGTGGAACTTCAGGGTTACTGCACCCTCAGCTGAAGTAAAAAAGATGGGGCCTGCAAATCACTACTAGCCCCATTAGCAACTAGTATATGATGAGTATGAGGAGATGAATTGGCAATTTTGAAGATGTTTATGTGCTCATATTTCTTTTCCCCTGGGGCCTGCGTTTGTCTTTTTTGTTTCCCCATTTCGACATTTGCATACTGGCACAGACACAAGTGTGTGTGGTTGTGAGACTGTGGGGACTGAGCCAGCAACATCATCAGATTTGAGTTAGCTGCGGTCCACCCTGCAGTCACATAAATCGAATGTGAAATCGTGAGAGTTTCTAGGCAGCGTTTCAATTCCCCCTCATCTTTCTGATGGACTTCCAGCATTGTGTTTAACATGACTTTGCCTAAAGGTAGCTTGTTTGACTAGAACAAACAACTGTGTATTTGAAGTATATAAACAAGTGTCTACAATTTCCTGTTCAACAACAACAAAGCCGGTGAAAATGAATGACTTTTGTTGTTTTGTCAGTGTTATATAAAACCTGTAAACAGGACTACTCTGCTTTGTAGCGTCATGCCTCTGCAGCCAGCAGACCATCATGACCAATTTTGCCTTGTGCATAATGTAATGCGGTCTTGAGCATGGACTTAGTTCATAGGTTCTCCCACCAGGCATATAAAACACAAATAATACTGATCTGAGCTGCACATTATTTTATGATTCCTGTGTTACAGTGTGTCTACATCAAGTAACAGTGTAACAAAGTGTATAACACCAAGAAACGTATGTATTTACACTATACCTAGAGTAAAGTTTAGGATTAGGGTTAGTGTTGGGTACGTACAGAATAAGTACCTAATGTTGCATATAGTTACACTGTAAGTGTACCCTGATCTATAATACTGCATCCTCCCCACCCCCCACCCCCCATCCACAGGCTGACCTGAACTGCAATATCCAGGAGGACTCTGGAGCCTTCTATGGTGTCACCAGCCAGTACGAGAGCTCGGAAAATATGACGATCACATGCTCCACTAAAGTCTGCTCCTTCGGCAAACAGGTGGTGGAGAAAGTGGAGGTGAGTGCGGAGTGGAAACGTGGGTTACCTGCTAAAACACAGTAATACTGTAAAGAATTACATTGTTAGGCTGTTGTACACTTACAGCAGCAACACATCACAAACGCAACATGCAAATACAATAAATACTGTAAAAAAAACTGTAACATTGTAAGCAGCCCAAAACATAATAAACATTCTAAACATACCATTTCAGACAGCCTCAAACACAATAAAACTATACATACCAAAACACTGTGAACACAGTAACAACAATAACAATAACAATAAATTCTGTAAACACAACAACCTTGCAAAAAATACAATATTGTATAACATAGTAATATGATAAACACAATAAACACTGTAAATGCAATAGCTCTGTAACAGCCTCAACCCCAACAAACACTATAAACACAATAACACTGTTATAATAGCCTCAAAAAACCTGCAGTATGTTGACTGGTGCAGTAGCTTCTACTGAGAACACATGTTGTGAAGGCTTCTTGTTTAAGTAAAAACCCATGCACTTCAGGCCATATACCTGGCCATTGTCCCGTTCCCCTCAGCAAACAGAGACGAGCATGTCACTGCTATGTAAGGATGCTCTTTCAAAAGGCATGTGTACGTTTGTTTGAGATATAAAGCAGCAATGCAGTGTGTGTGTGAGCAGAGAGGTGCTGTTGAATAGCTGAATAACAGAGGATACAGAGACACACTCAGTTCATTAGAAATGAAAAGTAATTGATTCGAGAAAGATAAAAAAGACTGTTTCTGCTTTGTTGCTTTTTTTCTGAAGACGGTTAGGATTGCCGGAATGCTCTGCTGTGAGCAAGGAAGGTTTGTAAAAAGCATTGATTCTTCCTTTTTTTTTGCTCACAGAAAAACCTGACGGCACTCCTGGCCGTAATCAGATCAGGGATAGAATGAATGATTGCCGACAGTAGAAACATATTTTTTTCGAAAATGATTATTGTGCCTTCTTTCCCCGATCTCCTAATACTTACACAAAGCTGTCCTGACCTCCCTTCTGTTCTAGACGGAGTATGCGCGCTTTGAGAATGGACGCTTTGTGTACAAGATCAGCCGGTCGCCCATGTGTGAATACATGATCAACTTCATTCACAAACTCAAACACCTGCCAGAAAAATATATGATGAACAGCGTACTGGAGAACTTCACCATCTTACTGGTGTGTAAATTAGCGTGTGTGTGTGTGTGTGTGTGTGTGTGTGTGTGTGTAGATGTGTCTGGAATGAAAATTAACTTTGAAAAATATAAACCTTTACCAGCCACTGATAAATAAGTAATAAAATTTACCAGTCACCCAACAGTAAATCGTTATTTTGTGTCTGAAATCTACCAGCCACTTTTAATATTTTACCAGTATTTGGCTGGTGGCTGGTGGCAATTTTTATCTGTGTGTTTGTGTGTGTGTGTGTGTGTATGTATGTGCATATACCTACATATATGTTTATTTGTGTATACATGTGTTTTACTGATTGGTATACAACTTGATTTAAGGTGATCCATTAAAAAAAAATAGATTCCAGATTTGTGTGTGTACGAGTAAGTGTGATTGTGACAGAGTATGTGTGTGTATACATCTGAGATTAGTGTGTGTGTGTGTGTGCTTGTGTATTTGGGATGGAGTAAGAGGTGTGTGTGTGTGTGTGTGTGTAACTGTGGAACGTGTCTGCCCCATCGTTCTGTGACGGCGCATTAAGCAGCAGTCTGCTTGCTTTGCTCCCCGCAGGTGGTGACGAACCGCGACACCCAGGAGACGCTGCTGTGCATGGCGTGTGTGTTCGAGGTGTCCAACAGCGAGCACGGAGCCCAGCACCACATCTACCGGCTGGTGAAGGAATGAGCACACACCCGCACCCTCACCCGCAACAGAGAGAGAAGGAGGAAGAGAGAGAGAGAGAGAGAGGGATGAACAGATAGCCACCCCCCCCTCCTCGCGGCTCCTGCTGCTGAGGTGTGTGCCCTGACAAGAGACAGAAACCCAGGACATCAATAACACTCTTACCACACGGCCAGGGAGAGAGCACCAGACTCTCAACCGACACAGAACGACAGACAGACAGACACACAGAAAGATGAAAGGAATGAAAGCTTTTTGAAAGACTTGAGAAGGTTGCATTTCTTCTTCTTCTTCTACTACTTCTTCTTCTTGTTCTTCTTTTTTTTATTTGCTAGTGGCTGTGCCTCTAAAGGAAGACCCCCCCCCACACACACAAACACACACACACTTCTCACTCCCCCATCCACAACAAAACACACACACACATACACCCACACAAACACACACACAAACACACAGATGGAAGCTTTTAAAAATGTCTTTTTTAATTCTGGTTACAGAAGGATGGCTTCCCCTGTCATTGATTTGACTATTACTGACAATTAATATTTTTCATCGTCTTTTTAAATGTACCTTGTGTAAGAGTGCAGCGGTTCAATGGCGGTACTGTTGTTTGTTTGTTTTTGTCGTTTCACTTTTATTTCTTATTGCCTTTTTTTAAGAAAAAAATAAGTGGCTCCATGTTTTTTCTGTGAATAACTAGTCAGTGTCTGTTGGTTGTATATGGTTTTATTGCATAGGATAGGAGAAGTACCCACTCACTCATTCTAATCCACACTGCCATGAAGAAGCTTACTTGCAAGAGGGGGGAAAAAATCTTTGCGTACAATCTTGTCCCCCAATACAATATAATAACATTAAGAAAAACTCGTAACCTAAACCATATCGACTGAGGACAGTTATGTTTGGTGTTACTTTTTTTTAGACTTAGTGAATTGACCAAGAAATGTATTCAATGTGGATATGTACAGTATATATAGCAAAGGCTCCAAGAAAAGATAGACAAGCACACTTGTAACAATTCCTCACCCATGCTACTTTGAAAAGGAAAAAAATAGTAATTGTTAAAAAAGTAACAGCAGGAATGAATACATTTTAGCTGTCAGGTTCAGGTTCAGATGTATTCAATTTACAGAACAGCACAGTAACATTAGCTGTAAAAAAATTATATATATTTTTAATGCCTTTTAGTGCTTACTAATTAAGGAAAGAAACAGTCCTGGCTGTCATCTGCAGGTGTTGGCACCCGCCACCCCCCCCCCCCCCAAGTTGTTGTCTACACCCCTGATGAAGGAGAAATTCCAGATTCACAAAGCCTTAACCTAGCGGGTGTGAACTTATTAAAGCTGTGAACTCTTTCCTAAGCTGGAAGACTTCCTCTGTTGTCATCTCACAGATCCGTACGGACTGAAAACTACAGAAACTGCCAAAGCAAAAGTAGTGTACAGTGCCTTAGCGTTTGCCATCTGGGCCTGCAAGCGACATTCAGGCCACTAAGCCCACTACCCCAAGTTCGTATGAGTAGTTTCAGTTAAGGCTTGTGTTTTTTCAACTCGTCTTTTCTCTGACAAACAGCGTCCTACATCTACATAGAATATATTTGTGATTATGTACAAACAGAGGCATAGAATACGAAACATAGGTCTATACAGGTACATAAACTATTTATAAAATGCCATCAAAACTAGCCTTTCTTCTGTACGAAAAAATAAAATGACCAAAAATTAAATTTTTTTTTTAGATGTCAGTCCTTCGGCATGTCTGAATGTGTGCTGTAGCATGACAAGTGCCTTAGGATCGGACCCTCCAGCTTAGAAAAGATGGTGTTGCGAAGCCAGAAAACCAAAAAAAAAGAAGAAAAATGCAGTTTAGGGAAAGGATCACCATAATGCCTTCTTATCATCAATTTCCTTTTTTTTGTCTTAGGCACTTGTGTTTGTGTTTTTGTTTGGAGCTAAACACAACTTGCTTAAATTTGAAGAACCCTCCAATTAAGCTTATGCCAAGTATTATATAGCTACAAAAGGAAGCTTTGAGGGCCTGTTTTAATTTGGCTCAGATGCATCTAACTTGTCTGGAAGTTGAATGCTACAAATTACAGCACAAAATACGCCAAACATGTCAACACCAACAACAACAGCTGTCATACACGATTCTATTGCTGATAGATTCAAATCCGCTAGTAGACAATACAAAACAAAAGGCAGCTTTGTAGGAAACCTGCACACTACTTACACCCCAAGACAATAGTACTAACCCTGGCCAATCCATAACTGAACATTTACTACACGAAGATAGTAGAGAAATATGGATGTTTCAGTGTTGACAAAAAGCTGCCTATACCCTCCAGTCATATACAATCTCCTGCGCAACCTCTCCCTCAAACACAGATCAGAATGGCAGGTTTCATCATCTTCCCAGTTTTAGTAATGGATATAGGACATTTTCTAACCACACGACCTGGTTTATTGCAACTGTCTTTGTTGTTACTGGACGTGGTGCTGTAGCATCACTTAAGTCTTTTTCATTCCTTTGTCTGGAGATTTTTTTTTTTCTCACTTTCCTCCTAAACTGAAAAGCTCGCGAATGTGTGTGTCTTTGTAAAAGATGAATATGTCTTTATCTTTATATAGCGTGAGATTTCGAACCCAAGGTTACACCGACCCCTGCACTGCTGGTACACTAAACAGGCCAACTGCATCTTTTCAAAAGCGTTTAGGATACCTCCGCAGTACTCCAGGATTAAAATACTCTTTTAATTATTGTTGCCATTTTTTTTTTCTTATATGATGCATTCTTCGGGAAATAATATTTTGATAAAAAAAACGGACATTATTAAAAAGGACTCGATATGCTAGCAGTATCCAGGTTGTGTTCTCGTTTTTCTCTTTTGTCTGTGGTTAGGTACTGGTACCTTTATGTTACGATTTGTTCTGTCAGTGTTGAGATTGAGCTGGAGTCCTCTTTGTTTTGAAAAGCACTGTAAGAAGTATTGGTTTTTGTGCTGAAAAAAATGCAAGGTGCTTTTGTGTAAAGAAAATTATGTATGTCAGACTTCTTTGTACAAATGTTAAATATATTTTTTCCTTTTAGATTATGAAGATGGAACAATTGTGGTGTGTGTTTTCATTGCACCCAGGTGTGTGACCTCTGTAATATTTATGTGTAAAATGGTAGAGCATTTTGTAGGTTTCTAATCCATTTGTCAAAATTATTCAAGGGAAATAAATTATACTCTATAAATTCACCTTTAAAACAGTCAATTGGCACACATTTTCTAATAAAATATGGGAACACGGGTAGAACAGTGACTGTTAAGGTTGCATACTTTCTGATGAAATGTGCCAGAGAAACTTCTCTTACATATGATCATGGGGGTATTCTAAGTAGGGGGTTTAGTGACTAACCCTGATAAGTTAACCCAGTGAGGTGGAAATCTATTAGTAGAAGAGTCATATAGCCTCATGCTTCTATCAAAACAAAGCCACAGGGCTCTTATATTAGAAGGTTTACCAGTTGCTTACAATTAACATACACATATACAAGTAAGTGACCAAATCTGCTTCCTGGAATACATCTCATATCATCAGCCAATGTATGCTGCCATACAAAAGCAAAGCACACTGTCTGCATTTCAAACAATGCACACTAAAAGAAACATCTCTCAAAGAAGTTAGGAAATTTCAAGATGCTGCCGCTTTCCAATGCCAAAAAAGAAAGGTCAGCTTGCCTTAAACTGGCAGGTACACAACAGTGGTAAGTGTTCACAGTAAAACAGGGTGGGCCATAGAAAATGCTTGTATCTTGGATTAAAAAAGGGACATACCAAATACATGTATTACATAATTGATATACAAGAGTTCAACATGTTATCTAGAATTTCTGGTATGTCTTACAGGTAGTTGGTGTTAGTGACACTCACATTGCATTGCATTTTTTTTTTACTTTTGGGGTCCATGCAATTGAGGGTTGCCATTACCAACTACCTGTAAAAAAATGGCTAAATCTTAAACTGCCACATTACAATCCAAGATTCACATATAATCCATTTTTAATCACAATGTAATATAATAATTACATAATATTACACTTAGCAGACACTTTTCTCCAAAGCAATTTATAAAAAGGAGGACATAAGCTAACGGAGACGTAGAGGAACACAGAGTAAGGAGACTACCTTCATACATACAAGGAGATGCACGTGCCTAAGTAAGTTTCCCAGAGCAGGGACACTACAGGCACACATACTTCCTACACAGGCAGAATTATACAAACATGAGGGACCTAGGGAAAGGGTTAGTAGTTGTTAGTTTTGCTAGTTTTAATAACTAATAAATACTCAATTAATGTAAAGACTAAGTAAATTTGCTGACTTGCTGCACTTACCTTAGTGTGTTACTGGGTTTGGCTATGTAAATACTGCAGTAAAGCAAAAGCAAAGTACGATAAAACCTATAAAACCACCATATTTTGCCTGAATGTCAAAATACAGTATTGAAATTCAATTCACTTTAATCTAATAAATCATACACTTGGTAGTTTAATATAGTGTGATGCTTAGCCTTGGTCAAAACACACAAAAACACTGTTTTTCTCAGTTTGCAAATACTGCACTTTGACTTTCTATTATAAAATAATCTCTTAGAATAGGAAGACAGTCTTTATTTGCAATTTAAAGTTTTACGAACCACCACTAGATGGCATTAAATACAAAACCATCACATCCACGACCAGCTACGTTGTTGTGAACCGGGTCATGCCTATTTCGAATGGGTACAGTGGCATCAGAGATGATGTATTGGAACATACAATTTACGACCACATATATTCGATGTGATAAGTATGTATCATGACTTTAATGGATTATTATTATTATTATTATTATTAACAATTATTATTATAAAGTTGTTAGGGAAAGTATAATTTATACTCCCTTAGTGTAATCTCCTTGTGTAATCTTTGTTGTTTTCAGATATTATGATCATAACCTCCAGTTTGAAGGTTTTATATTGGTTTTCATCAGCAGAAGTTGGCTTCTCTTCAGTGTATCCAGATAAAGAGGGATAAATCTGGCAGGGCTTGATGAAGTGATCTGATTGGTGCATAAACGTGGATGGAAATCTGCATCGAACCAATATAGTCCGAGCGTAATCACATGCAAATCCTATTACTGGAGTTGAATAGAGGAATGTGTGGTCTGGTAACCATAGTTGCAGCCATGTCTTTAATGGTATATAGGGTAAAGACATTTTTGTTACATCACTTGGTAAGGAGGACATTTCCGCAGCTTCTAAGTTCCTCGAAGGATCAGAGGGCAATGGTGTTATTAATTGGCTCAAACCTTAAGTGCAGATATTGTGGTTCCACTCCATTCGAAACCCCACACATTTTTTCTTTTACCCCCTGTCTCCAACAAATATGTTTGTAACAATACACTGACTGATTAAGTCGAAGCATCCAGGTGTACTGCCTGTGGCTTTATCTGTCAAACATGTAAATTAAAAAGTTAAAGAAAAAGTTCCTCTCCAGCATTGTCAGTTCTGTAGGAGCTGTAAGTAAATTAATTCCAACTTCATAGCTGTTACATAGACATACCTACAAAAATAAATATTAAAATCAGTCTCTGCCAGGTGTTTGTTATGCTGCTTTGAGTACATTTACCTTTACCCTGCGTGTGTGGGGCCCTTTTGGCAGGTCTGGCTTGACTATAAATCAATGTCACTAACAATCATGAGAACCTAAGTCCCCAAGCAATGTTACCCAACGAAAAGCTGTCTTTCCTAAATTGAACCACAAACCACATAAGGAAGTGTGTTGAGATTTATGTAACACTTTTAAGGCAGTGGTTTGTTTGTTATATAGGCATATATTTGTTCCTGGAGGTTTTAATGGTTGCTCTAGGGTTGCCCTACGATCTTAAATTAGCCTTTGATGGCTACTAATATTGTACAGTGTGACTAATGTCCATTCCGCTGGCTTTTAACACTGGAGCATATGAAAGAAGGGATATACTGTACAGTCAATTTGTTACCGTTGTCCTAGGAGAGGGCTTGGGTTGCACCCGCGGTGTCATGTGATCTTTCGAAAAAGGAGTAGGAGGAGGCGGGGTGTTTGTGCAGATAGAGCGTGCTGTTTGCTTGGGTTCTGGCAGAACAAGTTAGCAAAGCTGACGTTCACATCAGTGGGAACGGGACACTTTACACTCACACAAGTGGACCGCTGCCATGGGCTCTCTGAAAACAGACAACTTCTGCGCCTGGTCGCTGGGAATAAGCTGATCTTCCAGACTGAGGAAAATATACATTTGATAGAAATAGAAATGCAGACTTCATGAGCGGTGACTAAAGATGAAGTTGATCTCAAGTAAACGCACGTCAACTTGCTGGTTGCAGTAGGGGTGGCGACGTCGCCGAAAAAACTGTTAGAGTCTTTTTTGGCCTTATGGTGGATTCTGAGGCCAAAATGGAGGCAGAAGACAGCAAAATATCTGTTTGGGTGTGTAGAGAAGAGAAACTTGTCTCGGGACTGTCGAGACGCACCACCTGTGCTGATGTTGTCAAGGTGCTCTTGGAAGACCAAAACCTGCAGCAAGGTGCCTCCGCTGCTATGCTGTCCGGTGCCCCCCAGTCATACTGCATTGTGGAGAAATGGAGGGGTTTCGAGAGGATCTTACCAAACAAAACCAAAATTCTGCGTCTCTGGAATGCTTGGGGAGACGAGCAAGAAAACGTGCGGTTTGTGTTGGTTAAGAACGAGGCATCTTTGCCAAACAACGGACCGAGGAGCGCTGAGGCGCGCGTAGTTCCCAGTAAAGAGAGCCCGTGCGCTTACAAAGGGACTGCGAGAGTTACGATGGCTTTTTCGCAGGAGAAACAGCGGCGTATTGTCAGAAAAGCTTTTAGAAAGTTGGATAAAATCAACAAAAAGCGAGAGGTGGCTGTTGTTTCCAGGGATAAGTCATCCGTAGAGAAAATGGAGACTTTGGTACACCTCGTAATTTCCCAAGATCATACGATTCGCCAGCAAATACAGCGGATCAAAGAGCTGGACAGTGAAATCGAAAAGTGCGAGGCCAAAATTCATTTTGACAGAATTAAAAGACACGGCATCAACTATGTCCAGGATACATATATGGTTGATCAGGGTTCCGAGACGGAGTCGACTGACCAAGACTTGCCTTGTTCCTCAGAAACTATTGCACAGTTTGAGGAATATGCGTCAAGGTGCGAGGAAGTTATCAAGCTCCAGGAGGAGCTTGCTGAACGAGAGGCTCTACTGGAAAATCTCACAGGTGAGATCCAAGAAGAACTAAATCACCGATGGATGAAACGTAGGCAAGAGGAGCTGTCCAATAAAGACACTGAGAGTATTGCTGAAGAGTTGGCTATCCGAGTTACTACGGTCGCTCCCCAAACAGACGCCCCTGCTCCAGAGGTAGACCATTTGTCAGAGAATGAATTGCAACTTGAAGAGGAGAGGGTCAAAACGCAACTGGACACAAGTTTGTACATTGGATTGCGTTTGAACACTGATTTGGAAACTATCAAAAGCGACTTGGACATGAGCCAGGAACAGTGGGAGGCGAAAGAGAGGGAACTGGCGGCTTTGTTGGAAAAAGTGGACTCGCTGGACGTAGATGAAGTTGAACCTGTAAAGGACAGCAAGGAAGATTTACCTGTTGTAGAAACCGAAACGTTGCCTTCAATTGAAAAAAATAGTGGATGGGTTGAGCAAGCAAGGGGGCTTTCAAAGAGCCGAAATACAAACGATGATGACTCAGACACAGGACTGAGCTCTATGCACAGTCAAGACTCGGATAACACACCTGTTTGCGAATCTCTTGTGTAAGGAATTTGTATCTTGAGCGTGTCATATCTCAGGGAACTGTGTCTGATAATTCCAAAAGGCAGTTTGATTTTCTGTATCAGCAAACTCGGCATGCAATTGTACTGTATATGAGTATGGTCGCCCCATAGGCTACTGTAAAGTACAGTTCAGTCTAGTGAAATAGGTTAGCTTGTACTTACTGAACAGTAGGTTAACTAATTACTCAGTGCATTTACTCACTATCGTAACTCTTGATCAAGTGTAATTGATGTGTAAATATATGTAGATTAATCTTTTGAACATGTTACGTCCTCGTCACAGTCAGATTATTTATTGGAGGACTGTAGTGTTAGTGTCAACACTGACGAACTTGGCTTTTAAAAGATACTCACTCAGTCACCAAACCATGATGCCGTTCGAAATATAAACAAACATTTACCATTAAAGTCCGATTAAAGTATACAAACGGAACTGATTTCATTCATTTCGTACGTTAGTCAAAGACCATCACTTTTGTCTGCAATAATGTATCTCTAAAGACAGAGAGAGGTGATCAAAGGTATTCCGCACAATTTAAAAGGAATGTCGTCAAAGAAATGTTCGTGTCATGCATGGCTGTATTTAATTACTCATTGTTCTGACCTAGTGATGCGGAAACTGAAGAAAAAACCCACTGCATTATACACTGATTTGCTTTGAGGTACACAACAGCACATTAAGAGTAGGATTTGACTGAGGTATAGGGCCTAAATCTGACTAAGTCCTTCAGTTAAGCTATAGAATAAAATGTAAACATTTTGCATGATGAGTATGGTCTTTGTTTTTGGGGTTACCAAATTACCTTAGAGTCCATCAGGGGCATGTATGATCCCATACAATACTTTAAGTGTCATGATATAATATAAAACATCCTTAGTTAGTATTCTGTAAATGAGCACGAAAACCAACAACAGCAAATAGTTATTCTCCGTTCACTTACTTACAGAGAATACTAAGATGTAATGTCCTTGTTTTGGAGTCTGTTTAAGCCACACTGTGCAGGCCTAGGTTTAAAAAAAATCCAACTGGACATCTGGCTGTAAACAAACATGATTACTGTTGTGTCTACAGCTGGAGAAAGGATTGCTATTGGATGTAAACATTCTCCAAACAGCACTGTCAGCATTTCAATTCCTTCACAAAGGAAGCATGTCCCAATAATTCTTCTAACTTTTTAAAACTAATACACTGATTGCCAAAAAAAAGACACAAAATGGAAGGTGTTATGAAGCAATGTGTTGTTGATGAGGGCTTGTATGCCTTGCTGTGTGTGAGTGAGCGGGTTTGTGAGAAAGACTGACATTGTAGAGTTTCCCATGAGTAGGACATAAAAGTGTGATTAGTTGCTTGGGTGACTTAGCTGAAGATAATCATTTATGTGTGGGTGGGGTGGGGTTAGGTGGGGGTCATGGGCTAGGCCCTCTCTCGTGCACTTTGTTGCTCTGTGGTGGAAAATAGCCACTGGAGCAATAAAACAGCACTTTTAGTCCATGGACGTGCATTTGAGGCAATCCCTCCACAGTCGAGGGGATTTAAAGCACCAGGCAAAACATGAGCTGTGACTACAGATACAGTGTTCACGTTTTGGATTGCAGATTTTGTTGTATCTGAAACATTAGCAAAATGCATTAAAGAGGTGTTTTTTTTTGCAAGGGACGGGTGTCAGGGATATTATTACACAAAGCCAGTCATCCCTCACCATGGTGGGAATACACACACACACATCCACGGAACAGTTCGTAGTCACCATCTGGACTAAAAGAGAAACTTTTTTTAGTGGATTTTCCGAGAGCAGGCTCAGTGCGCATCCTGTGATTAAAGCAGATGAGCAAGTGAAACCACGAGTGGGTGAACGGGTGGGGGATGGAGCTGGGGGTGACTGGGGGCAGAGGTTTGCACGGGACAGACATGAGGAAAGCTGAAGAGCGATTAGGTTGGATTGAAACTGAAATGTTAAAATAGGGAAATCTCTATTCTCTGTGCTGACTTTGGGTGATTGTGGAGACACTAAGTGAATCAGGCACCAGCCAAGAGTTCTATGTGCAACAGTAAGATGAATGTGCACTCTCTAAGGCAAGATCAGCTGAAGAATAAGTATGTTTCATATGCAGGTCATGGGACACCTATAGGATTTCATCTAGGATCCATCCTCATTACTACAGCTACATTGCTGAATGGACAATTTCTATACGTTTTAGATCATAGATATTTCAGCCATTATGTAAAATGTAAACACTAAATACTTTTTAGCATCTACACCTAGAGGAACTTGCCTGGGTAATTTGAAGTCTAGAAAGTCTTCATTAAAGGTACTGTTTTTGGTATTTCGAAAAAGATGTCATAACTTTTAACGTACCCCACGTCCCCTGTCATAGACTGTCATTATCAAAAAATATATTGCCAGTTGACAATTGTAAGGAAAACACAGAAATAAATCATGCTGCCAAGCACTAAAGCATACTTGGCTCCAACCCAAGAAGATACACATGAAAACAAACAGACTGATATCACATGGCAGCACAGTCTTTAAGTGTTTTAGCATATATCTTGGGATATCTTCCTCCTGAGTGAAGATACTGGTATGTTCACATGAGGATAAAAATCAGCCGAATGGCTTGTACTTATTGCACAGGTGCAATAAAGATATGATCAAAGTATGCTTTTGAAAAACAAAACAGATGCACTCTGGTAACACACACACAAACACACACACACAGCATATGTTTGAAAAGTTATTTATTTGCATTAATTACAGGGAGAGAAGTTGTACCAGTTTTAACCTACTTATTTCCATCTGCAGTCCCCAGGCAGGTGAGATCACAAAATATACAGTAGAAACTAAGATGATATGATGAACACACACACACACACACACTGGTAGCACTACTACTCCGAGGAGGGGGAAAAAAAGGAAAACGAGAAAAGGGGCATGCTGCAGAGCCTGGGACCTGATTGTGTCTCAGCTGGAGAGGGTTCTTTGGGCCTGGCCAGTTCCCCAAAGACATCCCTCAAAGGACACCCCAGGCCAGGCTTTAGCAGTCCAGTCCAGTCGTAACCACGCAGGGCAGCCTTTGCTATTTTTATAAGTTAATGCAGCTCCACTCCACCTACTGTACAGCTTTGATAACCCCCCCCCCCCCAACCTTTCTATTGTATTACAATCAGCATAAGAGCCATGGATACGAGATAAGCGTGTTTAATAAAACCCTGTGACATTGTCCTCACAATGTTCATGTTCATATAACCCCCTGTGTGTGCACTGTGTAAATATGACAAAGCATTGGTGGATTGGCCAAAATCCAGTACATCCATCTCTTAACTGCAAAGTGCATTCTGCAACATTACATCTGGCTTCTCATGGCATCTTGCTATTACGTTTAAAGGTCAGTGTTTTGTGTTGTTTTGATAGCTTCAGTAAACACAAAAAGTCAAGTTAGTGCAGCATAACTTAAAGTGTAAACTAATTCAGTTGAACCTAAATAAACTCTTCATTAGAGTTGTCTTACTCACCTCTGTTCTTGGTCAGGTATATATTTCACCATCTAGTTTTTGCTGATGTGATAGCCTTTACAGTTACAGATCAGCAACATGATCCTGGGCACAGGATTGAATTATTTAGGCTCGCATTAGTTTATCCAACCCAATAAGGTTTAATTAAGCCAATGGAGTAACTCTTGTGAATGAACAGTGTTTAGGCTTGCATTTGCAGGTTAGACCATGTTAACAGCTGCCAGGACACATCTCAGTCAAAGTAGCATATGTAAATGTATAAATCACTCCTGAGACAGAACTCTCCGTATCTTTCTATATTATGACTGGACTTGAAAAAGCTTAGTCATGCTTCCAGCACAGCCATCCACTTCACCATCAGTCAGAAGCCTACTCTCAGTCCTGGGACTCCCTGCCACCGTCAGGCCCAGACCAGCCACTTGCTAGTTCCCCCCCTTTGGCCTCACCCCTGGGCTGGGTTGGTCACTGTAATGAGACCCTGCCCAGAGCCATTGTGTCACGGTCCATCAGGCCCGACAGCATTGATAAAGCCAGGTACCAGTGTGCATTAATGACCCCACGCCCACCCGCCCACCCCATCAATTCTTCAACAGCAGCAGTTTGCGAGGCTGGGACCTTTATCACGCCACGTCGGTTAGGATTAGCCTAGGGGGCCCTCAGTAAATGTGTCACGCCACTCCCTCGCCATGCGTCCACACATGTGCACACATGCTCACAGACACATACACACACCCCAAAACACACACACAGACATACCGTACACACACACACACAGATACACACACAGCTGCAGTCAAGTCAAACCTGAGCTCCAGTCTCATTTGGCCGATCGCACCGGGCGGCCATCCACATCAAAGCCAGACCAAGCACCTCATCTGTCAGGGCAGCTCGTTAACCAGACAAGCGATATGCGGGGAGCAGCTGAACACATGGGCCGAAAGCAGCAGTGCCGTTCCCCACTGTAATGTATACGTGTCTCAGAGGGAAAAAATATGTTGGTCCATTTCTGTTGGATTAAAGCCCAGTCTTGTAAAATGGGGACAGCCTGTGCGGTGGTGGGTACAGTGTGTGTGTGTGTGTGTGTGTGTGTGTGTGTGTGTGTGAGACATACACCAGACCAGTAGCACTAGCGCGCACACACACACACACACATGTACTCTTTCAGCCATGGCATGTGAGCTTGCCCTGAGTCTTGAATGTCAGCTTGACAATGTAAGGACCGTGGAAGACAAAGGGCAAGGAAGAAGCCAGGGGTTAAATAGGGCATAAAGGGGCCAACAATGCCACGTTCTCCTAGGCAGAAACATTGCATAAGCAGCTGATAGCACATGCTAGTGCAGCCATTATGCATATGAAGATCTGCATAACAATAATGCTGCAGGCATAAGACATAGGTAAAATACATAGTCGGAATTCTTCAGGTGTCATACTGAACATAGCTAAACGCAGAGAATTTGAATGCTACAGGCAATATAGATACGTAAATTTACATAGTTGATTATAATGGTAACGATTATATGCATACGAAAATCCATATGGTTGCGTAGGCTTAGCTACAGGTGGGCCTGTGCCCACCCACTTGTCAATGAGGCCCACCCAATCAGAAGGCTACCCCTGATAGATTGTTTGAAGTCATAGTAATAGTAACCCATGTTGTTAGGGCTAGGGTTTTTTAATGATTTTTTTTGGACCCACCCATTTTATGATTTCTGGCTACGCCCCTGTGTGGGTGTATTGCTACAGGTATTATACATAGGAAAACCTATAACAGTTATAACATAAAATCCTTCAGGCCATAAGTGTGTGATGTGGGATGATTTCAGCAGATAGGCGACGGAGCAGTGGAGACGGAGCTGTCAGCACCTCACACTTACACAAACAGTGAGACAGACAGACAGACCTGTTTGTGCTTTTCTCACGTCTGTCAGTGCAAATATGCATCGTGCAGAGGCCAGGGCATGCCCTCGTGACTCTTGGATGACAACAAGTCGGCCATGGAAGCAGGAGCCCAACAGAGTAATTACACAGATATACAAACCCTGCGGTGTGGTAATAATAATCCCTCTTTGTCTATCCATGCACCCATGCTGACGCACAGACACCGAAGCACCATTGCATAATAAAAACCAGGAAATAATGGAATAGATAATGCAGACTGGTTGGTAAACAACACTGGAAGTCAAACGTCTACACATCCACCAAAAATGTGTTACTTAATAGGAAGTAAACATATATTATATACATTATGCTTCTTTTCATGACATTTTAAAACTATGCAGGATTAATTAAAAAAAACCTTGGTAAGCCCTTTTTCGTAAAGTTAGGTTTTAATTGACTATGGCATGGGGAAAGAAGACTGCCTTTATGGCCATGTGAAGAGATCCTCACTTCTCAGATGGTGGCGCCTGCTTGTAACGACCTGCTGATCTTATGTTGACTTCCTTCAGTCAGGGAAGCGTGACTGCCTTCTGTTGACATGGGAACACAATCTCATGCATGCATGTCTCCAAGCCAGTAGTAGTAGGACAGCATATCTGGATGACGCGAAAAAAGTTGCCGGCCACAGCTTAAGACCTGAGCTGGCTATCTAAGTTGTGTTCCCTGGTGCTGTGATTTTTAGCAGGTGAGGAATGGGAGTCGGTCCAGTGTGGGGTTATACATTCACCAGAGCAAATATATATTCGGCTGGCTTCCTTGACCTCACGCTCCACAGCTCCCACAAAGACAAACAGACCTGTGTGGCGGCGATGCATTTTTGCACTGGTTGACAGCTCCTCTACAAAAGCTGCGGGCTGGCACACAGAGAAGCCCAGCATTCCCATACAGGGCTGCCATAAAGATAAATATCAACCCTATGAATTAAAGAAAGTGATTTGTTGCTGTACGCTTGTTTTTGGGTTTTTTGTTTTTTGTAAGCCTGCTTCTCACAGGAAAATAAAAACCTTTCCCATGATCCACAACATAACACTTAATTATCAAAGTCGTTTAACATAGCACAAGCACTGCTAGAGGGAAAAGCGTTGTACTAATAAAACAGGTTTTCTCCTGAATGAGTTGAAGCACTTGCACTTGAACACAGAGTTCCTCTTACCAGCAGTCACTAGTTATGCAAACCCTTAATTAAGGTATGTTAATGCAGACCTCTCAACACACCAAGTTTTCAGGCGAGCTGACCTTTTAGTATTTATTGGATGGACTGGGACTTGGTTATTTAACCTTATGCAATACATTAGTACTACAAATGTATGCAATACCCTCACAATGTAACCACATTCAAGCTAAAGATCTAGTTGAATGGTCCTACCAGGAAAATTCAAGTTACCAATGAAGACAAAGTTAGATTTGAGTTACGTTGAGTTTAAGTTACGCATGTCAAATACCTATTTCTGGTCATTTGAAGTGAAAGCAAAGTCTACAACCTTGCACATTCGAACTTGGGTGAAAGGGGAAACGGGTGACGTCAGAGTGCACGGCTCAGAGAGCAGGTCAAGTTTGCTCCATTCAGACGGGCCGGATGCAAAAGGCCTATGCTCAGATTTAACGCATCCCAGCCCATGAATCCCAGGAAGCAGATGGCACTTCTCCCTTTTCCTGCTCCCGCTTACCACTTCCTCAGACCTAATGAGAGACAGAGAGAGAGAGAGACTGAGAAGAGGAGGAGGAGGACAGGGGGAGGTGAGGAGAGGATGGGAGAGCTTTACTTTTCATGAAAAAAGGAATAGGAGGGAGTAGCAGGAACAGGAGGGAGAGTAGGAGGAGGTGGAGGAGAAGAGAAGCTTTTAGCCTCTGGCAGTTAGCCTGGTTTTCCCACTCTCTCCTAGATGAAACGCCATGTTGGGACCCATGTCTCTTGGAGGGACAAGCATTTGCCGGGGTTGCAGTCTGGGAAGTCTGTCAGATAGGACAGATGTTGCTGTGGAATTGACATTGATGGGCCTTCAAACATCACCTAGAGCAACGAGAGAAGAAAAAAGGTTGGGGGAAGGAGGTGGGGGGAATCGTTTGTTTCTACCTTCTGTAGTGCGAGAGCCTTGTGAGGAAAGAGGAGGCTGTCAATAATTAAGCCTCCTCCGCCCGCCTGCTCCTGTACATGCAGATGTTGGCAAGGCTTTAACGAGAACTCCAGGAAGCCACTTCCGACAACAACCCTACAAAAGACAAATTGTAACCCACATTGGTGCACATGCATGCGTGCGCGTGTGAGTCACAAAGTGGACCTGAAGGTGTATATTTCAGAGTACTTCACACAGCTGGACCAACCAAAACATGGCCACGTCACCAGAGGGGAGTTGAAGTCTGAGAATGATGAGGGGTTATGGGAAATGAGATCAAATGGAGTGTACTTTTAACAGGATGCTGCGGCTGAGTGGTAATACATTACTTACCTCAAATGACGTGTCTCCCTACTGAAGAAAAACAAATGACAAAGAGTAGGAGGAACCAATCACAAAAACAGAAAGTCACTTAGACTGTCCAGTGAAAGCTTCAAGCAAAATATACGCTCATGATTTAAGCTTGAGAAAGTCTTTTTTTCCAGACCAACATGTGCTGAAATTAGTCAATTCTAAATGTCTGTGAATGTGATCTTTTTTTTGGCCTGGGGTAGTGTCTACACTGCACTACCCCCTCCTCTCTCTCCCGTCACCTCTGCCTTTGATCCTGAACTACCAGGTTTGGGCTCATTACAAGGGCAAAGGGTTCACTCAAAGCATTCCAGCACTTAATAGGTCACTAATAGATTATTTGGAGAGAGGACGGGGGGAGGACCTGGTATGCATGGTCACAGATAGGGGGAGTGACTGACACCTCACCTAAAATTAGTCTCTTGAAAGTTTACCTCAGTGAGTCCCTCAGGTGCTCTGAACCACACATTTTTTGTTTTTAAAGGCTTGTTGCCACAACAGCTTTGTTTAGTCATGTCAGTCCTTTTTTTGGTCCATGCGGTCCACTTATGCCAATAGTATTCTAAGGAGAGGATAGAGTTCCAAGCGTGCAATATTTTCTTCATTTCACAGCTGTTTTCATGTTTGTTTGTATGGGGAAAATTCAGAGAGTGTCAAACCACAACCTCTGAATTTAAAATTACAAATCACATCTAATTCTTCTGTAGAGGGTGTGCGGGCCAAGTGCAGTGGTGACAGAACAAGACGAAGTGCATGTCTTTCACTGCGTGCCACGGTCGGCCGCATGGCTGCTTCTAGAGTGCGGTGCAATGCGACGACTTGAGTGTGTGTGTGTGTGTGCGTGTTTGTGTGAAACCTACACCGGAGATAATTACAGGAGCTGAATGCCTGTGCAGAACACCTCGGGACACACCCTGACTCATGCGAGAAGCACAACCTGTGTCTCTGTTTAACGTCTCCGCCGCCGAACCCTCCCACCACACACACTCGACACGATCAAATCAACGTGTGGGATCGGGAGAGATGCCACAGGATTTAATTGGCTTGTGTGGGTTGACTTAAATGGCATGCGATGACTGGTCACAATTTCAGGAGGGCGTATCAATTTAAAAACATTTTTAGGTGACGAGACTGCTGAGTTTATGCCAAAGCGGAAACCTTCAAATAGTTTTACCCCAATTATACTTATCAGTTGCTATGAGGATGTTGCATAACCTTTTACTATACTTACCATGCAAGCAACCGTATCATCAATATATCCTTTCCACTGTTAACAATAGCACTGAAATGTAAATCTCTAAATGACTGCTGAGGAATTAAATGGTTTTAGCATACAGGAGGCTGTCACTAAGCGCAGGATATCATTAAGCACTGCAACTCATAACTAAGCCACAAACATAAATAAATGATGACAGACTATTAAAAGGGTTGTTAATGTTTTATTATTGCAAACCGGTATAAAAATATTACAATAAAACCAGAAGCTTGCTGTGGCATATCATAAACTGGAGTGGCATACAAAAATAACATATGGTTATTTACAGGCAGCGTCAAAGTAGACCTGCTCAAAATGGCTCCCCATGAATTAATAAATGTGGCCATATCTCTAAGTGACTTCAGGAACACTAAAATATCAGATATAAAGGCACATATAGATAAAAACACAGCTGAGTCATGCTGAACAAGCAAAGTGGAAAATAAAAAAAATATATGTATACACCTGATGCTGTGGCCTTGCCTTTGACAACATGGGAAGAGATAGAAATACTGTTTATCTGTGGCGTTTCCACCAGAATAGTCATCCCTGCAGCAACTCCCCAGCAGTAAATCTCTTCTCAATGCAACACCCACTCCACCTCCCCACCCCCACCCCCCAGTCCAGCTCTCTGCACATGGCAGCCAGCCCAGCATAAGTGCTCTCAAGTGGACCTGCTTGGCCCCCAGGGGTCAGTCCTCTAGTGGAGCCAGCCCCGGAGCCTGCAGAGAGCAGAGTAGAGGATTGATTTCAGATGGGAGAGGGAAGTACCCAAGGGTGCACAGAATCCAGTCCTTGGTCCGAGAAGGCTGGAGAAGGCTGGCGTCTTGATTATGTGGGCTGCCCTGCTCCTCCTATGGTGAGGTGACAGGTGAAAAGGGAGGAGTGAGAGAGGGGCAGGGGTCTCTTCCTCCCCCTGCCCCCTTCACCTCCTCTCAGATGAGTTGGGACTCTCTGATCGTCATCCCGCTGTTCTGCTCATCCTGAGTCTCGTGTGGGAGAATCAGCATCCTTTCAAATCAAAATGAGAAAAAAAAAACACACAGAGGATTATATAGGTCAATCAGTATCATAGTGGGTTGGAACAAAAAAAGCATTTCCGGGAAAAGGATTAATATCATTTAAAAAGTGGTATTTGGGCATCGGAACCACATCTTTATTACGAAACTTTTTTTTTTATCAGAAACACCAACAGAATGTGGGCATGTGGGATGCAGAGTGATAGAAAGCGGGAGAAAACATTTAGTGAGGAAAGTTTGTCTGTTTTCTGTCAGCTTACTAAACTCAAGTGGATTTACATCACCGCACAGCAAAGATAAGCATTCTGCCTGGCTGCCCTAAGTAAAAGCCATTCAGGCGGGGGGATAAAAATAAATAAAATGGAATCAGTTCTTCTTCAACTCTTCCCTGAGAGAAGGAGGGGAAAACAAAGCCAGAGCGTACGTTAAAAGCATGAGATGCTTGAAACGGCTTCCACCACCTGAGGCCTTAAGAGCACTTTACCGCGCCGGAAAACTGGCAGGGGACGGTGAATGGGGTCGCGTTTCTGACGTTTAAATGCCACCGCGGCGTCACACACTAAGTGCCACTCACTGGTTCGGAAGGTGCTGCCTAAAACACTATTTCTTAAAAAAAAAAAAGGAAAGAAAGAAAAGAAAAAAAAAGGAGGGAACCTGTAACAGCACTGCCCCAACCCCCCAAACGCCACCCCCCTTAAGTCCCACGTACATTATTAAGAAGGAGAGCAATGTGTACACTATAGCAAAGACAATGGAGGCCTTATTTGCCACCGCTCATTAAAACGTAAGGATGGCCCAGGGGTAAAGAGGAACAGAAAAGGTGCGGGGGGGTTTAAAAAAAAAAAAGAAAAAAAAGAGGAGAAGGATCTCATGAGGGAATACTCAGAGGCAGGCACAGGATGTCTGGAGGTGCAGGGGATGGAGGTGCAGGGGATGTTATGTTTTTGAAGCAAAAGCAGAGTAGGTCTCGTGGCACTGGGAGGCTTAAGGGGGTTAGTGTTGGTGAGCTCCCACAATGAAATCAGTGCAGCACTCGGTCAGCGATAAGAGACAACTTGCACAACTTCATGACAAAAACCAAACGCATGTTACTAATCTCATATTACAGTTACATTATGCAATGCTCCGTGATGGCGATAATGACTTCTAACTTTTTATCCTGAATTAAAACCACCACAGAAAGTCCCTTTTTTCTGCATTACGGTAATGCACAGACTGTTGTGCACCACTGTCTGCCGACAGCTTGAGCCATATTTAAGCACATTTCACACAAATGGTGCGTAGATCCCATCTGACAAAAGCGAAGCGACGGCGAGATGTTTTTCTGCTCTGTTGAGTGGACACAATATGGGCTCCACAGAGACTCTACAACAACACACGCCAACCGACTCGGCATGCACTCAGATTAAAACTCTTACTGCCACAATGCGCTGACCATACCACTCTTCAGTGTATACAAAAAAAGATCCTGCAACTGCCCTACTACCACCACCACCACCACCACTACAACCACCACCACCACCACCACCCCCCCTCTCTACATCTCATCGTTCCAACCCCCTGCTGCCCATTATAAATACCATTTCTCTGAGGGATGAAAGAGCCTGTGGTTTGTCGAGAGCGGTTTTGCAGCATGTGCAACAGCTGCTGCCCATCGTATCCCTACCCAACCCCACCTCACCCCACCCCTCCCTCTCCCCCTTCCCCTTCCCCTTCCCTCCACTGTCAGCCTCTCCATTTGCTCTGATGGAGATTACCCTGAAGAGTTTATCCACGCTGGATTTAGCCCTGCGTCTGTGCTACGAGGCGCTAAGGCCAGGCTAAGGGGCCTGTGAAGGCCGCGCTGAGGTGGGACAATGGGGCTTTCTGCTTGGCCTCAGACGAGGGCAGGAGCAGAGGCAGTGGCGGTGGTGGTGGCGGCAGCAGAAGCAGAAGCAGCAGGTATGGCGTGACCGGTGCTGCCTGGATAATCCTGACTGGCAGGCCCCTGCCCTGGTTCCACAGAGCACCACACAAGCAAGCACTGCACATCTTTCACAAGGGTTGAAAGAGATTGAGGAGGGGGGAGGAAGGGGAAGAGGGGTGGTGGTGGTGGGGGGGCGGTGAGATTACTGCACAGGGTTGATAGAAATGACATCAAACGTCTAATACTAGGTCGACAGGAGGAGGATCTCACAAGACTTGGATGGATAACAGCCGTGATATTGTACTCCTCCTTTTCCTGATTCGCTAATGCTTCCTGCCTTCTACTTTCTCAGACTTTTTGCTTGTGTCTGCCAGTCTAACATTAGGAAGAAAAAATAAACACCTGTTGAAGTGAGGCTAGGAGTACACTACATGGCTGCCACATATGCAGTATATTCATGTTGAATTTCGATATGGAATTCTCTTACGTTTATCTGGAGTAGATTTCTAATGACAAAGTGGATTAGTATCCTTTAGCCTACACCACCAAGCAAAGTGGTATACAGCATTTTCCTGACTAATGTTGTTGCTTCCATCCACATTACTACAACAAGAAATCCATGAGTAAGCACTGGGCAACCATTAAGGATATTTGCCATGTTTGCTTTTCATAGACAATTGAGAAGCTCAAACTACTTGAACACTTGCTGTTATCCTGTGCTTCTCTGTGAAACTCTCAGTTTCAATTACTGAGGCTTTTGTTCCAGCACACAGTTACAGGTACAGAGACGCCAAAAAGTGCAGGACCGCATCATTCCGAGCGATAGGTAAACAATTCACCCAGCTGTCGACAAAGGAGCCTTTGTGACCCACGCATACAGTGAGCCACTGGCTGAGTGTGACCTGGATGTGAAGGCACATGAGAACGAGCTGCAAAGCACTGACCCCTGGGGGCAGGGCAGAGGTGAAGCCCCCCCCTAGTACCTCAAACGAATTCCATTACATCCTTCACCATGATATCATTCCTGAGTAAAATAGTCAGATCACAATCAGAGAAGTGTAAATCACGACCTGGGTAGGTCTTGCTAACCTTTTTTTTTTTTTTTAAATGTCTTGGTACGTACACTTGCAATCATGTTTGAAATGGTTTGAGGTTAGTGGGAGCCCATTTAGTTTTAATGAAGTCACAAAGAGGCACAATTGAAATGGTGGCCTTTGTGGACTCCAAGAGAGCACTTGAGAAGCGTTCCATACCACCGGACAAAGCCAGCAATTATTTCCTCCATGCTCGAGCAGACATATGCATTATTCAAATGTAATTAAACGACAGGGAGATGGAGAAACCAAAGAAGAGTTTTTTTTTTTCTTTCCTGAGAGAAAGGAAAGAATTCCTATTGGGAGAGTGTATTACACAAAGTCCCATGAAATAATTGCAAGTTCAACATGAGGCACTCAAAACAACATCAAACAAACAGATTTAAACAAAACGAATGAAAACAATTACAAAATATCCTGCCAGACAAAATAGTTTTGACTTAAGAGTGGTCTTCCATGTAAAAAAAAAAAAACAAATGCTGAGTCGGAGTGTATTTGTCAGTCCTGTGGTGATTTACATCTTCTGAAGGTTGTTTTATTGAGGTTGGTAGGGGGGCAGGTGTGGAGGGAGCAGCATTCTCACAGAAACGCAGAGGCTTGGGGAGGAAGGCACCGTACTTCTGCAGCTCCTTGTGGCCTGGGGGTCAAGACTTTGATCACATGCAGGACAAACAAGTGGGTGTGATATTCAACGTGCTCGGCTATTGGGAAATGTTTGTTCTCCTCACGTGTGGAGTTAAAAAGTATCAGTGAGAAGCCAAAGTCCTCCAGGATGAGGCTTTCCTTTTTTCCTCCACGCACCTGCACCCTTACGACATTCTCCACTCCATCTTGTCATTGTGAAATGGCAAATAGGCAAATGAAGGTGGTTCGCTGTTGCCACGCATGTGGCACTGCGAAAAAAACAGTCAGCAGGGGAACAATGCTGGGAAAGAATCTATGGTGTGGCAGTGCCTCCCTCTCTTATCCTGGAAGACTCTAAAAGCCAGCCTGCGCTCAGAACAGCAGGCTAGTGGTGGGAAACCAGGATTGCCTCCATGAATAAGTAAAAGCTACAGCGCTGAAGTATTGTGTGTCGTGGGAGTGTGGTTACCCTTGTTTTTACGATTGGGCACACTGCCCAGGAATCAACTCCTGAATGTATATTTCATGTGCCGTTTGTAACACTGCCGCCATTCCCATGGTCAGACTGCAGGTCCTTCATGTAGAAGAGAATGAGACTATTAGCACTGCTAGCGTGGTGGCGGTCCCCTGTGTAGTTACATAACCTCCCCTAACACCTGTACAATGGTTTTTCAGGAATGCTTGGTCCAGCTCAACCCCTCCAGCTCAAGCTGTACATTTGTTTCCCCGAGATACCCAGTGCGGCTCATGTACTGTACAGCTGCGCAGGGCTGCTCATATCAGTCGAGTCCCTGCTTCGCCAGCTATGCAGTAATCTGTCCCCTGGCGCTCCCAGGAGACCCTGCCCTTCAAAAGCTCCCCGAGACATCAAACGCTGGGCAGCACATCGTGTAATGCGCCTCAGACACACACGGTGCACACAAGGCAGCTGAGAAGCAGGAACAGCTTTTTGACAAAAAAAAAGTGTCTCATCCCATTACGCTACTACGGTCTCCTCTCCCAAGGTTAGCAAAAGGCCTCCTTGCAGCCTCACTAATCATGTCTACCTAAAAAGAAAAAACAACCTAAAAACTAAACAAATATAAGATGATGTTCAGAGTCTTTACAGTTTAGTATAGCTTAGAACCTCTGCTCTCCAGCTGATCCGAGCTAAATTTAACCAAATCCTTTAGTCTGTGATAAATATGACAGAAGCAAAGCCTTCAGTCGGTAATAAATATGACAGATTGTCAAGGGGGAAAAAAAAACCTTGCAACATCTATTTAAAGTATTTCATAGCTAATTATTTAAATGTAAAAGAGTGGTTATGGTGTTTACACACCCAACAAATTACTAACTGGCATACAATGTACACAAAACCACAGGGCACAGGCTGAGTATGTCATAGTGCTATGAATAATTTTACAAACTTTCTAATATACAGTCAGCAGATTGCTGGGAACCCTTCATGATTATGTGTAATTACTAGACCGACATATTTCACGGAAGGGCTAAAGGCCATTCAGTTCTCGGCAAGTTCTCAGACATTTTAAACAAAACACTGTTGACAGAAAAAAACATCCCTTGAAGGACTGACGAAAATATTGGTGCCAGACTTCAGCTAGATGCTCGGAGCTTTGACTACTTCTTAACAGTAGAAGACAAGAATGAATTGCCTCTACCCTTAGCTTCATAACACGTTTTGCGTCACAGTGACTTGTACAGCTCGTTCCGAGAGAGGCCACTGGAGTGGACAGCTTCACTGGCCGCCCGTTTTCTCATCCGGAGTGACTCATCTGCTCCGGCCTGGAGACCAAGTGTCTGTTTTTTTTTCCGTGGAGGTGGCATTTAAAATGTCAGGCAAGGGCCCTGGGGACTGGAAAGGGGGGCACACAAGGTATAAATATGACGCTGAAACAGAGGCGAGTGGCTTTTTACGAGAGCTGCTGGCATTAGCGGGGCTGACAGAAAGGATCCCCCCCCTTGTCACTTCCTTCCACACCCCTCAGCTTTCCTGTCCATTTGGAGGCGGGTGAATGAAATATCAGGAGCTGCAGGGGCAGAAGGATGCAGGTGGGGCTGAGGACTATTTTTAATTCATCACTGCGCATCCCAACATCCAGACCGTGCCACGGAAAAATAAGACTCTTTTGTACAAACCCCAAATATAGCTCATTACAAGACATGTTGATTTACAGTGCTCTTTGACTACAGAAATACACAAGCCCATCGTTCTCATATATAACTGCTGCACTTACGTTCCTTCGCCAAACCACTTGGGGAAAAGGTCTCCGGCATTTATTTGGAGTATTATAAATCAGTGCTTTCCTTTTCATATAAACTAGGGCCTTTTCCTCCTTACCCACAAAGTCTGGATCCACTCTTGAGCATTCAAACATTAGTTTTCATGGAACACATTTTTTTCTGGTAGCTTCTAAACTAATAATTTTGGTTTGGCTTCTCCAAAAAGATATAAAGCAAAACCTTCTACTGTTTTCATATGCAGAACATTCACTGCTCTGATCAACCAGAACATTTACTTCACATCAATCAGCGGCATATGTTGTAACAGAAACAAGTTCTGGTGACTGAGCATTCACTGGAAGTCCTACCCTCAATTACTTCCCCACCCTCATAACTCAGGTTTTTCAAAGATGTCTGCAACCTTCTTCACTCTTTTATGACCCACAGGCCTTGACAGATGGATCCAGGGGAAGAAAAACTCCCTTCCTGGTTCCACTGCAGCTCAGTTTCCTTCACAACATATTCTCACCTTCCAGAAACATGATTTGGTCTCTCGTCAGCTAGCTTATTGAGCAGGGGTGAGGGGAATATCCTTCCAATTAAATCGTCATTACCTTGCTTTCAACACTTCAAATTTGCCAACCCCTAATAGGCTATCCTAATCTACAAGCCAAGCTACTGGTATACTTTATCCCACAAGGCATCTATCTGCATGTACATCAAAAAAGATCTAATGGAGATGACAGTTACTTCCTGTTAGTACCTTCACTAAACTACAGCTACAGTTCAAGAATTTGCCTAATGCCTTTTCTTTACTTTGGGAATCATCTGAATGTTATGTAGAGGAGAGTAGATATAAAACTTATTGTTTTTGTTTTTGTATTGCTTTACACACACAAGCACACACACAAGCACAAACACACACACACACACACAAGCACACACACAAGCACACATACACAAGCACCCACACGCATGTACACACACGCACGCACCCTTAAATATCTAATTAAAGCACTGAAGAAGCTTATGTTTACAAAAACAATAACTGTAACTAATCTGGATCTTATATGTTGTGTAAACTTGTGTTACTTGTGCCACATGTATCACACGTCTCTGACACCGACCCAGCATGGCTGCCATACCTGTACTGTCCTGCAGTGACCTGGGCTGGTTTGGGGCTCTCCGGGCTGTGTAGTAGGGGCTTGTGTGGGGTGTAACGGGGGGAGCCGAGAGGACAAAGCTGCAGCGACCGCCGCTTGAAGGCCTTGTGGACACTCCTCCGACGGGCCCCTCGGCCCGCGGGCCCCGACTTTAGCCTCCGCAGGCCTGGCTCTGGGCTGTGGAGACACGCATAACGGCCTGTAAACACCTCTAAGACACACTCAACACCTAAAAACTCGGCAACTATAATCAAATCAAGGAATGACAAGAGAGCAACAGATCTCTGTTGAGGTCACGCTCTGTGTCACAGGATAGGTGTGTATAAATAGCATTAAGCTGTCACATTAAAACACATCATGCTGGCTGAACAAACATGGACATAAAAACAAAACTAATCCAACAGGAGATGACATACTCGCATACACCCTGAATCACAGACTAAATTACAAAAAAAAAACACTGGGAACACTCCTAAAAAGGCATAGTGCATCAAAGCACACAAACACGCAAGCACATGCACGCAAACAGACACACACATGCACACCCTAGAGTAATGCTGACAATAAACTGTCATAAACATCGGCTGGTTGATTTATCCACACAACACAGGAAGCACCTGTGGGAGTCGAGGTGAGATACTATCAGATCCCGTCAGCTGCCTGTTTACTGGCTGGGCCTCTCAGCCCCGGGGGGAGGTGGGGGGATGGAAGAGCCAGTCAAACTAAACATGCAGATTCTCACACCAGCACCGTATTGTCCTGATTAATAGCCGTTGGTCACACACTGGTTTCACAAACTTTCTCTAGGCCTGTAGTTAATACTCAAATGAAAGGCGGTAGGCCTATATGAGTGAATGTTATTGTTGTTGTTCTCATCGTTATATCATTTATTGTTTTGCCTAGTAGTGTGAGGTGTGGGGTCTATGAATAGACCTGTCTGTTCATTTCTGAACATTTCAGCATTTTTTAGTTTTAAGTTTGTTTACCTCATGTACCATCTTGTTGAGAACACCATGATTAATATTTGGCTGCTGGCTATGGTACTCACACGCAACTGCGGTACAAATCTGACTAACAAAATGGTTACCATAAATAAAAATAAAAAATAAAAAATGCATGCAAAAGCACAACCGGCTAACTAAGGCAGAGATGCAATATCAAACATCAGTTCTGAATCTACAAAAAGTTCAGGCAATCCTTTCTAAAAACAAGTAGCAGAGCAGTAGGAGGTGCAAAGCTCAATGAAAAAACAAACAAACAAAAACAAGGAAATTATATATAAAAAATTGTCCCACTGTGCAAGACTGCACGTATACAGTAACATGTACAGGAAAAAAAAAGGTTAGCCGTGAATAACCTTACACTTAAAAACATAATCAAACATCACAGAATCACAAAACAAAAAGCTGTTGGATTTTGCTTAACAGAAAGTTACAGAATGTAATTTTAAGGATCAACTCGATTGTTTAACATTTAGACTTCTTTGTAAGCTGGTCAGAATGGCAGGGACTTTTGAGTTTAATGAGTGAAATGTTACGTGTCACTATGATATTCAGCCTGATGGCATGAGACATGAAAGGGGCCACTGACCTTCCACCTCTGGTTTCCGCTCGCAGACCCACCCCTGGGCCAGAAGAATGGCCCAAGTTGTTGTCGCAGAGGTGGCCGACCCCACAGAAATGCCTTAGTTACCTTCAATTAATATCAGACAAAAAAGAAATGCCCCTTGTGTTACCCCAGTAGGGGTTACTTAATAAACACCTGACAATACCTTCTGGGTGAGAGTCCTTTACCCTGAAATATTTAGGAAGGGGGGGGGGGGGTGTCTTTCCACTCACCGAGGTAGACAAAAACAATGCCAGGTGCCCCCTTTTCAACTCCCCCGACCCCTCCCTAAATCTTGTCAAATTAGAATAATCCACGCTGTGGCCCTTGGGGACCTCGGCTCATTTGGGCGATTTCTGCCACTTGACACTAATGCGGGACCTGCTTGGAATGACAGGCATGCGGATGCTTCCCCTGGCTCCGGCACAAAGGCCCACAGTTTCTTCCGTCTGCACTGACGCTTTTCCCTGCCAGACTCGGGCAGTCCTCATCCAAATTCAACAAGTGTTCCGCAAGTGTTTGAATGTAGAGAATGTATGGCATAATGGCAAGCGAGGAGACCAGGAAAGCACTCTCTCCACCACAACTTGTACGGTGCGATTAAACTATGTCTTGATTGCTGTTTTGGTCTAAAATGCCAACACCAAAAAAACATCATAAGCAAATGTATCCTTAAAAAAGTCACATCACTACAATCAAAAACTAAAGCAGAAAATGTCACGAATGATCTCAATGAAATACTTTTCCAACAGGCATAAAATACCCTAAGTACTTTGTTAATACTTACTAAAGTTAAGACCCTGTACGAAGGGAGCTCTTAAGTTCAAGTAGGACTGTTTATTGTTAAAATGTGCATGTACTTTCTATTGTTTGTCAAACCTTTAGCTGGAATAAAATGTTGTTGCTGTGAGTGCTGTGAGTGCTGTGAGAGCTGCGACAGCGATTAGGGTTTCATTCATGTGGCCTGTTCTTTGCCATTGTGGTAAGCTATGTGCAGAACATGGCTTATAGTCCTACCTGCACCTTATAAAGGCTTTCAGGTGTTCATATTCAAGGGGGAAAGAATAAAAATGCACCCACCCTATAATTAATATTGAATAGAGCTGAATGTGTCATTGATGATGGGGGAAAAACCTGGTGACATTTGAGTAAAGATTTACTCCACTTTAATGGAGGGCATTCTTCTGAGAGGTATTTCAGCCATGCAACGTGCGGCTCGAAAACAACTCCACTCCATAAAAAACACAGTGACGTTTTTAAGAACCGGATTTTCTTGCACAAAAAGCACAGGTGTGACACCTTTCCATATCAAAGTATGCATGGGAGCCATCAAGTCGCCTTTTAAACGGCTGGCTTAGGGGTAAGTTCATCATTTGTGTTCTGTCGACTCAGGCACGAATCCATAAATTACCGCTGTACGAAGCGCAGACTGTACAAATTCTCAGGATGCCCCGACAGTTGCACCTCTGATGTGCCCATGGTATTGTACAGCTCAGTGAAAACTGAGCACAACAAAAAAAAAGACAGGCAACATTTGGAGGGATGCATTAATATGTGCAGCTTCGGGAGTTTTGAGTGGAACAGCTGCTGCAGCCTTCAGCTGTTATGTATATATAAAATTGCCCGGTGACCTTTTTTAGCATACCGCTGGGAAATTCTCATTAAATATGGAAACTGTTCACCTTAATGGCTAAAAAAAAAAAAAGTGAAGCTGTTTTCTGCTCCGTTGCATCGCACATGTACGTTCAGGCAAACAGACACACTCAAACACCATACACAGACAAATACACGTGCGCGCACACACAAACACACACACGCACACACACACACACACACAGGCAGCCAGTGAGTTTTATTTGACCAACCAGTCCTCAGTGGCACCGGCGTCCGTGTCCTGAGAGAAAGGGGCTTGTTTCCTGGACAGGCTGTGCGGGCAGAGCCCCTTCTGGCTCCTCCTCTTGGCTCGGCCCTGCTGTGGAACCGTGGAAGGGCATTAATGCGTTCAGTGTGATACTAGCGATCAAGTGTCACAACAGGACACTTAACAATGTACATCCATTTACACTTCCTGAAGCAGCCCTTCTCTCTTGCCCTCAACCAAAATGCAGAACTTTTTTTTTTGGTGTGTGTACACTAAAGAGATGCATTCTTTGTGCTTGGTCTGAATAGCAGTGTGAAAAATAGCTAGTCTCTCTGAAATCTTGGATTCTACTGCCAAAACTCCCCCTCTAGCTATTTCTTGACCTGCTTTTTCTAAAGCAAAAAAAAGGCAAGTTGGGCTGAAACAGTGATGATATCCACACACCCAAGAAGGCAGATGAAGGCATTGTTTCCATACAATGGGGTTTGCAAGAGTGTGTGTGTAGTGTGTGTGTAATACATTCTTGAACAACTAAAATTAGATTCGCTTCTCTTCAGCGCAGTCTATATGATACGCATGTTTTGTGCTCATCCATAAAAAGACTACCATACTCCACATGCCCTGCCCAAAATTCTCTACAACTTGCCTGCTCACCACGCTTTAAAGCTACAGGGTGAAGAAGTCATGTCATGCCCAACACCCCTCCCCCCCAGTTTTCCTGTCTGTTCTCTGGTACAAATCAGTCTACACCTTCCCTGGAAATGTAAAATACATATCTACTGTACAGCCATAAGACATGTGTTAGCATGTGAACAAGTCTATTATTGGCCCCAAAATGTGTCCTTTGTTGGTGTTGGAGTTTGCATAGAGTTTGCATGATGCTTGAGTTTACATGACATTACGGTAGGTAGACTGGTTAATTTAAAGCGGCATATAAAAAAAAGGTTTGCCTGGAAAAACTAGCAAACAGATGCAAATGCAATGAAATCAACATTTAAATGATGTCTATAACCAATCTGGTCATAATTTAGCGTAGAAATAATATCTTTTGTTATCTGGCCAGTCATCTTAAAAAAAAGTCAACAATCCATCATTGTCAGGTAGGAGGACTTCTGTGGGAGTGTGTCTGATACCTGAGCCTGGGGAAGGGATGTGGATCCCTTAGCCTTGGAGGACTGGGTCAGTGTGGGGCACCTGGAGGAGGAGGAAGAGGAGGAGGAAGAGGAGGGCTTGTTGCAGCCGCCATGCTGGCCCATCACCACCAGGTATCGCTGGGCTGCACGGAGCATCCTTGCAAACACGTTCTTGGTCACACAACCTGTGGTCTCTGCAGCAACACAGTGCACAAATAAAGCTTCAGGAATTATTCTTTAATCTTTACATGCCTGGTAGCTTCCCCATAGTGGCTGTTTCCTTAGGCTCAACCAGTGGATACATACACATAATACATACTGGACAGGAGAGACTGCTGCTCCACGACTCCACCTACCTACCCATAAGTATGTGTGTGCCCTTCATTTTTGTTTGTCAGGAACATCTATGGTAGCACACAGCTCAACACTGAGCATATGGCACTGGATGATTTGTTTTGTTTTTGTCCATTTCCAAACACAGTACATTGCTACGGACATGTGCTGGCGCATTTTGTATTGCTCAGCTGTGACAAACTTTGTTTTTGCTTCACATCATATTTACACAGCTGGCGTTGACTCTTCTACGTAGGGCTAAAAATTACATGAGCTAGCAAACTTTATACAGCGCACCCACACACACACACACACACACACACACACACACACACACACACACACACACACACACACAGACACACACACACACCACATGGGTAGCCAAGGAAACAAAAAATTACAATAGAATCTGTTTAGCAAAGCCACCGCCTTCCTCTTATTCAATCAGTTGGTATGGGGGACACCTGAGGACAAGCTTAGTGAGAAAATAGTCATCATAACACTTGAGTCATCATGACACTTGGCTCCCAGGTGAGGTAAAGCTAAATACCTAAAGTACCTTGACATGACAAAATGAGGAATGCTTAGCAGCCTTAAATGTGTGTGTGTGTGTGCCTGGGCTTCATGCCAATGCTGAAAAAAGAGCCACCTTTATTGGTATTGAGCTACATGGAAAATGGCCGACTCACCAAGGGAGTATATCTACTTGCCATGTGGTGCAGCTTATGAGGCCTCCTGCTGTATCAGTGACTAATATGAGTCCAACACAAGATTTTTGAATCTTCAATGCTTGTGACTGTGAAACGCTAATGTGAGAACTGTGCAAATGGGGGACAATGTAGCTCGTCAAACTCCCTTTCATAATGCCATCCACAATCCAATCAGCCTGTGATGAGCGTCCAACAAAACTGGTTTCATCCAAGCCAAGGACCAAGAAAACAGATTCACCCTTTGTTTGGTCTTTGGCTCCAAGCACTGGTGTTTTGGCATCCATCTTGTGGACTTTAGGCTCTGTGGTCGGCAGAGATGTACTGTTGAGCTTCAAGTTATCTGAGGGAGAACAAAAAAAGAATGAAATGGTTTTGCTAACCTTTTAAATGGACTGCTAAAATTGCAGTGGAATTATGAGGCATACTTCAGTAAAGAGTAACTTGACCCCTAAGCTACTTACGTCAAAAAACAATGACAAATTATATATGGAAGTAAAGAAAGAAAAAACGAAATGTTGACAGACATGTTGCCCCCCCAATCCCTGCAGAGAACATGCTGCAAGACTTTTCATACAATGGTTTCTAAAACCACACTGGAATCATACTGTAAGTCTGTGTCATTTGTCAGTGCTGGTTTAAGGGCATTCTGTGATTACAAGTATTGGCTTGTATTTCGACATCAACCTTTGCAGGGTTGCTGAGAGCCATACATCTGTATGTCAAATAAAACACAAGTCTCTGCTACCTCATTCTCACGGGTAGCAGCAGCTTTCCCTCTCTGTCATTTTTTAAAGACTCATCTCAGTTGGATTTTCCTTTGACGGGAGGGCAAATCTAGGGGCCAGAGTGCTGATCTCTCAGGGGCAGAGGGCACAGTGTGTTTTTCCGGGCTATAATTTGCTCTGTGCAATGACTCTTAATGGAGCGAAACACAAAGAACGTCCTACTGGCATCTGTTTCAACGATAGGGAGCCAAACAGATTAGCAGATGATGCAAAACCAAAGGATCACCCCCACAGTCTAATGCAATAATAACAGAGCTGCAACTCTGAAGAGGGATGAAGGATAATCCGCTGATGACAGTAAAGATTTTCAAAAGGAGGAGGAGCTTTTGAGTTTTTGTTCATCTGCGTTTCTTTCAGTCGGAGGCAGTGTTTAGTGGCCCTTCACAACAAGTATGCGGACAAAATGTGATCTTGAAACACTACACCACCTAATCATTTTAGCTATTCAAATCTTGTTAATCAACTTAGCAAAAGTAACAGAGGCTTGGAGTCAGTTTTCACAGCACTTGTAAAGGTTAACCAACAAACATAGGCCCTAAAATAAATGAACATATTATTTGCATCCTGCAATGCTAGCTTACATTGTTTGTTTGATTTTAGTGTCTTTTATACCTTAAACTAGAATAGCTAAATGTTTTTACTGTTGCATGTGTGAGGAGGAAGGTGGAAGCTGATACCAGGTGTCGATGAGTTTGGCTCCAGGCGATGTTACAGGGTCCACCCTCTTTGTATGACTCAAACCCTAATGAGAGCTCTCTGCTCAGCATAGGATTCATGGTCGACACCCAGACCCTGACCCATCACCAAGACCATGACACACCACTCCAGCAATTGGGATACTTTGAGGGAAAGTGCCCTTGGAAGGTGTTTCTGGAGGCTTCCCCCCTCTGGGATGTGATTCTCAAGGACACCGCTCATCCATGATTCATACTGCTGGTCACAACAGTCCATCATCTTTATGATGCCTGGGGGTCGGCCACTCTGGGTAAGTTCAGGTGGCCCTGCCCGTGGCCCGTGGGACACTTCTACTGAAATGTATTTTAGCAAGATGGCTGTTCAAGACACAGCTGGTCGAGGTTCAACCCCGAACAAAATCACCAGTCAGGGTCTCCCAGTAAATAATTCAAGAGGGGAGCCATTCCTATCAAAACAAACTCAGGGAACACATCAAGCAAATGACAGCAGTCAGACATCCACAGTGTTACTTTCCCTTTTAGTAACAGGCTGTCAAGTCAAGCTCTCAGGGACTGAGTGAGAAGATGAGAGAGGAGAATGTCCCCTCACAACCCTCAAAAGTGTTGCACATCAAACATCTCCAAGAAATACTTTATGCTTTAACAAGTCTGTGAATATTTCTTGTCTGTCTTCCAACAGAGACGGCCTATAGAGCACATACATGTCTTTAGCTGCCCTTCCACAAGCACACCTGCTTTCTGGCTTCCCCCATTAGGCCTCTGTTCTCCTGCCCCTTGTGAATTCAAAGTGGAGTCTCAGACAAGCCTCTAGGTCAGTGCAGACCACTGGGAGGGCCTCACACACCTATGACTAAGACACATGGAATCAACCTTTGTCTAAGCTACTGAGGAAGCTTTTTCAAACAAATAAAAGCAGACAAGTTTTGCAGTAGTTAATTGTATTCATTTTGTTTATATTTTACTTGTTTCTGGCAGAAGAGTTTGCATTGTTTTTCAGGTAAACCTCAAGAGAACCCGTTCCAGTGCCAACACCGTTGTTACTGACCCTGTGACAGTTTTGTAAATCTCAGAGGAGGTACATGGATTTCCTATGACACATGCAGCAGTCCAAAGTGAGAGGACATCTCACTGCTGCAAAAATGTAATTCTAAGTCATCGATACATCTTCATTTACTCTCTCTGTCGCAACATCTACCTGTGATGTGCTGATGAAGACAAATGAACCCTTGACAGGCTGCCACTGTGGCATTCACCCAAAGAAACTCTGGGCCACAGTGGGTGACAAAAGAGAGCCATCTCAAAAACTCGACAGAGCCATCTCTCTTTATCCCTCTTGGAGGAATGCAACGACAGCATGGGATGACAATGAGTCAGCCCCTCTGGGCACAAATCGGACCTTTTTACGAAAAGCCTGACTTCAAACACCTGATCCGCCCCGTCTTCTGTCGTGTGGCATCAAATGTACCTTTCGCTGGGCAGCGCAGACTCTGCCAGGTTCACAGGTCACGAGATGAGGATAGATTATCCAGCAGATGCGGGCATGAGGCCTCTGGTTAGGTAGCACACATTAGCATAACAAACCTCATCAATCCAGGGCCCTATTTGGTTGCCTTGGAGGCAGCTGTAGGAGAAAAAGGTTTAGATAAAGTAGACCTATGTCACAGCTGTGTACCCACTGGCCTGCTACAGTGCAGGCTCATCCAGGTTTATCTAAACAGTGGTGAGGGTAAACGCATGTAAGAGGCATTTACACATATTTTTAAAATAATAAAACAATTTACTTGCCTTGCCAGTTCTGTGGTTATCATTAACCTACCTTTCTTTTTACCACTACATCACTGGGTACGACCACAGCACTCCCACCCCAACCGACCCCCTCAGAAATTGCCTCTCGACATGTGACAGTTATATTACTTCCCCTCAGTGTAAAGAGGTCAAACTTGATTGCCATTACTCAGACCATTATTCATACCACTCGGCAGTTAATATGAGGCTGTGGGATTATAAGGGACTTGCAGCCTGTATTTATCCAGTGTGGGTCACAGTCAGGGTTGACTTCACACACTCACTGGAGCTGTGTGAACTTGCAGTGCATCTTATCAGCGGCTCATCTGCCCAAACATCAAAGACCCCCTTTGCCTTCAAAGAATCAGCGCACTTTTTAGATCGGCACACACAGGAGATCTCTTTCCACAATTTCACCCTGTGGGAAGGCTGATGGAGAGACAAGTGCACACACACAGTCACACACACACAAGCACATACATACACCCACACACACACACTCACACAAGACAGGCCTATTCTGCTGTGGCAAAATGCTGAAAAAGTGCAAGAGGTTCCTTTCACATTCACGTTCACAAACACCGGAGTCCAATCTCACCTCAGCAGGTTTCCTGAAAGCCGGCGCATGGAAGCGGGGCAACGACCTGGCTGATAACGGGACGCATAACGCGGCTAATGAAAGTGATCGCTGCCCAGAGTTGAGGTCATCGCGTTCATCAGGTGCTGTGTCGGCGCTCAAGGAGAAAGAAAGCTCGAGGTGTGTAATCAAACGTCAGCATGACATCAAGTCTGTGAGTTTTAAGAGCCCCACGCAAAAGAAAAATAAGGCTCTGTAATCATTATCATGTTTGATAAAGGAAAAGCAAACAAGGATAGCCGTTGTGATTAGCGACCTGGTAAAGGGTGGACGTTTTAGCTGGGCTTGAAAAAGGCCAGAGGGCAACCTCTAAAGGAAAGCTGATAAAAACGGAGGGAAAACAAGAACCAATGACAAAACAGGGCCGGGGCCAAGGAACGCTGGGACTTAGGGACATGGTCTGTACCAACACAAAGGAACTTGCTGACTGCACGGCTGCTTTCATATGATCCTTTTGAAGTGCATGCCAAACCACTCCAGGGTAATATATCAAAATACAAAAAATACAAACCTTGGCGCGTAGGGAGAAATATTGGTGCAAAAATGAAGCTGTTCAAATAACTTAATGCTCACTGCTTGAGAATGTCCTTGCATTGCCTGAGTTTTGTGGTGAGTTATGGCATTTCTTTACAATGTCTTGGATTCCCTTTCATAACAGTGTTTTCTTAGTGCAGAGCTCTTTAGATTAAACTGTGATTAACTAGAAGAGATTGAATGGTCTCCTCCATCTTTGGCATCTAAAAGTAATAGCCTTGGCGGATAAACTCTCTACTTAAAATGAAGAAAAAGAAGAGGATTTAAGACTTTGTTGTACACGCACCCTATTACATTATGGTTCAAAGACAAATACAGATAGGAATTGCTGTCTGGACATCCGGTTCAAGCATATAATACCAATGTCAATGCTCTAAAACTGGATTTAAACACAGCCAACCACAACTTACAGAGATTTGCTTTATCAATTGTCGAGAGGATTTATGTAACTATGGGGAAGAAGCCCTCACTCCTACAACAACTTACTACACAGCTAATTATATAATTAAAAAAAAAAGACAAAACATACAACTACATTGTAAGACAAGCAGATACATCCCACAAGCATACACTGTTTTCACGTGCAGAGAATGGATGGATGCAAGGAAGAAACATTTAATTACAGCAACTAACCAGGTGCCCCGTCACTGCCTCAAGGCTTGATTTAAAGCAATCAAAGGGATGACGCAGGCGGCTGAAAGACCCTGACCCTGACAAGCAGAGATTACAGAGGGGAGCGACAGCCAATGGTCAGACCCATGCATTTAATCAAGCATGGGCTGGTACACTCAAGCTCCACACAGCTTAGTAAACACAGGGTGTGAACCAGTGACCAACAACCCCCTTCCACACACACACACACACACACACACACACACACACACACACACACACACACACAAAACACTCATTTCACGGCTGACTGAAACCTACAAAATAGGCATAAGGCATATTTTATAAAGATATGTCTGAGACCAGAGTAAATGACTGATTACCAACCACTTGGGTTTACCTGGGCATTAAGGTGTAATTGTAGACCTTGGCCTAAATTACAGCGGGGCAGAGGCAGCGAAAGAGAGACATGTTGCTGCAGGTGACGAGAGACCACACAGCAGGAAGTCAAAAAAACAGCATTAGATACTCTTCGAGGAACGTGCTATGTAAACTTCAGTCTTACTGGCCCAAAGCTTTAATTGTTGATTACATAAAATAAGATTCATTTCTTTGGACACTTGAATTGTTTGGAAACAATTAAAGCGGTGCAAAGTGGAAAATACCATCTGTGGTATTTTGAAAAGATTAAATGTTAAGTGTTTGTATATAGAAATATCTATGCCTGAATTACAATATGACAAGCAAATATGGAAAATGACAGGTTCTATGAGTGGGCAATGTTTAATGTATTAAATATATTCAAGGTCCGAATTGAAAGGAATTATTCATCAACTTTCCATTTCACTGTTTGCTCTGAGCGGCACAATGTTTGAGAAGCAAAAACATTTCAAAGGTAAGTCATATCTAAATCTGCTGAACTCAAACACAATCACACTCAAATTACCATGGCCACAAAAAATAAGAAAAAATGAAACAAGAAACTGTCATTGTAAAGTTAAAAAGAGATTTGTATTCATTGAGGAAAGAAATACATTACAAGTTTTAAAACCCACTTTGTAGAAAACATCCAACAACTTTTCTATGAAATCCATCTTAAACTGTCGCAACACTGTTCTCTGACTGGTTTTAGGTGACCAGTTGTCAGCTACCATCATCCTGAAGACATCTTTATTCATCCACAACAGAAGCAACCAGTGGCGTGTCAGTGGGTGTGTGCCTTGCCCCTTATTCTTTGATTCCTTTTTGGCTTGTGTGAATCTCACCTCTTCATGGGAAGAGCGGTCATCTTGAGTGACACTGTGTGGCAGTGCAACAATGAGAGCAGGACACAGAGGCCAGCCACACCAGCATCGTGTGGAGATCCCCCCATCCATCAATCAGCTCTTACCCATCTCACTTTGCTGATAGTCATCCATCAGCTCCCACGGTAAAAAAAATCAATCACTTGAGGGTCATATTACAAAGACGACTCCTGCTAATCAGGAGAAAGTAGACCCCTTTTAACTATATCGCCAACTCTCAGAATCCCAGACAATGGGTGAAAACTAGCTGGAAGTCATGAAAAAACACGTGCCAGAAACATTCCTGATTGCTTGCTGGCATGAAACATTATCCCTGACGAGATTCTAACACTGCATAACACACTGAAGTGGATTGCCAAGAAAACTCGTACAAGTGATTTCCCAAACTCTTTACCACTCCCATGAGTGAACATTAATCATCTAGGCTCTCAAACAATTACCAACACATCCGGGGAGTGGGAAGTCCTCTGTTTTCAAGAGGTACCCCTGCAATCATTTAAAACCTTCACTTGCTCTGTTGCCCAATTCCACCGTGACTGCAGCTTTTCTTTTTTTTTCCAGAAATCTCTCAATCACGAAGCCTTTGTTTGTTGTAGTGTGGCAGGACGTAGAGGCCCTTTGCTTTAGAAAACAGAGAGAGGGGCGGACGAGACGATGGCCTGCCTTAACCTCTGCGACCTGAGCTTTGACCCAACCACGCCCTTTTGATTCTGACTTCAGGTTTTAATGGGGCTTTAAGACTGCACTGGGGTTAAAGGTCAACATGGAAGCCAAACGCTAAACAAGGCCCCCCGAGAGGGAACTACCCACAAGGTGGAGGGGGAGAAAAACAAAAAGAGTGGGCACCTAGGCATCTGTTTGCAACCCTGAGGGGTTTCTCTTCAAGTCAACACTATCTCCCCTTGCTTGTAATAATTACATTTCCACTGTCAGCAGGTAAATTATGATCAGCATAATGATGTCTGTCATTCCTTTTCTGAGAGCCACAATGACAGACGTGCGAGATAAGCCCATGCTTTATTTTGTTGCTCCAGAGCTGACCTCTCCCTCTCCACAGCAATTTGGGAGAAATGACATTTCTGGCTTTGGTGAAACAGCACAGCCCTCACAACCATGGCTCTGTGTGTGTGTGTGTGTGTGTGTGTGTGTGTGTGTGTGTGTATGTGTATGTATGTGTATGTATATGTGTGTGCAAGTCTGTTTGGTTGTTGTATCATGCTTTGTAGGTTTGTGTGCACGACTGAGTGTGTGCGAGAGAGTGTCAGTGTGTTCATATCTAGTTGTGCATGTTTGTGTTGGTGTGCATAGTGTTTTTGCACATTTGTGTGTGTGGGAGAAAAAAGATTTAGGACCCAAATAACAGGCTGCATCAATGAGAGAGAGAGAGAGAGAGAGAGAGAGAGAGACAGCACGAGCGAGTGAGCCTTCATCCCTTCAGAGGATGTGATGAGCCAGGCGCCTTGCGTAAGAGGATCACATGCCTTGAAAAGGGACAGTGTCTCCAGATGGCTGACACACTTACGCAAGGCTTCAGCTGCATTAAAGCTCTGCCCTTTTGTGTCTGCTAAAGACCTTGTCACTTTTTTTGCCCCCATCTTGGCCAGAGCGAGGCAACAAAAACACCAACACCATCACTTGAGTGATGACTCACACCTACACACACAGCCAGCAGAAGCACAATGCAGATGCCCATTATGTTTTTCCTCAGTTAAAGCAACACTATAGAGCAATTTTCCATTTTTCTAGGTATATTTCTGCTTTGAAATCTTTTCGATATAACATCCAACGTCATAATGAAGGTCAGTGAATAACAGACATCGCTAGTCTCCTGCATACAGACAGCGGCTCTCTGATGCCCACAAATTAGATTAAACATCCCAGAATCTAGACTGAGCAAGCAAGGGTGCACATAACAGTTGTGTATAACAGTGTTGTGGCCCTAACAACTGTGAAAAACATGTTGAAGTGAGTTTTAGCACTGTTCTATATTAGTCATGTGTATCTCACTATTAAAGGGGTCCTTCCGTCAAAAAACACTTTTAGTAGCTCTATTTACAATGTGGTGGGTCACAACAAGCAGTATATGCACGCAGCATTCCAAGACGTGAAATTCGATCCTCGTGGTTTTACTGGTCCTCGTGGTTTTACTGGTCATTGAAGGGTCGAGCTAACCAAAACGAGCGGATCAGAGCAGGCTAAACCTATCTACGTCACTAGGTCGTAAGCCCCGCCCATAGCCATGTATGGCACGCTCACATCCCAGAAGAACAACAGCGGACAGAAGCTAGGTCAGCGAAAGACAGCGAATTTTCCCAATCAGAGGTGCCTTATTGACACGTCATGGATATTCACGTGGGACACCGGAAAAGCGTCAAACAAGAGAACTAGGACATAATTTTTCACAGAAATGACGCACAATGCATTCAACCATAGTGGCGACACAGAAATATGAATAAAAATAACGATGGAAGGACCCCTTTACGATAAAGTATTGTTTTGTGGTAAAATCACAATTGGAGGAGTTGGGGGTGGTGCTGGAGGGTTTTTGTTTTCATCGTGGTGGGGGTTAACTGCTGGACACCTCCCTGAAATGACTTTTTTACAGGTTGGTATGTCTGGAATATGGAAACAAACACACCTGGTCTCCAGGCTTTGCACAATCTAGTTCTGTGGTCTGGGATGAAGTCTCAGTACACAAACACATAAGACAAGCCTTAAGAGCATGACGGTGTCAACATTTTGGCAGCATTTTGCTAAAAGGCAAGAGGCAATATCGCATTTGCAGGCCTTTAGTAAAGTCAACTGTTGTTGATGGAGTCCATAAAGGTTTTTCTTGCATGGTGTTAGGGTAGTTAGTTTGCTCAATCAAAACTCTGTGAGGCTGTTGTAAGGAGCAGGAACTGGCATCAATTTATCAATATGCAACAGCCATCTCTCACTCTTATTTTTATTTGTAGCTACACACATTAAACACCAAGAGCAAGAAATGTGAGACATTACGAGAAATTACAAAACGGTCACTCATTACTGCCAGCTCTGTCATGATGAGTTCTTAGCGTATTATGGGCAAATTCTTTTGAGGGGAAACAAATCCGGAGTAAGCCCAGCTCAGCTCCAAATGGGCCTGGTCCACTGGGTCCACGCAAACGAGGGTTCATACCAAGAAATGGAGGGCAGGCAGGCAGGGCAGGCATGTTAATCTCCTAACCCCGCCTCTGTGTAGGCTCACGTTGGCAGTGTGTACTCATAAGCCCCAGAACAATGGCAAATCCTGGGTTTCCGCAGCCGAGTCAACATAAGCACAGAAGGAAATGAATGAACGACTGAATTATTTAGGAGATGCCTTGCTGAGCTGGGTTTTTGACGAGGGTGTAGGCAGGCAGACCCTTACTGCAAACCTTCACAAAATAAAAAAGCAAGACAGAAAAAAAGGAGCTGTCTTGATTCTTTTCTGTGTCTTTGTGGTGTCAACGCTAACGAGGCAAAGTTAGATGCACTCTTATGAGAGTGCAACTATTGGCATTATCTGTGTTCAGCACCTCTCACACTTAGAACAGGCATTTGTAAATAGCTTCCAAGTCATTCAAACTGACCCTGAGCCTTTTGGTGGCTTACTGACAAGTCCCAGTCCACAACAAAAACTGTCAAAAAGCATTACCGGGCTTATGACTGCCTAGCTTTAAACCATATGTCAGAGAAGCCCAGAAAACATTCTCTCCTTTGGAGAGGTCTTTGCGATCCAGGACCTCCGGGGTCATTAGTGGCTTTTCTGCGAGTAAAGGGGGGCAGCATGGGGTACTCATGCTATTGTCGTGGCAGAGGCCGAGGAATTTCACCTCTCTAACCTGTCCGAGGGCCTGCTCTAAGCTGCTCCCTGACCGGGCCCTCCACACGGCACGGCAGGCCCCTCTCTCATCTCAGCAGCAACCTGAGGCCAACAATAGCGCTGAGGAATATTCCCGTCAGCTGACGGACACGGAGACACCCGTTTAGCTGCGTGGACAACTTTTAGCACCGGGCAACATATCCCGAATGACGAAAAAAGTGCATGGAAGGCAGCTTGGTAAAAAAAAAGCTGAATCACACCGCATATGCTAAGGTTACAGAAGAAAACTGAGGTGCAAGCAGAAACTTAGGGCTTGGTGCTGGAGCAGGCCCAACTGCACCGCATAAAGCGACATTTCATACAGAGTAACAAGAAAAATGTCTTTTAAAAAGAAAGAAACCAAAACATTCCCCTGGTATGTGCCTGAGGGTAAGCAAAGTTGGTTTAAAAGTCTCAAAAATGCTTCAGATGACAAAAGTTCCCCACCCTTCCTAACTTGTGTCCAAAAACTTCAGCGCAGCAAGAACAATTCTCAAATTCCAATGAAATCACATACGCCCAAGCAAGCACATTTCCCATCTCCTCTTCCACAGACTCAGATGTACTAGGGGGGGGGGGGGGGGGTAAGATCTGATGAATATGCAAAACGATCGTGACGTCCCTGAGTACATCTCTCTCAGGGCAAGAGTCCAGCGCTAGGGGCTGAGAAGAGGCAGGAGGTGGACAGACGGCAAAGCACCTCTGAGCACCTTTGAGAGAAGCTGAGTCACTGAATAAGTAAAAAAAAATAGCAGGGGCAGGGAGATAGATTAGAGAGATGGATAGATTTTTTTTTTTTTTTTTTTTTAAACAACATATTGTATCTGTTTGCATCGTTGTACATCAGCTTTGGCAACACTGCTTCAATGACTCATGACAATAAAGCTCTTATTGAATTGAATGTAATTCAATTTAACTGAATTGAATTCAAAGAGAGAGAGGGATCGAGCAAGAGAGAGAGAAAGAAAGAGAGACAAAGCGAGAGAGAAAGAAAGAGGGGAAAAGAGAGAGAGAGAGTGAGAGAGAGAGAGAGAGAGAGGGACTTGCCACCTGCTAGCGCTGCTGGGTTGTGCTGAGGTGGCAGTGTACACATCTGAGGGCCAGACGGAGCAGGCAGCTCACACAAGCACAATGCAGTACTGCTACCTCGGCACACAGCTCCCCTCAGCCTCCCCTCCCCTACCGTCCCCTCCCCTCCCCTTTCTCTCGCTCATTATGGCCACTTAATACAAGCCCACACCTTCCTCACCTTCAAGGTCAGGTCAGTGAGTTTGTTGTGCTCCATTTTATTCATATCAGGTGTTTCCAGAAAGAAAACTGTCCCGCGGGAACTGGGAGGTAAACAGTGTGTGTTTTTTTTTTTTTGCAATAAATAAATAAATAACAACATGCATTCAACTGACTGATGATGTTTTTTTTTATTCTGCAAAAGGAGTTACTGTGCAGTGCATGCCACACATCATCATGTTCTCTGGCAGTGTCTGCCTGCAGCAAAGAGATGTGAACAAAGATCAGCTGGCACACAGTGCCAACACAACCATGACAAGATGCACCGACTGTGTGCTACTGCAAATATGTGTCCTCACAATACAAAGCCCAGATAAAAGTTGGACCTCCTCCCTACACTCTGAAAAACATTGGGGCCCAGTACCAGTTCATCTGTGCCACAGTAGAACCTTCACTTTCCCTGGAACCATCCAGAGATGGTTGAAGAAGAACCATTTAAGCATATATTTTTTTGCATGTATGTGAAAGGTACTTCTTCAGAACCTGAAATCATAATGGGCTATGTTATGTTATATCGGCATCAAATTGATCAAAACTGTTGCCTCAATGCTTCTTTGAAGCTGTAGCTGAAGTGTAGTTCCCGGTTTAACTTGCACACAGACACACAATCTGTCTCCCTCTCTTCCTCTCAGACACACACAAACACAAAGAGTCGTCCATCCCTGTCGAGGGAAGGAGCAGTGTATATTTCCAACAAGGGACTCTGATTATTGGACCAGTGTCTTTTGTAGGCAGCCGGTGTAGACAGACCTGAAGATGACTCACACTGACTCACAGGGGAGACTGTTCAGCGCTCTACTGAGCTCTGTGCTACTGCCAAGGCTTTCAATTAGCTTTACATCAGGCCCCCTGCCCCCCCAAGATCCACACAAACAATACGCCCCTCGACAAACACAGACACACACACAGACACACACACAGACACACACACTCGCTCTCTGAGTCACCATCTGGGGCTTTTGGAGTTTCTTTTACGCCGCAAGCGATGACTCACGTGCAAGAAATGTACGCTACAATAGGCTGGCCTTCCATCATGTCTGTCTGGGGAAGAACATACATCTTACCAGGCCCAGGTCGGAACATGACCATCGGACAACAGTGGGACGGTGTGCGCACAACTTTGCCTCTTTGTGTGAGAAACGGGGCTTCCAGAAAACAAGAGCTCTCCTTGAGGGGCCGCAGAAGCGCAACGAAGGGGTTAGGAGGGTTACTCTGGGACAACAACACAGTCCTTGGGGGGATGGTGGTTACGCAAGCGATGATAGCAGGGTAAATGAAGGCTCCCTTTCACTCTGTCTTTCTCTTTTTCTTTCTCCTTTCTCCGTTTCTCTTTCCTTTCTCTCTGTCACTGTCTCTCCCGGGGGGAAACAGTCGTGGGGGCCCAGGCCAGGAGAGACTCACAGTCCCACACAGCCAGAGGGAGCATGTAAGGACCTGCACACCCAGTGTCTGGGCAAAGGGGCACAGTAGCTCCTTTCACTGGACATTTATTCCGGATCATTCTACTGTGCCTCTTCCTTTCCTGTCCCTTTCTTCCGCTCTTTTTCAGTCAGTACTAAAAGTACACTAATGACCTGTCTGATTTATTTTGTTGTAGCGAGTCTCTGAAAACCTCAGAGCTAGGGGCTGGGAATAAAGCAGCAAAAGAAGATGATTCACTGAAATGTGGCCCATCTCCGAGTGAATGGATTCCTATGGCCTTGAGTGGAGGCAGACTAATACGTTATAAAATTAGGTTGTTTGCTCATAGAACATTAGGACTGTAAAGACAAAGGGAAGAGAATGGAGAAAGTTTTGGCTTTTCTTTATTTTGGGAGGGAGGATTTAAAAAAACGCTCTGATCTAAGCACAGTAGTGGGATAGTAGGATAAAGAAACAGGGATAAGAGAGAGAGAAAGAAAGACAAAGACAGTGAGAGAGAGAAAGGGAGAGAGAGAGCAAGAGAGAGAGAGATAGCAAATGATATAGAGACCAGAAGAGATAGGAAAAGAAAGAGGATAAAAAAAAAACAGATAGGCTCCACTTTCACCCCTCATTAAAGCTAGTGCATCCCTGCAAGCCCATGATGGGCAGCCATCTCTATAGCCCTCCCTCTCTCTCTCTCTCTTTGTCTGTGCCCCCCCTGCGATAGCAGCCTGCTCCAATGCACACCCTCCACAGAACCGGCTTTGTGTTCCACACGTAAGCGTCACCCCCGAGGGACCTTGTAAACCTGCCTCTGACATTTAACGCACATTTAAAAGAAGAAGGAGAAGGAGGAGAAGAAGAAAAAAAAAACAACAACAGCAGCTCTTCTCTTAACTGCTCATCCAATGAAACGCACAGCCGTCGCAGCCCAGCCACCTATGGGGGAGCAGAGGAGCGGGACATAGCGAGGAGCCTCCCAGGTGTCCTCATAAAACCATTACACTTGACCTTTAGTAGCCCACCGGCCGATCCGGTTACAATGTAGCAGCCCAGCCCTGTCGTTGGATGGTGCTCATCCCTGACGGTTGGGTTTGTGCACGGCGTACGGAGGGGTGGGGTCAACATACAGGCTAAAACAATTATGTTATGAGCTTTGCTGTGGGAATGGTAGAGGGATGGTGCAAGGGAGGGGAGGGGTGGGATGAACTCGGCTGGGGGTGTTGCTCATGCCCTTTGCCTCCATTTAGAATGCAACATGGATTAGAATCACCTGTGTAGGTGGAGAGGGAGCGAACGGCTTAGAATCAGAGCGGAGGGTGGGAAAGAGAGAGAGAGACAGACAGACAGAGAGAGAGCGAGAGAGAGAGCGAGAGAGAGAGCGAGAGAGAGCGAGATGGAGGGGAGATATATGGGGAGAGGGAGAGCGAAAGAGACATCCGCTATAGACCTAATGATAACACTGATTATTAGTAATTTGCAAAAAAAAAATCTTATTAGCAATGTAACCCTTACAATGACCAGCACAACGTACACACTGAATACAGAATGTGGAGGAAGGGTAATCACCAACAGTAATTACACAGGGGATAGCCCATCATCAGGAAGACCTTATCACGAGCACCATAAACACTATCAGTTGCACCATAATGCGTTTACAGCTGTGGTTATGGGCTGCACCCCGGGGCTGAAATGACCACCGCATGTAAGTGGTAAACAAACATGACAATGCTATCTGCTATCTTGTAGATTTGACAGAGTGTTCGTGATAAGATGTTTGGGTACTATGACAACCATTCCTAAATGCCTATATGTAACAGGTATCTACAGTGTACTACAATATATAAAATGTATGTTTCGGTCTGTGATACAATGTTGACTTTGGATATCTCTCATGTATGTCTATATCACTTATCTATAGTACAACATAAATGCATCATTCTATATGTATAAGTCAGTCAAAGTGTAAACCTCCAACTGAAAATGTCTGCATGTGTTTTGGTAGTGTGTGGCACGTATTTGTCACAGTGCTATCATTGCAATCACATACTGACTGTGGTACAGTGGCTTACTTGTGGCGTCTGGTTCTTCTCCGTCTTTGTCCAGGACTAGGCGGGCCATGCACTTCACCTCAGACTCCAGGACCTCAGTGGCACACAAGGCCGGAGCCAAAACACTGTGCTTTGAGCTGCAGGAAAAAACACAGATTAGTAAACAACATCAAAAACGCTGTTCAGCTGTGCTCACCACTCATGACACAGAGAGAGACAGAAACCATCACCACCTAACAATGTTTTTTAAATGAGAGACAGACAGGCAGAGAGAGAGACAGGGAGAGAGAGAGACAGGGAGAGAGGGGGAGAGGGAGAGAGAGAGAGAGAGAGAGAGAGAGAGAGAGAACCCCTGCAGGTGAGGAAGGCATAGTCAGATCTTTATCTTAGATTACTGCTGTGTTGCCCAGAAATGGTTATATGGAAAAATTACCAAGGGAATATTTCAAAATGCCCACAGATAAATCATTTCATTCATTCATTTTTGTTTGATTGTATGTAAACTACTGGATGCATCCAGGGCTATTTTTATATTAGGTTGTTTTTTTCAGGTCGTTTTTGACAGTAACTATGCTCTCCACAACATCTCATCCTCTAATAGAGGATAGACAGACAGATGATAGATACTTTGATCCTGCAACAAACATAGGCATCCTGTAGCTTATAACACACAAACATTCACATACTATAGCTAGATAAAAAATATATATATTCAATAAAATATACCCCAGAACTCCATATTTTCTCCATCTACTCTCTCCTTCTAATAAAATCTATTGTCTCAGTGTATTATCTCCTTTCTGATAGAAACTATTCTCTTCATGTACTGTCTACGTTTTGATAGAATCTATTCTCACCATGCATTGTCTCCTGTCTGATAGGCACTATTCTCTCCGTGAGTAACTTGAGGAGGCATATAGTGAAGCTGCCTCAGCAACCCCTGTAGCAAAGTGGGAGAATGTCTTAATCTGACATTAAAGGGGATCGGAGTAGACTTTTTTTCGCCTCACATAACCTCCAGAGGTTTGAAAATGGAAGTACACTCAGTTCAGCTTTCAAAAAAACAAAAACAACAAGTCACACAGCCCACAGACAAACAGGTGCCACTCGTGGAGTCACTGACTCGACAAGCCTGAACAGGCTCAGCATTCAGCCAACAGGTAAATTAGAATCCCATTCCTGCCTTGCAGTGATCAAACAGCCAGTGTCGCCATGTGAGTTGTGAGTTATGCAAGTTTCATGAGAAAAAAATAAAGGTGTGCGTGTGTGTGTGTGTGTGTGTGTGTATAGGGAGTCACAGTCAGTCACATGTAGCACTGGAGAGGGTTGTGCATGTGTGCTTGTTTACGTTTGAGCATGTGTGTGCGGGTGTGTGTGTCTGTGTGTGTGTGTGTGTGTGTGTGTGTGTGTGTGTGTGTCTCTGTGTGTCTGCTGGGACAGGATGGCAGGACAGAGGTGGGGGTTATATGACACACACCACTGATACCAAAGCTTGTACAAGGACAATGGCACACACACTTCCTGTTGCAGGTCTGGATTGAAGCTTGTACAGTTTGGGGAAAAAAATGTCATGTCATATTTAGAGCAAAGTTTAACTGCTGCTTTGAACATTGGTTTAGTTTTGGCAGAATTCCTCATGTTAAGCCTTGTCAAAGTTATAAGTTTTGGTCTGTGATTCCGATATTGTGGGATGCAATTTCCGGAGAGTACAGTGATTGAAAATCAGCCATCTGGGACAACTCTGATTTGATTTTGGTCCAGCTTGTAGCTCAAAATTGTTCTGATATTTTATGTCACAGATCATTTTGCATTGTGTTTTTTTCCCCTCTGTTTATTTAAAAATCACTCAAACGTCAGTTTTTATTTCATACACAGATTATTGGACTGATTAGATGAAATGAACATTTTGTCAGTGCCAAATGTCAAGGAATAATGTCTAAATATGTAGAGTCACATATAATACAATAATGAGTCCAAATCCTAAAGTGAACCAGTTAACATATTTGACATGACATTCAGGTGAGTGCAGGCCAATGGCCCATATGGTTGTCCTTCTTGATGTTGTTGCCATTGTTGTTACGGTCCATAATTTCACTGGTCAGTAGGGAGACCTAGGGGGCATTCATATTCCTGGTAAATTAAACAATTTTCCACACATCTGACTGAAAAGCGTTACGGTTTCATGAAGCTTCATCTTGGTATTGCTATCAGAAGGCTGAGTGAGAGAGAAGTGTGAGAACCAGTTGTAGGTCTATGCTGTTGAAACTAGACAGGGCCACAAAGCCTTTATCTTTAACTTGTAATGGGCACTCCCCCCCTCCCCTCCTCTTTCTCACTCTCCCTCTCTTTCTTTCCATTTCCCGTTTGTCACAAACAGAATGAGATGCCGTTACAGACAGTGAAGGGAGGTCTGGCCTTGGAAACAGGGAAAGCACTTAGCCGTGACCTCGCTGGCACACACACACGTACACTGCGGCAACTGCCATGGACAACAGACAGACACACCTCACACACACACACCTTTGCTCAGGAGGAGCTCCACAGTTACAGGCTGACATCCGCAATCCACAACTGCAATAGGAGCTCCACTCACGAAGCCACACAGTTCAACAAGATAGCATTCCAAAATGCAATAGCATCCTACTAACAACGTCCTACAGGCCATGGCATGGCACAAACAAGCACACAGACAGAGAAATTATACTAATTTACGACTAAATGGTTTTCTCGCCAGACTGCATTTGGCAAAAGATAGAGACAGAGAGAGACAGAGTGGGGGGAAGAAAAAGCCAGAGAGAGGGGGGAAAGAAAGGGGGAGGCAGAGAGGGCAAGAGGGGGGGGTGGGCAGACAGAGGGAGAGAGAATTGGTTTCATAGAGATAAGTTTAAGAACTCATACTGGTCATCATCCGGTTCAAACTCTACAGGCTCCTAAAGGACAGTGTTTCTCAGGACAACATGGCAATGGGCAAAGCTTTACAGCTTTAGGGGAGCACACACACACCCGGAGCCAAACATACACAAGAAAACCCCACTAACTGGGACGAGCAGCATGGTTGCCATAACTACTCTTCCAGCCATTCAAGAAAAAAAAAAACAACAAAAAAAGGCCTCCGATTAGAAAGGGCTCCCAACTTGAAACAATGACAAGTTGCCTTTAACTGCCAATAAAGTCTTTGCTCGCTGTCAGGGCCTGTGTACAATCCAAGCAGTAGACGGTCTGTGTAGCTGCTTCTATGCTGTCTTCTTTTATTCTCCCCGTCTCAAGTTACCCTTTATTCACAAAGATTACAATACAACGTCTTAGATAAAAAGGGCTGACTGTGTAAGGAATTTTTTGTTAGGATTCCAAATACAAATCTGTAGAGAGAACAAGTGCCTTGCTGCTTTTACACAAACTTATATTGTTAACAAAAAAATGTGAGACATTGTATTCATTTCACAACATTGACAGAAGTGAGATATGTGGTAAATTTGTTAAATACATATTCTGTCAATTCAGGGTTACCATCATGGTTCACTGAACGGTTAAGCACTCGTTTTTTTCATTTATGCCCATCTGGGACAGTGCTCCTGGGAGCTGTGCTGTGCTCCCAGCATCAGAATGCTCTCTGCATATTGGTGGAAAAATTGGAAAGCCTTGAAAAGCTATTTCTCTTTTGTCCCCCACACCCCCATCCCCCCCATCCCCCCACCCCACCACCCTTACCCGAAACTCTGCTAGGTTTTGTGAGGATAAAGCACACCTTCATTTTCTGCAAACATGCTCTTTGTTATGTTAGCCCCTGCGCATGCATCGCTTTATCGAGGCGATCGCTCCACGGTCTGTGGTTCTTCCCACAACAAAGTCAGCCCACGTCTTGGCTGGGCTATTGTGTTTGAGTATGTGTGTATGTATGTATGTGTGTGTGTGTGTGTGTGTGTGTGTGTGTGTGTGTGTGTGTGTGGAGGGGGTTGGTGGGTGTGGGCCTGGGTGTGTGTGAATGAGAGAGAGATAGGGAGAGAGGGACAAGATGGTGAGACAGGAAAGCAGAGGGTGGGTGGACTGTGTAAGTGATGTGGGGGAAGAAAGTGCATGATTTGGGGACTCACAGTTCCACAGGGACCCGGAGCAAGAGGGAGAGCATGGTGGCGTGGTCGGTCAGGGCCATCAGACACGGTTCCAGCAGGGACAGCAAGGCAAGAGCAGCACGGAACACACCTGCCCATCCTGAGGGAGGGAGGGAGGAAGAGAGGAACAAGGAAGAAGTAGTAAGAGAAAATGCTGTTGGCGGAGGTGGGGTAGAAAGGGTGAGTTAAAAATGTTTTTAAAAAAGACAGCGGTCAACAGACAACAAACATGTCCATGGGGAAACATGTCCTTACTGAGTTCTGTGATATTTTAGATCATCCTATGTAGCCTTCTTCACATTAGGACTTACACAATAACCGCTGCTTGAAACAAGCAGATACTGGAAGATGTGTGAACTAGTTGGTTTTTCATTGCAACATTGTTGATGAAGATTTCATATGGGTATTTGTAAATGATATTTGGCTATACACAACCTTGGCAAATAAATGCATTTGGGCATGTTAAAACTAGACATGAAAGGGCCAACAAAGAAAAAAAAAAGTTACACAAAAACGAGTTACGCATTTCATAATTCGACCTAAAACCTATACAACCATGTGAGCCATTTAAACTTTTAAACTTTTGCAACCTAAGATACCCAACAGCTGCAGCTGTGGAACAAAAAGTGCACGCAGTGTGACAAAGGCACTTCTCTCGGTGTAATTTGCTCCTGTGCCTATGAACACTGCGGCAGTGTCTCTCAGGTAAAACGCTTTGTCGAGGAGCACCAATGCAGGGAGACCTCTGCTCAGAGAGGTGGCCAGCTTCTCCATCCCTTGGGACCCACACAAGACCCAGGCCAGGCCGAGCAGAAACGAAAGCCTGAGGGAGGGAGTGAGGCTGAGCACCAAGACCAACCTGAGCGCCACGGCCCACTGAGTACTTTATCTCAGGACTTGCTTTGGGAGTCAATTCCATGTGAATGTGCGGGCTGCCAAACAACAATAGCAGCAATAAAGGAAAAGAAACGAAACGAAAAAAAAATTACATTTTGGCAGGCAAGCAGAATGAGTGCAGCCACCACCACCACAAATCACCATGCGGGACGCCCAATAAACAAGCCATGTTGCTCAAGCAAGACTGTAATTTTCTTTTTGCCTTTCTGTCCAGCTCACTGCTGACACAACAAAACAGTGTGGATACTTTATTTCTCCCCTCAGATTGGTTATATTTTGAGGGGGGTTTAATAGCTCTGGTGTGACAGTAGCCTGCTTTTTAGCAATCTACTCTCGTCCGTTCTTATGTACCTCCCTACGTTACACTGGGTCAGTTTTTTGGGGGGGATTTTTTAGTATGGCACAAGGTATTCTTTGCCTTTCCTGTGTCCTGGACTGTGGTGAGGTCAACTGTGGTATTTAGCATTACAAACGAAAGGTCCTCCACAGGTCAGGCAGGGGAATGAATTTACGGAGACATACCCTGGAGCATGATGACATCCCAGATGGCCAGCACTGAG
>CM059268.1:26366955-26411955 GCA_030347295.1 Setipinna tenuifilis | reverse complement strand
ACTTTTTTCTCACAGCAGGTTTAGAGGGCTAGTGCTGTGTGTTTTGACAGGAAATGCCCTGCAGGAACATTTGTAGGGGCTGTTTTTGAGACTTGTTGACCACACATACATCTTAGCAGCCCCAAGTGAACCAACATGGATGGCTGATGCTTATGGTCTATGTGGGACAAGAATGGTGGATGACAATGGCAATCCATCTTTCGAACCAGCTGGTTTTTTTCCCTACCATAACTTATTAGGTAAACAGAGTAAGGGTAAATTTTGCTTACAGTTTGCAGACAGTTGACTGAAAGTGTAAATAAAACATTAGATGAAATACAGGTTTTGGTTTCAATCAACAGCGGTGCATGTATCTTCATCTGAAAATGGATGTAATAAATATTGACAATGATGCCCCTGACCCGATATGTAATAAATTAAATAACTGCCTCTAATAATTTCCTCTACACCTCTGTTAGCTTATTATGTTCTCTTTCTGTAAGTCGCTTTGGATAAACGCATCTGTTAAGTGTAATTTAATGTAATGTAATTGCTGTTACCATAAAGCCATTTAATCCTCCATCGGCAATTTTATATAAAACGTCAACCAACATGACCTTGGGGCAAACCTATTGTTATCCGAAAATGTCATGGTTTACCAGTTATATTGTCGATGTGGCCGTGGGAGTAATGGAATTTTTTGTTGCGCTCCTAACTGACTTTGCAACGGAGGAGCAAAGCCTGTGATTAGTCTGGTAGGTGTTACACTGCAGCGGAGCCAGACAGGGCTGAAAAAAGGGGCCGATTGTTGAGTGCTACCGCCAGGGAAGTGGCTCCAGTTCCTGCTACTGAAAATCACCTAATATTACTTCGGAGGTGACATGTCTCAGTATGGTGTCAGCTTAAAAGCTTAAGAAAAAAAAAAGGTTCACTAAGCACAATCGTACCTCTCTGATGAAAGGTCAAACAGCTCGGGTAAGTATTTTGGCTCCCGGAATAGAACCACCAGGGCCCAGAATGCCTCCTCCTCACTCAGGTGCATTAGGAGAACAGCAGCAATGCAGGACATTTCTGCAGAGGGGACAAATCACAGCAAACTGTTTTTTTTTTTTACATCAGTTAGGACAAAGGTAAATGGATATTAAAAAATGTTTATGATACTTTCTGCAGTCACTATACAGACATGTAGGATAATGAGCATATTTACTGCCCTCTACTGCCCCCTACTGTTCTCAAAATGTGACTACATATGAGGACATACAGCATAAATCCTCAGCCAATTTTGCTTTAAAAAAAAAAAAAAAAAAAAACTCACGTCACTCAACAAATTATTTCAAACACAGATTTGAAATGTTTATGTTTTCTAATACCGCCAAGAACAGCTTTTTTTTACAGCAAAGAATGGTACACCAGGCACTCACTAAAGCATGCTGGTAGGATGGTGGTGTCTTTTGGTACTACAAGTGGAGATACTGTGCTGCACAAGCTTTTCTTGCCTTTTCACTGTACTGTGCTATGCTGTACTGTGCTGTGCTGTGCTGTGCTGTGCTGTGCTGTGCTGTGCTGTGCTTCTGATCTGAACCACTGAACCTCTGACAGGACTGTTTATTTGTCCTTAACCATTTGCCCAATAGATACGGAATAAAGACTACACATAAAACAGACTCTTATCAAAAAAAAAGGTGAAAGGTCACAAATTTCTGCCAAATTGACATATAAACATATACAAATTTTAACTATAATTATCTAAACACCAACAACCACACTTCATTTATTCATTCATTCACAATTCCATTTTGCTTTTCATGAGGCAAATGATTTGGTTATCCATGAACATGCAAATACATTTCTTATTCCATTACAGTCCATTACAGCCTGACCCAAATCCAGTTGGTCAGGGTTTAGATTCTGGAGATAATCTGTACATCTTTAAGGTACAGTCCATCGCAAAATGCCAACCTCTTAATTCATGTTTAAAAGTGCCTAAAGCCGCACTTTACACCGAACTTTAACCGGTAAGCTGCACTTTACCCTGGCTGTAACCAATCTGGGGGTTGAACTTGGCATAGACGGTGAGAACCCGAAAGAGCTTGGCCTGCCCTTCAATGGCTTCAGGACTCTCGCCCATGAGTGAACGATGTGTTGGAAATGATTTCTCTGCATGTAAAAACAGTGGTTTAACAATATGAATCATCAACAAATACAGCATCATCAATGACAACAATATGATCATGATTGGAAATATTATTCTTTTAGGTAAAAAAAAAAGCATGCATCATTTTCTGTGGCAATAATCTGTTAGAAAATGAACAATAGGACCCATTAGTAATATAAATGTGGTTTTAAAAAGAAATAAAAATGTGAAGGTTCATTTTTGTGGAATTAAAAGTGGTGATGTAATTCTGCAACAGTGGGCTTTAACAGGGTTAAGTAAAACACAAGAAGGGCAGAACTCACTGAGGTCCTGTGCGATGCGTTGAAAGAGGGCCACCTCCTCACCACGGAAGCCCAGGGCAGGAGACAACGGTGGGGCCTGGCAGGAGGAGGCGCTGAGGGCTGACAGAATGCTGTACTCACTGACCCCCAGATCCACCAAGGGCTTACGGATCTCATCCAAGCAGGCCTTTTAATGCAAGGAACAATGTATATGCTTTAGTTTCCAACCGCGAAGTTCAGTTACAGGAAAATGTGTTTTTCTTTTCTCTGGGAAATAGGTCAATATTCATATAAAGTTGTCTTTCTTTTCAAGTGAGTTGTTGATAATGTACTTATTTAAATTTAGACTACTTGTCCCGTTTCATGCAAATTAATTAGGAATTGTTTATACTTTGTAAAACCAAAAAGAGTTCAGGAAACAAAAAAACAAAGAACATGCCTTTAAGCTTGTTTATCCCCATTCTGTGAGCTAGGTTTGTGAACTGACATTGCCTGCACCTAGCACAACAGTCATATCTCTGTGTCACTCATTCTGAAGGTTCAAAACACTGATAACTGTCAATTTCTTGCGCCACCAAAACTCTCGCATCATTATTTATTCGACAAATTTGACATTACAAGAACATTTCTATCAACCCTATTGAAATATAGCATCCTGCGCTGGAAACAAATGTTCAATTAGAGATGATTAGACAGTCGTTATGGATTATAAAAGCCTGAACCTGGTAGTTGAAATCACTGGATTCCCTCTTAGAGTCAAGGTTGAGCAAGCACTTCCACACTCTTCCTCGCAAGGACGAAGGAATCCCCATTCTGATAAAGCGTTCAATCTAAACAAAGAAAGTGTCAGATATATTCTTCTAAATTGTCAAAGGAAGAGGTCGAAGATGATCCCAGATTAATTTGAATCACAACAGATGCTGCAGCAATAATCGGGGAATGCCGCTTTGGAGAATATAGTCTACTAAACCTAATAATGAAGGTAATAATTGGTTGATTAAAAAGTAAAGGGTTTGAGGTTGAACATAAAAAGTTAGAAAAAGCTACCTGGCTCCGACAAATAAAACTGGACCCGTTCCAATAGCTCAACAGTTCGCATAGCTGCTTCACCCTCACAGCGTCTGGTTCAGGGTAACTGCAAAAGGACAAGTTGGTTTTTTTATCCAGCAAAATAGTTTTTAATTGTCTCTGTTTGTATCATGCAGATTCATGCACAGAGGGGAAATTATTTGGCTACCTGTATTCATGAGATCGGTGTTGAAGCTTTTGCTCCTTCTTTTTGCTGAGCGCAAAACCAAATTCATCAAAACTCACGCTACTTGAGCGCCGTTTGACAATTGGTGTCCTGTTGCAGGAGCTAGTACTCCGTCTCCTCATTCTTAACACTAGTATTTAGCCTATACTCACAAATGAACTGATAATTGTTCGTTTTAGTTGTATGTATATCTTCAAATCGACTCTTAAAATCAGGGAGTTTCTGTTTTGCTGTTACTCATTTACAAAAGCGACATTCAAAATAACCGGCAGCTGGGTCTCGCCCACTTTCTATAATTGAGTGACATTGAAATTGTCCAGTCCGCATTGTCATTGGACAGGCCCGAACAAATGCATTTTACTTTTGCTGAGAGCCTTTGCTTGTTGACATACAGCGTCACCTACTGGAGAGGAGTGCTTAGAGACACAACATTTAAAATGTCTATTCTTTACAATTAGGAATAGGAATTATAAATTGTGCTATTTATCTGACCTCTGTCCAAATTGTGTTTTTTTTCTGTTTTACATTTTATTTAAATACCTTTCAGTCTTAACTCGGCTCAATAGCCTATACGCCACGGAAGAGTCCAACTGTGTCCAGTAGATGGCATATCATTACCACTTATTCAGTAATGACTCTGAGAGACTTGTTGCAATTCTTTAGAATTCAAAACATAAAAAGCCTGATATGTTTCTCATTGAACAAATAAAAATATAAAAAAGCACCCAACAAATTAATTTAAAAATGAAAAAAAAAAAATCTCATCAAGTTGGCTGTTGAGTTTTTTTTATTAGATTTGCAGTAACTTACATTACATTTGGTTAATATAACAAAAACAAACGTATTATATAAAGCATATAAAACCATACAATAACACACTTTAATACTGTTTAACATTCACACATTAAGCCCTGACCTCCTAGGTCCTCCAGATTTGGATAGACACAGTAAGCAAGATGCTCACTTCATGTTAAAGAACTACTGTCATTCACAATGTCTGTAAAATGTGTGTTAAATAGTAACCAGTCATCTTTCCAGTACAGGGATGTTGCCAAACCACTGAATCAAATGTCATGGTTTTACAGTGCTGTGACAATGTGCATGTCTCTTCACAAGTGAACATGACGGACCTAAAAGTGTGCAAAATAAACTCAGTGATTGGTTGGGCTGGTTGTGGCGTGTGAGATTGACCTAAAAGGAGGAAACACTGGACGGCCTCGTGTGGCAAACAGAAAGGAAAGAAGTACCCTAAAACAGCACAGAGAGTTAATATAAAATATTTGGCACAAAAAAGGTGAAATTCTCATTTTTTTCCCCCACAACGGAGAAAAAGTCTTTGTGTGTTTTTTTTGTTTTTTTGCATTTTTTAGTGCATTTAGGGTTGTCGGAAAAAAGAAGAGTCCTCAGGGGTCTGCATAGCAGCATAGCACTTTGGGGGGGTCAAGTTGGTGGTGGCGGTGGTTGTGGGGAGGTGATGGGGGGGTCAAGATTTGGGGGTTGGGTGGGCGGGGGGGTCAGCCTGGGGCAGCATAGTTCAGGGGACAGTCACGTGGAAGGGGCTCCCTGGAACGGTGTCATCTCCCCACTTGACGATGACCATGTAATTGCCCTTCTCCCTCACTGTGTAGGTGACGTTGTAGAGGCGGTTGCCCACGTGCTTCACGTACACCTCTTCACATGGGGTCCTTGGGCCATGCACGCCAACCATCAGCATGTTGGTACCTACAGCAATGGAGAAAGAGCGTCAGTTCAGTGTCCAAATGCATGTGCCATGATTTTATGTGTATCATGTGTGTGTGTTTTAGAAAGACTATGTTCATGTATATATGCATATACATTTAATACAATTTGCAAATTGTAATGCTTTGGCAAAACAAATGTCCCTTTTTGTTGAGAGAGTTGAGAGAGATTGTGTGTGTGTGTGTGTGTGTGTGTGTGTGTGTGTGTGTTTGGGTGTGTGTGTTCTCTCACCTGCTTTGCTGCAGTCCACACTGAAGGTATTCTTCTGCCCCACCACGGCTTTGGTGAGGCCGGGCCCTCGACACACCACTTTGCTGGCGTCCGACGCGAGCTTGGCGACTGCTGCTTGGCTGCTGCTAGTACTGCTGCTGCTGCTGCTGGCTGCTGCCATGGAGCTGTAGGCGCCGGCCATCTTGGATGTCTTGGTGACCGTCTCCACCAGCACCGTGGAGGTTTCATGCAGGCTGTGGCCTCCCGACAGACGTGCACCTAAGGGGGGGAGCAGACCGAGACAGAGAGACGTTGCGTAAGGAGAGGCAGTCAGTCACGACTCCACAACTCCACCATTACATAACCCCTTCACATTGCCAAGGAAACCCCAACACACACAAGAGCAATGTGGACTGCAAAAGCACTTCAGAGAGAGGAGAAACAGAGAGAAAACAGAAAGAGATAGGTATCGTTTTTTCCTTTTCTTTTAAAAGCTGGCATGAACAGGCTTTTGCAATAGAGAGAATGCTCTCCTCTATGTTTTTTTATTCTTGTTTTCACCTGGAGGCTACTCTACTGCACTAAAGGATACTTTCAAGCATTCATCCCAATATTTATCAAAAACATAGATCCAGCATCTATATGTTTCATGGTCTCCCAGATTCAGAGCCTTCTCAAGCTATTGTATCCAATGACGGCTAACGCACCTTGGTTAAAGATAGCTCCATTTATGTAACTTGAAGTTCAGAAATTATGCAACCCTTTGTACGCTGTTTGAGAACAGAGCAGACAATGCCTTGTTTGCAGACAACCTACCTGTAACTTTGGCTTTGAAAGGACTGCCCACGATGTGCTGTGGTCCCCCGTATTTGATGGAGATGAGATAGTTCCCTGGTGCCATTGGTGTGTAGGTGATCTTGTAGCCCTCTGCACACTCCATGCAGTCCATCTTAGCCTTGGAGGGGCCATCGATGGTGACAGAAAGGGCACCAGATCCAGCATTGCAGGTGTTCACCACAAACTCAGCAGGTACACCTACAGAAATAAAACATTGACAGGATTTGAGAACAGGTCACATCCTAAACCCTACTCAGAGGTATTATGGAGTAACAAAAATGATTTTGCAATTATGTTAAAAGGGGGCACTGGTGAATCACAAAGCCAGAAATTGGTCTAATTATTTCCAGACCAGTGTATGAGAGAAGAGGATGGATGTTGGTTTGTAGACCCTACCTGTGCAGCCTCCCTGAAGCCCAGGCCCGAAGGCAGACACTCTGCCAGGATCTGCCGCTTGGTCGGGCTCCCCCACACGCACGTTGAAGGGGCTTCCAGGAATGTGGCTACCGTTGAACTTGACATCGATGGAGTGGACACCGTTCTCCCGTGGAATGAAGCTGATTGCATTCTTGTCTGTAGAGGGAAAGCCCAGTGAGTGAAGCCTGTTAACTCAATCCTCTGTGCAAGCATGGCCATAGCATTGTCCACCATGGTAAAAGACTGAAGACTCAGGCGAGTTTTTTTCTCACTACAGTGTGCTAAAATCGTGTTTGCTTTGGGGCACATATGGTGTTGGGCAGTGTAGTTAAAGAATAAAAATAAAAATATAGAAATAATGAAATAGGCAATAGACAGACTCTTGCGAAAATATAGGTGTCTCCTATATTAACTTACCGCTATCCAACTCTGTGACGTAACACTCTTCAGCACGGCCGGAGGGTGTGTGCACTTTGGCATCCACCACACCTCGTACTCCGTTCCTCTGCACAGCAAAGGAGGCCTCCTGGTTCACCTTCAGGTCCTTCTCCTGGGGGGTCATGAAGAGCATCACATTTAGTGCCAGCCCATGCCAGTCAGATTTGGGCATGTTTGTATTGAGTCCACAACAATAGGCTGTTGATACGGATTTGCAATCCAAAGAATGATGGCCAGCATGTGTGCGTGGAGAGTGTGAAACAGATTGGATGATTTGGGGTGAGCATTCGTGTGTGTGTGTGTGTGTGTGTGTGTGTGTGTGTGTGTGTGTGTGTGTGTGTGTGTGCGTGTGTGTGTGTGTGTGTGTGTGTGTGCCAGTGTGTGTGTGCCAGTGTGTGTGTGCCAGTGTGTCTGTAGGAATGAATGTGCCTGTGCAAATGTGTGAAGGCTAAACAGACTGCTTTAGGCTGCAGCCGCAGCCAGCACTGCCATGTGGTGATGTGTGACTGTGGATTTGTGGTTCATCTAGAATTACCTTACGCAATTTAGCGATTAGAGCCTGACGGAGGTGAGAGCACGTAACAGAGAGAAGAGACACAGAGAGTTAGTAAATCTCACGCAAGATTAAGTGGGCTTGCTGGAAATGGGGTGTGAGTAAAAAGGAGAAGGTGGAAGGGGTCAGCGATGCAGCTATAGAGAGGCTGAAGCGAGGATGTTATTTCGGTTCTACTTGAGAAGGGCAGGGTTAGCTCGTCAGAGGCTCTGGAAAGATAGTCTCGTAAGGGTGCGGCAGCCAGCGGGCAGGCGGGGGCTCATTCTTCCACACTGAGCTCTGTTTTAGCGGGCTAGAAGGCCAACTAGCTCCAGCTCCAGGGCCCCCAGGAGAGAGAGTATAACAGCTACTGACCGGCTGTGAGTTGAGACCTCTGCTGGGACAGCTAATCCCACCTCAGCCTCCATGCAACAGCATAATATTATGAGCTCTGGTGGTGAGCGCTGCTGGGGGTATGGGTTTGGGGTGGGGGTGGTGGGTGGTTCTCACTACAGCTCAAGGGTGAAGCATAGTAAGTGGGTCAGTTTTGTGCACTGCTGTAGGCTGTCTCAGGCTTAGGTAAAAGCAGAGTTACTTACAAGCTGTTCAAAAAAAAGCGATGTGTGCCTAATAACACTGCACTACATGACAAAACTGCTTTGGAATGCTTTGGAAGTGGTGACAATCACTTTCAATAAAAATACAAAAGCATAGTTCTGTGGAGTGCGGTTTTTATGGCTTTGTGAGTGGGAAGAAAGTGGAAGTGAAGATGCCTCTCTCATCTGAGAGAGCTCCACCCACCTGCAGGCTCGTGACAGTGAGTCGGCGTGCGTCGTCCGAGAGAGAAGCAACTGGCACAATGAAGGGGCTGTCAGGGATGTGCTCGTTGTTGAACTTGATTGAGACCTCATAATCACCTTTGTGAGAGCACACAGAGAGATGGAACAACATGAGACCAAAAAAAAAGCTTCCACCTTTCTGTTGCATTTCACCCCCTTTGCAGGTGTACAGCTGCATTTATGTATGGTGACAATGTTAATAATATACAAAAAGACACAGATTTGCTTACCTGGTTCCTGTACAATGTAAGTAACTCCACAGGAGCCATCTTTCCTGTCTTCAAAGGAGATCTCGGCCTTGCTGGGCCCCTCCACCGCAATAGAAAGTCCTCCAGCACCAGCCTCTCGTGTCCAGACGCTAAATTCAGCTGCCATGAGAGAGAGAGAGGCATAAGGGACAAATTGGTCATGGACAGAAAATAGATTCTTCCCTTCCAGCAGGGGAAATAACCAGTGATCATTAGGCAGAAATAAGTGTTGTGTCGTGACTGGTGGTGGTGGTGGTTGAGGGTGGGGGGCCATCTTGTACTTACATGCAACTCCTGCAACTCCTCTGGCCAATCCAGTGCCACCGGCCCGCACCTTGTGGGAGCCCCCTTCTCCCAAGGGCCCCACGGTAAACTGGAAGGGGCTGCCGGGCACGTGCTGGCCCCTGTACTTCACGAGGACCGTGTGGGGGCCCATCTCCTGGGGTACGAAGCGCACGCTGTAGGTGCTGTCTCCTCCGTCCATGATCTCCGCATCTGTGGTCTTTCCCCCAGGGCTGGTCACCTGGGCGGTCAGTGGCTGCACCCCGGCTTCTCCTGTGGGAGAGGAAAAGACAGGAAGTGGGTAGGTGGCTCACAAAAGGAAAGTGCTTTCGGTTTAACACCTCATTGATTTCAATGGTTTTCTTCCAGAATACGTAAGAGACTCCAATAAATTAGACCCTCAAATTTCACAATTTCTCCACACCTCGGAGATTAATGTTTTGAAACCACCGTATTTGTCCCTGATTAATAGGCCGCAATACACAGAACAGGCGGATGAAAACGAATCAATGTGTGTGTGTGTGTGTGTGTGTGTGTGTGTGTGTGTGTAAGTGTAAGTGTAAGTGTGTGGGATGCTCATTTTCTATCCCCCTTGCTCCCTCAGAGACAACCAATTTAAAACAGTCAAAACGGTTAAGTCTCTCACTCCCTCATTTTCTCTCTCTTTCTCCACTTTTTTTTAATCTCTATCCCTCTCTCTCAATGCCACCACCACCACCCCCCTGACACTGCAGTTCCTATTCCCAGTGGACGGCTGCGGGGGCCGCATCATATTTTCCAGCCCGCCTCTGCATTAGGGCTCCAAATAATCAGCACTAAATTCCGCCTCGGGCAGAGAGAAAGAGAAAGAGAGAGAGAGAGAGAGCGAGAGGAGGAAGGGCTGACACCACATTAAAGATGACAGGGGCCATGAGGGAACTCACACTGCTTGCTCCCCTGCTGGTCTCAACTCACTAACAATCCACCAGAGCGACACAATTTAGCAGACCAACATGTGCTAGTAGCCTCTAGCTGAACACTACACAATAGAACAGGATTGATTTTTATTTTTGTAACATTTCATATATACTACTACATATACTTTTTGCATTACTTATGTGAGAATGTGTGTGCATGTTTGTGATATTGTCATATTAGTATGTGAGGGCATGGGTGTGCAGAGGTTACTAACCTCTCCCCCCACCCCAAGCACATTTGACCTATTTTACTTCTTTTACTACTGTTACTACTGAGATTTACTGTAATTTTATGTTTGTTTGTCTGGTTGTAAAAATGTCAATGGAATTAGGTGTCAGTGGAAATGGGGCTGCTCTCTTACCTTCTGCTCTAGTGGTCAGGCTTCCAAAACTGCCCATTCTCTCGCGGCCCAGGAAATCTCCGAAGATGTCCCGGAAGGGGTCGCCGCCGACCTGCGTGCTCTCCTCCACGCGCACCTCCCGCTTGGTCTCGCCGCCACGCATCTTGCTGATCTCTGTGCGCTCGGTGCGCGTGTAGGTGTGGCTGCTGCGCGTGAAGGTCCGGGTCAGACGCTCCTGGGCCGACACCATCTGGAACCAATTTCCTGAGAGAGAGAAAGAGATAGAAAGCGAAAGAGAGAAAAAGACAGAGAGAGAGAGAGACAGAGAAAGAGAGCAGCCAAGTGAATGAGTGTTAATAATGAGTGTCCATTATTGGTTCACATGATTACACTCATGAGAATACTGGTGACTTGTTTTGCTAATTCCTAATATTAGAGTGTGGTTCTCACCTGGAATTTTCAGGTTAAGGTCGCATGTGCTGCCCACAGACGCGATAGAGGCCGCTTGCCTCTTCCTCATGATGCTCTCCTTCATTCTTCCTTCTCCTGTCACCTTCACCGTGAAAGGACTTCCTGTAAAGATGGAGGGCAATAAAGCAGTTAGCTTTAGAGTCTCTTTTGCTAAGGTCACACCCCAAGACTACACTGGTTTACACTTTGGAAGGGTGTGGGTGTGTAAAAAAGCTGACCTGGGATATGCTTCTCGGCAAACTTGATGTTGATGATGTAGTTGCCCGGCTCGGTTGGGCAATAGGTCACCTTGCATGTCCCATCCTCCACATCCTCACAGTTAATATCCACTTTGCTCGGACCTTCAATAGACAGCCCCAGACCTCCATAGCCTTGAAGACAGGAGGAGAAGAGAGAATGTTATGGTTGGAAACATAGTTGACATAAATTTTCATATGACCACCATGTATATATAGTTGAGTTATAGAGTTAAGATATAGAGTTGATTGAGTGTGTATAGTTAACATGTATTTTTTTTTATTTTGAGTTTCCCTTACCTGCATTCCTGGTGTCCACAAAGAACTCAGCCACCTCGAAAGTGTGGCCTTCCACTAGGCCCTTGCCAAAGGCCTTGACTCGGCTGGCATCTCCGATCTCGGATGGGCCCACCATGATCTTGAAGGGGCTGTTAGTCACATGCTTTCCACTCTTCATGACACTAACCACATGCTCACCCACTTCCTTGGGAGTGAAGGAGATTCCTGTGTAGCAGCAGGAGAGAGAGAGAATGGACATATTTACGATCCATGAATCAAAAGGCTGCAACTACAGCGTGTAAATTAAATAATAATCCATACACTTTGCTTTTTAGTTTCAGTTCCTGATGGGCAAAGTGGTAACAGCTAACTAATGAGCAGCCATCAGAGGGAGGAGGAGGAGGTGTGAGGAGGATGCTTACCGATGTGCCTATTGGGCAGTCTCTTAAGCAGACAGGGCTGCTCTTTGCCAGATGGTGCTCTGATGCTGGCTGTCAAGGAGCTCAGATCCGTCTCTGTGATCTTCAGCGAGACATCTGCTGCTGAGCCGACATTCAGCTGGGACGTCCTGAGGGAGTCATCGCCTGAGACAGACAAAACAAAAAAAGATGATAAAAAACAAACCGCAGACGAAAAAAGCTGTTTTAAAGCCCACAGTGAAAGACATCTCTTTATCTACCTGTGATCTTGGCAGTGAAGGGGCTGCCGGGAATGTGCTTGTCGTCAAACTTCACAATGACGCTGTAGTCACCGGGCGCTGTGGGCAGGTAAGACACAGTGCAGGTTCCATCTTTGTTATCCTTGCAGGTGATTTCGGCCTTGGAGGGTCCCTCCACAGCCAAAGAAAGGCCACCTAAAGCAGTAGAGAAGTTGACAGACGTTAAGTATTACCAACTGTAGTCAAATCTGCTGATGAATACTGTGTCCCTTATTATAAGGTTGAACGACTCCACAGATTTGTAATGGCCGTACCTTCTCCAGCATTCTTGGTGACCACGGTGAAGGTGGCCGGTTTGTTTACAGTGCCAGTGCACAGGCCTGGTCCGTAAGCTGTCACCTGACCACTGATTATGGACTCCACGTAGAACTGCAGAGGACTTCCTGTGAGACAAACAAGGAGTCAGAAACATCAGAAGCCTGGAAGGAAAATGCAAAGCATACTGTCCCTGTGTTTATCAGAGCGCTCATGGTACCTGGGATGTGGTTGCCATCGTATTTGATGTCCATCTCGTGCAGGCCTTTCTCAGTCGGGGCGTACTTCACTGTTACTGTGCCGTCCTTGTTGTCGGTGATCTGAGGGCATGCTTTCTTACCAGAGGGCATACGCACCTCACCTGGGTAGACAACAACAAATAACACTTGAAAACACTTTATCATTGTCTGCGTGTGTGTGTGTGTGTGTGTGTGTGTGTGTGTGTGTGTGTGTGTGTGGGTGGGTGGGTGGGTGTATGTGTGTGTGTTTGTCTGTCTGTCTGTGTGTTTATAGGATTGTGTGTGTCTGTGTCTGTCTGTCACTGAGGTGCAAAAGGCAGGAAAGGAAGAGTGTGGTCTTACCTGTAATCTTTCCCTGTTGTACGGTGAAGGGAATGACCAGATTGAGTGGGCGGAATCTTGCTTCTTCTTCTCTGGGAATGACTGGCTCCTTAGTGGCCTAATGACACAGAGAATGATACAGTGTTCTCCATTAGCAAGCATCCTTAGTAGGACATGAAGACAGTGCACATAAGTACAGTACATAGACAAAATGGACTTCCATTCTAGTACTTACAGTGACATGGAATGGGCTGTTGGGAATGTGCTGGCCACCGAAGCGGATGGTGATGACATATTTGCCCGGCTCTGGTGCGGTGTAGTAGATGTCGAAGGTGCCGTCTGGGTTCTCCACCACATCCATGTCCATCTCCATGCCATTGGGGGTCATCACAGTGCAGGTCACTTTGCCCTTGCCTGCAGACTTGGCGTCCACCGTGATCACAGTGTCCTCAGCCATCTGGATCTTTGGTCCCAGAGTTGCTGCAAGTCAACGTTGTCTGAACATCAGTGACCAATAGCATTCAAGAGTGCTGTATGGGTTTTATATGCATATTACATTATGGTTTATTGGTAAATTATGTTACATAACAAAAGGAATAATTCAAGAGCAACTTACAGACTCTATGTCCTCCAATGGACACTGAAAATAAAATAGGGGTAAAGTGTTAAATTGGTTTTCTAGTAAGGTCTTAAGTGGTTCCTCTAGTCTCCATGTAATAACGAACATAATAAAAGCAGCCATTTAAGCGGGCAAAAGGGATAGCAGCTAACCTGTCAGAAGGCACTGGCTGGCATCGCCAGTGGGCAAAGACTGAATGCGGTAGGGTGAGTATGGGATCTCATCCCCGCCATATTTGATGGTGATGGTGTAGTGGCCAATCACATCTGGCACATAGGACACAGTGTAGGTGCCATCCATGTTGTCCTGGATGCTAGCCTTCTTGGGCTTGCCTTCGGGATCCTGTCAATACAAAAATTCATGCAGGTTTCATGTATCAATAACAACAACAACAGCAGCACAACAACTAATGAAACACGAGCAGCCGCCCCTTGAGGTCACTCCAGGAGGTGCGGAAACTAGGAACCCACCAGGATTTGGACGGTGAGCAGCCCCTCCCCGGCCTCGCGGGCATCAATGGTGAATTCCACTGGCAGGCTGGCAGCCACCCCAGAGGTGTTCAGGCCAGGACCGCTGGCACGCACTTTGCTGGCATCGTGAGCCGGGCCTGCGCTGACCTTGAATGGACTGTAACGGCACAGGAGGAGAGATGATGAAACAGTCATCATTCTAAATATAATTTCACATTAACAAAAGAGCATTGGGCACCATCACTGCTGCATTTGGGGGGAATGACAGGGAGAAAAGAGGTCTCACCTGCGAGGAACCTCCTGGTCAGCATATTTGACAGCCACGGAGTAAGGACCTTCTTTGGCAGGTGTGTAGTTGACTGTGTGGGTTCCGTCACCATTGTTCATAACCTTCAAAGGTTCAGCAGCCCCTGAAGAACAACAATTAGCAATTGTGAAATCACACACAAACACACAGTGAAACTTAAATCTTAAAAAAAAAAAAACCCCAAACTCAGAAATCTTAACCAAATTATCAGCAAGAGTTAACACGTGAGATGACTGTGTTAAGCAAACACTGGACGTTGAGCTTCTCTTACCTGATGGGCCAAAGAGTTTCACGTCCAGGGGAGCCTGTCCTGCCTGTCGGCTGTCCACAGTGAAGGTCTGTGGGACGTGAGCCCTCACACCAGGGCCCAGTCCTGGTCCAGAGCACTTCACCTTGCTGGGGTCAACAGTGTCCCTCACAGGCACACGGAATGGACTGCCTGAAAAACACAACCACACACCGGGAGGATAAGGGGATACCCAAGTCCAAGTCATCATTAGTTATGAAAAGAGTGCAAGGCACAAGAGCTGTGATCTGTGTGTGTGATGGGAGTGTACCTGGGATGGGCTGGCCTCCATAGGAGATGTTGACGTCATAGTCGCCAGGAGTGAAGGGCACGTACTCCACACTGCAGCTTCCATCTTTGTTGTCTTTGCAAGACATCTTTGACTCGGAAGGCCCCTCAATGGCCAAGCCCAAACCACCAGTGCCTGCACCTCTGTGAAATTAGAAGCAGAGAGATAGGGAAAAGGAGAGAGAGAAAGAAAGAAAGAGTGAGATAAGAGACTGGTGTGCAATAGTATCATGTTGTTACAACTGTCACTTGGGAGCACCAAAATGCATTTGAGGGTCCATTTTTTATTTCCATCATACCTGGTCTCCACTGTAAAGCAGTTGGATTTGTTTGTGACGCCGTTCTCAAGGCCAGGCCCGTAAGCACGCACACGTGTTGGGTCACAGCCCTCCACCACAGACACTTTGAAGGGGCTCTTGGGGATGGGAACATCCTCGTACAGGACCTCAATCAGATGGATACCTAAACAAAAGTGCAGACAAACCTTATATTGCTGTCCTGCAAGACTATTTACATTAAACACATGCTAATTTTTAAGCCATTACAGCATATTAATAATATACATAACATGAACATATGTCACAATATGCAGGCTATGCAGTGTCTAGTTTGTATTTTACCACCGACCATTTTTAGATGGCTGCATGTAAGGACTTTGGTGGGCAGTTTATTTGTGACTTTGCTTATGTCCACGAGAGAAGTCTGGCAGACATAACTAAAGCCTTTATTTCTGGACGCTTGTTTAGTATTAGGGAAGCGAGGACATGACTAAACGCCGTCTCTCTCTGTCCTTCGGTCTGCTGAACCCTGGCATGACACACATACCTGTCTGAGTTTAAGAGCCTCTGTTCCCAGCACACCTCCTATTTATATCCCCACACACTCCATCTGGCCACCAGCCACTGTGCTATCTCTCCCCCGAAGCCCACAGATCACCCCCCCCCCCACCTCTCCCCACCGCTCCACTCAGTGTTTGTAACCCTCTCTCCCTCTTGACCACAAAACACGGACAGCACAACACCTGCTCCCATTCATCTCCCAAACACATCCCTCTTTCTCTCTGTCTCTCTCTGTCTCTCTCTCTCATTCTGTGTCACTATTTTTTTCTTACACATCTCTCGTCCAGCTCGTCTGCTCATCATGTGTCCTGTCTAATCCTTCCAGAATAATGTGTCAAATAAATCTTCAAAGCTCAGTCCAGAGCTCTGTTTGTCCTCAAGGTTAAGCCCTTTGGTTGGCTGCCCAAACTGGACCAACACCAGTTTAATTTTTGGCACATTTGCTCACCCTCTTCGTACGCGGTGTACTCCACCCTGTAGGTCCCGTCGGCTTTGTCGGTGATGTAGGTGTCCGTGCTGTTGCCTGAGGGGTTCATGATGCGGGCTTTGATGAGGCTGCCTCCGTTCTTGGTCTTGGCACGGGCGTCCACAATAAAGTGTGTGGTCACGTCGCGGAACACACCTGTAATGGCCGGGGGTGTCAAATAGAAAGTCAGTGGTCCATTTCACATTTTTTTATGCTTTAATGTTTTATGTCGAGATTACCAGAGTTAGGGTTAATAAGTCACTTCCCCCCTACATATACAGAGCTCACACACACAAACTTTGGCTTTGTATCTCACCTCTGGGTTCCACTCCTGGGCCATAAACAGTGACCCCAGTGGTATCGACGGCAGGCTCCACCTGGACACGGATGGGGCATTTGGGAATCATCTGCCCGCCGTATTTGATGGTGATGGTGTGCACACCCTGGAAAGGTGGGATGTAGGTGACAGAGAAGGTGCCGTCCTTGTTGTTCTGGATGCGCACCTCGGCCTTAGCCCCGGTCTCTGAAACGATCTCCACAGTAAGTTCAGCTTCACCGGCCCGCGTGCAGTCCACAGTGAAGACTGCTGCCTCGCCAGCCTTTGCCCTCTCCAGGCCTGGACCACTGGCCACCACCTTGCCGGCGTCCAGGGCAGGGCGCACTGCTGCCTTGAAGGGTGAGCCAGGTATGTGGGCTTCACCGAAGAGGATGTTAATGTTGTAGTCTCCTGCTTCAGTGGGCAGGTAGGAGACGGAGCAGGTGCCATCACCGTTGTCCTGGCACTCGATCTTTGCCTCGCAGGGTCCCTCCACAGTCAGCCCGAGGCCGCCAGCTCCGGCGCCCTTGGTGTCGATTCCAAAAGGTGCTGGCTGGCCCACAATGCCTCCCTTCAGTCCAGGACCATAAGCACGCACCTAAGAGAGAGATTAAATATAAAGCATAGGGCTGATCTAAAATGCTATCTGTAATGTAGTTATGATGTCTGTGGCTAGAGCTGTATAACTGACAAGTTTGAATACAAATACCATGTAAGCATACAAGTGAAGTGATACATATTAAACGGTTATATATTTAATTTCTTGGCCACTTTTCTGGGCACTAAAAGACACTTTATACATTTATACATACAGTACATACAGGGAGCACACAAGAGACTAGACAAGGGGAAAGAGAGAGCTGGAGAGGTTGGCAGCCAAATGTACCTTTGAAGGGTCTGCTGGCATGAGCCCCTCCACAGAGAATGGGCTCCCAGGGACGGGGTTTCCATCGTAGGTGATGTCCACCTTGTATGTGCCCTCCTCAGGTGGGATGTACTTCACAGAAGTCACCTCATTGGCCTTGTCTGACTCCAGCTTGCATGGGATTGGTCTTCCAGAAGGTGACGTCATTTTCACGGCAACCTCCCCCTGGCCACCAGCACCTTTGGTGTTGACAGTGAACTCCTGATCCTTTCCAACCTCAACCCCTGCAAAGAAAAACCACAGACAGTCAGGTTTAATACAGCATGCTTCAGTCCATAGGTACAAGTGGGTGAAAATAAAGTAAGGTATTAAATATCTGAAATTGTGAATGTTTTAGTTTGTATCTACAGTATAGTGTTAACAGTGTATGACATGTGATTGTGGTGTGATTCACATTGTGATGTAATTTGCTCTTGTTTGTTTTGTACTTACTCTCGTTGAGTCCCTGCACTTTAACCTTGTTGGTATCCAGAGGAGGGGCCACGGTGATGTTGAAAGGGCTCTTGGGAACAGGGTCTCCCCCGTGGGTGACAGAGATTGTCAGGCTCCCCTATGTAGCCCAACGTAAAAGAGATAGAGAGAGAAGACAAGAGAGGGAGATGAGAGAGAACGAGAGAAAAAGAAGAAAAGAAACAAAGAATGAGGAAGGGCAACACAGAGACCGCATATCATGCATTTGGTGGGAGGGTCAAAGGAATGACTTTTAAATTAGCTGGGAAAACAGGTTTCTGGTCACTTAGGTCGAAAAGTTATGCAGGAGGTATGCAACTAATCTAGATGCACAAATATATGCATCTGAGAGGACAGTCAGACACTAGAGGGAGGGGAATGTATGCTCATACTCTCCACAGCCTCAGACCTTCTTACCTGATAGAGGGCAGTGTACTTGACAGTGTAGGAGTAGTCGTGGTTGTCGATAATCTCAAAGTCCTTTACAGCCTCCCCTTTGACAGCTGCTGTGAAATGAACTTCGGGCTTGGCCTTTCCTGCACCCTTGGTGTAGATGGTGAAATGAGTCGGTGTGCCCACCTCAACACCTGTGGAGAGAGAGAGGAAAAGAGAGAGAAAGAGAGAGAGAGAGCGAGAGAGAGGAGACAGGCAGAGCCTTAAGTGCTCAGAGTCTATTTCGTACCATGCTAGCCATATACTTATGCTCTGTGCTATTTCAATGGGGTGGCTGTGTCAAGTGCAAAGTGCATAGTCATCTAGTCCTCACCTGTCTTATTGAGTCCAGGTCCCTCTGCTCTCACTTTGCCTGCATCATGAGATGGGTCCACCTTGACTTTGTATGGGCTGGTGGGTATTTCCTATGTAGCAATACGGAGGTAGGTTGTTTTTTAAGTTGTGATTTAAAAACAAGGTTGTACAGTAAAATAAATAGAGGCAACCTCAGTTCAACCTACCTGATCGGCAAACACAACCATAATGGTGTAGCGCCCTGCACCAGGAGGTGTGTATTTGACGGTAAATGTGTCGTTGTCGTTCTTAATAATGTCAAAGTCAATGTCTGCCTCAGCAGGACCAACCACTCCAGGAGCACATTTGATTCCAATGCTGACGTCACCTGTCAAGTACATTATTAAAGCGCTTTTAGCTATCAATATGTTTAATCACACATTACTTACATTGCACTTATGCATAAATGAAACATACACAATGCATACTGGAGAACATTCACAATGTTTCTGCATACCTTGGCCTGCCTCACTGCAGTCTACAGTGAAGTAGGTAGGCTCGTTGGCTTTCAGGCCAGTCTTCTCCACTCCTGGTCCATAGACCTTAACTTTGTCTGGATGGCATCCTTCCCCAACCAGGACCTTCACACAGCAAAACAGTATTATTAAAACTATTAGCCATCTGGCTGACAGTCACAAGACTGGGCTAATTTTATCTGTGGAGGAATTGACATACACAAATGAGTAAATGACTAATTATTATGGGTATGTAATCCCTATAAGTGGATCTGGCAGGGCAAGGCAGATAGATGGACCCTGAAAAGGCTGTTGGAAACACTACCCTTGCCATGTGATGATGATGTGTGTCTGTGTATGTGTGTATGTGTGTGTGTGTTTGTGCATGTCTTACCCTGAAGGGGCTGTTGGGAACATTGACCTCGCCCCATGAGATAATGATGGTGTGCTTGATAGGCTTGGTGGGGATGTACACACAAAAGAAGGTGCCGTCCCCCTTGTCAGTGATCTGAATGTCGATAACACAGCCCTCTGCATCCTACAGATACAAAGCTGAGCTTTAGAGCAGCAGATACAGAAATGATCTTCAAAAACCCTATTATCTTCATCACAGAAGATGCTGCTGCACAAGACGCTTGTAGGTTACCTGAGCATAGATCTTGAGTTTGCCTTTTCCAGCTTGACGGGCGTCAATGGTGAACTCTGCAGGCTTGTTGATGATGCAGCCAGTGGGCGCAAGACCTGGACCAAAGGCTTTCACCTGTAGTGCAAAATAAACACTTTTAATTATCAACTTTACCGTAAAGAACCCTATGAGGTGAGTGGTGGTCATTTCAGTGTTTTTACCTTCTCTGGGAAGACATCATTGGCTGCTGGGAGAATGTGAGCGATGAAAGGGCTATCCTTGATGTCCTCATCATCACAGATGACATGGACAGCATAGTCGCCAGGCTCAGTGGGCCAGTAGCGGACATCACAGGAACCGTCACCCTTGTCATCACAGTCAATCTTAGCCTGAGATGGACCCTCAATGGAGAACCCTGATGAGATGCCAAGGTAGAGTGTCAGTCACACTAAATCATGTACATAAGCTCTTGGTTGGTGAGTCTCAATTGTGACTTTTGCAAAAGACTGTGTTTTTATACCTAGAGTTCCAACTTCAGTGCCGATGGCCTCCACCACAAAGTCAGCTGACTTGCCCACCATTCCTGTCTCAAGTCCAGGACCCCAGGCTCGCACCTTCTGTAGGCCTGCTTCCACACTAACCTCAACCTCGAAAGGACTACGAATCACAGATAAATGAAAAGCCCAGTGTTATTCAAAGATAATTAAACATTTCATCTACAACCATCACTCAGTCTTTAACTGCTCTCTGTACACAAAGCAGGATGTACTTGAAAGTGAGGTTAAGGTGTCCTCACCTGCGTGGGATAGGCTGTCCTCCCCAGGTGATGGTGACTGTGTATTTTCCAGGCTTCATGGGTTGGTAGTCACAGGCGAACACACCATCCCCAGCATCACGCACCTTCACAGGTATATCTACGCCATCTGACAACACACAGTACAAAGCCAACGTTAACACTGATTCTCCACACCATGAATACTGTGGACCTGACATGTAGACCAGTTCAATAATCCTTGATCAGAATGGCACTTACTTGGTCCCTTCACAGTGACCTGGAGCTCTCCAGTTCCAGCTCCCTTGGTGTAAACTTTAAAGTCAGCAACCTCCTTCACTCTCACCCCTTTGGGCTGGAGGCCTCGGCCGGTGGCCCTGCAGGCATTAGCGTTGCTAGCTGTTGGATGGAGGGAAAGAGAAGGAGGACAGAGTTAGACTGTTATTAGGCTCTAACAACTGGCAACGGCGTGAGCTGACTACAGTCTGGGTTAGTAAAGAGGAAGAAGGCTTAGTGCAACTGGATGTTCATATGGGCTGCTTCATGGAGCCAGCAGCACAGATGGACGTGGATGAGCATGAGGACTGATTTAAGACCAGACGACTGACGGTAACACTCACTGACACATTGCATCATGACAAACAAATGATGCTCGAGCTGACATTAAGATGGAGGCAGTATATTGGTGCCAACAAAATGCTGTACCACACTTTTCAAACACTTGTGTGAAAACATGAACATAACAATAACCTAAATAAATCACTCCAACAAACACTTCTTAAAACAGAGAATGAAAACAACATTTAGGACCACATTCCAAGTGAAGCCTGTGCATCATGCAAATATCTGTATACTGTTTTGATCATAAAAAATAAACTCTGTTGTTCTCTTTTCTTCTATGCATGCTCAAGGAATCATCACCACTACATCGACAATCATAGATGAAAAAAACATCTCTTCCCGCTTCCTTCTCTTATGATTCTCTCATCGCAAGCAAGAAAGCATTTCTTATATTCCTCCTTGCACTCTCCCACTAGTTCCCAACCCCCCCATTGTTCCTACTCTCTGCATGCCCCAAAGACTCGCCAAGCAGCGACAAGCAGGGCCACGCATTGGCCCAAGCATAGGCGACATCACATGACTATCGCACGGGCACCAGACACGACATCACATGACTATCGCACGTCGGCGGGCATCAGAGAGGAAGCGGAGACGCCAGTAGACGGGCACGGGAGGCGAGGCTCGGCTGGCAAGGTAGCGCAAAGGGGCACGGGCCTCGCCGGGTGAAACCTGTACTAACTTGATCGGGCAGGTTTGGGTGGCACTTTGGGTGCACCTTTCTTAGCCTTATCCGCAGGTGGGGTGCGCACAGACTGGGGCAGAATCTGCACTGGAGGCCCCGCAGGAGGGCCGCTTGGGCGAGCTAAAAATAACACACAGGTTAGATGTTCCCCTCAAGTCCACTCAGCAACACTGAAGTTGAGTTAGAGTTATGACGTAGACAATCGAAAGGGAAACAGAGCCCCCTCGTAGGCACAATAAACCAGTTAAAGTGTGTTTTTCGAGACTCACCTTCAGAAATTTGCACTGGGAAGGGGCTCTTGGGAATGGGTTGCCCGGCGAAGGTGACATGGATTTTGTGGGGGCCCTCCATCATGGGCTTGTAGGTGCAGCGGAATATATTGTCTCCTTTGTTCTCTAGCATGACCTCAACGGTGTCCTTGCGGCCCTGAGGGTCGACTATCACCACTCCCACATCTCCCTCACCAGCACCTGCAAAACAGTGGAGTTTTGTTATGTGGTGTGGAGCCCATTTTATTTGAGATTGTTGGTCATGGTATCACTCCGTTACTGTCAAACAACATTACTTCTTTAGAGACAGCGTAGGCAAGTAAGCAACACTATTACTTCAAGCGATAACCTGACCTCTTTTTGTCTTTGATCCCTTACCTGCTGTGTAAATGTCGAAGTAGGTCGGCTTGCCAGCCACATTGCCTGTGGGCTCCAGTCCAGGCCCTCGGGCCTGAACTTTGTTGGGGTCACCCATTGCTTTTCCTACATTTACTTTGAAAGGACTCTTATCAATGTCTTGACCAGCGAACAGCACCTTTACCTGGGGAACCAAAATGCTGGTAGTCAAGTACTCAGCTCTTAATAAACACTGTACTCGGTACTGTAAAACCAAACAAACAAAAAATACCACAAAAGCGAGAATAATTATAGTTACCTTGTGAGGACCAGCAACTTTAGGTGTATAGCGCACAGTGTATGTCCTTTTTGGGTCATGGTTGGCAACAACTTTAGCCTAGAGAAGCAGAGAAGTCGACAGTGAATACAAGAGCTGCAGACACAAGCTGAAGCATATAAGCAGGGGATTATAATAATCCATCTTCACTAATAGTGATGACAAACCTCCTCAGTATGGCCCTCTGGATCTTCAATATACACAATAACTTCAGCCTGCCCAGCCTCAAGTGTTTCTACTATAAACTCAGTAGGCTTGAGCACCATGTTACCCTCGGGCTCAATACCTGTTTTAACAGACGCAGGGAACAAAGCATTAGCATTAAAATGAAGCCTGGGCTTATTTTAAATACTTAGAAAGTACACAGTTATATAGTGCCAGTCATTGTCCATGACAATTAGGCCTTTAAGCCCACCTTTTCCATAGGCTTTGGCTTTCTTGGGGAACAACTCCCTGGCCTTGACAGGTGCACCAGGCTTGAGCTTAGCCTTGGGGAACTGTGACAGGTAGGTCATGACTGAATGTTCATCGCAGTTGGGGTCCACAATTTCTTCGGGAGCAATCACCTGGACAAAAAAAAGACAACAACAAAGTTAGTGAGGCAACCATGCCATATATTTATATGTTAACTCTACATGTGTTTATTGACCATTACAGCTATGTATTTAGCTAGATAGCTATTCAGCTATCATTCTCGCTATCTATTTAGCAGACCTATTTTTATCCAGTGGCAGCATAGTCAGCATAGACATAGAATACAGTTATCAGTGTCCCACTGTTCCAAACCAATGACCTCTGCATTATTAGCATTGTGTTAATAATCAACTGACCTACTAGAACATTCTTTATTAGCAAACACCATTTGGCCATTTTAAAACCTTCCTATAGGGCACAAGAATGCAGCCACACAGCAATACGCTATATATACTGATACTAAGTAGTGCAGGGCTGTCCACTGGCTATATTTACAGCTGTGGATGGAGGGGTTAAGGACTGTGGCCTCATTAAGCCGAGGAGAGGATTTACCATGAGCTGATACTCTCCCACACCTCCTCTACAATGGGTGGGACTCTGTGACACACACCTTACACTATCTGAGGAATGCCCTGTTTACACTGCTCAGCTGCCAAGCTGCTAGCATGGAGGTGGGGCTGTGTTGTTTGCATTTTAGGGCTTCAGTGAGTGGTCAAGCTGACCTCCATTACCAACTTTTATGGCTTTTAAGGTACACAAATTTAAACATCAATTTACATTAAAGATTTACAACTGTCTGTACACCTTTTAATTAAGACCAAGCCATACAAATTCTTTGAGTCTGTTGCGTGTTAGTCTTACCTGTGGAACACCCAGCCAATCATCTGCCTGCTGCATGGCCTCTCTGGCATTGTCGACGGGCTTGTTGGGGTCCCAAGTCTCCCAGTCTGGACACAGACCTGTAGGGAATTCCAACAAGAGGGAAAGCGTTAGCCAGTTGTTTCCATTACAGGCAGTTGCTGCAGTGACCTTGCTACCAGAACCCCTCAAGTGTGCCACACTACTCGGTGTAATTGGAGGAGCTCTGCAGTCACACAAACCCTTTTGTTTTGCACTAGCTTAAAAAGAGAAGGTAAAGTAGCTACGTAACACGAGTAGAAGCATCACGGTGCATAAGATTACATCCTAATCAGGTTGCCATTGGTGATATGTGACGATAGTGCTGGTGTAAGAGGGCTTATTTTGCTTTTTATTATATTATTGTTAGCACAATGTTATGGTGAAGACCACATTATATGAAGCAACAGATTCTGAGATATGTTTTGGTACTGGTAAATACAGTTCCATGCAAAGTGCCAAGAATGACTCAATACCCCTGCTCCTCCTAGAAATATGTGGTATTGTTAAAGGATAATGATGCACAGGTCTGGAGAGTTGAACAGTCTTAGGAAAATGTGCTCTAACTCTCAGCAGGGACATTAGACACTCAGCATCATCTCTTAGTCAGTGAGAGGCCGAACCCTGTATGGTCATGTGCAGAGAGGCTGCTGTCGGCAGCTGTTTAATATCTACTGGGTTCAAGTAAACACAGGCTGAGCCGACATCTCCCCCTTTCTCTTGTTACGGTTAGCTACCTAATGAGATATTTACTCTACCTTATGCAATGGAAGTTTATTTCTCTTCTCTGTGTGTCATGAAGTACTGCTGGTGGAATGAGGGCCTTTCTTTCAGACCATGATCTGACAAAATCTCCTGCTGTTTGCTCCTGTAGAGCAACCTAGTCCAAATTAGGGCTGGATTCTACGGCAGAGTGTCTGTTATAAGACTGAGCTATGGGGAATCCGTCCATGATAGCTTCACTCAGCCAAGACCAGCTGTCGGGGATGCTCTGACCTAAGGCCATGACATAAGGCACTCCAGTCTCTCGGAGGCCTTCATTCCTCATCAGGAACTTAAGATGGCATCTCAACCTGATGACTGAGCAGGCTTAAAACAGGAATTCCCTTGGCCCAACTTAAGGCCACCTGTTATACTCGCATGTACCTGACTAACGAGTTGGGTCATGCTCAAAAACCTGTGTTATGTCTTTGGACGTTTTGGGTGTTCTTTCAGGGTTCATCTAGTATTATCTCATCAGCTACCTCAGCACATCAGTGCCCTTTCACTGAATGCTCACCGGGGGCACAGTTGTCTACCAGGGCTCCCAGGGCTTTTCCATCCCTCCAGTCCTTGTTGAAGTTGTTGATGGGCAGCTGGGGCACTTTGTTCTGGATCCATCCCAGGAGCCTCTGCTTGGGGGTCAGCTTCTTGGCATCCTCGTCATCCTCGTCCTCCCACATTGGCATGGAGATGGAGTAATGGAGGATCAGGGTCCAGATCAGGCCCAGGATGAGCTTCAGGTTCCCATCCACGATGGCTTTGCTGTCTGTGGGATGGACACAGGAGGAAGCAGGTTAGCGTGACACAAGTTCATATTCAGGGATCAGTTTTTTTTTTGACTCAGCAGAAAGTGTCACAGTGGTGACCAACTGTCTTTAGAAGCTAAAAATCCAGTACCATGCATTTGTTCCAGCTAACTGATTAGCAGAACTCTTCAGCCAGGTGGAAGAGTTCATCAGTGAAAAAACCTGTATGAACCACACAAGTAGAAACAGGTGGTTTGTCGAATATGTGGTACTGAATTTTAGGTTTTGAATCCAAGTTGCCCTGGACATGCTTCACCCAAACAACTGCCTCATTTCTGTTAGAATTTGGCCAAATGAAACCTTAACACAGTCCTGAGAATTTTACACTTTTATGACCGAACAAGAGTGCCAACTCATGAATGCCAAATGGCAATGTATTCGAATAATTTTAGTTTGGGCATGACAGCTGATTCAAGCAGTCATGTGAGAGACAGTCTGCTTCACCTAGGGGCCACATCATACAGCTTTCCCCTTTCTAAACCCCTGGCACCCTTGCAAGTACTTGTTGCCCCAGTCTGACAGTAACATATATGTTTAGAGAGGGAACGATGAATGTTGTACAGTGGCTGAGCCTCATGGGTTATCCTTGACAGACGTTGGAGGCCTGTCACTGGCTACATAACTGAACATGCGCTAAATGGCCTTCTCGGATCTATGGCAAACCTATACATATTGTCTTGAAAGTGATAGGGCTCTCTCTATGATTAGGTGGCAAAAACGCTTGTTAAAAGACTCTTCAAAACAATCAAGAGTGTCCCACGCTGTGCAATTGCCTCTCTATGATGACTGCTCATAAGGTAATGAGTCTGTGTTTGTAATATGGAGGGCTTCAGTCACAACAGTGCAGTTTGCCCTCACCTTCTCATTTAGGATAATGGTGTGTAGATGACCCTTGGCCCTGAGCAGCCACACTTAGCAGAATGATGGGACATTCCTTTGGCCTGAGGTCACTTCTCCACCACAAAGACAGGGAGTCTCCACTCATTGCAACGCCCCCTCACCCCACCCCCTGCCTACCGGGACTTCATAACTGTCTCCTGGCCCATAGCAACAATTCAATACAGAATTTCACCGCTCTCTGTCGGGAGCCATCACTCAACTTCACCCAACCAGCGACTGTCAGGTGTTTAATGAACGCCACAGCCACAAAGAGACACAGCTCTTAATGTTGACAGATGAGCCTCTGTCTGACGGCAGATTCTTGTATTAAAATGTTGCATGTGGCACTAGAGTGAGAGGAAACCGAGTTGTGTTTCTGCTCATACAGCGTGCCACTCTGCTGACTGCTAAAAACAAGGAGTCAGCTTTCTTCATTGGGAAAATCTACAACCGACTCATAGCCTGAAATGAAAGTGAGGAGTGAGTGGCATGTAATTAGGTAAGTTTAAATGATCTTAGAGGCTTCAGCCACAAAGGCTTAAACAAATGCCATGCTGTGTGCATTAGACAGAGTCCTCTTATAGGTCTGTTATGGGTCGAATGACCAAATGTATTCCTGGCCTCTGTCATGAGTGAGGCCCTGTGGCAATGACCTTGCCCTCCCAGCTCTCCTCCCAGACATGCACAGACAGACACAGACCAACGCCACTGCCCCCAATCAGCAGTCTATTTAGAGACCCGGCCATAGAGCCAAACAGCCAACTTATCTATATTTACACTTATCTGTCATTTATCACCAAATGGCCAAAAATATGAGACCCTGGACAATTTGAAAAGTGTAAATCTTTTTTTAGCATTGCTGGATCTAGCATAGGGTACTTGTGAGTATGCAGAAAGTTTTCCCAGTCATTCCCAGTTCAACATATAAAGTGTGGTTGTTTTAACGGTTGTCTAAATTGGGCAGTTTCCTCATGCAATACCAGGGTGTTCTTTGATGGGAGCAAGCATCAGTGAATGTAGACACCTCCCAGAATGCAGGATGGTGCCAGTGGGTCTTCTAGAAAGGACCAGTCTCTTTCACCACTATAGTTGGTGTGCCCTTAGAGGCTGTTGGCTGACCCATTTGCTCTTGTGCTGCATTATGGGTAAATGGTCATTCAAGTGACAAAAAAAGGAAAGACCAGCAACCTCTAACACAGCACCCCTGACCTTCAGATACTGCTAAAGAGAGGTGTCAACACAGAGAGTGGTGTCTGTGTATGTTTGTGTGAGTGTGTGCATGTTTTAAAAAGAGAAGGAGTTTAACAAAGGTGCTATAAATGAGTGTTGCTTATTATTATTGTTGTTGCTGTTTTTGTTGCTGTTATTGTTATTATTCAATTTTTGCAAGATGCACCCAACGACCATTCATTCAGATGCAGCCACACCTGACAGATAGGCATTAGCACCCCTTAAAGCAATGATCTCAGTGGCACCTTAGCGTTAGAGACCTCAGCAAGCTGACCTCAACTCCATGCTTATTACCACTTTCAACAAGTATGCGCTTCCTCTGTGTGAGGAATACACAGCTGACACTAGACAATACATCATTAAACCATTATTCCCACGTCACCACAATATTACGGCCAGATACACACATATACATTTCACAGTCTATCTTCAGACTGTTAGGACACAAAGTTGTGTTAAGTTAGCTTTGTCTTGGGAATTGTTCTCTCTCTCTCTCTCTCTCTCTCTCTCTCTCTCTCTCTCTCTCTCTCTCTCTCTCTCTCTCTCTCTCGACTCGTCTGTCTAAGGTGTTTGAGACATGCAAAAGTATGAATGGTTGATGCTACTTACCAATTGATACCAGTTTGATGCGTTCCCTCTCCAGAAATTCCAGTGCCACCGAAACATTTTCCAGTTTCATTTGTCTGAAGTTTGGTCTTGTGTGATGCTTTCTGTACATTTTCTTCTGGCTCAAAACTTCCAGCAGGGCAATTAACTTTAGCCCGTCGGCCAGCTCTCTTTGCAGATCACTGATGCTCTTGTTGACGCACTTCAGGTGTTCGTTGCACCACCTGGTGAAGGTGTTCTGCTGGATCTTCTTCCATGGCGCATCTTCCGCAAGGTCCTTCTCGGTGGCCGGCATCTCGTCGTCTTCTTCTTCCCCGAAATCGGTGCCCTGGTAGTACTGAGGCGGCTGCTGGTCGTCGTAATATGCGTTGTTGCTCATCATCTTGGCGGTTGTCTTGTCCTTTTTATACCGATGTAGAACCAAAGTGCGAAATTGACTGCGCTGTAGTTTTACAAAGCTGTGTCAAGCGCGTCCCCGCAGTGAAAAGTTCAGAGCTTGGAAGGGGATTGACAAAAAAGAAAAACTTTTAGGAGGTACTTGTTAAGAGGACACTTATGTCACGACAATGATGGATGAAATAATCCGGTTTACAGTTTACAAGCCAGCCAGTCCCCGTTTTTAATTGGCAGTATCTTGACAAATGTTGTCACTACTTCTTAATGGACACTTTCGCGCTGTATAATCTCTTTCCTGAAGAATGATTCGTTGTGGCGGATGAGAGGAGTAGCTTTATGCGTTGAGCAGTAGTGGAGAGTTGGATCTCTTCTTAAAATTGAAAGGGGACTGCGGCCGGGCCCGGGTTTAAAAAGACCCCAGACCCCAGGTCCACGTCAGATCCATGGATTCCCTGGAATGTCCCTGTCATAATCATGGTCATACAAGTGATGAACAATTTTCTAATCCCAACGGATAAAGATGAGAGAAACGATTGGACAAGTCTAGTGAAGTCTCCTGTGATTGGCCGGACCCCATGCAGCGCAACAGTTGTGACTACTATCTTTATTTTTAGGTGCTCCTAACTTGGGATGGGGGGGCTGTCGCTTCTCAATCGCAAACGTGTGCGGTCACCGAGTGTCTGCTCTGAACAAGCGAGACAGGAAAAGAAAGTGACGCTTGAATGAAACCAAACATACAACGCTTCGTGGCTCATGCACACAGGGCAAATTTTTGTTTTGTTTGTTTTAATATATAATTATTTGGAGCCTAAAATACTTGATATCCAGTAATTAATTATATGAAGAGGGTGTGCTGGGCAAGCCCTTTTCACATAGAGACTGAGTCTGAAAGTTCTCTTCTCTATCCTCAAATGTTATATTACATATTATAGGAGAGTATACACAATTTCTGATAGAACATATTTAGTTTAATTGGCAGCTTTTAGACAGAATTGTGTCTTGATGGCACAGAGTCTAAGAGCTCAGTTCTTACAAGCTTACCAATGTCATCAATTAAATAATTCCATTTATTAAATAATTTATTTTATTAAATAATTCTTTTATTAATCACAATATATAATGATTCATATACTGTGTTGTTTTAAGGAGTAATCTTATTTGACCTTGGATTAATTTTGTATATTATTTTATTACTGTCACATGAAGATGTTATCAGTTGTGTCAGATAACTGGTTAGACTCATGTCTAATAATATAAGACGCGCGTGCATATGTGTGTGTGTGTGTGTGTGTGTGTGTCCCTAGTCTGTGTGCCAGCTCAGTGTGTTTGATTGATGGGGTCCTCCTTTACGGTGTGTGTATTTTAGGTGGTCTGCCTCAGGCAGGGCCCAGGAGTCTGGGACAGAAGGGTGACCCACCTGCCTGGCCTGCCTGGCCTGCCTGGCCCAGTGACTCAGCACAGGACCATGGCACACCACACCAGACTGTTCTAGTCCCTTGTCTTGACCTGGACTCATCCCAGGAGAATGTTGAGCAACATTTCATTTAATGTTGTTTCATTTGCAGTCCACATAAGATCAGTAAATTGACTCACTCGCTAGCTGGAACATTCAAACAGGTGTCAGTTGTTTAAATATATGTATATTTATAAGCATATACAAGAGATTTAACACAATCATGTTATGACCCTGTCATAATGTTTTTTTATTAAAACGTTTTTTGTAAAAACATTACCCATAACTGCTTTCAGTAATCATAACAGGCTGATAGCGTGTTTCACAAAAATGTATGCAGTTCTTTGATCCGAGATTCCACCCCCAGCGCTTTAGCCTAGTCACACAAAACTTAACATATCTATGAAGTCATAAACTTGCAGGAAGTGCACTGATGTCGTGGTTACCTACCCCCCTGTGACAGTGGAAGTAAAATAAAAACCTTAGTTAATGTTCCTGGAAGGAACCCATGTGTTTGAAATGAATCCTTGCGAGACAGTTTACTACTTGGTGTGACGAAGAAGTATTAATAGCTGTGTACCACAGCTGACCTATGCAATCTGATGCCAGGAACTGCTCCTCAACTTCCCATTTACTCCTGCTGTGATTCTCAATGACATCTTAGGGTGACACACGCCATTCACAAGAGGTAACATAGGTCATTAGCCAGGAGATAGTTTTATTTCATAAAACATTTATGGTACAAAATATACTTTCCGTTTAACCAAAAAAAAAGTCACAACGATGGTTTGAAACAGCAAGGCACACAGGAAACAACTGAAAATAGCAAGCGTTTGACAACTCTAGGCTACTACAGCATGGACAAAATGCTGTTTTAAAGACATGCAACTTTAATGAAGAGGTACAGTGCTTAAATCACATTGCAGTCAAAACTATATAACACTTACATGTCATCAATTCACTTTTCTCTCTGATTAAAATCCAAACATATTTATCTGTGAAATATTTTGACCATATTTTTTATTTTGTGCAGAGAAATTTCAACTTCCTCACTGCTAATGAGGCCATAAAAAGGACATCAAAAACTAGAGGAGATGAGATGTCAATATGTCAATATCACACCAATTGGTTTCTTAGCCTAGCACTTTAGATAACACTTTTGTATTCACAAGACTCTATAAACACGTTCATAAAGGGTTATGTTGCATTCATAAAGTATGTAAAGCATTCATAACTATTTATACATACTCATGACTCTACTCCTAAGGCATTATAATGCTGTGTCATAAGCCCTATTCCAAGTTCAAGTGACACAGTGAGCTTTTGGTTTTACATGCTTTACGAGTGTAGTCGCGAGTATATATTAATAGTTATGAATACTAACGTTAATAATTATTAAGCTTCATGAAGACATTATAACTCTTTCTGAATTTGTTTATAGTATCTTATGAATAAAAGCTTCATAGAAAGTGATACCCACTTAATTTCAAAGGAGTAAAAACAACCATCTTCATTAGTCTGTATTCCCTACTAGCCTCTGCATGATGTCCTGTTTTGTTATAAAAAGGAAAGCAGGGATTTGCATCATGAGGGGAAGTTTAAAAATCAGCCACACTAACAAGCTGAAGCTCTACTCGCACAGATCCTTAAACAATATATTGCTTTGATTTGACTTCTAGAGATTTATCTAGAGGATGTCTATTGAGTTACATCTGCATGCAAGTGCTACTCTCTACCAAAATATCACATGTGAAAGTTTGAAAATGCAGCCGGTGTGCAATGACAAAAACACTGTGTACAATGCTCTATCACAACAATAGCTTAACAAATATACATCATTCTGTCAAAAAATATCATATATCAATATTCTAAAAAGCAAAGTTGTCTGATACAAATACTTTTTTTTTCTCCGGTGCAGCTTATTAAACTAAGTACTTCATCACAATATCATTATATAAAGCAGATGCATTGCAAAGGAAGAGTTTCAAACTGAAACACAAAGTCATATTTAGATGTGACAGTTACTACCATTATTCTGTGGTGATATGCACTGTTTTATTTAGGCAAGTTCGAATGAAAAATGGTCTTTGTGGAGAGCCTAACAAAGTATATGTTTTATCCAGTGTTCATCATGAACTACAAAGAGACGATGACATAGGTACAATACAACTGACTAAATATTTGACTGACAGTTTTACAATACAAAATGCTCAGATTTTAAGATTTAAACACAGCCGTAATGTCTTGCCAGAGTACCTCCAGTTTCTTTCTTTCTTTTTTTATCTATCTTTGGATATGTCTTAAAGTAGGATTACCTCATCCCACAATCCAGGACCAAAATTATTTGAATGTGTAATCCATACAATTCAATGACCAAATTAAATGTAGAATGTATTAGTATCTATGTCACACCTATGTTTGTAACATTAGATGTGGGTGGAATGCACAGAAGAGTACCTGTTTGTCAAAGAAAAACAAAAGAAACTGCTGGAATGTAGACGGTCTACATCCACAAAAAGTACCTGGGGCACTGATCCATACAGGGACATAAAACAAGCTGAGCCAGCCGTTCCCATGCAGGGCACTGAAGCCAAAGGCACCTGTAGTGAGTTACAGCTGTTTGGCTTACTACGGGAGAGTTTATTAAAGTTTGTGGAGTAGGAAACATGGATACTTTGTGGTGGGTGATAATCTTAGGGATGCCCAGGACTTGACTGTTGGAGTCACTTTCTTTATTTATATCATTTAAAGCATAACCATGGTGTGCAGATTTGTAAGGACATTCACAGAGACAGCACAGAGGCCTACTTAATCGGTGTGTTCTGTAGGTGTCTTTTGACTTCTGCCAGGGAGATGTGTCTGAGATGTTTACATAAGAATGTTTGTAAGCATCCTACAGTCTTATTATAATCAGCAGTCAAGGGTGTTCTTTATCCTTGATAAAGCATTAAATCAGCACTTATCCAATTGGATTAACAATGTTGCACAAATTAATTACGTTTTAACAGACAGAGTGTGCTTGACATTCTTTTCTGTCTGAACTCACCCACTTGATGATTCAATGAAACAGAGCTGCCACCCTTAAAGGTGTGGTCCTAATCTCTCCTCACCTGTCACCACATGCAGAGAAGGTGCCACTCATGTCACATTCACTAGTCAGATGTCATTGTGAGACACGACTGTCAAAATAACAATGGCTAGCACATCACAGATGCAATAGAAAATGAAACCACTTTATAGCCACTTTGTCAGTCAAAAAAGTATTTTTTGGAGAGAGCGTGTCAGGAATTATGTACGATATTCTGTCAATAAAAGGAATTTTCTACATAGATTTAGCATTAATATGTCAGTGCCTGGATCAGTAAAAGGTGTTATATTATATGTATGCATTTACATGGATAAATAAGTAGTCCCTAGTTAGTTTTGCAACCTTTATATATTTTGTTTTAAACTAGCATGATAATAATGTTTTTCACTTACAAAAGTGAAAACATGCTTTTCATGAGCAAAACTGTAAGCAACAAATTAGTGTTCATTCGATATAAAAAGAAATTAAGCTTCAAAGATTTGTTTCATTTCACATTTCAGTGACGATACCTGCAAAATTTTAAACATTTGTACGAAAATACCTGTACAAAACTGAACAACAGAATCCTTCATATAAGTCACAGTTATATAAAGCCATATCAAATCTGTAATAGTAGTGGTCCTTATGTGGAGACTTTGTTTTGTTTTTTAATACAACGCTGATACACACACACACACACACAGATACACACTCACAGGCACACACAAGCACACATCATGGGCAGATGTATATTTGAGGTATTCTTATTAGCTGGTATGCGGAGAGCTTTAAAATGGTGCCAACATGCAACTACAATGTGCAGAGTCAGTGCTTCACTAATTGGTGGAGACTCGGCTGGCTCAGCTTGGTGTTAGCAGTGTAAGCATCTCCCATCAATACTTATGAGCACGATGTGCCCGCCAACACCACCCACTACCCCCACCCCACCCCCCATACCCCCAAACCCCACCCTTGCGGTCAGAGGGGTCAATATTAACAGAGCTCTGTGGTGAGTTAGATATTAATTAAATCTGAATGTTTGCTACTGCCAAACTTCCCTTCCAAGTAATTCCATTTCTCTAAGGATATGTCTTATTGCATTCAATACATCTTTTTTTAATTACCTTATCAACTTGCCAACCATGACATCAAATAATCATTAATCCTCTACCAAGTACACAATATCAACACAAAAATAGACTTACTATATACAAGTAAAATTAAATAGTTAAATAAATTATAGATATATCTATATCTGAAGCTTCTAAAGCTGTAGATTATACCACAGAAAGACAAGGCATATGAAGACATAAAAGAATATCAAGGGAGAGAGACTGGTCATGGAGAAATAGACAGTTAAGTCTGTCCAATGCTAGTCAAAGAAGCTTTGATCCCATTGGATACTGCCGTGACCCTCCTTGGAGGTGAAACACAGGTATCGTGGCCCACACCACCCCAGGCCAGGTTTCCTTCAGGGGGTTGTTAAAATCCATCTACTTTGGTTCAAAAAAGCTCCCAAGATGACCTCTTTAACATCTCCACATAGAAAGACTCCCAGAGGAAAGCAGTGTAAGTTCTCAAAGTTCCATCAACCGACGAGGTGGTCCAAACAAGGGAAGAGGAAAGAAAGGATGGGGGGTGGGGGGCAAGGTGGGCGGGGGGTGGGGGTGTGGGTGTGGGTGTGGTGTAGTGGGGTTGAGCGAGGATAGTTGGAGCGTCGCCTCACAGGCTGTAGCAGTGATGTCATCTTGGATGTAAATCTTGTGAAGCTGGAAGAGAGAGAGAGCGGCGCCGTGACTGCCACTGTGGAACTCAAGGCCAGGATGAGGCTCCCCCTCTCCTCACATTCTGTAAACACAGGCACGGAGAAGAAGGGTGAAGGGGCACGATTGGTATTTTGGTGAGCGGCCGTTGCTTGAACAAGTAGCCATCCCACATAGCGATTCAGTTATGTAATGGTTTATGCTTGAGAGATTATTTCAGTGTAGTTTATGGCTTGCTTGCTTTATTTTGTGCAGAGTCTGCAGATGCTACTGCTGTAACTAGGGCCTGAACATGAGCAGAGACATTACACTTGAGCTACGTGGAATAACGGGAATTGAAATAAATCGGTAGAATAAATTAGGTATAGCAAAAGAAAAAAAGATTGTAATCTAGCAATAGTCCTGAATGAAATGAAAACAAACAATGATGTTCATACATATTACACATGTTATGTAAAAGAAAGCATATAACAAAGCAGGATTACACAAAAGAGCTGAATAGTTCAACAGCAACATTGCAAGCATAGTACCTTCAAAAGACAGAAATAGCACCTTAGAGTTACACTAATAGTCAAATTGAGTGATAGAGATTTAATTGAAATGAAAGGGAAAAAAGGAAAAACAAAAGGCTGGTCCAGACCCAGGACTACACACATATCATACCTTTTATCCTCTAAGATGATAGCTCGGACAGCCAGCACCAAAACGTGGCCACTATGACAATCATTCCTATGAAAGGGACGGAGAGAAGAGGGGGCTCAGAGGAGAGAGAGGAGATCTGAGTGGGAGGATGGGGTACCGTGGGGATGGAGAGGGTGAGACAGGACAGAATGAGACAGAGAGAGAGAGATATGGAAACAAAGAGAGATGGGAAAACTCAAATTAAAACACACACACACACACACAAATGGATGAACACAGATGGACCCAGTCATGATCTGTACAAGCAAACACAACCATGTTTGGCAGTGGAGGAGGTAAGGTACACCGAAGATGAAAGGAGAGCAAGACACAGATAAAGACCTGGTGAAGAGGATGCACAAGTAGAAATGATTGTGTGTGTGTGTGTGTGTGTGTGTGTGTGTGTGTGTGTGTGTGTGTGTGTGTGTGTGTGTGTGTGATGTTTTTCCAAGGATGGGAGTTTGAGGGAAAGGGAGAACATTTCAAACTTTAAAAGTGAGATTAAAGACAGAAAGAAAGAAAGAAAGAAAGAAAGAAAGAAAGAAAAAAAGAAGAAAGAAAGAAAAAAAGAAGGAAAGAAAGAAAGAAAAAGAAAGACAAAAAGAAAGAAAGAACAAATAAAGCAGAAAACAAAGAAGATAGAAAACCTCCATAATTGGCTGTTTCTGAAGATCACAGCTACACAAACACACACAAACTTATTTTTAAAAAGCCTTTGAGAAATACAGCAACAGTAATTCCCATCTGTCCTGACCAAGCCAAAACCATCTCCTTCAGATACATGTATGTAGACTATGGCTAACCCCTATCCCATCAACTGGGATCTTCTCCAGGTCTGGAGCACTTAGCTCTGGGCCCTATACACAAGCAGTCTCTGTGGACCCCCTTCCTTTCTATATTTTGTCATGAATCTGCCTCTACTGCCTTCAGGGCCCTGGATATTCATTTCCATTTCTCCCACCACTTTGAGGCCCCTGCCCTTCTGTACCCCTCCCCTTACCTCTAGGCCCTTTTCAGCCAGGTCTGTTCCAGCTGCCCCTGCAACAAGGGTGTAGTCAGACAATCATAACATGGGTGGGCCCAGAAAAAAAACAATCGTGTGAGCCTAGCCTAAAACGCATAGGTTATTTTTATTACTAAAACAGTCCATCCAACTTATAGAGCTTTCTGATTGGGTGGGCCTGATGGACAAAGGGGCGGGCACAGGCTTACACCTATGCCCTGCCACCTTCGGGCCCTTCTGTGCCAACCATCTGCTTGACCCTTGCACAGCCCACAGGACCAGGGGTCAGGGGGCAGTGTCCCCTGCTCACACTCACCAGTAGGCCCTTCTTTGACAACCATCTGACTGCACCAGGGCCACCCATAAGGGGTGTAAAACATGAAAGCTTTCCGTGACCCAGCCACTGGAAGGTTTGTTGGGGGTAAGGGAGCCCAATAATTGGATCTTTTCAGGGGCACAGCCATCTCTCTGGCTAGGCCTGTCCTGCACACACCTACCTCTAGGCTCTTCTCAACCAACATCTGACTGTCTTCTGCACACCTCCACCTGTAGGCCCCTCTCTACCCCTCCTCTTACCTGTAGGCACTTCTCAGCCAGCCGGTCCCTCTGCCCCTGCAGCCACCTGAAGGTCTTTCTCGGCCAACCCCCTGACCCTGACCCCACAAGCCCCACAGGACCAGGGGCCAGTGTCCCCTGTACACCTCCACCCACCTGTTGTTCCTTCTCGGCCAACCACTTGACCCTGACCTCACAAACCCCACAGGTCTTGGGGCAGTGTCCCTTCACCAATCTGTAGGCTCTTCTCAGCCAACCACCTTACCCTGACCCCACAAACCCTACAGGATCAGGGGATCAACCCTACAGGACCACCTGACCCCAAAATCCCCATAGGACCAGAGGGCAGTGTCCCCTGCACACCCCCACCTACCTGTAGGCCCTTCTCGGCCAGGCGGTCCAGCTCCTCTCTGCAGCGCAGCAGCTCCAGCTCCAGCTCGGCCCTCTCCCGCTGGCTCGTGTCATACAGGACCTGCAGTTCCCGCAGCTCAATCTTCAGACTGTCACACTGGAGATGCACAAACACACACACACACAGAAACACACACACACGCATGGAAACACACACAGACAAGATTAATAAAATATGACACAGACCAACAGACAGACAGACACAGACACACACACAGGCAAAATTGATAAAATATGACAAAATATGATGTAAATTAATCACTCATCTATTACTACAATACTATTACAAGTTAATACTCTTAAATCGCTAAGACACTGAGTCTGTGATGGCTAAATTTCATGATCTGTGGTGGCTCCAGTCCGTACCTCTCTCTGCACCTGTGAGGCCCTCTCCTCTGCCTGCTTGAGCTGATCTCTGAGGGAGAAGATCTCAGAGATACCCCCTGTCCACCCAGTGGGGGTGACAGGCTTGCCCTCGAAGGAGATGTTCTTCTGAATGGAGGCATCCACCAGCCGGCAGTTGGCCTGAGGGGAGACCCCTCCACCGTCCTCCTGCTCCTCCTTCAGAGTCATGTACACGCTTCCAGAGCTGCTGCTGTTGACATAAACACAACCCCCGCACACACACACACACACAGATGGACACACACACAAACACATGCATGCACACACACACACACACACACACACACACACACACACACACACATAAACACACACATAAACACACGCAGGCACGCACACACACACACACACACATACACCCACACACACATACACACACACACACACATAAACACACACACACACCAATAAATAAGACATGGAAAACGACTGGCAAAGACCAGGCAACACAAAGGGAGACACCAGGGACTAGTATAATCCTCCTCTCCTCCCTAGTTTTCTTACTGGGTTACAATTATATTTACACCAGCTTGTATCATAGTGGCTGTGACAAGTATGCAAGTACAGTTTGTTTTGGAAGCATGGTGTGGCTTTTAATTAAATGTGTTTTAGAATTTTTTTACAAAAGGGAATTATGTGCCCTAGGACATGCAGCATTACAAAGAGTACAGAAGACATTTTATTACATGACAAAGTTGTTGTGGAGAGAAAGAAAGCAAGACAGACATATAGACAGTCAGACAGACTGACAGACAGAAAGAGAAAGAAAGTACAAGAAAAAAGCAGAAAAAAGGCAAGAGAAGTCCCCACCCCATTCTCTGAATAAAAACAGTACAGAAGGAGTACAAATAAGTGACAAAGTTATTGTAGAGAGAGAGAGAAAGAGAGAGAGATATGTTTGTTATGTATTTTTGAGAGACATGTCCCCACCCCATTCTGTGGAGCAGCTGCAGCCGCTCACTCAGTCGTCTGTTGTCGTCCTTCAGGGTCTGACACTCCTCCTTCAGAGTCATGCACTCCTCCCTCAGCTGGCACACGCCGCCTGGACAAACAACACAGTCAGTACCCGCTGCTCTGCCCACAAACCCCACAGGACCAGGGGGGCAGTGACCCTCAGTGTCTCTCCACTCTGCCCTTCAACCTCAGTTGACCAGGAGGAAGTGTGTTCTTATTGCTGCTGAGATACACGACCACCATTATTACATCATTTCCTTTCGTGTTATTATCTTTGTTATCTGTTGCTTTTGTGGCAGTTCGGAGTGTGTAGTTAAACACCACCAAAGCAGGAACATATGAGGTCACAAGACACAATGATGGCCATGATGACTACTATCACATCCTGAGTTTGATGGGAAGACCTTGATCACAGAGAAGTATGGTATTCCAGCTCTGCCATGCCCATCCGGCCACACCATGCTGAGTCTGCAGCAACTGTTAGCATCTACCACACACACACACACACTGACACACACACACACACACACACACACACACACACACACACACACACACACACACACACACACACACACACACACACTCTCTCTCTCTCTCACACACACACACACACATACACACACACATACACACACACACACACATACACACAGACAAACACAAACAAGCATACACACACACACACACACCCACACACACACACACACACACAAACACAAACAAGCACACACACACACAACCGTCTGCTGCTCCATTGACTGAGATAATGAGAGGAGCCATTCCATCTGTCCCCCGTCCCATGAGAGTGTAGACATGGCTGGGAAGTGGGGGTGTGGGTAGGGGTAGGGGTAGGGCTGGAGTAGACTGGGCTGGGCTGGGCTGGGCTGGGGTGGTGGGGTGGGGTGGTGGGGTGGTAGAGTGGTGGGTTGGCCTGCTGTTCTGACAAGGGTTGCAGGGTGACATCATGCCACTGGTATCCCTCAGAGAGGGTGCTCCCCCTCAGCTCATCTCAGCTCAGGCCCAGGGGGAGGCAAGGCGACTGCCGCCCACTGAGCCTGGTGCACGTTTCCAGCACGCCCCGCCTCAGTTTGGTTATTAAAACCCCCAGCAGATTTATGCCCTTCGCCTGTGGGTGCTAACTGCAGCCTCAGCGGCAAACCCAGGAGGGGGGAGGAGGAGGCCTTCAAGCACAGGTTTCAAAATGACATCACAGCAATTACGTAACAGCATCTAATGCAATGTTTCTTTTGACTTTTGGTGGCATTTTCACATGTTTTTTTTTGGTTAATATTTGGCAGAAAAAACTTTCAGTGAATTTGTCAGCTGTTACTTAATAATTAATGACGTCATTTTGGAATTGAGAAAAAAAAAGGTTAAGGTAAGGAGAAGGTCCAATTGGAAGTCAACAATTGATCTCAGTAAAAGAACCCAAATTATTAATTAAAATATAAAATATAAATTCTGTAAACTACAGACAGACCAAACACAAATCTTTTTAAAGTGCTTTCCTCAATCATGACTACAAGTTGTTGACATTTAAGCTCAGCAACCAATCAGATTAGCTCAACAGGTCACAGCCAACCAGATAGTCTACTGTGCTCCAGAAGCAGAATTGCTGATTGGGCAAATTAGTCTATGGCTTACTTCAAGCCAATCCGTTAGAATTTATTCTTGATACATGTCTGCACTGGAGAAGAAGTTGGTTTCAGTCTCATTGTACATGTGTATAGTGTACATTGTACATGTGTATAGTGACAATAAAAAGCATTCTATTCTACAGTATTCTATTCTATTCTTTCCCATGTACAGTGCCAGCACTGTGCAGACAGTGCTATTTGTGTTTTGAACACACACACCAGTCAACCAGCTCAATGAATGTGAGAACAATTTGAGCAAAAGTGTGATGACTTATAATAAAGGGCTGCCTCATCTTCTCCCCCATTGGCTGGTGTGCAACAGCTTGGCCTCTGATTGGCTCTGGGACCTTTGGGGGAGGGGAGAGGAGGGGAGTGTGTGTGATGATGATTGGGCGCCGCCCTCCTCACCCTCTCTGCGCTCCTCGTCGCGGCGTTGGCTCTTCATGGCGATCTCGGCGCGGAGCGTGGTGATCTCCAGCTCGTACTCCTGCGCCGTGTCCTGGAGGCGCTGCAGCTGGGCGCGCAGGCGGCACAGCTCCTCCTGCAGGGAGGCAATGTCGTTCTCCCGCTCTGCCGCCGCCTCCTCGGCCGCCTGCTGCAGCAGCACCACCTCCTCCTGCGCCACACGCAGCTCCTCCTGCGCCTCCCGCAGCTCGCTCTCCTTCTCCTCCTCCAGGCTGTCCATCTCCTCCTGCACCGAGCGCAGCTGGGCTACAAGCACAGGGGGGAGTGGGGGGGAATGTTTATACACTGGGCTAGCTTCATTCATTCATTCATTCATTCATTCATTCGTTCGTCCATTCATTCATTCATTCATTTCATTTCATTTACTCCTTAATTCATTTATTCATCCAGCCATGCATTCATGCATCCCTCTGTCCATTCATTCCTATCATGTCATAATCTTTCTTTCTTTCTTTCTTACTTTTTTTCTTAGTGGGGAGATGCTACCCTGGGCTAGTTTCATTCAGTCATTCCATTTACTCATTAGATCATTTATTCATGCATTCAGTCATGCATTCACTCATTCATCCATCTGTAAATACATTTACCCATTTATTCATTCACCCGTCTGTTCAGTCATTCCTATCATGACATAGTTACTCTTTTCTTTCTTTCTTTCTTTCCTTCTTTCTTTGTTTCTTTGTTTATTATTAGGAAGAGATATTCAACTTTTAACTTCTTTGATCCACCTTCTAGGCAATCTATAAGAGAGAGAGAGAGAGAGAGAGAGAGAGAGAGAGACAGAGACAGAGACAGAGACAGAGACAGAGAAAGAGACAGAGACAGAGAGAGTATGTCTGTGGAGACGCTACCTTGCAGGCGCTGTATCTGGCGGGTGAAGGCCTCAGCCTGGTGGGCACTGGCCAATCGCTCATCCTCTAGCAGACCTGGGGACAGACAGACAGGCAGGAAGACAGACAGACAGGCAGACAGACAGACAGACAGAGAGACAGACAGGCAGACAAAAAGATAGAGAAAACTTTAGTGATAGAAATCAACACATACACACACCATGTTAAAGCCACACTAAAGAACTTCTCCTCTTTGATCGCCCTACAGTCTAGAGGCAGAATTGCCTTTTTTACAGATCAGCGACCCACTTTTGCAAACTTGCATAGTGCAATGTAGCCCATGAAGGGCCGCAAAGCAAATTCAGAAGTGCTGTTCACCCTTTTATGAGTTGATTTTGGAAACATCAAGAAAACTACTTGCTTTAAGGCAGAGATATAAAGGAAAGAGGGTTAATGGAGATCAGGGGTATTCAGTCATACACACACACACACACACACATCGTTATGCCAAGGAGTAAGTATTAAATAGAAAGGGTAAAGAGAGGGGAGAGCGGGTTTATTCACCAGAGAGACAGAGGGGCGCATATGGTAAGGAGAGTGGGGTCACAGTCATGCATCATTTAAAAGCACTAATGGTCAGATCCATTTTCAACCCTGTAATGACACTTAATGACTTGTTAATTTCCAACCTCCTATTCACAGCCTCTTTCCTCAGCCAATACTGTCAGTCAGGAAGAGAGATAATGAATATCGTGGCTCTTTGCCTTGTAGGGACTTCATGGGAACATCATTACAAAACTAACCACACTTAAGAAAGCAGTAAAAACAAGAATTCACTCCGAAGCGTAAACAAATATATAAATCACCGAAAATTAAAAATGTTTTTATTGTTAATGTCCGCTGCGAGGTTATAAAAGCTTTTCTTGAAAGATGAGTCATATTTTCGAGCCTCTGTGCAGAGGGCCGTGATAAGAAGGCCGTCCTGTTCCCCCCTGGAGCGGTGCGGACAAACATCTCCATGCCGCTGGGTTCGTGTTCGCCTGAGAGTTTGAGTGATTTAGTGCCGTAAAATTGCCCCACGGAGCACACTTTGATGGGTTTGAATCGATGCCTATTGCCACTGGAGGCCGGCGCTAAAAGCTAAAGCTAGCCGGTCCCTGAGGATGGAAGCGGGAGGGGAGGACGCCGAGGAGAGCCACGAACAGCTGAGCATGCTCACTTTAGACGACGCCGTCCATCTGCAGGGATAGGGCCGCCCAGGACAGGACTGGACAGACCCCCCCTCCCTACTACTAAACCCCTCCCCACTCACCCCCTGTTTCCAAGACTGGAAGCTTCCCTCAGTCTGCAGCTGTCCAGAGTTATGTGGACACTTTTACTCACACACGGCATCTCACACGCAGACATTCACAAACGCACACACACTCACACACACATACATACATACACACACACACACATACAATTAGGCATGCACACACAAACATAGGCACACACTCTCACACACACACAGACCCAAGCACACACAAACAGTCACACATACACACAGACACAGACACACACACACACTCACACACACACACTCACACACAGGCATATTCACAGCCTTAAATCTCAGTGTGCGTCGTATACTGAAACCTCCAGACACTCCAACCTCCATAATAAGAAATGACGACAAAGCACAATGTGCACACTAATTAAAGTCTAAGTCAACAGGATACTATAAATCATTACATCTGACACAGCAACAAACCTGTCTGATTTGTCATTTAAAGGTTACATGCTACTTTTAGAAGAGCATAATGATGTTTGTGACTAATGTTTGTCTACCAGTAACTGCACTATTTACAGTAGCATTGTGGGCATTGAAATTAATAATAAACTGAGTTTATATTTGAACATAAAAATGTTATGTTTCCTGGCGGGGTTTTTTTTCCACATTTCTAAGCCAATTTAAACGGAACATTTAAAATGTAAGCACTTTTGTGCTCACTGTGTTTTTAATTGAGAGCAGCAATCAAGTTGTCAACATGTAGTCATTTCCCAGCTGCCTCGGTAACTACATTTCCTACAAGTCACCTTGAGGACCAACAATGCTCTCACTCACTCACTCACCCTGCAATTCCTGGAAGCTCTCCTGGTGCTTCTGTGAGGTGTCACGCGTCTCCTCCAGTTCGAGAAGCAGCTGGAGCACTTGGGCTCGAAGCTCCTCCAGCTCTTGCTCCTGGGAGAGGGGCTCATCCTCCTCTTCCTCCCCTGCCTTCTCCTCTTTCACCTCCTTCTCCATCTGCTCCTTCTCGTTGTTCTCCTCCAGCACGTCCCTCTCCTTGGCCGTGATCTCGCTGCTCATGATGGCCTCGTCTGGTTTCAGATCGCTGCTTTCATCTGAGACAAAAGAATTCAGACATTCACCCTACAATAACAAATGATGTTGTACATGTTCTATCAAAGCACAATGTGTACACTAATTACAATCCTAGTCAAGAGGATACTATAAATCATTACATCTGAAACAGCAACAGGCCCGTTTGATTTGTTATTTAGAAGTTACACAAGAGCCAAAAGAGCCACACATAGGTAAGAAGGGTTGAGTCTTATAATACTGCTAGCTCTAAGAAATCTGTACAACATCGGTGTCCATTCAAATATTTAACAGAACAAATCTTGCTTCTGAAAAATTCAAAGCTGTAGAAGAAGAAGGTGTCCTTCAAGATGTGATACTTTAAATGGTCCAGGAGCTGTGTGAGAGATTCATGTACAAAAAAGAACACCCACACCAATTAGACTGATATCCCACTGATCTAGATGGTGGCGCCTGAGCTCTGGACCAGCACACATCCATCCA
>CM059268.1:26339455-26356955 GCA_030347295.1 Setipinna tenuifilis | reverse complement strand
CTCAGCAGATCACACTCTTTCTCTCTCTCTCTTTCTGTCTTGCCCTCCCCACTCTTGCCCCTGCATACTCGCTGCTTGTTTCTCCTTTTTCCAAAATTACTCTCATAGTGTTTGTGAAGTACTTCCCCCTCTGATGCGAAGTGTTTTTAATGCAAACCCACAAGTCTCTGTGTTTTCCTTCCTCTGGCCTTCCTCTTCCTCCTCTCGCTCTTTTTTACACATGTAAACAGGCAGGCAGCGTTGACACACACACACACACACACACAAACACACATACACAAATACACACACACACACATAAATACACACACACACATTGACGCTCATCTGCGTAGCAGACCGGACCCACATTGTGTGTGTTTCTGCAGGGGAATAGGCAGTAAATACGCCGCATGTGTGAATCTGGGGGTGGGGTGGGTGTGGGCACATTTAAACCCCCGCGACTGGCCTCCAGGAAGTGTACATCACTGGGCTGTCCTCGGACAGGAAGCTCCCTGCAGACCCAGGCTCTGGGAGGATTGTGTAGCAGGAAGGGTTGACACAAGGGTTTAAGTTGGAGCCCCTTCAAACCCACAGCTCCCTCCACAGCTACAGCTAGCTATGGGAAGGGGTGTGAGAGATAGAGAGTGTGATAGGATGACACAGTGTTACAGAGATGTGCTATTTGTGTAGGAGTGTGTAAGTGAGTGAGTGAGGGCAGGAGAGAGAGAAAGAGAGCAAGAGAGAGAGAGCATGAGAGAGCGCGAGCAAGAGAGAGAGAGACAGCAAAAAAAGAAGAGAGAGAGTATAAGGGAAGAGAGAGAGAGAGAGAGGAAAAAAAGAAGAGAGAGAGAGAGTATAAGGGAAGAGAGAAAGAGAGAGAGACAGAAAAAAGAAGAGAGGGAGATAGAAAGAGAATGTGTAGGCTCAAGTGTGTGGGTGTTACCTCTTGATGGAGAGCACAGCTGTGCTGGAAAAGATTTAGGGGGAAAAAAGGCTTAGAGAAGCGAACGCAGAGTTCAGGATTCAGGCGCGGCCTATTGGACCATCAGTGCAGACATGATCTCACAACAATATGGAGAGAGGGAAGAAGAGAAAGAAAGAGAGGGAGGGAGGCAGGGAGATAGAGCTGGATGGAAAGAAGGAGAAGGCAGGAGAGGGGGAGAAAGAGAGCTGCAGAAAGAAAGAGGAAGAGAAAAATGGTGGGAGTGAGTGAGTGAGTGAGGCATGCCAAAAATATGTCCACCACATGAGTGAGTGACAGGGGAAGAGAATGATAGACAGAGACCTGGTGACCTATAAAAACCTTAGCCAGACAAATTAGTAATCACACACACACACATACACACACATACACACACGCACATACACATACACATACACATACACAGGCACGCACACACATGCACAGGCACAGACACACAGACACACACACACACACACACACACATACACACATAAAGTGGCAGTCCATTGTGTCTGGATCAACTTCCTTACTGACACTTTGTGCATGGACGAGCTGGACAGATGAGGAGAGGAATGTTGACAGGAGACCAGGGAAGCGTCTGGTGACAGCTAGCCGTGTGTGCTGTGAGGTCAGAAAACAAACACGTTGTGGACACAGGGAGGAGTACTAATATTTTAGCTCCTCTACGCATGAGTTCACACAGTCAATTTAATTTCTGGGCTGTGCTTGCCACATTGGGCTTTCATTGTTATTCAGTGCACATTAATTTCATAACTAATATGCTTTTATTCTCAGAGATAAAAGCCTACCATCTGTTAACCAAAAGGAGGAGCTAAAAACAAAACATATAGGTCAAGTTTTCAAACTTATTTATCCACATTAAAGTCATTATTTTAAAGACATTAACTAGGAACCACAAGTTTCAAAGACTCCATGCATATTGATATATTGATATTACAGCCGAATTCAATTACGTGTTTCCCCCTAGTTCCAGTGCTCTCTGAGAGGAAAACAAACAGAGCACCCTGGAAATATGGAGCAGCGTTTAACTCGAAGCATTCCTGCAGCAGGGAGTGGTTGCTAGGCAACTAAAAAGGAAATGAAGTAGAATTAGGGCACTTTGTGATGGATTATACTTCACACTTAAACAAAGTGCACACCAACGCTTCGCCATACTGCATATCACGATTTGAAAGCAAGATGTCTCGATAATTGGAAGTGTAATTTGGAGAGGCAGACTAGTGCTTACGGATGTCAACAGGAAGTTGGGGGGGAAATGGGAGGGGGGTGGGAAGGGGGGGGGGGGGGGGTTGGATGAGTGCAGCGTCTTAGGCTCACAGGGAGTTCACTGCCAAAGGACATACCACACAGCTCCTCTGAGGGAGAAGAGGTCAGGTCTTTCCCATCACATACACACAAACATACACACATACACACATACACACACACACACACACTAAATGTCCTTGCTCTTTTCCCCTTTTTACGCTAGTTTTCCTCAATTTAATTCAAACCAACACACACTTACACACACACACACACACACACACACACACACACACACACACACACACAAACACACACACAATACCCTTGGCCCCTTTCCCAATCCCCTGGTGGTCACCATGCCAACATGAAAAGGATCATCAAAGCTTCCCTTCTCCTGTCTAAAGGGAGACACTGCTAATTACTACGAGCAGTGTCATGAGTGCTCTCCATCTTTTACGGTCCTCTCCCCGACCCAATACTCGCCCCACCATCCACCCAACAGTCCCCCATCATCCACCCAACACCTCCCCATTATCCACCCAATCCACCCTCCCCCACCACCCACCCAACAACCCTCACCCTATACCCAAAACAACCCACTATACACCCACCACCCAGAAACAAATCCCTATCATCCACCCAACAACCCTTCACCCACACTGCCACCTCCACCTTGTGCTTCATTGAACTGGACACATGACACCATGGTGTAGTAGAGCAAGCAGGTCGGTAGGTAGGACTCAACATGGACCTCTGAGTCATAACTCATGTGTCTTAAAAGCCCTGGACACACCGATGGTCATGGCCTACAAAGACAACATGTAAATGTGCAAACAAGCACAGACCCTCAGCTACAGAAATACTTATGTGTTTGCTCGTATGCAAGAATAGACGCAAAACCACCCACACAAACACTAAACTGCAGATGTATCAATGCACCGACTCATACATGCATGCATGTCTGTGATAGCACATATATGCTCTCTCTCTTTTTTTCACACAAACACACACAAACACACACACACACACACACATACACACACACACACACACACACATAAGACAGAACTGCAACTGTTCTGCATGTGGGCACAAGGCATATGAAGCGGCAGCAGAAAATAACAGACACCACTTCCTGGCCCTTGAAGCCCTGCTCTTCTGCTTTTGCCAAGTAGCTTACACCTGGACATCTGGCATACAGCGTACACTCTCAGCTGACAAAGACAAGCAAGCACACACACACACACACATACACACACACACACACACACACACACACACACACACACACACACACACACACACACACACACACACACACAGTATTATGAGTACCAATGGGGCCTGTTCACACAAAGAGAGAGCGGGAGTAAGATTGTTGCCAAGTGTGTGTTTCTCTCTGCATTCACACGCTTCTCTGGGAAACACATCCTCTCCTCGTAATGAAGACAGCTGCGATGCAATGCAATGCAAAGTAAACACAGTCTTTCAGCACTACGCATGGGAGGAACCCTGTGATGTGCTGGGTGATGTACGATTGCGGCATCTTTAAATGGGGGGGGGGGGGTGTTTGTTTGTAAAGTTAACAATCCTGGGTGTGATTACTTCTTATGAGCAGGCCAAACCAAGCCAAGCGGGGCTATTTTCAGCAGATGAAGGTGCCCTGCTGAGAGCTCCTGTGTTCTGTGAAAATTTTGTTAGAAAATAGCATGTCACATTTACAGACACTCCGGTAAATATTGAGTCATTGAGGTCACTGGGGCATCTGTAACACTGTACACAGACAGTGCACACTAAGCATATGCTGATATTATTTGGAACATATTCAGGAAAAAAAAGTGAATTATTTGTGTTTATAGTGTGGTGAGTAATCACATGGCAATTTACTGTCTGTAAACAGAAGCTGATTATAGCAGCAGGGATGCAAGTACAACATTATTGGGCTTCATCAGTGATGCAGCAGCCCCCCTTAGTGGAGACATGGTGGAAGTGGCTAGTGTGTGTGTTTCTGTGCTGATGTTGGTTACTACCTACGCATACTATTCAGACACTAAATGGTCTCATGAATATCCTGATACTACCGGCTTTAACCCTCAGCTTATTCCAACCTTCCAACCTCACCTTTAACTGTAAATAAATAGCACTTCGTCCTACTCCAAAGGACTAAGCCTATTTAGGGATTGCAATCGTATCAGCTATGGAGAGTAACAACTAATTGGCTTAACTTTTTAAACTAATTGTTGAGAAGAATCATTATTAAATTAAAACTGTTATATCTGCTGTTCATTTTTAACATTTGGCCACTATATGTGGAAAGTGTTTACGGTACATTACATAGACATAATGGATATAATAGGTGAACAATGTGGATAACGTGTTAATATAACTTAATGCTAGTTAAACGTCAGGGCTGGGGTTGTCTTAAATGAACAGCATGATAATCTGACTGCTAAATCCACACAAAAAAGAACTGTTGCTTATAAAGTAGCTTTGCATTTTATTCAGAATTTCCACAGAGATGTATAAAAATATTCCACAAGTATTAGCACTCGAGAGGTAATGTCTCACAGTAAACGTTTCCATGGGAACCTCGATCTGTCTCAGAAAACAGGCACCAGACGGCCACCTAAGCAGTGGTTACAATCCCTCTCAGCAATCAAAGTCAGAGTGTTTCTGAGTCTTTGACATTTCCTGGTCCATTTCTTTCATCCACAGTTGATTTTGTAAGTAGACCACAGTGAACCAGAAGAAAATGGGGGGAAATAGTCTGTACTTTCAAGTGTATTTTTCCTTGTCATTCTCCTTGCTTCGAGTGAATGTGATGTGATGTTGATGTTGAGCGCAATGTAGCCATGTGTCCAGTAGGTGTCCATATAAGGTAAGAGGACGACTTCACAGCACAGCAAGTTCTGCCAGTGACGCGGAAATGTACTGCATGAATAAACACCACCTAATCCCACTCTCTCTGCCGTGTGCCTCTGTTGAGTGTTTGGTAACAAAGTGTTTAAAAACATGCATACAGTTCCTAATGTTTTTTTTAAAAAAGAGGTCTTAAAAAGGTCATAGATATTGCACTTGTTTTCACTGGTCCAATTTAAAACAGACACATACTGACGCCTCCAATCTTGTGCTAGACAATAACACATCTCAGCTCCTGGCAAAAGTAGAGAAGAGAGACATAAAAACAGACAGACACATTAAGTTAAAAAGAAAAACAAGAGAGGGGTTAGAGAAAAAAAGAAGAAGATGAGGATGAGGTTGCATCACATTTGTTTTTTCCCCGCAGTGTTGGTCTGTCTCTCTTCAAAAAGAGAGTTTTTGAAGTATTCCCTCATTCCTACAAGCAAAGTGTAAGTCCTTGATTAAGTGTCCTTGTAAGGTGGGGATAGGACTGGAGGGAGGATTCCTTCCTGAGTGGTGGTGATAGAGATGATGATAATGATGATTATCATGATGGTGTTGTTAACAATGATGTTGTTGTTGTACTTCATCGTGCTGCCCATCTGACCAATAACTCTTAGCAGTGCCAGAGAGTAACATTTTTTTCCCCCCATTTTTGCCAACAAAGGATGCAGTTCCCTCACGCGGGCAGTAGGAGGCGCTCTAGGGCGCACTGCAGCTGCTCCCAGTGCTTCCAGCAGAAGGCGAGCAGCAGCAGGCCCAGCGAGGTGGCCAGCACATGGAGCCGGCTGCGCAGCATGGGCGCCGTGAACTTGGCCGCCGTGGAGACGCACACCAGCACCACGGTGGCCAGCGCCAGGAGGATGTTGATGCAGCGGCCCAGCAGCACCCGCGCGTCCCCGCTGCTCTCCCACTGCACTGCCTGCTGCTGCTGCTGCTGGAGCTCCAGCTTTGACACCCGCGTCTGACACGCCTCCAGGGCCTCCTGCAACCACCACAGAGACAAGAAAGGGTTACAAATGACAAGTGAGTTAAAAAAAAACAGAGCTAATCAATACCTTCACAACAAGGCCTAAAGAGATAGCTTGACAACAAGGCTTAAAGAGTTAGCTTGACAACAAGGCTCTTGATAATTAAGCTTAACAAGAAGACTGAACAGTTAGCTTGACAACAAGCCTGCCAATCAGTAAACGTTTGTAATTTAATCAAGGCTGCTGAGAAATAAGATAGCACACCTGACAGAGCATTCAGGTGATACATACTTACTCCCACTGCTATATCACTGTCTGTGTACATTATGTTTATACTGTAGAATAAGTCACCAGTATGTACATTATGTGACTTGCGAACTGTTGTTCATGTTGTGCAGTAGGTCTTATACATTACTCTTGTCTATTGAATTACTAAATGTCTAAATGTTAAATGTATAGTAGAGAGTCAACATCTGCCGGAGTCAAATTTCTTGCGTATGGAAGTATACTTGGCCAAAAAATCTGTTTCTATTTCTAAATTGTGCTCCTTTACCAGGTGTTTGAGTAATGCATCATTTTGCTGTTGTGAAGGACAATTAACATTAGCAATTTAAATCACCGTTATTGACACCTCTGAGAGTCTGAGAGACCATTTCAGTGATGCAAGGCACCTACAAAGTACGCTGATGTAATACACAATGTTTCTACTGCAATTGAGAATACAAAGTGGTGCAGACTGAAGAGAAAGGACATTCATCTCTTTATATCGGTCATCAAATGTGTTCATTAGAGGTTAAAAGGTAGAAAAACTTTGGGCACAACTAAGGAATATTAATGATGGGTGAATGTATGAGGGGGAATAAACTCTACTCTCTACATCTCTACTCTACATCCACAAAAGTGCTGTTACTCTAATATATATAATATGTATAAATATTTCCTCCTTCACATAGCGATAAGAACATGGGTGAGTGTTCAGGTACATACCGTGAGGTCTCTGGCCCGCTCATTGGCCTGATAGGCCACCTTCTCCTCAATGCTGGCCAGCACCTGCTTCAGATTGGCCATCTCATGCTGGTGAAGCTCGGTCAGGTCATTCAGCTGGTCCTCCAGCCTCTCAAATCTATACAGAAAGGGGAGAGAGAGGGGATAGACAGAAAGAGGGAAAGAGAGAGAGAGAGACAGACAGAGAGAGAGAGAGAGAGTGTGAAAGAGAAAGAGGAAGAGAGAGAGGGAGAGAGATAGGGAAAGATAGAAAGAGAGAGAGTGCAATCAACATGGAGAGGAAGGCACAAGGTGTTTTTTTTATTCAACTTTGATGGCTGAATGCAGGCGACACCACCGTAGCAAGTGCAGAATGCAGATAAACCACTGCCTGACAAATTTACATTTAAATAAGATAAGCAGTTAGAGGCTACCGTAAATAGCAACACCACTGTCACTCCCCACTACCTGTATCTCTCCTCCTGCAGAGTCTCTGTGAGGAAGCCGTAGTCGGTCTTGAAGCGTTCCTTCAGGGTCTCCATGTCGTCGGAGAGGTTGGTCTGGGCCTCTCGGATCTCCCTCATCTCCTCCAGGAGCAGGTCCACGCGCCCCTGGCCACCGTCGGCCGGCCCGCACAGGGGGTTCCCGTTGCTGTCGGCCGACATGGAGGTGCCCGTGGAGCACTCGTCGTCGCTGGCGTACTTCGGCTTGTCCACTTGGTTGGCGCTGTTGCTGAGCGAGCGGCTGGTCTCGCCGCCCTCCTGCTGGAAGCCCGAGGGCACCTCCAGCGAGGTCTTCAGGTGGGCAATGTTGTCGGCGCTGCCGAACTTGTTGCGGATGAGGTTGGCGAACTCGCGTGGCTTGCTGAAGAAGAAGGGCGGCGAGAGCGACACGCCGGGCCCGATGGTCTTGATCTTGTCCAGGGTCGGGTGCCGCCCACTGCCCGTCAGTTCCCGCAGGTTGCTCTTGCTGCTGGTGGGGCAGGTGGCCGGCGAGGCGTTGGTGCTGGAGGTGCCGCTGGACAGGGCCGGCGAGGCGGTGATGGTGCTGCTGCTAGACGTGTTGTTGTGGTGCCTGGAGGTGGCTGGGGAGGAGTTGTGGGAGCTGCTGTGGTGTCCGTGTCCGCCCTCGGAGTCCTTCATGCGTCGGTGGTACTGCTCCAGCTTGCGCTGGAGGTTGGCGATGGTCTGCGTGGACTTCTGGTGCTTCTTCTCGAACACCTGGCGGATGCGGGCCGTCTGCTGCTTGTCGGCGCTGTTGACCAGCTTCAGGTACTCGGCCACGTTCTCGTCCCGCGCCGTCTGCTCGATCTTCAGCTGCTCCGTCACCTTCAGGATCTTCTGCTGGAGGCCGCCCAGGCTGGAGCGGCTGCGGCGGAAGTCCGGGAGGATGTAGGAGGAGGAGTGTGTGGACGAGGCCGACGACACGCTGCGCTCCAGCTCCAGGTGTGTGTCCGAGCCGCCCCGCCGCATCACTGGCACGGGGATGCTGAGCACGTAGCCCCCCTCGCTCTGGTCCATCTGAAAAGAGACACACACACGCGCATGTTCACACACAAAAATATACACACATACACACATACATACATACATATACAACACGCACATACATATACACAAATACACACACACACACAAATATACACACAAAGACACGCACATACACACACACACACACAAATATACACACATACACACAAAGACAAATATACACACACACACACAAAGACAAATATACACACACACACACAAACACACGCACAGATGGAGAGGTCAGAAGCTGAAAAAGCATCTGGTACACAAGGTGAAATATAGAGAGAGTGCACCTGCTACATTTGGATGCACAATGATGTTCCAGATATTTGGGGCTTAAGGTTAACAATACTACTTTCAATCTGTGTATACTAATAAGGATGGGCTTTTTAAGATTCTTTTCACTACAGGACAGGATGCAGCTGAGCCTGATTGATGGGGGGGGGGGGGGTCAGCTTAAATCTACATGAGTGAGTGCCTAAAGAAGGGTTACTTATTATACATCAGCTATAGAAAAATCAATTTTCCTTGGAAAAAAATACAAGCGATATACACACTATCACTAACTCTCTCTTTCTTTCCGCAGGTCTTTTAGAGGCACAAACAGGCACCGTGATTGTGCCATCGCAGGAGCAAACGTCTACTGAAAAAGGGAACAGATCACCGTGTCAAAGTACTCAGGCACTTCAACGTGTTACATAAAGACCAGAATGTTTACGCACAGCAAAAGATTTCATAATAGCCCACCACTGCTCTCCTCTCTTCACCTCTCCTCTCCTCCCTTCCCCACTCCTCCCTCCTTCTCCACCCCTCCCTTTCTAAGAACACGTATAAAGCAACAATCCTAAGACCTTGTGTCTCGGCTGGGGCAAGTTCCACTTTTATAACCGTCTCAAGGAAAGGGTAGTTCAAGTAGAAAAAAAAACATCCTGTTTTTTGTAAGCCATGATAATAATGCCATAGCACTGGTTCCTCCCACTTAGCACACAATGTATCCAGTTAGCCGAACGGAACACTCCGGTCCATGACCAGGTTAAGCTATTCCACAGACACGGTACAGTAATGAGCACAGAAACATAATGGCATTCTGGAGGAAATCCACTCAGCTGCTTTCTTTCTTTCTCTCTCTCTCTGTTCTTTATCTCTCCCTCCCCCTCTCCCTCTGTCTTCCTTCTCTCCCTCTCTCATCTTTGCCCCCTTTCAACACAGTCTCCCTCTTAGTTTTTCTTTCTGTATGGAAATGCTTCATTGTCACAGTAGATTTGCCCCTGATGAGATTTGTCTTTTAGAAGACGGGATTTCTAACAGTGAAGCAACAAAGTTATATGGACCTTGATCTTTAAGGAGGTGGGGGATGGGGGGGTGGGCATATATTTGAGGCTTCGGTGTGTATGTGGATATACATCTCCCAGGGCTCCCTGGACGGCACTGTGTCATATTAACAGCGTATGTTCCAAGCTGTCTGCAATATATATTGCTGATGCCTAGCACAATGCCTAAGACTGCAAAAACCATTTCAGCGCCATGAAAATGATGTGTGTGCCCTGTCCACATGCACTGGGACTGACCCTTCTTATACAAACAAGCCACTTATGTGAGAGTCCGCCTTGCTCGCACCACCACACCATGACAGCAGGCAAGCACACACACAATACACAAAGAGAGCCACTGAAAATCATGCAGAGAAAAAAGTGCCAGGTTTGGCCATGCGCGATTCTGTGTGACCTCCATAAACGTGTTAGACCATGTAAAATCACGTTATGTGGTGATAAACTAGGGCCCGCTACGCTACACTGTACCTTTGTGCCTTCTAGGAGTGGGCAGACACGTCCAGACTAGGCTCTCACATTTACAGCTCTCCACAGAGCCGCCTTGGAGTGGACGTCTGGTTAAAAAAGTTCACATCAGTATGATGTATGGTGGTTTTTCAATGACTCCTGTGTGCCCGGCATTCTGAGTAAGCTATTAGCAGGGTTGGTATAAGGGCAAACAGGAGGGATTGATAATGACTGAAAAGCGTTGCTATTGTGCACTTAATGAGTGTACGAGTGCTTGACACAGAGAGTGAGTAAGAGAGAGAGAGATAGAGAGGGGAGAGAGAGATACAGAGAAAGAAAGAGAGAGAGTGAGTAAATGTGTGTGTGTATGCATGTGTGTCTACACACACTTGTGTGCTTTTGCATGCATGTATGTGTGCATGTGTGTATGTGTGCGCGCGTGTGTGTGTGTGTGTGTGTATGCACATTACTGAGGCTGAGGCAGAGATGGGGAAAAAGACCAAATACACACGTGGGATTGAAAGCACACATGTTCACCATGCACAATCAACTTCATATGCGTAAGCAGAGTCGATGACACACCCAAAAAAAACGAATCAGGTCTCTCTCCAGCTTCTCATATAGCTGTAAATCCTCCCCAGTACAGAAAAACAACCACTTCCCTCCAGGATTGTTGTTACTACAGTCCTGGGTGTAGCCCCGGTGTTATTTCTTCCTCTAATTTACCTGCACAAACAGCAGCACAAAACAACAGCACGGATACAACAAACACAGCCTCGCCCTGAATGTTGGTGAACACACAACAGACACATTTTTGTTAAGGTTACACAACTGCATTAACCTTGTGCTTCATCTGTGTCATTCTTTTTTCCATTTCCAAGAGGGGTTAATGAAGGATGGAGCACCTCCGTACAAACAGTACAGTGATTAAGGCTTGATTAGCAGTGACATGATTGACTGCTGTGCTCTTGCAGTGAATGAGTGTGGGGGTGAGTCATAGCAAACGTTAGCGTCTGGCTTGCTGGCTTGCTGGCTAGCAGCACCTGGACAGGGGAGAAGGGCAGGCTAGCGAGTTTTTTCAGCCCACAACAACAGCAGTTCAGGAGAACAGTGGACACACTCCGGCTCCACCTAGACTTAGTCTGTGTGCATGTGTGTGTGCATGTGTGTGTGTGTGTGTGTCCGTCTGTCCGTCCTTGCTGTACAGAAGGGGATTATAGACCACACCGAAACTCTGCAGCTTTCGGCAGCTGTTAGTCTCACAAACAGCGCATGGAGGACAGTCTGTTGTGGTGTGAGTGTATGCATGGAGTATATGTGCAGATGGAGCTGGCCAATTTTCTGTGGTATTCTCCCCATTATTGTAAAGCATGTAGCACTCTAGGTTTCAATTCTCACTACTGCGTGTAGTGTGTGTTTAGATGCAGCTGGCAACACAAACACTGCATGGAGAATAGTCTGTTGTGGTGTGAGTATGTGAATGTAAGTCGTAATTCTCTTTGGATAAAAGCAAAGTGTAATGTAATGTAATGAGTATGTGTGTAGATGGAGCTGGACGATTTTCTTCGGTATACTCCTTATTATTGTAAATCAATAAGCACTTCAATTGTGCTACACAAAAATAACGTATTGGCTTACTTACTAGTTCAAAACTACATGTACTGTGGTTGATTAAAGAAAACAGGGTGGTTGTTTGTAGAGTATACATGGCCTCAGCTTAATAGCGCAGACTGTTCAACATCTGTGTCTTGTGCTGGTCACTGGATATCAGCTCACATGCCATGGTGGTGGGACCCCTGACGATGACTCACAATGCAGCAGATTTCGGTCACACACACACACACACACACACACACACACACACACACACACACACACACACACACACACACGAGTCCACTGCAGTTCTTCTGTACCAACTAAGTCCACAATGCTGAACTGTTTGTTGCTGAGAGCAACAAATGCCAAAAATATTCTTACATGGGTCAACAGATATGGGGAAAGGGAAACGTTTCCTTTGGTATGCAAAACATGACAATGAACAACTCATGTGTGCTGGACTGAAGAATGCACTGAGGCTGGACCTCCAGATGTAAAGCAGAGGTCTGCCTGACCTACTGTGAGTCTTGCCCTTTGCCTATGACAGCAGGAACTATGGACATAGTTCACAAGATAAACATGGTCATGTTTTGACAGATGGGAAAAGAAAAGGAGGTTTGGGGGGGGGCTTAGTGTTGCAGTTCCATGGTGAATCTTCAGAAAAAGTTGCTGGCGGACAAAAGTGGCCAAAGTTACTCCTGTCCTTGGCAGAGGTCCTTGCAGCTCTCTTAGGCTGTGTGAGCGGGAAGCCACCAGAGGAAGAGAAATTAAAAAGTCGCAGACACTGCACGAATGCCAAAGCCTATCGCGCTCTTTCCTCTGAGAGCTGGGTGGTAAAGATGGTGGCCAAAACCACACACACAGACACACACACACACGGGATATGACTTCATGGTACCCCTTGGTTGATTAATGCAATACGTCTCATACTGGACTGGAGCCCAGAGCAAAAAGAGAGAGAGAGTGAGCGAGAGAGAGAGAGAGGGAGAGAAAGGGGGGGGGGTTATCAATGCAGGAGTTCTACTGCTTTGGCTATGCATCCCATCATCATGTACAGTACTGGTGTTCAGTGTGATTAAGCACAACCAACTGATCCAGGACCTGGCAATTAGCAAAACAGCTATTCCATCACAGTGACATTTAAATGGCATGTCAAATTTGTCACTAATATGACACAAACAGGAGAGAGTGCAATGAAAAATGTGTGTGTGTGTGTGTTTGAGTGAGTGTGTAAGCGAGTGAGTGAGTGTGTGAGTGAGTGAGTGAGTGAATGATTGAGTGTGTGAGTGAGTGCATGAGTAAGTGAGTGAGTGCGTGACTTGAGTGAGTGTGTGTGTGTGAGAGAGAGAGATGGAGGAAAATATGGTGGTGTGTGTGCACTTTGTTTTTGCCACTTCTCCTTTTCAGTTCCCTCTCTTTGCACTACCCACCTTACTTGAGCCAATGCAAAAAAAAAACAAGTCTGCCACTGCAAAGATACCGAACAAAGGACATCAATTTCACTTTTCTTTCCGCTGAGTCATTGATTCCTATTGGTCTTAAAAGAGCACATGAAAGACTAAATGACACCACTGAGCCAAAGGGCCAGAAGAAGGAAAGAAAAAAGAAATAGACATTTTGACCCCTGACAGCTTGCTCTCCACTAGCAATGGGAGACAGTATTCTCCTACCAAGCAGGCCCTTCTGCCAAAAGAAGAAGATACAGCGTTGCATTGAACAGATGCCACACCATGTGACAGGCCCCCTATCAAATAAGAGTCAGGAGATAGAATTAGGAGTCCATCCCCCCCACCGTGTTCACTTGACTCTTTCTCCCAATTTCTTTCCCTCTTTTTACTCAGTTTCTGTGTCCTCAATCCCAATATAGCCATCATTCAATTTAACTGAGAGACTTAATCCTCAAGAGGTAAATGCTAAGGGTCTAGGGGGGTATGTAAAAGACACTTCATTCTTCTTACATAAGTATCCACACACACACACCCACACACACACACACACACACACACACACACACACACACACACACACACACACACAGCAAGCCCACAGCCAGCTGAACACCGATCCTTTGCCTGAATCTTAACTTGCGACACGTCCGACATGGTAGTTTTCAGCAATATTATTTATTTATGGAAGCGTGAAATGATCTTGTTAGCGCCTGCATCGTTAATGTTAATTAAGTCTCTGAGTGGGGGCTGGCAAGGCATCACAAGTATCTGTGTCATTTCAGGTCAGTGTCATGGTGGGAGTTGTTGCCAACCTGACAACTACGCTTGACATGACTTGGGGGGCAATGGGCAAAAGCTACGCACCAGCTAATGGGGAAGCCTGCCACTGCCCACTGAGGGAGAAGGGGGGAGGGAGAGTGTGTGTATGTTGTGTCTCTGCAATGCAAGCCTGTACCTTGATACAGTGACATGTCATGTCATGGACCAGTCAAAGGGAAAACACACACACACACACGAACACACAAACAGTTGTATCGATGTCTTATGAGAACTGAGCTTATTCTTTTGTTGTTGATACAATGTTGAAGGCCAAAAGGTGGACAGAAGGTAGGTGTGTGTATGCATGCGCGTGTGCATGTGTGTGTGTGCATGTATGTGTGCGTGTGTGTGTGGGCGTGTGCATTTATTCCCTACTCATGTAACCTGGGCAGACATTAAAAAACTGGGGGCTACAAAATGCAGGCAGTAAGAGGCTGAACTAGTAAGACATGCCACTGCCTCACTCCTTCCTGTGCTGACTGAATGAGGCCATCACAAGACAGGACAACGGGTGTCAGGACTGGACACTGAAGGACTTACGCAATGGCCGGCTGATGGCATGAGGCTTTTCACAGGCAAACAAAGAAGGTGAGATGAGTGGTCTTTGTGAAGCAGTGCTGGAGTGTGTCTCGGCTCTTAGATTTATTTCCACCTCAGAGTCAGCGGTCAGATATTGGACTGCGAGAAGATGAACGAGGTTTCCATCCTTTTTCAAAGGACATGAATAAACACACAGATAAAGGGATCATTGAAGACATCTACACAGCCCTCCTGGTTTTTATTACTGTCACATAGCTGTAAATAATATGTATCAGTGAAATATCAAACCAAGAATACACGTAATCCCACACAAAGCCCAAAGATAAGCCATTTCAAATAACCTGATAACATAAAAAAGGAGCTGTGATACTCAGCAATGCCCTGTTGATGACACAGCTAGAGCCTGTCTGCATTTAAATGGCCTGTTCCATAAAAAGGCATATCTGACCAAGTCAGCTATGTCAGGAAACCCAATTTCCGTCTCCCCCCTTGCAGCAAAGTCCTCATTTAGGATTTTCATTTTCACAGGGCCACCAAAACAAGCCCTAATGGATGTGCTTTTCCCCCGGCAGAGGCAGCCATTGTGAAAGCCACTGCTTGCACTGACTCCAGAGGGACTAGCGTGGCCACAAAAGTAATAACAGGAAACCATTATATGACTGAAATTATGTTTTTTGAAATGACTCAAAAATGAATTGTTGAGGCATACAGATGAAAGACATTTTTTGTGTCTGAGTTGTGTGAATGAATTATTATTATTGTTGTTGTTGTTGTTGTTGTTATAAAGTACTTTTGTGTGTTTTATTTTGTGGAGCCAGAAATATATATGACTGAAACTAGGTTTTTGAAATGACTAAAAAATGAACTGTTGAGGCATACAGATGTCAAATACATTTTTGTGTCTGGTGTGCTTGTGCCGTGTGAATGAATCATTACCATTATTGTTGTTGTTGTTATAAAGTACTTGTGTTTTTTATTTGTGGAGCAAGACATATTGCAAAGATTCTCTCTTACTCTGTCCCTATGTGGGGAGTATGTGTGTCTGTAGTGTCCCTGCTCCGGGAAACTTAATCAGGCACATGCACCTCCCTGGATGTATGAAGGTAGTCTGCTTACTCTGTGTTCCTTTACACCTCTGTCAGCTTATGCCCTCCTATTGTAAGTCGCTTTGGATAAAAGCATCTGCCAAATGCAATGTAATGTAATGTAATAATAATAATGTAATAGCTTGTATTAGCATATCTTTAAACGCTGTATTTTATTGGGAAACACTAGTGCTGCCTAGTGCCAGGAGTAACACAAATCTACTCTTTTAGCTGTCATCCTCTGCATCAGGCGCGGGTCAAGGGAGGCTTTGAGCCGCAGTGCTGCTATCAGCAGCAGCACCAGTGCAGCGGAGAGGGAGAGGCTGTGAGTAAGCTTCCCCACATGGCTCTGATCTGCTAAACGGAGCCTGCGGCAACCGGCGGAAGCTTTCAGGAAGTCCAGAGATAAAGTTGGACAACAACAGACCACACCAGAGCGGCCTATGGGCTCAGAGCAGCAAATTCTCAGAAGACCCTAAACTGATAAATCTGCATTTGGAAACTGCAGTAAACACACAAATACACACACACACACTCGCGCACACACACACACACACACACACACACACACAAACAAACAAACAGAGAGAGGAGGGGGGAGGGTAGAGAGACAGCTAGAAAGAGTGAGAGAGAGCAAGAGAGACAGAGACAGAGAAGTAAACTCTTAATGTACTGTGTGTTGTGTCATAAAGTCTGTGCTAAATGATTATAAAAAAGGTTTCTCAGACACAACTTCAGAAACTTCTACTAACCCTTCACACCAAAACCAAGGCTAAACTGAATGTACTGTACAGCTCTTTGAAAACACACTTTTTATGGTGGCTGTTTGGCCTTACCAGCACAGAAATAGCACCAAGATGTCGATCTGTCTCTTTCTCTCTCTCTGCACTGTGCAGTGGAGCCTTCTCATCAAGCTCTGGGGTATTCTCATAAATTAACACTCTCCCTAATGCCCATTAAAATGTTATTTTTCTTTGCCAGGCTGCCGATGCACAAAGCACATTAGCCACTGAGGGAAGTGATGGAGTGGGAAAATGTAATGACACGAAAATTAAAATGATGCAAGTCTCAAAGCACAAGGCCATTTTTAGCAGCATGTCCACTACATGGCACATGCTTTTAAAGCCTCTCTTAGCCATGACCTGCTGACCTTACAACTCATCATGGGTGTTATGATGAAATCTATGTTCAATGTGACCTTCAGAAACCTATTTCCTTTGCTCACTTCACCCCACCTCACTGCACTGCACGTGACTAGCCCATGACATTATCAACCAGGGAAGGCAGGAAGAGCATTTAGCATTAAATCAGGAGGACACCCAAGTCAAGACATAAACTGCTGGATAGTTGGCAGATATGGGCGGAAATGTCCCCTCTAAATGGCAAGGCATGGTGGCTGGGGGTGTTCTGGTGGCTGGGGGTGTTCTGGTGGCTCTCTGTTTTCTTTTGTGAGATGAAAGCTGTGATAATGAAACCAGAATCTGAGAGCCCCTGAGAGCCAGAGGTGCGCACTCATGTCTCAAGACTAACACGGCGTGAAGTCCAACTGCCAGCTTCTCCAACGGCAGCCTAAGAGAAGAGACAGCTTAGACTATGCTCTGCTACAAGCAGGGCAAACCAAAAGAGCA
>CM059268.1:26256955-26334455 GCA_030347295.1 Setipinna tenuifilis | reverse complement strand
CCAGCCTCCACTACAACTGAGACCGGCAGAGATCATATCAACTGTCTTCAATAATGCAGCCTCTCCAATACATAAGCCACGTCCCAGTGCTGCCTCTCTGCAGAGACTGCCTCTACGTGATCTGCATGGCACAGAACAGTAGCAAGACAGAGAGAGAGAGAGAGAGAGAGAGAGAGAGAGAGAGAGAGAGAGAGAGGGACGGGCACCCTCCACATCAGCCCAGCCGAGGCTAATCTTGGCCCGACTCACTACTAGAGATATGCACATTGACTGCTCTCAACTGACATCAGCGCTGCAAATTAAACTGCCGTGATGAGTTAATGGATTCATTATGACGGATAAATACAGAGAGGAGGAGAGACGTCAGCATGTACTGTAGCTGAGTGAAAGCCTTTTGATGGCACAGGTTGGGTGACTCTCTTTCTGAGAGCCACCTCAAAAAAAAAAATTCATAAGCCTCATGTTAGCATATGAAAGTCCATACATTGGACACGATGTTAGGTGCGTGTGAAACAGCTTTGTTGTCGTACCGAAGCCAAGGGCTCACAGCAGCGGTGGTTGATGAAGCATGAATAGAGCACAGGAACACTGTCAGACAGGTGGGAAAGCGTACAGATTTGCCTCTGGTAAGTGCAAGGGAAAAAAATATGTAAAATTTGTCCTGGTGTACTGAAATTGATGCTTCGGTTACATTTTTTGTAAAAAAAAGTACCCAACTTCCCCTTCAGTGAGATGGAACTGAAAAAAAGAGCTGCTGTCTACAAAATGGGTTTACCTGAGGGAAAGACTGCACTTAAAATGTCACATTTTAGACCTCTAAAAATGTTTGTTTACTCTCAAAATATTTGTGTAAAAATGCAGAAGGGGGTGCAACAGCCCACCCAGTAACCCCATAAAAGTACAGCTGATACAGCACAACTGAACTCACAGACTTAAAAATGCATACACACACTTGAGTCAACCCCATCTGTTGTAATAGCCTATGGCATGTTGACAACAAAGCTACAGGGAAGCAAGGATCGGAGAAACTTGCCCAGACCAGTTGGGGCTGTGGAATGTAAGGCTTAATAACTGAAGGAAGATACATTTGCAGGCCTCCGTAAATCTGACAAGAGCTGGGAGAAGCAAGGATCCATTGATGCGTCCAACGTGATAAACAACCCAAATGTACCAGTCCAAGTCGCCAGTGTGAGGACACTCTTAAATCACTCCTCTCTCTCTGCCCCTATCTCTCTCTCTCTCTCTCCAACTCTTACCCCCACATATATAGCTAAAAGGCTTATAGATTATAGAGATTATAAATGGGAGTTTTTTATAGCCTTTTCTGCTTTATACTGCTTCTTGTAAACAAAGACCAATACAAACTCCCCTAAAAACTACAAAAAAGGCAGGTTTTTATTAAAAGAAATGTACACCCTCATAGTAAAGGTTAAAGAAACATCGGGGGGAAAAAAGCATTCTCATTCTTAAAGCCGACCTTTTAATTATGTCCCCTCTAGGGCACCGTAGCCAATAAGAGCCCAGAGCAACAGACAACAAAAGACCAGACTTTTACTGCGCACACCGCAGTCTCCCTAATAACACACACAACAGCACTGATTAGCCAGTTGTGTTCATGGGCCTGGCTGCCCCACAAGCTGGCTGGCTGACTGGCAGGCAGACTTGAGACTTTATGTAAGGACTGTTTTAATTAGGCTGGCTATATCTTTTCATGAGAGTGCTTAGAGAGATGTACTGTTATTTCCTCTGCTTTGAAAATTGCAGTCTGTGAATTTAAAAAGGCCATCTGTGGAGAATAGCATAGTCTTAAGAGATATGAGCATAGCCCTTGTGACATAAGGAAGAGACACATTAAAAAAAACATCACCATCTACTTTTAAAATGGTAAAAACAACACAAACAAACAAATAAAAGCACTTAAGATCATCACTTCAGCAACTGATGTTACATTATCTCCACACATAAACACGCCAAAAAAACCCTAGCAGAGAGAGCGCAGACGTGAACATCATTTGTAAACTTGAGTGTTTTGAAATTACACAGCACTACCTACTTGTCAAAACATTACGCACAAGAGGGGAAGAGAGAAAGGGAACAAAAGAAGAGAGGCTTTGTGACACCCTATCTGTGTTCCCCCTAGAGAGAGGGGCATGACTCTCATGTGGGGTGACATACTGTCTGACTCCAGACGCAGAGAGGAAGAGACAGAGAGAGAGAGAGAGAGAGAGAGAGAGAGAGAGAGAGAGAGAGAGAGAGGTAATTGGGGTTGAAACTAATGTGGCACTGGGCAACACCATCACCTCCCGTCTCTCTCCCTCTTTCTCTCCCTCTCTCTCTCTCTCCCTCCCTCTCCCCCTCCCTCTCTCCTTCTGTCTCCCTCTCTCTCCCTGTCCCCATAGCTTACAGCTATCTAAACAGCTCAGCTAACCACATTAGGGGAACTGCAGAGGAACTGATACATTCCCACCCACTCATACTTTCTAGCTGCCTTGAAGCTCACAAAGTCTGTTGTTCCACTACAACACACACACACACACACACACACACACACACACACCTATATCTTAATCAGGGGTCACATCTGACCACAGCTGGATGAGCCGTGAAAAAGTCAGGACTAGCCCAAAGGGTTTCGCATGATTCCGGTTAGGGCCGCCGCCCCCCCACCCGTCTTTAGAACATGCCCGCTCTTCGGCCTCAGCTCCACCCTCCTACCCTCCTCATCTTTCTAGGAAAACAACCACATGAGCTACAGACGTTTAGTGGGGGAGAGCAGAAAGCTTTGGCAGGTAAACAACTGGCTACACACAGGCTTCTCCAACCTACCTACCTACTCCCAACACACACACACACACCTACACGACACACACGACACACAGACAGACAGACAGACAGACACACACCCACACCCCCACACCCCCACCCCCACCCACACCCACACACCCTCCCACACACACACACACACTATTTCTTTTCTCTCATATACAGGCAGGCGAATGCCTACTAGCAAGGGTTCCCATGAGAAACAGGAGGCCTCTAGAACAAGAAAGACACAAATCACACTTTGAGCTCTAGAGAAGCTGGTGACCTGAGTGTCAGTGCTCCGACCCCCGCCTCCACCTCTACCCCCAAACACACACTCACCCACACACAAAAACACACACACACACACACACACACACAATAACACACACAATAACACACACACACTCTTCTCATGGCTGACCAGTGATGGGGTGCTACTTAATGCTGAGTGACCTCTGGCTTATTCTCCAGGGACTCGCCTGGCAGCTCTGGCCCAATACACTAATCAATAGCCTATTAGCCCTGTGTCGTCCCTCCCTCCGCTCTGGGGAACAGGCATGGCAGGGACTGAGTGAAGTTTAAAACCAAGCCAGCCACAGAGACAACTACCTTGGGAGAGGTAGAGATTCACAGACAAAAACAAAACAGAGCAAATTACACATTCACTGCTGTAAACAATGCTTGTCATGCTAAAGCTTTCTGCTCCTGTGGTTTTGGAAAAGAAAAGACCATTCTTTCCGTAATGATGCAGCCATGTTTTTTAGCATTTAAAGCAATGCTGTCTGCCTTTTTTCGACAGGTGCCGAATGTTAACAGTCACATTAGGAAGGTGAGTGAGGTTGAGTTTGGGCTACCCAAGTAGGTTGACCGTCTCACTGGGAACAGACTCCTCTTGGCAAATCGTGGACAAATTAGCAGTGTGGCTGGAGTGTTACATCACCACGTCACCCCTTGGCTTTGAACTCGAGCTAAAAACTCCATGTGTAGTAGTGCACCGTCTGAATCCCAAGCAGGGAATATGGGGAATTTTTTCCTGGTATGGTGTGCAACGCAGTACGTCGAAATCGATCAAAGGTGTTAAGATGTAATGACAGAAGCCCCCTAATGGGGTGGTGGTGGGGCCATTGAGTACCATCATTCATATAATAACCTCAACAGAAGGCAACGAACCCCCCCCCCAGGCAGATGCTTGGCATGAGGAAGATGTACAGCACATTCATAAAAATGAATAAAGAAAACATGACACGTCCAGTTTGTCAGGAGTAAATCAAGACACTGCTGCACAAGATGAGTCCTGTGGGACTCGGCTGACCAACTGTCCACAAGCCTCTGACCACAACTGCTGTCCAATCCATTCGCTTTTGGTTGCTGGGAATACACGGTCAGAAGTGGAGATCACCGCTTCAGAGATTAAAATCCTTGCCACGTATTCCTTATGTCTGTGCACTAGACATGCTATTTTACTAATTAGTTGATCTTCCTGTCTAATGATTTGTGCTGGTTCAAAAAAAGGATGGATTAAATATGGCAGGGATTTTACTTTCTGAAGCTCTACACCTTTGGGAATATATGCATTTACTGGTAACATCTCTCGGGGCTGCAAATTACTTGTGATTGGCAATGGATTCTGACACGCACAGTTTCGTTGTTTTGATAAATGATGAGCTTTGATGATGCATACATGCTTACAGGAAATATTGTGACACCCCATATGCCAAGTAAGATTTGCCTACTTGAGGGCAGCTTTTACGAAATTGACACATCGCCTAGTCTTCTGAAGATGCCACAACAATATTGTGAAAATGCTTAAGAGGCTCTTTGCCTTAATTGGTCGGGTTCGATGCTGTTGTCACATTTGTGGAACAAACAAACAACCAGGCCCGTATAAGTCTACGAACATGTAGACACCTCTTTTGAAAATCTGCGATAGGACATACAGCCCTTTGGAACAAAAACAGAAGATAGCCTATTGTCTTATCTACAGGAGGCAAAGGGGGTTGAGAAATGTGTAATGGCACTGCTTTTGACGGATGGCTAGTTTAAATAGCCTGCATTAATGATGCCATAACTGTCTCAATATCCCGTGTGCCAAAAGTTAATTGCCTACGCCAGCGTATTCACATATTGTTAACATCTACGATATAGTGAGCAATTTCAATGCCATTGTCTTAATATTGTCACTAAAAAACAATCGTTAAACGGGTTTCACGATATGATGATCATGACAGACAATTGCACAATAGGCTGCCCCTCGAACACAATGTAAATATAAAGACACTGTAATGGAAACCAAAACAGACTTAAAACTTACCGCTTTATCTCTATCTTGCTGATATTTCTCTACTTCTGCTAAACTTCTTCCCGTGACGGAATCGGCACTGGGCATAATCACCATCTGACGCTGGCGAAAGTCATCGTTGGAGTTTTACAGTGTTCTGGGCAACTTGCATCACATTCGCAGAAACTGTCTCTATCTGTTTGGTTACATTCTTTCACTGCCCTGCTAGAACCAGGGCTTGCTCGCTTCTTCGGAGTTCCAAGACAATGTGCGACTCACCACGCCCATTGAGTCCTGTTAAGGGAGAAGAGGCGGGGTTAACGCGTTCAATTTCACAACCAATAGTTTCAGCAGTAACAGGCTACATTATGTGTAAGGGTGTTGTTTCTTTTCTTTTAAATGATAACATCCAGAATATGTGCAAAGTTTGAACAATGCAACAAATACCCAGACTAACAGAAATGAATGAAAGTAAAGTTTACACTTGACCTTAGTTTGGGGAATAGGCCATGAGCTTAATAATTCTATTCAAAGTGAATTTCTAGAGCCTGGTTAACTGATTTAACGCTGAAATTTAGTGCTGGGCGAATGCAGCCAAATTTGACCAAAAACTTTTGAAAGCAAAGATAAGGTCACAGAGGTGTATTCCTACAGAAGCCACTGCAATTTGCTATTGTGCATTGGCTGAGACATGTTAACAGGACAAATAAAAATAACATTATGCTATTGTCTCATTTTTTAAGAAAAAGCAGGAGTTAGTCAAATTAAAAGTTGTTGAGGACAAAACCAGTGCTGTGCAAGATGTCTATTGGTGTTCTGCATCAAAATCATTTACCATATTATTATTATTTGTATTAATCTTTTCTCTAAAGGCCTGTGATACTGTGATCACAAAGTTAATATGTATAAAAATACTCTGCCTTTAGGGTTGTGTAGTAACAGTGATTTGCCCTGAACACAGAAAACCTGTTTCAGATGATGAGTAAAAACTTGCTTAAGTGACAACGAATTGGCAACATCTAATTAGGGGATGGCTTTGATAACAGCCTGTCTAAGGGCTAGGACCTGCTGAGGCATGCTTTTCTTAAGTGGATGTACCGCATAGCGACACATGGTTTGACTGCTGCAGTGTGCTGTAAAGTTCAGCACAAAGGGAATTATAGTGCCCCTATTGAGTGAATGTCCGTAACATAACATAATGTATACATATTACATAGTGTGCTGACAGAGGTTGGAGTAGTGATTCTACATGGTCAATTTGATGCACTAATAACTTTCTCCACTCAAAGTACTACCAATTTAAGTTTTTTAAGTTTAAGTTTAAGTTAAGAATTTGTGTTTTAAGAATTGTGTTTCTATATCTTGTCATTTTCTAGTTATGATCCAAAATGTAATTTTTCAAAATTGTAGCGCCCTCTATGGAACAAAGTTTATGAAACATAATGTGCTTCAAGAGGTTGGAGTAGAGGCGCCACTCGAAATTAGTTTTGGGCCCCACCCCAACCATATCATCACCTCTTTGGGCCCCTGTGAAGCTCTAGGCCCCATGAAATAACAAATTTGAAGTGATAGTGACTTTCTCCGCCCAAGATACTGGGCAATCAAAACTTACATTTTTACATTTACAATTTTCCCTGGGTAATGTTACAGCGCAAATGACCTGTTTTTATGCACCTTTTCGAGTCCAGGGTAAAAAAAAAACATTTTGGTGTTCTTGGTTGCAACGGTTGTCGAGTTATTCCTCGAAAATTGACTTCAGTCTCCTTGTTTTTTGGGGGGTCCAATGCAGAGGAGGGGGGTGGCCCCCGGCCACCAAAACCTTCTATTTCCTATTGATGGGGCTACATTCCCACCAACTTTCATGTTTCCCAGTCTTTCAGCGTCCTGGGAATGCACAACATAACATCGGTGCAAAGACAGCAATAAAACACTTTTGGACCAAAGAGTAAAAATCATACAGCATGCAACAGCCCTGCAGCCAATTTAAAAATAGCTCCAAATTCATTAATGCTTGAAGCATTCTGTATAGCCTAAACAATGGACATGCAATGGAAATCTGCCTGTTCTCAACATTCAAATGAAATATTCAACAAGCAATTACACACAAACAATGAGTGAGTTCAGCCTTCCTTCAAACTTCCTCTACATTAGATATCTGACACTTGGCTTAGACAAGTGGCCTCAACACTATAGTATCATGATGCCTTCATGATCCTTCCAAACAATGAAAGTAAATACAGCTTGAATAAGCTAAAAAAAGAATCCCTATTAAGAAAGAGTCTATAAGAACTGCAGCAAAGTGGTCATTACATCCTATTTGAGGTTTCTCAAGAATGTAACAGACACTGAAAACACTTGGTTCCTGTTTTTCTACTTAGTATTTTGCAGAATTGTACCCTGTTTTGCACATAGCCTGACAGAATGCGACCCCCATTTAACCTCGGTAGAAGCTGTCAGAACCAAGTGTGGGCTTCCATACAAGTATAGGGTCGGGCTGGTAGCTGTGCCTTGTTAGTCTTGTGGCTTCATGGTATTTTAGTGTGTAAAAACAATGCCAGTTGTATGCTTAACATGTAGACATATGCAATAAATGTAACGATATATGGAGCATAAAAGAATAAAAAAAACATGTAAAAATGTTCACATCAGATATCCTTTTTCATGAAAACTACAGTGAAACATATCATTACAAGTAGTGCTGACCATGGTAAAGTACAGGTATGAATAAATAATGTTTTCAGTCACATTTCAGTGCCATTTTCATTGTGTCTAACAAGGAAACTGTTTTCCTGTGCTCCCTATCTCTTTTTCGATATGCTGTTAAGTGCTATCTAAAACACATGACGTATAGGAAATGACACAGGATTATAGAGAAACAGAAGCAGTATTTCCATAATCAGCGTTTTCCTCTCTATTGAACACCATTTGACGTCATTACAGGTAAACAAAAATGCATCATGTATTATTAAGGATAACTCCTGTGACTTTAATTGCTCCGATAAGGTTAGAAGGAAATTCCTGTGTAATGGCCAAGCGGGAAAAAGGAAGTGTCACGCTGTCTTGTTATGTCTGTTGTTTCGTGCCATCAGCTATGGTGTTCTTCACTGGCACTTAATGAAAAGACATTTTAGAAACTTGAGAGTTTAATTTTATTTAATTTAATAACTGGACAATTTAAAGGGAATTGGCTGTCTCTCCTTCTCCTTCTCTTTCTCTCTCTCTCTCACACACACACGCACGCACACACACAAACACACACACACACACGGACACACACACACACACATACACACACACACAAGCTGGGATTTTAACAATTAAATACTGTGTCCCTCAGATATCTTCCAACACTAAATATCTCCATAACTGACTTCTTAGATGGCACAGGATTAGGTTGTTATAAGAGCAGGGTGCTGTGCTGTCCAGTGTTATGATGACCTTAGATGATATTTCATTAATTAGCTCTGAGACTGGATAATCTCAGAGCAAAACATGATGACCTTGCAAAGAGGGAAATGATTTCCTGCCAGCCAACTAAAAAAAGCAGAGACGACGGACCTGAGCATGTTCTTAAAAATCCTCGAGTGAGAACAACTTGAAATTGCGTAATCGCATCTCCCGTGAGTTCCTCTGTGCCAGTGTGTATACTTTGCGTAGTTACTTTTCCGCAAATATCAAAGCTATCCTCATGTGCATCAATTAAACACAGATAAAAAAGAGTGAGGTGATCCTTACATAATTAATCCATTGACAGCAGTGGGTGTAGATATGACTAAACTATTCCCACTTAGTCAATACACACATGGCCTTTTTACAGCTAATTGCTGTATTAACAAAACACCTGTTTTAAAAGCACACCTTAAGAACACAAGAAGTAAATCTGAATAACACTTTTCCCTTCAGGGCATTATGAGTCTTCAGACGCAAGATTTCCCCTCCAGCTGAAGTTCACATTCTCTCTGGCCCCTCTTCCTTCCTCCTTTGTTGTGTGGCTCATCCTGATGAAGGAGCTTTTACGATACAGAATGAGTGACTAACCGGCGCTGCATACCAAATGTGTTCCTCAGCGCCACAGGGACACATTTGCTGAAAAGAGGGGGCACCATACTTCCCCCCTCATCCTTTCTTGTCCTTCTGGAAGAGGGGACAGCCACATATTTTTACGACAGCGTTTATGCGTAGGCGAGAGAAGAAGAGCTACACAAAGAAAAAGACAATAGACCCTCTGAATCTACATAGTGTTTTTTACATACTTAGCAGTTTTTCATGCAAAACACACCACGGACCCCTTACAAGGGCCAGGCAGCCTATACACTACATGTCAAGAGCAGTAAGTGCGCCAAGTCCAAGCAGAGGTCCCTTGAGCTTTATGCAGTCCCATCAGGAAGGAAGCGTGTGTGCCACCACACTTCACACTCACATGAATATTCAAATGCATCAAATGCTGGTCACTAAAGATGAACATGCTATAAAGTAACACAATAGCGCTACCAATTGTATCCAGGGTTGGAAAATTAACTATTTTAGACATGTTGAAAAGTATGCCTGGAGTGAATGCCTGGAGAAATATTGTGTTGCCCAATACAACATACCAACTGGCCAAATCATTAGTGTTTGTGCAGTGTAGCGTGTTGTCTCGACAAGAGCTAAGGAGTACACCACCTTTTCAGATACTTACTTACGGTAATAGATAAATAGCATTCTGCAAAACCTTGTAATTACCGGTGTGCGTGTATGTGTGTGTGGTGGAAGATGGTGGTTTGGGGTCTATGAGTGTTCTGTATGCCTGTGAAGAATGTGGGCGAGAGAAGGGTTTATCAGTATATTCCATTGTCTCTCAATTGTGACTCAGTCGTGATAAGGTTACCATGCATTTTTGTCAGCAGTTCTTCAGGTTTACACCCTGGTGTGGATTTCCTGGAGTGTCGGTGTGTTTTTTTCACCCTTGTCTTCTGTTGGGTCATGTGGTGCGTGTGCTGTGTCACTACTTTTGAGTCTGCCTCAGGGTTTATGCACTGCAAAAACATCACAGATACCACCTGACACTGCAATACATATCCTGAACAAAAATTCTCACTTTTCTGACATGTTTGTGTGGTGAACCAACTAAAACTACAAAAAAATAGTGCTATTTAATGAATCTAATATTTTTGGTCATTTTTAAACATTTTCTCTGTATTGTAAGTAAACACCCTTGCTGATTTTCCATCCATGGTGACTGCTGTGAAGGCATGCCCAGGCAAGCATTCATTAGGCAGGTAACACTTAACCTTTGTGTGGTGCTTACCCAGAACTGGTTATTACTATTTTTAAAAAAGGTTCAGAGAAGCTGTTGCATGTTGTTGCATAAATTAATTCTGACATTTGCACATACCCATGAATAGTGCAAGGTACACAGATATAGGTGAAGTAAGCAAACTGGTTTGCAAAGCTATGCTTCCAGAGTAGTTTCTTGTGATCATAACAGTAGCCATTGTAATTAACAATTGTTACAACTGCAGAGGTAGGAGTAAAAACACAGTCTTGCTGTACTTCATGCACACATGCCTAATTTGTTTCCTGTATTTGTACAGTGCATCCAGAAAGTATTCAAAGCGCTTCACTTTTTCCACATTTTGTTATGTTACAGTCTTATTCCGAATTGTATTAAATTAATCTCTTTTCTCACAATTCTACACACAATACTCCAACATAACAATGTGAAAAAAAGTTTTTTTTTAGATTTTTTCAAATTTATTAAAGAAATCACATTTATGTAAGTGTTTACAGCCTTTGCCAAAATTGAGCTCAGGTGCATTCTGTTTTCACATCATCCTTGAGATGTTTCTACAGCTTAATTAATTGGAGCCCACTGGCTACCCCACCGACCTGTGGTAAATTCAGTTGATTGGACATGATTTGGAAAGGCACACAGCTGTCTTTATGAGGTTCCACAGTTGATAGTGCATGTCAGAGCCCAAACACCAAGCTCGAAGTCAAAGGAATTGTCTGTAGAGCTCCGATACAGGATTGTTTTGAGGCACAGATCTGGTGAAGGATACAGAAAATATTCTGCTGCTTTGAAGGTCCCAATGAGCACAGTGGCCTCGATCATTTGTAAATCGAAGATGTTTGGAACCATCAGGACTCTTCTGGCTGTCCGTCTGAACTGATACCATCCTTACACTGACACAATACCATCCCTACACTGAAGCATGGTGGTAGCATCATGCTATGGGGATGTTTTTCAGCAGCAGGAACTGGCAGACTAGTCAGAATGGAAAGAAAGATGAATGCAGCAATTTACAGAGACATCCAGGATGAAAACTTTTCCTAGAGTGCTCTTGACCTCAGACTGGGGCGACGGTTCATTTTTCAACAGGACAATGACCCAAAGCACACCGCCCAGATCTCTAAAGAGTGGCTTCAGTGCCACTCTGATTTGAATCAGATTGAACATCTCTGGAGTGCTCTGAAAATGTGCACAGACGTCTCCCATCCAACCTGGTGGAGCTTGAGAAGTACTGCAAAGAAGACTGGGAGAAACGGCCTCAAGATGGGTGTGCCAAGCTTGTGGCATCATATTGAAAAAGACTTGAGGCTGTAATTGCTGATCAACAAAGTAGGCTATTAATAAAAAAATAAATACTGATGTACATGTGATGTCTTTGCAAATTTATTAAATATATAAAAGATACAAAACTTGTATCTTTCACTGTCATAATGGGGTATTATGTGTAAAATTGAAGAGATTAATTTATTACAATTTGGAATAAGGCTGTAACATGACAAAAATGTGGAAAAAGTCAAGCGTTGTGTATACTTCCCGGATACACTGTTGTATAAAGCCCATGGCAAAGCCTTAATGTAAAATAGTCTTATGACTTCATTTCCCAGTGTTCCTCAGCCAGTTATCACATGACTAGCATGATCCAAGATGGCTACTCTTACAGAAGAACATTTCTCGTCTTTGCAACTTTTATTGAAGGTATCTAAAATGCAGAACATTGTGCTATTATATACAGACGATGGAACACTGAGCAACTACTCGTTTATTTAAAATGTATCAACTATGGCAAAAAAAGTACAGACGGTATTAAACTGTACCTGGTTTTCGCCTCGGTTTGATGCTCCTTCAAGAGTAGACATAATACTTTGAGAAACACTATTAAGCTACTCTTTTGTACACACTTGTGATTTTGAATGTCTTCTTTTTGTCTGAATGACTACAGGCTCCTTCTAAAGATGCCGTGCGACAGATGTGTGCAGACAGTTACCCGTCCGGAGCTCCTTTATCTCAACGACTGGCAGAAAGTACAGCTGCAACTCTTTCAGTGTCACCAACAGAGGCCAAAGAGGTAGGCACCTGTTTAACGCACAACCGACGCCTCATTTTTGGTAAAGCTATATAATATTTGTAAAGTAGTTGCCGTGGTAATAAGCATACTCTGCTTTCTCTCACAGCTACTTACGGCTTTGCACACTCTCTCGAGGCACGTGCTATTTCACAACCTGGCTTCACCCGAACAGATCCTGGCTGTCTTCCCAGACACGTTCCATTCCAGTCTAAAGAACCTAATCACAAAGATTTTGCTGGAACACAGGTAGGTTGCGCTTAGTCTTGCCAGATACGGCTACTGAATACCTAGGCTTAGGCTTTACAGAAGTCGACTTTAATACCTTGTTTTTTGCTCTCTGCTTGCATTGCCATCATCACCAGCCCAAGATGGAGAGCTGAAGCTCTTGCCAACCAAAGTAAGCTCAGCTTTGTTTACTGAAAACTAAAATTGTGTCCTCCTGTCTACACCATCATGTTCTTATCTTACTGTGATTTGTGAGCGGTAACAGATGTAGCCAGAAGTTGCAATTTGATTTTAACCTGCCAGTGATTGATTACTTGTCATTGTCCTACAGTTTCACTGCCTAGGCTGGCAGAGATGGACTGGAGAGTCGACTTAAAGACCGCTTCGGATTCAGTTAGTCGCATGGCGGTGCCCACCTGTCTGGTACACATGAAAGTATGTACATCATTCTTCAAAAAGCATGTGTATGGTGTGTGCGCTTGGTGGGTCTATGTAGTAAAGTGAAGCATACCAATTTCGAACTGTCACCTCTAACCGGGATGTCACAAAACGTAATGTCACTTCATGTGATCAGCATAAAATTCAATGTTGTGTATGTTGTATGGTTGCAGATCCAGGACTCTTCCTGTGCGGGTGGCGATGCTGCACTCTCCTCAGTGACCATGGAGCTAAGTAAAGAAACCCTGGACACCATGTTGGATGGATTAGGTCGAATCCGAGATCAGCTGTCTGCAGTGGCTGGCAAATAGACATTTGTCTGACAGGAGGATGGTGCAACAGAAGGGCCTTTGGAAAAAAACAACCTGTTTTTCTGGACAACAAGGAACTGCTTGCATTTTTACATTTTCCATTCAATCACGTGTGTGTGCATACGTGCATGTCAACACACAAGCTTATACTGTACTTACTCTTAAAACCCCAGAACTTTTGCATCTGTTATAATTTCAGGCTTTACATTCCTTAGTAGGTGTTAGCCATGTGTAAATAACTTTACGGTGCCATAATTGTGAGTTATCAAAATACTAATATTTAATTTTGGGAATGTTTCTTTTTCTTTAGACAAGCTTCCTAATAAAATACAAATTGTACGACGCATTTCCACATAAGCAATTACATGCATACATTCAGTGTTAGTGCTTTGCAAAATTACTTTTTCTGTGATATCTGCTTCTTTGATATGCACATTTGTTGGTCAGAAATAAGAATCCTTCTTAGTTGTAATAACAAAAAAAAACCTTTTTGGCCACCATAACAGCTTCGTTGGACCTTCAGTCACTTCAGACTTCTTCACTTGTCCGGTGACTTTGCTGATTGAAGAATGCAGATCCCTTCCATGTCCAGTTCTACAGAATGGACACTGAAATCTCCCAGCCCCTGTGTAACAAACAGATCAGTTTTCATGCTGTTATACCCACTCAGTTTGAGAAGCAGTATACTACTAGTGTCACTGGAACACAATGTATCATTCTGTATTGTGGACATGCATTTCTTTTTTTATATCTTTGCAGTTTTATTCTGGTGGACTCTCCTCTTAAGATATTTATTAAACATGTTTAAAAATCTTTTGCAAAGCAGATCAGCTATTTTATGTCAATAAGAGACTGACAAAATGGACCACATGCTAAAACATTCTTATTTCTTCTTTGTTTTCTCTCGAATATATTGAAAGGAAAACAGGTGTAACCCCAAGGCACCTCATTCTCGACCAACAAAATCTGCTCCTGCCCAGGTGTACTAAATTATAAATTTTACTTGATCATAAAAATCATCCAGTTAACTGTTTTGTGCAAATGTAACACCCCTAAGTACTGCCTGTCTTGGGGGAATGTGTTGTGCTGTCTGTAAATACTCTTGGTAACGTGCCATAGATTTGTAGAGAGGATCTAAAAAAAGCTCAGGATCATCAAGCTGAGTGTGCACTGCACAAAGCTTTGCTGTGTATGCTGTTGTCGGCAAATTTTTCAGCCAACTTGGAATGTGTTTAGAGTTGGCAAGACAGCAAGTGGGTATAATTCAGACTTGCTGTTTAGCTAGTATACCTGTTGCCAAGCAGTGCAATAAAATTAGCAGACAATCCCCTAAGGGAAACACAGTATCAGTGGACAGTGTCTGTGCAATTTCTTCATATTTTCACCTAACTTTTTTGCACAACCAAAACTCAAACAATGCCAGTGCCATTTGCTACTTCTCATCAGGCATATTCTTGATTTGGCTAAATTCTTAACAGACAGGTTCTTCATTTAGCTGTTATGAAAATATCTCATGGGTTAACACTGCTTTTGCAATTGGCCTTTAGCTGCATGCTGTAGTATTAACTGTGTGTTGGAGTGCTTGAAGTTTCTTGGCCTGCCATTATTGGTGTGCCTTTAGCCCACAAGTTACATAATCTAACCTAATGTAATTAAAACTATTTTAATCTATGTCGTGATTAAGGTTTTCATCTGTGAAAACTTCTAACTTACTAAACATTGATAAGTAAAGCCTACATTAAAGTCTACAGTAAAGTGTACCACAGTGTGAAGTAGAGAGTTCAATTCACTTTATTTATCTTATATGCCCCTCAACCTACCCTACCAACACTTGACCCAAAGAGAAACTTGTCTAATATGAGATGACTAAACTTTGACTTTGTAACGTCAGGTGGGAGCATTCACTGACCGGTGTACTGCTGAGCACGTGCCGCACGGCCTCCTCCTGCTGGGCGTCTCTGGTCAGCAGGTAGAGGAACCCCCCACCGCCGGCTCCGGCCAGGCTCTGGCCCAGGGCGAGGGGCCTCAGGGCGGTCATCATGCTCCGCACGGCGGCCGGCTCGCAGCCCGGCGCCATCACCTTCTTCTGCTGCCAGTAGCGGTCAAGACAAGCGCCCAGCTTGACCAGGTCCCCTGGGGGTCAGACAGGGAGTTTAGTTATGTTAGGCGTTTGCAATTTGAGAGATTATGTACAATTTGTATGGCCTTTTTTGTGTAATTGGCTACAATAAAAATTCCATAGCTGTGGTATTTCAGTAAATATCTGATATCCAGCAGTATAATAAATACTGAGGTCATGACAGGAAAAATAATTCTTATGGCTTTATTGGTATACTGTATAATATTAATATTGTGTATGTTTAAATGTAAATATCCAGCAATATAATAAATACTGAGGGTATGACAGGAAGAAGAATTCACATGAACTTGTTGGTGTTCTGTATGTTTTAGTCTGTGTGTGTGGGTACAATGCACCACTGTAGTAACAAGCCATGTTACATGACAAAGATGCATGGCTCTGATAAGGCTCAAACAAAGGCTTAGCAGCCACATGACAAAAGATGTTTGTCTTCCTGTATCTTACCATCAGTGCATGCAAGAGCGCACTCCTCTGCGTTGCTGACCAGCTGCTCGGTGTTGGAGACTATGGAGGGCAGACGGCTGTACCAGCTTCGCACCACATCCTGCAGAGTGAAGGTCGTCATGCCTCATCATGCATCCCACAGATAACACAGCCCTGCTGTTTATAGAGGCCACTTCATCGTCACACAATACAGCATACTGTTAAAAGTTTAGGCACTCTGCACTAGAAACAGGAAGTGGACTTGATATAGCTATGAAAACAGGAAAATGGCTCCATCGAGTGAGTCCATATTCATGTTTAGGGGCTGTCAGTAGAGATAAAAGGTAGTATGAGGGGTGCGCATATCCAAAGGAACTAGATCAAAAAAGTAAACTCAGGCACACAGTTTGAAAATACGGAAACGTTTCAATTGTGACATCTTCAGGCCTCACTGTGTAACATTGCTGCCTACTGTGTAACGAATTCTTTTGAAGTAATTTTGCAACAGTAGTGTCAGAGGAGGAGTCAAAGAGATGTGCAGAGAGATAAACTGAAGATGTTCCCATCAACTTTATTCAACGTTCAATTTGACTCTGGAGTCTAGAGAGACATGGCGGGTCCTAACCTGCAGCAGATTGCGTGCCAGCCGTGTCTTTCCTGTGTACACCAGTAGGAGGCGCGGCTGCAGGGCGGACAGGAAGTCGCTGGAGAGAGACAGGCGCTCCACCTCCACCCGCAGGGGCAGGAAGGCTCTAGAACGAGCCAGCTTCACCCCGCCCACCAACCCCCCCACCTGGTCCTGCCAGCCTCCACCTGAACACAAGAACAAACTACATTCAGGAGATAGTGTAGAGGAAGAGGAGGAGACAGAGGAATGTCCACAAACGTCAAATCTATTCAAATCAAGTTGTAAAAAGCACAAGCACTGATATACATTTTTCCTTTACTAATAGTTTGCAGATGGAAGTGTATCAAGACATCCATGGTGTAGTGCAGAGTGGGTGCTGTCCTCAAAAGTAAGGCTGTACATTACATGATGACGTATTATTTTAAGTTACTGAGAATAGTTTATGACAAAACATTTTGCACTTTAGGTAGTGTTTTCTCACCTTGTCAAATAAATCTACCCTTGATTACATTAACAATGCAAGTTCTTCATAGTGTTGTGCAGTGCTTTTGTTGTTATTTGTATTAGGATATAGAGCAAATGTATACAGGACATGGGTAAAGGCATGATGACCTGTGGTTAAGGTCTGCTCCAGATGCAGCACTGCGTGAATGAGGGAGTCTGTGTCGTAGGTACGGCCAGTGCTCCTGTACACTGCAGCCAACACCGCCCCAGCCAGAATACTGCTAGTGCCTGCATAGGAGTACACACACACACACACACACACACACACACACACACACTCACACACACACACACACACACACACACACACACACACACACAAACACAAACACATACCATGAATCAAATACATTATACATTAGGCCATTACTTTACACATTAACTTCACAATACATAGCCAATTTCACACATTCATATTATCATTTCTCTCTCTGTCTCTGTCTGTCTGTCTGTCTCTATCTCTTTCTCTCACCCAGGCCGGAGCCATGAGGGAGAAGGGACCAGCTGTGCAGTTCCAGTCCTCCACCCCAGCGTTGCATCAGCTGCTGGTCCAGGGGCTGCTGGAAAGGGAAGGTGACCAGGCCACTGCACACACACACAGCCTTTAGCAGGGCACCTGTGCAAATAGAAATAAAAATAAAATAAATACATCCCACACAAAACCTTGGCATGATCTTGAGATCATAAATACACACATACAGACACAGACACAGACACAGACACAGACACAGACACACATACACATACACATACACATACACATACACATACACACACACACACATACACACACACACACATTCCAACACGTACACTAAAGAATCCAGCTTTACATCTCCAAAGCTGTTCTTCCAGCGAACCATTATGCAACTTCATGTGTGATGCCGAATGTGCTGACCCATGGTCACACGTCTCTTGTGAAGTAATGAGGAAGTGAAGAAACTGCTGTGGTTTTAACAGCAAATTTAGAAAGTGACAACAAGCAGCATAGATGTTCTCATGCGCTCATAGTTCACATGCTCTCCATGAAATCATTTCCCCCACTGGTCTAAGGGGTCAAACTCCGGCTCGGTGTACTCAGCAGAAGAGCCCCCCCGACATTACCTCACAAGATCATTCACCAGACGCTCTTATCCACAGTGACCCACAGTGAACTAAGTACAGAGACAGCGCCCCCCCAGATGGTCAGTAACACCGAGGAGATAGGAAGACAAACATCTTTTGTCATGTGTCTGCTGAACCTTTGTTTCAGCCTTATCGTAGCCATGCACCTTTGTCATGTGACATGGTTTGTTACCACAGTGGTACATTGTACCCACACACACACACAGATTCAAACATACAGAATACCAACAAGTTCATGTGAATTCTTCTTCCTGTCATACCCTCAGTATTTATTATATTGCTGGATATCAGATACATTCAGATACATAGATACATTGTACCCCCCCCACACACACAGACATTTAAACATACACAATATTAATATTAGGGGCTCAATAGTGACAGATCTTTGGGTCAAACTCACAACCTTTTGCCGTTTCTTTTTGCAAGTCCTGATTGCTAACCATCAGACTGCCACCACCACCACACCCTAACAGGCTGACTCACCAGGGGCATGTGGCTGACAGTGGTCCTCCAGGTCCTGCAGTGTCATGCAAATGGTTTCCGTGGCAACGCTGCAGTCGGGCCCTCCGCTGGTCGTGACCAGGACAAGGCGTGGTTCTGTGATGCGGCGCGCCTTGGCACCGATGGGCCGCCTGCCGTCCACCTTCACCGCCACGTTTACCACGGCCCCGCCGCGCTCGAAGGCAATGGGCGGCGTATCACTCCAGCCACCTGTGGAGGAACACACCATCTGATTATTATTTTTTGGTTTTTTTTTTTCGTTCCTACACTTTATTTTTCAGTCCTTGTTACAGTGTATCTACCTCATAACGTACAGTGTCAAAAAAGTGTGTAACAACACATAACTTATGTATTTACACGGTACCTTAGGGTTAAGGTAAGGGTTAGGATTAGGTATTTACAGTGTAAGTACATAATGTTACATATAGATACACTGTAAAGGGGACTGCAAAATTAAGTGTTACTTAACATAAAATAAACTCTTCCTGTCACACATGTCCCTTCCTACATCATGCAAGCACAAGTGATACTTAAGCAGTAGAATGTCTAAACTTACTGTATTTTTGGTCAGTTCCCTTAAATTGTTTTGTATAATTTTGCCTAAGTAATATCAGTTATTCGAAAAAAAAGTTCATTAGCTACTTGGCTAGTTAACTGGTTATTAAGTTGGTTAGTTGGGTGAAAGGGTTAACATACTACTTATTATTAACATCTATCTATTTATTTATCTTATTATACCACATCTAAACAGCAGCGTCACCTGATAGGTCGAGCCTGGCAGGGCACTCCACCTCTTGCCACTCCCCCATGGGAGGCATCTCTCCCTCGCCGATAGACACAAACTCCTGAGCCAACATCACCGCCTGCCGTAGCAACACCTGACCCGCCCCCTCGTAGTGCCTTGCTGCACGCACCAGCAAATCAGGCCTATGATGGTGAACACACACACATACACATTTAAAGATTATACAAGGATACAAGGATGTTTTATTGTCACTTGCATAGACATACTGGGTAGAGTAGTACATGCAGTGAAATTAGTGATTGTTTGTCTAAAACTGTGCATGGGGAGGGAGGAGTAAAGTGCATAGAATATACTTTGAGGATGGCTACCTGATGAAGGCAGGTAGAATGCATGTGCGTTATTCATGTGAGCGTGTGTGTTTTTGCAGGATGTGAACTGCATCTGTGGGCATGACAGCAAATGCAAACACCTGACCAGATCTGGTAAATGAGTGTACTCCGAATCACCTGTTTAGCCAGCGGCTCCTCTGACTGGCCAGTGCCTGGACGGCTGCGGGCAGGTCGCGGTGCTCCAGCAGGCTGAAGGCTGAGGCCCAGGCCGGGTTAGCGGCAGGCCCGCTCCTCAGGCCCCCCCTGCCCTCCCCAGCCATGCAGCCCAGCACGTCGGCTATGCAGGCCAGAGTTCGCGCGGCTATGCCAAGGTTCTCACTGCTGCCTGCTGCTACTGCAGAGACAGACAGACAGACAGAAAAGAGTCGTCAAATGAGGAGTCCACTGGAAAAATGGACATAGTCACAAAATCATTTTTCAAATTACCCCCCCTTCTGTGAAAAAAAATGAGCGAGAAGCCTCGAGCTAGAACCATTTTGAAATAGCATCTACTTATAAAATCAAATCTTAAATCCAACTTAAATAAATTACATTTTTGCAGTTTCTGCCCAATTGTCCTCAGGACTCCTCAAATGATAAAAGAAGTAGTTGCTCTGAAATGACCATTAAGCATCCCTCGAGCCATTCCAACTCCTCACCACTGTCCAGTGCGCTCAGAAGCTCCCCCTGCTGGCCACCCAGCACCGCAGCCCTGATGCTGGGCAGGAGGCTGTGGTCACTGTGGACCCTCAGCGTGTCAGTGGCTCTCCTCCTGGCTGCGTGGAAGAACAGCTCCTCTCTCCAGCGCAGCTCCCCCTCCTGGTCAGTAAGGGCCAGCACCTCCCTCAGAGACAGCCTCCAGGCCCCTCTCCACCACTCCAGAGCTCCAGGGCCGCCGGACACCAACCAGGAGACGCCCTCCAGTCCAACCGCCCCGTCATGGGGCTGGAACACAGGGAAGAGTCGGGCCTCCAAGAGCGATCGAGGTATCTTATCGTTGTTGCTGGTGGTCCATAACTCCTCAGGCCTAGGCACAGATGTGGCATTGGCAAAGAAGGTTGAGTTCATATGACTCATATGACTATGAATCTGTATTGTGGCTATCTTGTGCCTACTGCTTATGCTGCTATTCAGATGCAACAGCAATTTGAATAAACCTAAACATTGATCTGCCCAGCCACCTACCTTATACCAGTACGCTTGTACAGGTCAGTCCAGCTCTGGTTTAGAAAAGTGGATTCTTCACAAGAGGCCTGAATGAAAGAGGACATTATTGAACATCAGGCAGTTACACTGAGACTTACGACACCAAAAAAACTACAGTAGAAACATGCTAAGACTTTAAGGATATCCTTAAGATATTAAGGATACCCTTTACATATATGATACTCTACCTCCAAATCATCATTCGCCCCCAACACTGTATAAACCGTCAGTTTAAGCTCCCCAAGTTGTACACGGTGTCCCTGAATGATAGTATCACCACTCAGGAGAAGCTGTTGGAGAAGGCTTCCTGAGGTGGCCTTCAGTCCTGACAGTAAACTCCCAGATGGCACTTCCAACAGGCCCTGGGTGGGAATAGGTGAGACAGTGAGACATCTTTTGGCACGGGGTACTACAAACTGTTTTGTGTCGTTTATTATACTGCTGGCGCGAACCATGAGACTAGTCGTTAATGTGTCTGCCCACCTGGAGGTGGCAATGTTGAATTACAGCACCGGCTGACACTGTGACGCTTCCCTCCAGTACGCTGTTTATCACTCTGCCTTCCTCACTCACACTGTACCTGCTCTGAGATTAGGGAATGAGGGAGAAACGGGGGAAGGGGGGGGGGGCGCGACAGGGAGGGGTGGGAGAAACAGGGAAAGTGAGTGAGAGAGAGGGGGGGAGAGAGGGAGAGAGAAAGAGAGAGAAGGAGAGAGAGAGAGGCAGAGGTAGACGGAGAGAAAGAGAAAAATGCTTTCATCACAGCAAGGTCAACACAGAGGCAGCCAACAGTGAGACAGTAAAGACTGTCCCTAATATTTACTGTTATGCCACCCAAGAGACAGGGAAAAAATGCCTGTGCCTACAACACTGTCAAGGTGTTTAACAAGAAGAATGGCTACCTCAATATGAGAAAGAGTCTCCTTCTGCCACCCTTTTTTAGTCAGGCGTCGAATGTGCTCTCTTCCTGACAGAGTCATGTAGTCATAGGTCCCATCGGCTATGTATTCTGTAAGAAAAAATGTAATCATACAGTATATGCTTCCGAAGAGAGTGTTAATCTTGTTTCAATATGAGGGAGTAATGCAACTGCCAAAAACCATAATGGTCAAAATATGGTAATATAAAAATGTCACCCTGTAGGAGCCAAAAAATGGTGTATGGACTAGACTTTTTCCATATCAAACACCCACTGCAATATCCTAAGAATGTGAGTGCATTCTTCTGTTTTGTTTAAAATCAGGGAGTTACCCATGGTGAGAGGGGTTCCTCTCAGCGTCCTCCACAGGACTGCCCTGGCCGACCTGACGGCTGACCCCTGTGGCCCAGTGGGGGATGTGGAGCCTGGCCTCTCCTCACTGATAAACTGGGTCTCACTCACATCTGAGCACAGACACATCAGTATGTCCAGAAAGAGAGAGATCTGTGAGGAATCCATGAAGACAGAGAATATATTAGGGGATTGGGTTGATATACAAATCCAATAACACAAAGATCATATACCCAGCAGAATATTGCACTCCCCCTGTTAGGTATACTCGTGAGCAGAGTTTAAATTAGGCCGGAGTCCTCTGGAACTCAGTTCCCCCTCCTCACCTCAGCAATACAGCCAGCTGGAGCTGAGCTCCCTCTGCTACAATATTTATAGTAATACAATAGAGTGACATATTGACAACCATGAGTAAAGAATGGGCTCTCCCTTCCTACAAAAGCCAATTTAACCACTGCACCTGAGGATGATGTACCTGTAAGGATGGAGCTCCTGAGTCCATGCCCAGGTAGGTGCAGCCATCCAGAGGTGAGGTGACGTGAGTCTGGAGGAGCCTCTCAGACACACTCCTGCATAGGAACACTGGCCCTGAAACCTGCACAATGCGGAATAAGCCAAACAAAGCCTGAGAGCCTGTGGTGTATGCAAGACTGTCTACACTTAATATGGAACACTAATAACACATTTGTGCCCCCAGATAAATTTTACATTTGTCAAAAGAATAAAGGACTCGTCTGGTACTTCTCAGTGAAAGTAATGGGTGGTCATTGAAAGACAGCACATGTTTTTAATGCACGTCACCTGTATTGGCCTTTTCCAGTCTAATTTTTTGCATTTTGCCTACGTGTCAAGACTGCAAAGCGCTGTGCAAAGTGCTGTGTTTACATATGTGTGCTGTGTAAACCTGCACCTAAAAGGTATATTTGAATTGTAGCTTAGTTGTTGTAGCTTGGTGCCTAACATCTGTGAAATGTAATTTCATGCATTGTGAAATGTCACTGAAATGCGATCTAACCACAAAGAAACATTTCCAAATATCTTCAAATGTCTGAGCCATAAAACATCTCCTGAACATACCAATGGCACCTTCCCATCAGGCAGAACTGCTTGGCGGATCCGCTTCTCTGATCCTCTGTAGATGATGTCACGCACGCTTCCCTGTGACAATGTCATCAACCAAGCTAAATGCTCAGTGACAGCAATATTTGGGCACCACACACACACACACACACAAACGGCTCTACAACATGAATACATCTCCATCACATACTCACCTGTGTATCACACAGATACACTCCATGCTTGGTGGCGTAAGAAACGTCTCCTGGCAGTGCCAGCACCCGAACACCAGAGAAGCCTTCCCAAGACATCACTGAAGGCAAGGGAAGGCAGGATTATTTATACAGCACATTCCATACATATGTCAGGGGTGGAAATTAACTTTGCAAAATGTGAACTCCTACCAGCCTTTGACAAATAACTGATAAAAAATTCACCAGCTACTACTATGGTAAATTATTATTTTGTGTACAAAATCTTATCAACCACCTTCATATTTTACCAGCATTTTGGCTGGTGGCTGCTGTGAATTTCCATCTCAGGCATACAGGCAAGTCATTATGTTTTAAAAGAGGACTGGATAGGAGGACAGTTTAGAGGGAGGAGGGAGGTGGGGGGGCAGGCAGGAGTATGTGGTTGTGACCTTCACCTGGTCTGGAGGGCAGACTGGGAAGCATGTCTGTGCTGCATACCCACACCCCCGGAGGGGAGCCAGGGCACACCTGCAGGGGACCAGACACATTACGTAAGAAATAATGGCTGATGAGGTGAACAGTTATAATAAAAGAAAATAATGTCGAAATGGAGGCGAAGAACTCCATGATGCAAAGCGGAGTTATTATTTCCGTAGAACTGGTCACCTCGAAGGCTGTTAGCCCTTTAATGTCCCGTTTGTATTTATGATTTAATTTTATATGCCTAAACTACTGAAATGGTTGATTTGCTACTTTATTGCATCCATCAAGAAAAAGTAGAGCACTTAAACATTAATTTGGCTATGAAAGTTGTCATGGTTACCTTTCATAAGCGCATTGATGTGGGAAAATGATTCAAAGGTAGCCAGTTATACAAACTTAATTACCATCTCATAAGTCAATCAGAAAAAAAGTATTCCATTGCTAAGGGAGTTAAATTGTATTACATTACATTACACTTAGCAGACGCTTTTATCCAAAGCAACTTACAAAAGAGGACATATACAAACTACATATACGGTATTCAGAGAAACACAGAGGAAGTGTAGGCATAACAAAATTAACCTAACCAGATTACCACTGGCCGACTGATAAGACTAGTCTAGTTTTCTAATGCAGTAGTGCTGTAGGGTAAATGCACATAAATGTTGTTAATGCACCTCTTTAAATGACAAAACAATGTTCAGTTGTGTTTTATGATTGCTATTGTTAAAATTCTACATAGTTTGCAGACCTTTTTTCCATTTGCACATATCGTTATCATACTTTATAATCTTTTTTTTTTTAATCACTACACCTTTGTGTAAGTCAGACCACACACATCTACCATATACAAGTTCTGTTAGAAACTATTGTTTATAAGACTCATAGGTATCTGTAGTGTATCAGTGTCCAAAGTAAACAGACCCAAGGGGCAGGGATAGGGAGGGACAGAGACAGATGCAGGAGTTGTTATAGTAATATTTGATAAACACTTATTATTCAGCTGTGTCTGTGTCTGTGTCGTGACTAACTCTGACCTGATGAGAAAGACAGTCCAGCAGCATGTCCAGGCAGCACACTGGGCTCTCCACAGCTTGCTGAGTGCCCCCTACTGGCAGCCAACAGAAGGCTCTCCCACAGCTATCCCAGGGGAAATCTCTACCCTGCACAACGAAGCATGAGATATAGTCACCACAGAAAGGTTGGCACATTTTGTGATGCAAGCTAATTTTTTTTTTTAACTTCTTGAAATATACATTGTGTTTTTTTTGCACTTACTGTGTGAAGGATAAGAATGTGGGCATCATCCAATACATCTGCAGTTACCACCTTCCAAGAAAGATGACAAACAGGTCATTACCATCAGTAAAACATACTGCATCATACTGTGGAAGCCAGCACGAGAGATGTGTGCTTTTAAATCAGTGTTTCTCAAGGTTTTTCAGACCAAGGACCACTTAAACTTCTTAAAAAAAGAAAACCTCAATGACCACTCCCATCTGAGGCTAGCAGGGCTATGTAAATACATTATACAGCATCATAGCCATAACTAAGAAATGGCATGAAGATGATACACATGTTGTTTAAACACACTATGCAAAGCATGGGTAACTTAAGAAACATGAAAAAAATAATATTTTAACACAACTGCTCACGGACCATTTGGGATGTCTTGTGGACCACACTTTGAGAAACACTGTTCTTAATGGCCGTCACCTGTAACATTCACTTACAGTGTGTCCAGCTCTGGCACTGAGGTGCTCGGCTGCCACTAGGAGGGCATTGAGAGTGGCTCCCCCACTGCCCAGGCGTGCCTGGGGGTCAGCGACGGTCAGCAGCAGGGCCCCCGATGGAAGTCCCCCACGCTGCTGCCGCAAGTCCAGCTCTAGGAGGCAAGAGCATGTATGGGTCAAGGATGTGCTTTATTAGAGGTCTTTCTGGGTAATCCTGTCTGACTATATCTTCTAAAACTGCCATCTAAGAGGGGCAGCCAGAGTGAGACGCATGATGTTGCAGGTTTTAAACATTTGAGGCAATTATACTGAGTTCTCAACTCCCATAAGATTGTAATCTAGTGTGGATGATGGAGAGCAGGCCCTTGAAGTGGAGAGCATGGGATGAAGGAGAAGAGAAGGTCAGATATGTTCTAGGGGGATAGGGGTATGCATACATTTATATTATAGTCCACAGCAACCAGAGTTTAAATTGGGCCGGAGCCCTCCGGAGCTCAGCTCCGCCTCCTCACCTCAGCTATACAGCCAGCCAGAACTGAACTCCCTCTGCTACAGTATTTATAGTAATGCAAGGTGAAATATTAACCATAGTAAGTAAATAAGGGCTCCCCCTCCTTACAACAGCCAATTTAACCACTGACAGCAACCCTGTGTAACGGTCTGCATATTAGCCAGATAAGTGCCATCTTGTTGAAAGCAGTTTTAAACTGACTAGTTGTAAGTCATTAATAGCAAAGCTGTTTTTTAGGGACATCTCATTCATATGGATGAGGCTGTTTGACAGGCTAAGTTAAGCTAAACAGAGGCCCCTGCTTGCCTTTAATACACATGATCTTTTGCAAATAGACCCTAATAAAAAATAAATGTTACTTTGTGTATGGATGGAAATGACTCTACATTCTTTCAGCCAAAGCAACAAACCCCACAGATAACCCATTGGTATGTGCAAGTTCTTCCAATTACAGCCAATCACACGGCTGACGTTAAACCATGATGTGATGTTTTTAAATCTTTCCGGTTGTGCAAATGTTCAAGCATTCTGGTCTTGTATCTTTCTATGCATGTGTGTTGTCTTTATCTGATAATCTCTATTTATTTTTACAGGTGTAAAGGTCATGCATCGACCTGACTACGGAAACATTCTCGTCAAGACAGCACATGACTGTGGCAAATCGTTGCACAGAAGTCTAGCTATTGCTACACTGTAGCACTTGGGAATACAGAAGTGTAACCTGTCAGTTAGGAAATGATGGCAAGGTCCATCAATGGAAATTGTAGGCCTATAGAAATTCGTAAAGTAAACGAAAACAACCTAACTACTCACCTCGCTGAAACGCATAGACACTATCCTTGTGCTGACAAGTTAAAACAACAACTGTCCAATTTATAGTTTCGCTGGTCGCCATACTAGACTATTCTGTTCATGACAAATGTTCAGATGACAGCTCAGAAGTCACCAACAAGAGAGTGGGCTACTTCCTTGCTTGTAACCTCAGTGCTCCATCCATGTCCATTTGGACAACCTGTTTTTGAACCCGGAAGAGCGTTTAGTCAGCAATTGGCATCCTCGGCATTATTTCCAACTTATGCAAGAACGTTTAAGACATTGACCATAAAGCAAAGTGTGCGGTTAATAGGCTATCTTTACATCTCACTGATGGCGCTCTACAAGATCAACACGGTCACCGACCTGCTTTCTTGTACCAAATGTCATTTCAGAGGATGTTTTTCTAGCCTTTTAGTTACTGTGGTTTTAAAACCTTCGAGCAGTATTAACGTATTACAACATACACTCAGAAAGTCACTTGAAACACGTGGATACTACGTCAAGTGCCATAGTTCACCTTACAAATAAAAGCCTGCGAAATTTGTTGTAGGCTACGCTCGCCGCCATGTATAAATGACGTCATCGGCTCACAATTGGATCTGAACTTGGCAAGGGCAACTTTTTTTCTGGCCATGCACTTTGTACATTCAGTTAAATACAGATCGCAGTTTTTAAATCAGAACTCGACTCCTTAAGTCAAAGTGTGTCTTTTAGTTTAGCTAATGTCCCGCATACATCACAAGATAAAATTGAACTGGACCAAAACCAAACTTGCTTAGACCCGACTGCATCAACGAAAACTAGACATATTTTCCAAATGTTCTATAATTATTTGAAACATTTTAAAGTAGTATGAGGTCCTTTTAATGTTCCATAATCAATTATTGCATACACACTTCTAGGCTACCGGCGAATGGAAAACTCATAGATGGCGAAAAATACGGATATACTGCCCTCACGTGGACATCCCTGAGCTCACACCTTCCTTATCCGTACACACATCACATATCCTCTGCATGCAATCAATCCTATTTCTACAAGAAGAGAGTACTTCTTACATATTGCCAATTATTTAGCAGTTAAGAACTTCCACATCCGGGCTACATGTTGTGCTCAGAGCAAGACAGGTCAGATAAAAGTATTTCAAAGCCATTTTCCAAATCGACCCCTTCTTTTTATTGAACAAAAAAAGCATGAACATTAAATACGTTTGACTTGTTCCCTGGGTTATGTAATAACCACACATTGTACTGGATACTAAAAACAATTTTTCGGCATAAGAACAAAATTTGGGATGGTTAACAATAAATTGGCATTTGAATAAGATATATAGCCCTCTTCTGCAAAACATCAAGATCTGCTTTTTATACATTCACAATCATTATAATGGCATCAAGTGTTAAACTAGACCACGCGAAGAGGCCATTTTGGACAATTTGCACAATAGGTCTAACATGCCAGGTCAACAGTTCCCTGGAGCCACAACATTTTACCCAGTAATAGAAGCAGGTGGAGACATTCATACAAAACCATTTACAAACAACAAACCAGCACAATGGATCCAGCTCCCTAACACCAAATTACCATTGAGATATACACGATTTCCCTTGGGCATCAACATTAGTGATGCCTTTGTTGTATTTTTTTGGTGTAGTTGGAATACACATCCTATATGGTCACCTCAAAGATAACTGATGCACAATTTGCAATTACTACACATACACTGGAAAACAGTTTTGGTTACGGCTTTTGTCTCTTTTTCCTTACACGTTGGTTCATTCAAACATAGATGCCAACCAATGATACGGTATACAGACAGCATACACGATGGCCAATGGCTTGTGATTTTCCAGGATGTTCCTGGTCTGATGATGTTTTTAAGAAGACAGCAGAAAGGAACAATTACATTTGAGCATCGATGTGTCACAACGTATGGCTTCAGCATACACCTCAGCATCTTTGGGTGGTTATGTGGTTTACTGGTCAGGGACTTCCATTCGCAAGACAGAATCCCCTAGCATCCGACGCCTTTTAACCTGAAAACTGCACATTATATATTTGGGGGGTTTGGTTTCTGAATCCTTATAGAAACAGTAAATCTGTCCAAGTCTCAGGTTTGTGTGATTGTCCCATCTAGTAGTACTGGAGTTTATTCTAACAGTGATGCAAATTCAATTAAAACAGAAAAAAAAAATTAGAAAACGATGTCAGCTTTGCAACACCGCCTGAAACAATTTAGAGTTTAATGTTATGGTATTAATGGAGGGAGAAACAAATAAACTAACTAAAAACATTATAAATGTCTATGTAATGGATTACTAACTATGCAGTATCCTTCATATTACATTTCACTTATTCTGCTTTCTGCTTCAGGAAGCAATGAGCGCGAGGAGCATGTTGCTAGGTAGTGCTGGTACCCAAGAGCATTGTGGGATAGCGAGTCTTTGTAGCCCTCTCCATCTACATGCTTAGAGACACAGAGGAATGAAAACAGATTCAAAACACGTCACTTCAATTTGTCCCACTTTAGTGGTCCTACATGATCAACTCATTATTTTACCCATCAAGACCAGGGGGACTTGATCTAGGCTACACAGACGTTTTTGTACCATTTGGTTAAACACTGATGTCTTTCCAACTTATTCAAATGGACAATAACAGGTGAATCAGAACTAGATAACAACTACAGTGATTGGCGATGCTCTTTCTGGTTTAAATATGATAATGGAAAAGTGAGGCCTTCATGGTCTGTTGACAGACTGCCATTTTGTTTATGAAAATTAAGTCTGGCAGAGCTATCCCATCATTTTCACTGGGTTAAAGAGACTATGGTAGTGAACCTTCATTATTGCAGAGCAGCAGAAAGGCCCTCTTTTTTAAACCCTGTGCTAAAGACATGAATGTGCAAAACAAAATCGAAAAAAAAAAAAACTAAACAAAATATAGAGTTTCCATCAAAGTTGCATGCCAGACATCTCTTGTGTCAGTAAGGCAAAGAGAAGAGAGAGAAACATCATCAGGAGACTTACCCACACACTCAGGCCTGTACAATGGCCGCTTCTCACAGAGTCCAAAATGTATATTAGATTATGTGATCCAGCACAATCAGCCATATTGAATTTGAGTGTGGAGATTTGATTCACACACACACTGCCCGGCTGACCCAAATGCTAGTCAGGATGTGCGTGACGTACATTACATGTGGCTTGAAAACTGTGTCTCCGTTGGCAAGGACACGGCGAAGAGTCTTGCTTACTCTGTGAGAAAAGGCCATTGTTTGCCAGGCTCAGGCTTAAACTGCCATTACTCCAGTTAACCCCCAGACACTCAGACAGTAACATACATACACACACACAAAATTACTTCAAGTCAGCTTTTTTTAACAATCGTGTGTCTGCGTATACGCACACACCGCACCCACGTGCACACGTGCACACACACACACCCAGCACACATTCACCACAGACTAACCCCACACTGATTTTTTTTCCCATATTTGAAAACTTGAGAGGTAATCATTACCTATGATTTCACATTTCCACAATGACAGACACACAACTTTCTTTCCCATAAACTGAACTCACCATTTAACCTTCATTCAAGTCACCTCCTCCCCACAACTAATCTGTGTTTGTTCGCTTGTGAATAGTGTTAACAGTGACAAGCCAACGTTGGAATGACTGTTCTGGTACACACACACCCACTCTCACACACATACACACACACATACAGAAGCCCACCTACACCCTGAATGGGATTGCACAGGTAGAGTTTCTAAATGTGGAAATGGCGGCAGCAGTAGCAACAGCAGCAGAAAGAGAGTGCTTCTGCCTTCTGTCTGTCCCCCGTTTGTTTCGTCGACCTCCTCATCCATCCATCCGTCGTCCGTCCATACGCCCACCACTCCCTCCCATGCTTCCCAGACAGGGTGCAGGGTGCGTGGTGTGGTGCGGTGTGGCGTCTGTCGAGGGGGGGGCCTCCTCCTTACAACTTCCTCTGCCTCACTGCCTCTGCGCTGCCGTTGAGTTTGCTGCGCCCGGACGCGGTTGCCGGGCTACCGTTGCCGTTGTTACTGTTGCCAAGGTGTTGTTCTCGCTCCCCTGAGCCTTCCTGTTTGCGCCGCCGGGTCTCCTTGTAGCGGAGCGTGATGTCCCTACATGGGTGGGCCATAAAAACACACACAGACACACACAAAAAAACAAACAAACAAACAAACAAACACACACAAGAAAACAATCAAAACAATTAATAAGAAGAATAAAAACAAGAATAACACTGAACTAACAGTCAGTCTGGTGGTAGTGAAACAGTTTACCTGGAACCTGAATAAAAAAATAAAAATAAATAAATGATAAAAAGAAAAAATAGCAAGACCACAAATATGCAGCTGCGTGCATTCTGACGCTATGGTACCAGCAGCTCCATCGGTGAATCCGTGCTAAGGCTACAGGGCAGGCTCACCGAGTGTGTGGTGGTGGTGGACGTGCACTTTGAAGCATAAGGTGCTTTGTGGGTAGCAAACCAAACAGGCACACACCCCAATGGCAAACAATGGGGGAAACATATGTGAATAAAAACCAGTACGAGCAATGACAGGTGAAAGGGGAAGTGGACATTCGTGTTTATTTACATATCAGGGATTGTGTCATTTATTTTGCTCATGTGAGTGTGAGGAATTGAGTCATTTTTTGCAATGCTGGTCATGTGGCAGGGCTCGAGCTTTTGTGCTGACAGGGAAAAAAATTCTGTTCAAACAGGGGGAAAAAAAGAGAGGAGGAAAAAAAGAGAGGAGCCAAAAATAATAGACCATGCAGGACGAAGACTGGTTGGTGCAGTGGCCCCCAAGGTGCAGAGGGGGAGAATGACAAGGGAATGGGCCCCCGACAGCAGGCGAGCCACGAAGAACCCACAGGGAGCCAGGGGGAAGGGAAGGGAAGGGAGATTGCACCCCCCTTACACCTACCTTACTGCACATGAATATTGCCACTGAGCGCAGGAAGAAAGGATGAAGGAAAAATGAGAGACAGGGATGGAAGAAGGAGGGAGGAAGGGGTGGTGTATAGAGGAGAAGAAAACAGACGAGAGGCTTTAACATGCAGGGTGGACATTTTGTCGCATCAACGTTAGACAAAAAGTGTGTGTGGACTGGTGACAAGCACAAACACACACAAATCAATCCACAAAAAGGAGGCTGGAAAATCACAGCAACAGTGACGCATGAGGAACGCTTCTACTGCCGGGAAACTTTAAAAGGCTCCATTACAGAGAAAGTGCGTCAGGAGAGGCAGCCTGTGTGAGGGTGGTACGAAGGTCCAAGTGACTCTGCTCACAGTTGCTTGGAAGAGCATTACAATACACATACACAGACACACACACAGACACACACACAGACACACACACACACACACACACACACACACACAGACACACACTCTGGGTTGGCCACTGCTGTGTAATTAGACAAATTAATCTCTGCCCTTACTGGCAGTGCACTTACTGTTGGAGAAAAGGGCACAGTCAAAGAGAAAGTGGAGCACAGACTTTTCAAAGGGCAGTTCGGTAATCCAGACACATACAGACAAACAGAGAGAACAATTGGTGGAGAGAGAGAGAGAAAGAGAGAGAGACAAACTAAGAGTGGGGGAAGAGAGAGGGAGGGAAAGAGAGGGAGAGAGAGAAAAGGAAGAAAGTGAGAGAAAGACAAAGAGGGCAAAGGCGAGAAAGAGAGAAAGAGAGAGAGACAAAGAAAAAGAAGAAAGTGAGAGAAAGACAAAAAGGGCGAGAGAAAGAGAAAGAGTGAGAGAAAGAGAAAGACAGAGAGAGAGAAACAGACAGAGAAAAAGAATAAAGTTAGAGAGAAAGACAAAGAGGGGAGAGAGAGAGAGAGAGAGAGAAACAGACAGAGAAAAAGACAAAAATGGCGAGAGAAAGGCAAAAGAGAGAGAGAGAGAGAGAGAGAGAGAGAGATCGAGATCAGCACAATGCTCACCGGATAAAGAAGCGCCATAGTGTCCAGGTGACGATGAGGACGATCCCAAGGATCCAGCACTGCGTGACGATGAAGGGGATGGGCAGCGTGATGGTGTGGGGGTCGTACTTGACCACGATGAGGAACTCGGTGACTGTGATAGCCGCCACCAGCCATGCCTGCTGACCAAGCTTTTTATGGAACTTTCTGAAAGGAACAAAAAAAATCACAGACGAGAAGTGAGAACTCTTCCATTTCACTTGAGGCAAAACATACATGTAAACACACTTTTTTAAAACATTTTTTAATGCAGAGATAAATGCCCAAAAAACAGACACACAGATGCACACTGGAAACTGTAAACAGATGTCTTTCCATCCAAATTGCTACAAATATTAGATTGTCTGAACTGAGATATCTTCCATTTCACTTGAGGCAAAACATGTAAACACACTTTTAAAAACATTTTTAATGCAGAGATAAATGCCCAAAAAGCAGACACACAAATTCATACTAAAACTCTAAACATCCAAACTGCTACAAATATTAGGTTGTCCAAAAACACAAAAAAACCTGTGTCATCTACAGAAGTGTCACAACTCTGTCCAGTCATTGCCTTTGGAATGCTTCAACCGTTGGATGACCTACCCGCCTGCATTCCTGCTTCATAATTCTGCTGCTCCTTGCACTTCTGAGTAGATGCTAAACCACATCCCGTTGTCTAATGATTTGCACTGCGTATATTTAACAGAGGTGGGATTTTCTCTCATGTATACTTGAATCAATCTAAATTCTTGTTTGCTTTTTTTCATAATCATGTCCCCTGACTTTGAAAGATGCTGCACAGTGGATTAAAGAAAGAAAACACACACACACACGCATGCGCACGAACACGCACGCACACACCCACGCGTACGCACACGCACAAACACACACACACACACACGGTCCCATGGTCAAGACTCACGGGTCATCCATGAAGTCGTAGATCTCCCTCATGGCCACTCCGCCCACGTTGACGAAGAAGACGAGGCGCAGCAGCACCAGGTAATGCTCCGGGGGCATCCACAGCACAAACTTCAGGTAGAAGGTGTTCAGCTCCGCCAACAAGAACTACATACACACACACACACCAGGTACACACACACACACAAACACAGACACAGACACAGACACAGACACAGACACAGACACAGACACAGACACAGACACAGACACAAACACAGACACACAGACACACACACACACACACACACACACAGGTTATGACATGCACTGAAATCATCCAGTATGGGTGTAATTTATAATTATGTGTTCTTTCTGTGGGTGCATATTTTATTTGTTTTGTGTGTGTGTGTGTGTGTGTGTGTGTGTGTGTGTGTGTGTGTGTGTGTGTGTGTGTGTGTGTGTGTGTGTGTGTGTGCGCGCGTGCGCGCCTGTGTGTGTCTATGTGTGTGTGTGTGTGTGTGTGGGTGGGTGGGAGACTAACCATGAAAATGATGCCCAGTACAGCTAGCCAGCGGCGGAGGTTTGAGGCAGGCTTCCACTCAAACTTTACCCAGCTGTAGGGTGTGAACTGAAAGGCAATACGTTTGATTTTCCCTCTGGTAACACAAACACAGGAAAGCCACTAAGTACTGGTTAGCAGAGACACAAGTTCAACAGCAAAAGATGCCACTTAAGATGCAAGTCCTTTCAACAAGGCATAAAGAATATCATCGCCACACTGAAAACTGACCCGGAGCAAATTGTGGATGTGAGAAAAAAAGATATTATTAGATTGAGGGCGGCTGTAATTTCCAAAGCTGTTGATGTATGCCACTCAGAATAGCACCTTGGGAAATGGAAGGGGAAAGTTATAAGGGTTCTACAGCCAAATGTGGAGTAAATCATACTGTAAGGCCTTTAAAAGGACCACAGTGGAAATAAGCCTACCGGCTCTGGTGTGTTAATCCTGACTTCTTTGTTTTAATGCAAGGTGTAGTCTACATTGAGCTGCATGATGTTCTTTTAAAATTTAATTGGTCGAACAAAAACCCTATTAATGCCACAGCCATTTCCAACTATACTTTATTGATCATGAATACAATTTAAGGGACGCCCTTGAAAACCTCAGGACAGTGCTTCAACTCGTCATAATCTAAAAGTTTCCTTTTAGTATCGGACATTGTCCTTCCAAGGTGAGGAGAAGCACTGAAGGAGGCTGAGGAGGAGGAGGAGGAGGAGGATCCTTACTTGTACGTGGGGATGTTCCACAGTCCCTGCCACTGGTACGGTTTCATGGAGAGCCAGCCCAGGGTTTTCATCCCACAGTAGATGCCCAGTCCGTTACACACCAGAACATCCATTATCCACTGTGGATACCAGAGAAAGAAAGAAAGAAAGAAAGAAAGATAGATAGATAGATAGAGAGAGAGAGAGAGATAGATAGAGATAGAGAGATAGATAGATAGATAGATAGAGAGAGAGAGAGAGAAAGAGAGAGAGAGAGAGAGAGAGAGAGAGAGAGAGAGAGAGAGAGAGAGAGAGAGAGACAGAGATAGAGAGACAGACAGAGACAGACAGAGACAGACAGAGAGTGTTAGATGATGAGGTAAATTTGGTACACTCTACAGACAACTCAGGTCAAAAACAAACCACCTCACCAGAAGCATTTACCCACAGGCTGTTAAATGTTCCATGCCCCCTAGGTCCCTAAACGATATCACTGTTCTCCTCCATGCCATTATTTGCCTCCATGCAATTATTTGCTCACAGCACGATCTCTGACGGACTCCATGTTTGAACTTGATTGTACATAGTCAGATTATATTTTTATATATATATATTAAGTGTTGGCAGAGTTTAAATTTAGCCCAAGCTCACCGCAGCTCAGCTCTGCCTCCTAACCTTGGCAATACAGCCAGCAGGAGCCGAGTTGCCTCTGCTACAGTATTTATAGTAATAGAACTGTGGGAGATATTGACCACTTAGAGTAAAGAAGAGCTCCCCCTCCTTTACAAAAGCCATTATCGCCACTGAATGTTGCTCCTTCATGCGTGCTGTACTTATATTTAATTACGGTATCAGCACTTTTATGGCTTAACAGAGAACTGCTAAGCTGTTTCTCATTGTTTCTTGCAACATCCATCCATTCATCTATCTATCCAAGTTTGAGGAACATAAAAGATCACCAACAGGGAGACTCAGCTTTGGCATCAACTTGTTGTCTTCTTGCAAAAATGTTCTCTGAATTGGGTTTTCTGCGCTTTTTTTCATTTGCAGCTGTAAGCTCTTAGGCCTACCCCCATCTGCTTGGCGATGAAACTTCAAAAGCTTCGCAGGGCCTTGCAGTAAGCACCAAAGCGAGAAATCAACAGTTACATAAGCTCAACACTGAGCTGCAATGCTGTAAATTAAAGTGCTTTGAGATTGCTGTGAAAGCTAGCAGCTGAGCTAGTATTGGGCTCAGACAATTTACAGCCTTATGTGTGTGTGGTGAGGGGGTGTTCTGGGAGGTGTAAAAGATCTATGATGCTGGTCTGATTTTTTTTTACTGCAGAAATGAAACCCTGCTTGTCAAATTCCCCAGAATTTACAGATGGTTCCAGCACAGAGATTCAATGTATGCTTTCACAAAAAAGAAAAAAAAAAACATTTTTTTTAAATGGAGGAGGCTAGATGCACCATAGCAATAGATGGCATTGGTCCTTCTGATACATTTCTGGTGTGACATTATTATTAAGCATACAAGCATTAATAATATAGGCAACAGATAATCATCTGTGGTTGTATAAAACAACCCAAACTGCTCAGTACTTACATGATCCCACCAGCACTCAGAGAAGTTGGGCAGCTGATGCTCCAGGCTGTACTCCAGGAACTCAAACATCACACTAATGATCATGCACATCCACCAGTCTCGGATCATCAGGGTCTAGGACAGCACACACACACACACACACACACACACACACACACACACACACACACACACACACACACACACACACACACACACACACACGTCATTACATTACGTGGGTCCCACACAATCAACAACAAACAATAGAATACGGTTTGTAGTTGTAATTGTTGTAGTTGTGTAGGTTTAAATACCTTTTCCTAAAGGTACTCTTCCTAGGTGAACAAGTAGCTTGTGTTTTCTTAAAACATTAAATTACAATACACTTAGCAGACACCTTTATTCAAAACAACTTACAACAGAGGACACAAATCAAACTACAGTTATGCACAGGAGAATAGAGTAAGCAATGTAAGAGTCTCACATTCTATTCATCTTAGAAATCAACTAGTTACTAAATCTGGAACAATGCATCTTTTCCCTTTGTAAGTGATTAATGCATTTTTACATGGTTCCTGCAAGAAATTACCTAACTAAACTAAACTAAAACTATACAAAGCCACTTACAATGGAGGACACAAATCAAGATACAGTTATGCAGAGCAGAACAGCGTAGGTAAATCAAGAGTCTTAGTCCTATTCCATCTCTATTAGGGAGTATTTTAGTATGTCATAATAATACATATAAAAAAGACAAAAATACATCCAACAGAGACTCCATTCCAATGAAATATAATACTAGTGGTGTTTATATTATGGCTTAACATACTTTCCACATTAAGAAACAAGTCTTATTAAGATTATCTTGACCATCTAGAATCTGCTGGCATGGGTGGAGGGCAGGAAGTAAGGGATAGTGTGTTCACTGATAGTGGAGGGGTAGGGTGTGGGGTGGGGGTGGGGGGGGCGAATAGTTGGCCTACCTTAATATACCAGCCCAGGAAATGTGCTGGGACAAAGCCATCCATCTTGTCCTGTAAAAAAAAAAAAAAAAAAAAGGGAAAGGGCATGAAAGGACAGATCGTACACCAGCGGGTCATGGTGCCAGCAGCAAAGGGCCAGCACAGTCCAGCAGTGCTAATGCCAACTGTGCCAGGGCCACACGGGTAACCCAACGCAGGGCAGTGACACGGACACTCAGAACACAATCTACACATGGGCCTCTCGACAGCGTCACAACAGCAGAAGAGGTGCAAGGGGCAAGGGGCATGGGACGGGCGTTCCACTTCTGTTTAATTCATCCAGTCTACATATGCAGGGATCATGTTGTTGAAAAGATAAACCATTACATGACTTTGTGGTTTCAACAATTTAAGAATCATGCTTGTTTGTTTTTTTTTTCCTTTTGTCACACTACAATATTACCGTGTGCCTGTTTTGGTGGCTTAAAAACTTTGAAACACTTTAACAAAAGTACGTGCTCTGAGGAGGAATGACAGAGGGGTGTGTGTGTGTGTGTGTGTGTATATGTGCGTGTGGTGAAGAGGGTGTAGAGTGAATGTGTGCCATGACGCTTAACCGACTTGAGCACTTGACACACAGTACGCACACAAACAAGAGGGAGAGGGAGGGAGGGGGAAAGAGAGACAAAAAGAGAGAGGGAAGGAGGGCAGAGATAGTGAGAATGTGACGCAGTGGGACCAAAAGCCACATGTATGTACAGAGAGCAAGAATGAAGCAATGAGACAGAGAAAGAAAAAAAAAAGAGAAAAAAAAGAAAAAGACACTGGATGGAAGCCTTGCCCTCCCACACAGGGAACAAACAAGGCTGACGCATCCTTCAGCCAGCCAGAATGAAGAATTCGCAACCCGTCCCCCCACGGACACAGCAGCAACTCCCAGACAGAGATACCAGGGGAATACAGAAGTCAGAGAAAACAGCAGCGTACAGTGGGACAGATGGCAGGAGACAGATGGAAGGTTGGGGTGGGGGGGAAGGGTTCTCCCCAGGTGAGCTCACAGAGTGTAGTGCAACCCCCCCGTCCCCCATGAGTCTCATCAAGACACAGGTACAGGAGCAGGAGTAGGAGGGAGAGGAACACTGGGAGCTGTGGAGGAGTGGAAAACAAAACAAGGCCAACAACTCTTTCTGGTGTACACAGACAAACACTGTTCCCGGAGGGGAGGGGAGGGGAGGGGAGGGGAGGGGAGGAGGCTAAAGATGGGCACCATGGTGGCCTCCTTTGGTGCAACTTTTATGGGGTTGGTTAGGAGTCAGCTGCTCCCACAAGCTTCATCATTAACCGACTGCGATAATGTTTGAGGCCCTCGAGTTGTTGGGTTACCTGAAAGGTGAATGTATTAGCACACACCTTTAGCGTGCCACAGAGGTGACCGACTGAGTGGAGGTTAATGTGTTAAAGTTACCCATAAGTTGTGGAAGGGGTCAGTGGTGTTGCCGGGGTCGTAGATAAGGCAGTTGCCGCCGTAGTCCCTCTCCGGCAAAGGCACGCCCAGCTTGGGGTCGATGTACTTCATGAACTGCCGCCCGTCGTGCACCGTCTAGCCAATCAGAGCAAGCGAAGAGGATTTGCACAGAGAGAGATAGAGAGAGAAAAAATAAATAAATCAACCAACCTCTTGGTGTTGTTTACTCTGGAAACTTCTTTGACTATTCTGAGCTAAACACCGCAGATACAATCTTAACATTCCACACATACAGACAAATGAGATTAAAAGAAACTATACATTTAGATAAAGGTGACAGATTAAGGTCTACATTCAGAAAAGTGATACAGGAAACTTTCAGACTCTTTTGAGAATAACAGAGGACTATTTTGGCCCTGTCTCAAAGGAGACTCATAGTGAGGCAACTAGGGCAGTAGTACTGGTCACAAACAGACTAGCATGTGGAACAGACACAGAAAGGCAAGATGAGAACATTATTTCAACAACTGTGACATTTTGGCTCAGTTTCTCCTAAATGTCATCTTCGGCGGCTGCCAAAACAATTTCTCTGCGGACAAAAATCCCTGAGAGGGATAATCGCACAGCAAGTAGCGAAGTACAAAAGAGGAGTTCAGAGAGTTGTCCTTCGAGAGGAACAACAGGGTCCTTAATGGACCCCCTTTCTTTTCCCTCTCGCTCGTGCAGATGGGGAAGATCATCTGACAAAACCCAGCGAGACAGCCTCATTACTGTGACATTGTCCTGTGTTTTTTTTTTTATGTTGTTGCTGTCATTTTTTGTTCCCGTCATTTGTTCTGTGGTAATTTGAACACGTTAGGCCCTTGCTTCTCAGCGGGGCATCGTGTCATTCACGCCATGAACTCCCACAATGCCATTTAAGCATGACAAGCTAGTTAGACAATAAACACATCGACGAATGGACGACGAGTGTCGGCCCTTTCTGAATGGTACCATCTGTGTTGCACGCATTAATCGCTGACCTGTCATACGGTCGCTTCGAACGAGATGTAGCTAGTGGGGGGGGGGCTTTATAAGATCTGTCAGGGTCCAGTTGCGAGACCCCTTTGTAGCAGAGCCGAGGGCCTCTTGAGCCTCATGGTGCCTGACAGAGGCTGAGGCCGAGGGCTGATGAGGCCGTCTCCTGCCTACAGTGCTCTCCTGCAGAGGCTCTCCAAACAATGGCCCTCATGATTAATAAGGCCAGGCAGACAGACTGAGCGACCGAGCGAACGAGCCATTCGCCACAGAGTAGGGCACTCATGAAGCCCTCTTTTGATTTGGGCCTGGATGTGTGTGTATGTGTGTGTGTGTGTGTGTGTGTGTTTCATTACTTAGCAGAGTACGTTTGATTACAAGGTGATGAATGTTTTCAAAGGGAGGGATGAAGGGAGGGAGGGAGTGTGCGTGTGTGCGTGCGTGTGTGTGTGTGTGTGTGTGTGTGTGTGTGTGTTTTTCTGCGCATGTCAACTGGCAGCAAGCTGCTCAAGAAGAAGCCCACTAGGAGAGGGGGAGAGGTTTGTGCTTGATGTTCGTGTGTGTGTGTGTGTGTGAGTGTGTTTTGTTGCACGCTGGCATTTGGCTCACCTGGAAAAGGATGAAGATGAGGAAGAGCTCATAGACCACCGTGACACACAGCCAGAACCGCCAGTACGCTGTCAAGAGAGCACATGAGAGGCAAACATGAGGTCTGGACACACACATACACACACACTGCTGTAAAGTCACCCAGGAAACCCCTGAGACAGAGCCCCTCATTGTTGCCACACACACACACACACACACACACACACACACACACACACACACACACACACACACACACACACACACACACACACACACACACACACACACACACACACACACACACACTCTCTCTTAACAGTCCAGTGTTGCCATGGATGATTCTCTTGTGTAAACACACATTAAAAAAAAGCTGAACCACTGATGAACAGCACCAGGCAACAAATTACTCAATTACTCAAAAATCTAATGCAACCTGGGGACAACATCTTAGTGCCATCACTTCTTACAGCTCCTAAGAAGCACAAAGAGAGGGAGGGACAGATAGACGGACGGACAGATAAATAGATAGACAGACAGGTGTCAGTCTTGTTTTGTGTGTTGGTGCACCTCAGTGACTCCAGCTGTCCACCTGTGCTTAGATCTTACACCCAAAGACACACCCTGACAACTACTACGTCGAGTGGCTGTCTAGAAAGCCTTTCAAGCGAATGCCACTTGACATGACATGTGTGAGTGCACGCACACGCACACAGAGACACACACAGACACACACAGACACAGACACACACACACACACCGACACAAAGACACACACACAAGCAAGTGTTTCGGTTCTGCAACCTTGACATGGGCCCTCATGATTATGAGCGCACACACACACACATGTAACTGATTAGTTCTGATAACATTGATATGGGCATTCTCACAATTATGAGCACACACACACACGCACGCACGCACGCACGCACGCACGCACGCACGCACGCACGCACGCACGCACGCAGGCAGGCAGGCAGGCAGGCAGGCAGGCAACACGTTTGCCTCTGTTAACCTTACATCCTGTGGTAAATTCTTTTCATCTGTCTCATGTCGTGTCATAATAAGCACCTTCATGTAACTGTCGCAAGGTGGGTAGAACTAGCAAGGTGGGTAAAATTAAGGCAAACCACGCCCTGCTGGAAACGGGCAAAGGGAGGGAGAGAGAGAGGGAGAAAGAGAGAGAGAGAGAGAGAGAGAGAGAGAGAGAGAGAGAGAGAGAGAGAGAGAGAGAGAGAGAGAGACTGGCTTTGCCGGCCAAACCAGTCGAATGACTGCTGTTGCAACACCAGCAAGCTGCTCGGAGCTAAGGTCAAAACAACAAAAAAAAAAAAAACAACAGCAGTCCCTGTGTCACCGGAATGGGGCAGTGGGTGCTGGAATCTGCCTGGGGTGTTGTGACACATGCCCAAATTCCACTCATTCCAGTCCTACAACGCTGCTTTCTGGGGAGGTAAAAAAAAATAAAAAAATCGAGAAAGTACAAAAAAACAAATCATCTTCTTTGTCATCAACTCTTGCCTCCATCGTTCTCTTCCTCCCTCGTTCTCGTTCTCTTCCTGCCTTCTGCCTCTCCTCTGTCACTGTGCAGGCCACCCATAAGCTGCTGTGCGAGGAGACACATGGAAATGGCCCAATTTCTGCAGCCAAACGCAATCCTGCGCCTGGATCTCGTTCAGCTGAGGCAGCTTCACAAGACACTGCAGCCTCTCTCTCTCACCCCCCCCCCATCTCTCTCTCTTTCTGTCTCCATCTCTCTCTTTTTCTCTCCCCATCTTGCTCTCTCTCTTCCTCCCTCCCTCCCATCTCACCCCCCCACTCCCCCACTCCCCATCTCTCTCTCTCTCTCTCTCTCTCTCTCCCTCCCTCCATCTCACTCCTCCCCCCATCTCTCTCTCTGTGCTGCTGCTCCAGCAGTTCTTTATGCATTCAATTAGGCTGCGGTCGTCCTCCTCCTTCCCTTCTCGTCTACAGAGAAAGCAGAAAAAGATCTGCGTCGCAAATGGAGCCACGAGTACTTGAGTGGTTGCGTATGTATGGATTATTCCTGCCATCAGTTAACATGGCTCTTAACCACTGGCGCTGGGTGCGTGTCAGTAATGGCCTGATATTACGGTGAGCCGCTGCTCTCTGGCCAAAGGGGTCCACCACTGATGGGAGAGGGTGGATCAGAGATCGATACGGAAGAGTATAAGGGGCCACGAGCCTGCACCAAGTGTGTGCAAAGGATGTCCGCTGACCTAGCTGTGTCTGTAGAACGTTGGTAAACCTCTCTCCTGATGCCTTCAGAGACGTGACAGTCAGTTAACTGGCAGACTGGGGCTTTCCAGTCAACTGGCTAGCTCCCTTGAGGTCACAGCAGGAGCATAGCCAGAAATCATAAAATGGGTGGTCCCAAAAATAAAATCAGGTGGACCTAGCCCAAAACACATAGGCTATTTTTATTGCTAAAACAGTCCATTGAACTTATAGAGCCTAACTGACAAGTGGGTGGGCACAGGCCCAGCCCAGCCCAGCCCAGTCCACCCATGGCTACGTCTATAGGTCACGGGTGGATCCTGGGGCTGGACTGCAGAGTGGTCTCTAGGTTAAACGGGCAGCACAGTTGGTCGTAGGCTCCTACCTGGGTGTGGTCGGGTGAAGGGTCCATCCTTGGCTTGGGTCACCCCAAAGCAGAGGAACACCAAGATGCTGGCAATAATCCCTCTGCAAAGCAGACCACAGAGAGACGTCAAGACACACATGCAACATGAACCAGGAGGCAATGCATCACAATGGGGAGTAAAGTGTACCAAAAAATTGTAGGTGGTTTGAATATCAATAATGTGTGCCCTGTATTGTGAATTTATAATATGTGAGTGTGAGTATGAGTGTGTAAACATGAGTGTTACTGCAGCCATGTTCCTGGCCTCAACAACAACCCCACTATCATGATCTTTACAGTGAATCAGTTAAAGCAGGAACATTCCAATACCAATGAAAGATGTAAATAGGAGTTATCCTTTCGAGGGTTAAGACCTCTTTGTCCTTTTTCCACTATGCTATCAGGACTATGGTATGTGACTGACTATGATATACTGACTATGAGTTTAACAGAGTGAGTGCATAACAGCAAGTCTACTGAGAGAGAGAGAGAGAGAGAGAGAAAGAGAGAGAGAGAGAGGGAGAGGGAGAGGGAGAGGGAGAGAGAGGGAGGGAGGGAGGGAGGGAGAGAGAGGGAGGGAAAGAGGGAGAGACAAAGAAGAAGAGACAAATAGAGAGAGGGAGAAAGAAAGAGGAGGAAAAGACAGAGAGATGATGGCAATGGGGAAAGCGAGCTGGAGGATTAGATCAGGTGAGGTCACAGTGGTGGTGATGGTGGAGGGGGGTGAACAGCACTGGGCCGTGGGCTGTGTAATCCTGGGTTACGCTGACCAAAGCAAATCCTTATTAGCAGAGATGATGCACAGGCCTGGACAACCCCCCACCCAACCAGGCCACCCACCTCCCACCCGCATGGCTATTTATGGACGGGGCTACACCCATGTACATTTCCTCTGCCCACAGTGGCCCTCCCTAGCCCCCACCCCACTGTGTGGATCTGATAGTTTTCACACGCCCAGTTGTAGGCTGGGGGAAATGACTGGATGGGCACTACACCAAGTGAGCCAAAAAAAAAAAAAACATCGACTAAGCAGAACTTCCTGTCCAAGTACCATCTATACTGATGATAATTTCCCACAATGCGCAAAACACAAAAAGAACAGTACATTTTCGTAGGCAAACCTTCTGTTACAGTTAAATGTACAACATGCTGACAGCGTGTATCGGGCTGATAAAACTGGAACTGGAAAAAATACATAAGTGTTATATGTAACACAAAAAAAATCCCCTATGTGAATGACAAGCACACCAATAGTGTTGTCAGAATTGACTAGCTAAAGTTACCTGTGTTCAGGTGATCATATTTTATCAACTTCTCCCATTTAAAATAATAGCATTGGCCACATGAATGTGTTCATGTGAGGTAAACATGGTATTCTGTAAAAAATAAATTAATTAAAGGAATTTGGGGGGGGCAAAGTTTTTTTTTTAGACAAATCAGGGTTTAGAGGCATCAAGGTAGCACACTTTACGCCATTAGTCTCAGGTTGGTACCACCTCCAGGGCATTGCCCCAACACATGGTACCATGGAGGGGTGAATGGCAATCGTGTGTGTGTGTGTGTGTGTGTGTGTGTGTCTGTCTGTCTGTCTGTGTCTGTCTTTGTGTGTGTGTGTGTGTGTGTCTGTCTGTGTGTGTCTGTCTGTGTGTGTCTGTCTGTGTGTGTCTGTCTGTGTGTGTCTGTGTGTCTGTCTGTGTGTGTCTGTCTGTGTGTGTGTGTGTGTGTGTGTCTATGTGTGTGTGTGTGTCTGTGTGTGTGTGTGTGTCTGTGTGTGTGTGTCTGTGTGTGTGTGTGTGTGTCTGTCTGTCTGTCTGTCTGTCTGTCTGTCTGTCTGTCTGTCTGTGGATGCTGACCTTTTGGTGTTGAAGGCGGTGTCCTGTGGTGTCTCCTCCAGGAGGGTGACATACACCAGAGCGCAGGTGAGGATGAAGAGCACGGTGACTGTGTGTGCTCTCCTGCAGAGGCCAGCGTGGCAGGGACCAAAGAGGCAGAGGGAGGCAGCGGGAGAGAGAGAGGGAGACAGAGGGGGAGGGGTGGAGATGGAGAGGGAGAGGGAGAATCAGGTGATGCAGCACACTCTCACACACACACAAACCTTTCATTTCATTAGCCTTTTTATTTTATTTAGTGGAACAGCGCTGTCCTTCAACACATATACAGACTTTCCTCACTTCTAACCTTTCGTTACCTCTAAAGTAGTTGGTGGATGTCAGTTTTTTCTGACGGTATTTTTTTTTTCAGTTATGAGCTGTGCCTTTTCAGCATTTGCCATTATACCTTAGATGAATTCCAGTGGTGCCTTTTTATACACATGCAGAAAGTGTTACAGTATTTAGGGTGGTAATATCTAGGAGCCTACAGATGGCCTATAGTCTTATTTATTATACCAAATTATCGTTTATTTCATAATAACAAACCAGTTTTTGAATCAGTTGTGTGAGATAGTAAGTGGTTATGGTATACAAATGGAGCATATGAGCATATCATGGAGCATAAGTTTAAACTCTATAGCCTCTGACATGTTACCATTTTTATGTCAGGATGTGTAAGGGCATCGGAGTGCATTAGAAAGCTTATACTTCTGTGTCCTTTCTTGAAGAAGGAAAACTGTCATCACTAGGTGTTCCACACATAGCAAGCATCATAATGGAATCAAGCATATTATGGGTTTTGCTTTCGGGTCCCTGGCCACCGTACTGTCATTCATGCACTTAGGCCGTGTCCGAAATGTTCACTCTTACACCATATTAGTTCACTACACATAGGGTATAAGTTACACTATTTTGTCCCTATATAGTGAACAGATGAGCATTTTGGATTCGACTTTAGAGTGATTCTGATTCCATAAAGGTTTCACACACACACACACACCAGACCAGTCCTCAGAGATGTAAAATTTCAGAAAGGAAAAAAGTCCTTCCCTATACATTGTTTGTACCTGTGCAGTCAAAGCAGATGACTACACTAATTGGCTCATCTACCTGGCTAAAAAGTTGTGTTAAATTAGACTAATCAGCTAGTTTAGTAGGTGGATGAAGCAAATACATGGCATGGCTTCCACTTTCTGAAGTCTTACATTTCCATTTCTACAAATCCCCTTTCACTTATGGCTGAGGCACTTATCTATGTTAAGACTAATTTATAGATAAATCAATATGATCTCAGCATAACAGCCAAATGGATGCTAAGCCTAGATTCAAATTCCATCAAAGAATCAAAGAAGGACTACGAGAAGGACACGAGATACTGAAAACATAGATGGGAATTTTGTTTGGATAAGCACAGTTCTTGATTTATGGTAGATATATGAAGGATTCTGAGCAGATTCATTGGACGTAACATTATCTGCGCTTTGTCTCCTGTGTTTTTATAACAAGAGTGTTGAAATCAACCAAGTTACCAGGCACTCATTCATTTCACAATGATAAATCTCGTTGTGTCACTGTGTGAGAGCTACACAATGACACTAGCTGGCATCCTGCACCTGCCACCAGGGAACCTGTTCATCTGGTGAGAGTTGTCCCTGTGCTGCAACTGTTACCTGACAACATAAACACCAGCGGGAGAGGCAGGCGTCTGCCTGACCTGACCAGATCAGGCGGGCGGCCGCACCTACACTAGACCAAGTATGCACGTTTTGACGAGACTTAATGGTCTCAGAAGAAGAGAGCTATATCTAGGTTGCAGACACTAAGGCCCAAAAATTCACAGACAGTGGTAGCCCTAAATTGGTCTAGGACAAGTAAGAAGGATAGCTTTCTTTCATTGACGTATTAGTTCACTTTTCTTCCCAGTGAAGCGCAAAGGCAACATTGACACAATAAGACACACATTCCAGTCATAAGTTACAACCAACTAGCTTGCTTCCTAAAGGGCAAGGGTGGAATTATCAACCGGACAGCATTTACTACTTTATTATCGCATCTTACCAGAAAAATGTGTTGGTCCCATCGTCGTACACTTCACATTCCGTAGTCCTTCGTGACAGGTTTTCTTTAGATGTCTGTTTACCAGATTTAGACTTGTTGGCAGCCACTGGGGTATGTGATGCATCGTGAGAACCGGAGGACGGTGGCAGATCCAGTGACCCGTTGTTGACCTGGTCCTCCGATGCCGCAGCGGGTCTTCCGGCGACAAAAGCCATGGCACCTCGTTTTGACTCAGGTTTCGCCATCGCCAGTTAGCTGACACGGGGCTCAGAAGCTGCCAACATCCAACAACTTCATTCTGTCAGTGTTTTGTACGAGCCTTTCGCTAAGATACCAACCCCGCCCGTTTGTCGAATGTTATTTAAACTGCAGTCACAAAAATGTAAGGTACAAAAGCATAACTAAAGGCTTGAGATCATATCGTAACAGAACACATGGACCTTGTAGACAGTGAAGGCTAACGTTAAGTGAAAACTCATTTATATGTTGTGTGTAGGCGTATGCTAAACAGATTACATTAACGTGACGATAACCTGGGTTTGTAACTTGTAAAGATGCCTTCTATATAATAAAACAGCTCCCCGTATGCGTCATACATAGTTGTCAAAAATCAACCAGAGCCTGCCTATAAGTCGGCATGAATACCTTTAACCGGTTAAAAAAAAGAAGTATGAGAAAGATTCTAACAAACTCACCACTTCACACAAATCCAACAGACGCAACTGAGCACTGAATGTTACAAATGTTTCCAGTCATCAATCCAAAGTGCCTTGTCCCGCGTTGCATGTAAGCCGAGATACCTCCCAAGGTAACTGCTTCCCCGCTTAAATCGTGTCGTTGTAGTCTCTGTTACAACGCCTCTTCGACTTATTAAACCACGAACATGAAGGTTGCAACACGGCGTGTGGCACTGCCTTGATAAGCCACTTCCTCACAGGCTTATGTGCCACATTTTCATTAAAGCGTTCATTTCAAACACTTGAATGAATCACTGGCAAGTTAGCGGTCTGGTTTACTGACATACAATGTAGCTAGCTAACTTACAACCGTACAGCTGCGAGTGAGTTAGCATTGGACAGTTCAACATGCTAACGATAGAGAACGCATGCGACTGACATGGGTGCCCTACGATTATTTTTGTCCACTTCTGCAATCTTCCGATTTTTGGAAAATCATGAATAGTGTAGTCTGGTGCACAGCAAACAGTGGGACTGAATGCCACAAGGCTCACGTTAGAACGTTGGAGTTTCAACTACGCGCTTGTACATGTGAGACATCGTACTGTTGCCAGGGCTGATAATTTGCTGTCAGTCATGAAAAAAATCTTGAGGTCGCTCGGATGTCGTCACTTCCGTCTGTTCGGCGCAAAACAGGCTTAAAGTTGAAGTGCCCCACCATGGAAGCAAACCTCTGCTGCAGACAAACATCTGAGAATGGCTGCAGACCTTCATTAGTATTCTGCAGTTCCAAAAACCTGATAAAATAAAGTGTTTCCATATTTCAATACAGAGTTTGTTTTATGCATTTGCTGTTGCTAATGTTTTTTTCTTTTAAAAGTAAAACAAGATATGGTTCTGCAAACCCATGAAAGCGCTATTGTTAGAAAGGATGATTTGGCTTTAAACCTTCGCAGCAAAATTATACAGTTAGATTGGTAACTGTACCTTTAAGTAGGCGTCGTTCGTCATCGAACCACCCTTGCATAATGAAGGGAATACCAAACCGGCTACCAGATCAATTATTTAATTTAGGTCACCTACAGAGGAAACATGTGAGACGTTAACTAAAAGCCAGAGGGCAGGAGGTCACCCGCAACTCTTCCAACCCGAATAAATTCCTAATGATGGTTTAGTACAACGTTTTGCCAATTTAGAACTTTTAGAGTTGTAGACATTTTAGAATTAGATGTGGCCTAAATGTGCTGAATGCCATGGCTCTATCAACCCTAAGATAGTCACTGCACTACTTATTTTCCAAGGTAAACTACAAGGCTTTGAGATGTTTTTCAAAGACCAAAAGCTGAAAGGAGAAATCTGGACATCTGGATCCAAACAAAAATGCACACTTAATATTTGTTAACAGAAAAAATAAAGCAGATAAAAATAAAACAGTTAAATCCCCATTATTTCCAGATTATTTACATTTTTTAATAATATTATTCAAAGTAATCTGAATGAATAGGCCATATTCAGACTCTTTTTTTTAAAAACCCTCTATCCGTATGCTTTACACACATACATCTGAGCACATTAGTTAACTTTAAGTTGAAAATGCAATATGCAGCCACCAAAATACTTTACATGTAACCCCAAAGTAAAACTGTAGTCGTGAATGTCCTCAAGCTAGCAAAAAAGAGACACATAAAAGACAATAACTTTGAAAACAAATATCTTAAATAACTAAGGCAATGGTAGATAACATTTCTGCCTTCTTTTGGGCGGGCATTTATCTGCTGAATTCAGGTCCCCTATCAGAGACCTCAGAGCTTAAGAGTTCTGCTTAGTATTTTTGCTGTTCTTATACTGCACTCTTCTGGATGGAGGCTTTAGATGCTGCTGAAGCCTCTCAGTGTGGAAGTCACTGAGTGTCTCCATCACTGCAGTTGCCTCCATATTCCAGGTCTTCTATAACTGTCCTCTTAGTTTTCCCATGCTCCTTTTGTGTAATTTTGCTGTCACTTGGTCCTGTAACATGTATCATTACAGCCATCTTATCCTGTCTGTCCAGCACTACTACATCTGGTTGGTTGGCCATTACCATTCTGTTTGCAGGAGTGCCACAGTACGTTGAATTGTTGACCAGGTAGTACATTTCAACTTTGTGATTTCCAGCCCATTCTCAATAATAATGATGGAACACATTTTAAATGTCAATATCTTGGATTATAAAAAATGACAGATCACCAAATATATTTATTACAGGAGTTTAACATATTATTTAAGATTTTGCTATTTTGTGCAGGTAGTTGCATTAGTGACCTTCATAATGTTGTAGAGTCATAAGAAAATGTGTACAGCTGTATGTTAGTATCTTCCTTATGTGCTGGGGATGCATAATATGAATCACAAAGAGGAAGGTGTAATGACAGGCATGTAGGTAGAAAGAAGGGGGGAATGTATGCAATGTATTACATATTGTTATATCAAACAAATACAACTAAAATGCCATGACATCTCAATGCCACAAATTCTATGGCACAAAACAAAAAGTAGATGTTTGTCAAAACTAAAACAAAACACAACACCAGTTGCTAGTCCATAGTATCCTCAAAATGATATTTTAATAAATATGTAATAATGTATTATTTAACAATAATAGATTAGTACTGCAATGTTCTTTAACTTCAGAAAAAATGTCTATTTTTGTATTTCATCCATAGGTGAAGTGGAAAATCATTACAGTGTTTGAACTGAAAAGTTGTAGGCTTTCAGCTTTGCTGGCGGTGAACACTGATTAAGAAGGGCATCTATGAATTCTGGAAAAAAAGAAACATTTATTTTGCACCAAAATGAACTGTCCTGAAAATGTGGTTTGGGGATTGTAAAAATAATGATTACAAAACTGCAACATCTTAAGACTCCATTGGAAATGTTTTCCTTTTAGTGAGAACCAGGAATGACAAATGGGCTAATCTAAATTCAAGCCTAAGGTTATGACACAAAGCCAATGGCTTTATGGTGGTTTTATGGCTGTAAGGGGCAGCATCAGTGCCATCAGTAATTTACCATTTCCTTCTGTGGCTCTGATGATGCCAGAACAAAAGCTTGTTTTTTTGGCTAGTGAGAATTAAACCAAACTACACACAACAGAAATAAGGCCACATTGTTCCTTATGACTTGAAATTCCTTCTTAAAGCAAGTAACGCTTTAGTTATTGCTGGAACTGTACATGCAAAACATGTGTGGACGTACAGGAAACAATATAGCAATGTTACAATAGCAAAAAAAGACCATCAGTTGCAAGGCTGTTTGAGACTTTATCAGGAGACCCCCCTACCCCCTTTATTTGTTTGTGTGTGGTTGTTATGAGTGATAGTGTGGAAGGGTTTTGTTCATGGTCACGAGAGAAAGACTAAGTCCTTAGGGCACTCAGTGATGAGTAGAGTACACCACAGACTGGGTACAGATAGACAGACCAAGCTAGCCTTATCCTTCAGGGTCCACCTTACAAAGATGCACAAAGACTGCAATTTGGGTGCGTTGTGTCAGATGCCCTCTGGGCGTTTTTTCTAACATAGACCAAACAGATAGAGAGCTATCATGGCTAAATTCATTGTTGGGTTATGAATTGCAAGTTAGGCCACTAATAGATGTTTAGTGTCATGGTTGCAAATAAACCTCAATGTAAACATTCACACATGCAAAATATTTAATTGCCATGCATTTGTCAGCAGTAAGCACTACCCCCTCACTTTAAAAGCCAGTGCAGTCAATGCTTAGTTTCGGCACAAGATGGCAGTGTTGTACCGTTAACTTCAACTCGAAGTCAAGGAGGTGAATTCTGCAGGGAGACAATTAGATATCCAGAGGGGGAGGACTACCATATCTATCAATATCATCTTTAAAGAAGACGATTAAAATTTGTAAGAACTTGTTTTGCAACTTGGAGAAACATGTTTTCATAATAATATTCTTTTAATTGTCGTGTATATATTTTGGATGAACAGAGGTGAACATCCTTTAGAAAATATATAGAAAGTCTAGAAAAGTCCTGCCATATGATCCAACCATTCTCCAAGTTAACTGGTTTTCATTTAGCCGACACAACCCATCAGCGAGAAGAACAGCTAATCAGCCTACCACCTATCGTAAGTGCACAAACAGGGGGAAACTTGGCACGGTTTTTACTTTCTAAAGCCAGGTCTACTTCTGCGGCTGAGCAACAGTAATTTGAAAAGCCTGAAATAGGTCGCCTGTGCAAAATTATGTGGCCTACGATAGCCATCAGTCCAACCAATCGTAAATTATTAATATGTTTCAAAGTGTTTTCGGATATTTTCTTAAATAGAGTTTTCAAACTTGGGGCCAAATATCCAACATTCATTCCACAAGTTGAACAATTGGGGGTGCGATTGTGCAGGCAGAGCGAGTTAAGGCGTGTCCTTTTACGCTGTTTTCACTTTTCCCGTGAACGTAAACGAGATTAGTGAACGACAGAAAGATATTGGGTAAATAAATGGAGTAAAATAACGTTACAAATATAATCAAAAATGAATAAATAAATAATACGTTAACCGCGTTTGCATAGAGAGGTTTGGTTGTAAACCGACAGTAGCTGGGAAATCAAAAGGGCACTGAATGTTGGGATGAAGAGATCATGAAAACCTTTTAATATTTTATTGTTTTTATTATAATGAATTAATGGGCAACTAAGGTTGGAGGGTTACGCCCATCCCATCACACCCATGTGATTTAGAGAGTTTGTTTGGCAAAGTTGCACCACTGTCTTGAAGCAATCCCAGCAACAACTCAGATTTGACATGCTGTTTCTGATATTTTAATACCGTGAAGTTCTGCTACCATGCATATTCCATTTGAGGCATTTTCGTACAACCCCTTTGTTGCACGTCCATTCACTATCCTGTGTATTTTGCTAATCAGTATTACACCCATAATATGAATGCCCCACATTCGTTACATTGCAGTATTATTATTAAAATAAGGTCTTAAATGCATTTGGTCTTAAATGCATAAATGTTGTTTCGGCATACACCGAATGCAGGCCTCGTCTTTCAATGTTTTTAGGGGACGTTTGTTTGTGTGTGTGCGTGTGTTTTCTATTGCGGGACGTGGCCAGTCTGATTGTAAAGAGGGGAGTGAAGCGGGGGATGGGCAGAGAAAAAAAACACGTAGTAAGCAAAACGTTCCTTGAGTAGCAACAACAGTTTCTATCGTAGCATTTCAATCACCCCCAACCCAACACCCCCATCTACAAATCACGAGTGCGTCTCATATCCAATGTAAATGAAGCAGAGGCGGGCATTCATAGCAAGGGCGGAACATAAACGAACCAATGAGAGTGGAGGACAAGGTGTCTGTTCAAACCCTGAAAACGTCAAGGACTTTAAATTCGAATCTTGAGCACAACATCGATACATTTAAACATCATCTAGACAACTGGCTCATCCTGGTTAAAAAAATAGTTGCATAGTCTTCTCTAGTAGTAGACTGGGATATCGCCATAGGTGTTCTTTAGAAGAGCATCTTACACATTTCTGTATTTTATTCGGAGGATTTCGAAATCATGACCAACGTCCAGATTTCTACCAGCACCTTGGAGCGGTTAGTGGCAAGGAGGACCTTCCCCCTTCACGCTCGCACGGGCGTTTGTCGGAATCTCTTTGGACCGGTAGACCACGACGAGTTGAACCGAGAAATGAAATCCAAACTTCGAGAAATCTCTGAAAGGGACCAGCGAAGGTGGAACTTTAATTTCGAGAAAGACGAGCCAATGCTTGGAGAGTACGAATGGGAGGAAAGCCCGGTGGAAACGTCGCCAACTTTCTATCACGAATCTGTGCAAATTGGGCGAAGCAGAATTGTTTTGCCAGTGAAGCCCTCCGTGGACTCGAGACCACTGGACTGTACCGCTCAGGATGCACCTGTAAATTGTGAGGACCGTCTCGCCGGTGTTGCTGCCGAAGGCAGCGCTCCCAGCTCAAGCGAAGTAAACCAGGAGAACTGTGCGGATACACTTAACTCAGGGAAAATGTCTCGCAAAGTTACCCCGTGCACCAGACGAAAAAGATCTGCTGCCAGTGAACTCACCGCAACACACATTACAGGTAAGGGGGTTTTAAATGTTGGTTTAACAAATTAATTAATTCGTAACTTGCCAAACCTTGCGCACAAAGTAAGGAAATAAATGACTTGGACTAAAGGTTGAACAGATATCCAAAATAATGTTGTATTTGCAAACCAATGATGAGAAAAATTCTAATTTGCATTAAAAGGCCAATCATAATTAATTTCTGTCCTGTCTTCTCCTTCAGATTTCTACCCGAAAAAGAGACGAACTGTGGGTGTGAAGCCAGGTGAAAACCAGCAGTCTTCGACCCCTCTCCCAATCGAGCAAACCCCACGCAAGAGAATTCGTTGAAGGTAGGTTTCGTTACAAAATGTCATTAGCGGTGTCTATGTTTATTCACACTGAGCGCAACCTTTAGCTGTCTTGTATAACTACCTAGCGATATAGCACAAGACTGATTAGTGATAAGTCATATTCCAGTAAAGCTACATCTGCGTTTTCACCAGTCTTGAAGGATAAGGGAGGAGGGGGTCTGGAGAGCGAGATCTGTGAATAGGCTTAGCGGAGTAATGGGGGATGGGAAGTCTGCGTCACACTGGCGGGAAAGGCTGGAGTAAATGGTGACGCTTGCACAGCACAGCTCCTGCTTTTCTTCGCCCGTACAGGCTGATTCATTGATTAAAAAAAAACTTAAACTAGTTATTTATAGGTTTATATTTAAAATGTATATCTTTTAATGCCGAATAAGGTATGGTTTAACAGTACATTAATTCCATTCTTGTTTCTTTTATTTCAGATATTTGCACTGCAATAATGGTGGATAGTGTCTTCTGCTGTTCGAGTCCGCGAGACGCAGAAACGGAGGCGGACAGCCTGATCGTCCGTTGGCCCTGCGCGAGACGGGAACAGAGGCGTTTTGGGATCTCAGGACTGCCTGTCGAGCGAGAGATGGAACTCGCTGAAGGACTTGCATTCAGTCATATGTAGCATAATGGTTGCTTTTGCATACAGCCACTTGACAGTGTTAAATTGTTTAACAACTGTGCAATCCTAAATTACTTTAAAATTGTCTACACTGGCCAAAAGTGTACAGCTTTAAAAGACAATATAAATGTTTATTTCTGTTAATTATATCTTTTTTTGTATATATATTTTGAAAGACTATGTTTAACTTATAATTTATTTATGTTCCATTTTATTTGCATAATGCCTTGTTCTATCAAAAGGGCAACGTTTTATATAGTTTTTTTCTTTATTATTATTATTATTTGTTTATTGTTATTGAGGTTTGTGTTTTGCAATCAATGTAGCTTTTTTATAGCACACTTGACAGTTAGGGTCCGTCATGTTTCTGAGCCGTTTTATTCATCACTGCCCTCAACTTTTGTCCCACAAAAGAAGCAAATAAAACTATTTTCATTTACAAACTTAAACGTTGTCTGACCATTTCCATCTCTTGTTTTCTTGTTACCTTAAGTTGTAGTCTGAGCTCACTCACTGATTTGTGTGGGTGTGTGATTTTTCCATTCCATCATGTCTCATAGATTACACAGACCATATAGAAGAAAATAGGAAAGACACCTTGTGTTTGTTATGTCTTAAATTTGCTGCCGTATTCTTTTACCCCCTAAAACACGGTCAGTGGAATTTGAGATGTTCATCAGTGACAGAAGTAATGTGACGTAATTAAAGCTAAAATTGGGAATCTCCTTAATATCAACAGTGGTATGCTGCTGTAGACACTAATATAGGGAGATTGTTTTTAATATTGTCTTCAAACGTGTGACTAGCTCCGTTCAATCTAATTTATAAATCTTCCCCCAAACGCACAGCCGGTATACATTGTAGGATAAAAGTGGCTTTGTGCGTGCGCACTCCAAGGACTGCATAGACATACGGACGGTGCACAAACAGCAAGCAGCTGTGTGGAACGGCTTGGTATTTAAAGCCCTATAAAGAATTGCAGCAGGTGCCTTTGGAACCCCGCATTGTCCACGGGGACACCCCCATCGTCACTGCACACTCAACGAGCTCCAAAAGGAGCTCTCCGCCAGTGTTTACCCCCGCGGAATCACCGCGCCTCCTCGCCTCGCTGCCTCAGTCACACAGGCCACCTGCCCATAAGTGAGAGAACCTCTATAATTGCCTGGCTTTCACTTAAATGCCCCACTCAGTTAGCTGCTATCGCAGATTCACTCTAATTTGATAAACGGATAAACGCAGGCCACGGCGCATTACATTTTACGCATTTTTTGCAGTCCCCTGTGACAAAAGCTGCTTTCTTTAAAGGGAATATTTCTTTCATTCATTAAAAAACTATATTTTGGACGTGTGATTTTACCAAGAGCGAACGAAACCGTGTTGCATTTTGAGGTAAATGACCTTCTAACCCCTGAAGCCCTCCACAGACACGCGCGCTCTCTGCTACTGACTGCTTTGTTCTCCTTTCCAACACAAAGCGTTCGCCGTCTCCATTCTTCCCCCTTTGTTGCCATATGGCAAATCCATGTAGGCATAGCCAAGATCCATTAATTCAGACACATAATGTCCTGCGCTACAGAACAATAGAAACTTTGTTTGTCCCTTCCCATTGATATGAAAGGCTATGGAGAGAAAACTATAATTAAACTATGGCGATATCCAGCTAATTATGATCCATAAGCCCACGGGGAAGAAGGACTTACTCAGTAAATGCGGCTGTATGTTGTTTGCTCTTTATATGTCCAAGATGACAGATGTTCCTTCCTTTAATGGTTCCCCATACATTTGAGAGATTTCTCTGTGGGCCCCATTTAAAGTCTTTTTTACGCGACCTTCATGCCATCAAGTTGAATTATTAGTAACTTATAGCTTTGTTAATTTAAGTAAGGGTACGCTATAGATTAGATTAAAGAACAACGCTCACTTAATAAAATGACAGATTTTTTGCTCGTTTCTTTTCTGTCAAAGGTACATAAAAGTCAAGGTTAATACAGTGAATGGATTCAGTCGTTCAACAGTTTAGTTTTCATTCGATTCAAGGAATTAGTATATAATCTGGTGCAAATATATATGTTGAAAATTTAGCCTATTCATTTCATAAGCGTCTGGAGTCCTTAAAATTAAAAATGTGTCCTAAGTACTGTGTAAAACACCAACAGAAGAATAAGAAATACCGATATAGGCACTGTTTGTTTGGTCAGTTTTCAAAACAAGAAGTTTTAAAATATTGGTTAGTAATGCATGTATTTTTAGATATAGTTTCGATTTTTGTACAAGAACAAGATGATTATAAATCTGGTGCAAAGTTAAGCGCTCTCACATAAATTGACACAACATCACAACTCTTTAAAGAGAGTCATAAATTGTAGCAAGCCTGTGCTAAAAATCAATCATAATAAAAGTTTCCATTGTTTTTTAGAGCAAGCGCACTGCTATTTTACACACATACAATTAAATATAGAGCAGTGTTTAAGACTGTGGCACAGTAAGGTTTCTACATTTATAACTTAAGAAAATGGAAGGAAGGGAGATGAAAAACTGTGTATTCTGATTGCTGTGATGTGGCCTATGTGATTCAGAGATCTATATATGATCAAATTTAATTGTACTTCCTTATACACAAAAAGGGACAGAGCTGTGCGCCATATAGTGCAGTTGCATTTCTCTGCAATGGAACAAAAAGATTGACTAAATTTTGAAAATCTGTAAAACACATGTATTTTTGCAGTAGCAGTACGTAGGCCTGGATTTATTTTAGAAAGACCTTAAGGCCGTTATATTTATGCCAAAAATACTCTCGTACACATGGGATACTTTTTGTAAACAAGACGAGTGTCTAGGACATACACCCACGTCAAAATACCATATAGCATTTGAAAACAAAAAAATACAACCAACAGCCCCATCTGCAAAGACGGCAATTAAATACAAAAAAAGAAAATAAGAAAAAAAGCAGCCAAGTCGAATTAGCATTTTGCATGGCCATCTGGCATGGATGCAGGCGCTAGGGAACAAAGACGAGTTGGAGTGAGAGGAGAGGCGAGTGTGCCATCGCATTGACCTGCAAATGAGGCTTTGTCACCAAATTAAAGCTCCCTGACCCCCATGCTCCCCCTTTTGCTGGCTTTTTTTCAAGCCTGCGTGACGAATGGACGGCTGAGTTCACGTCTGTGCATTTCTATACTACTGCATCACATCTCTACGCATTCGATCAGCAGGCCCGTTACCTGCGCAGGGGAAAACAGATTGCCCCTAGTTCGATTTGCAGCGTTTTTACGCACACCAATATTGACTGGAGCACATGGCTGCATAGCTGGGATCAGCACACCTAGATTCATTTTATTGAAATCACCAAATCAGTCAATCTGGTGATGGGGAACATTGCTGCGTAGTACATCTGAAGTCGCTGTTATTATGCGCATCTACTAAAAGGTCAGGCCTCTGTTGCAACCTGGGGGAGTTGCAGCGATCTGAGACACCTGCAGTGTCAGGGTGACGCGTGTCAGCAGGCTTTTTTTTACAGTAGGCCTAAATTCTTTTAAAAAGTCTCTACAACAGAATGACAGTGGGTGCGTGTGTGTTTGCATGCGCCGAAAAGAAAGAATGGGGGATTTCTAGGCCTCCCCCTCCGAAAAAAGCGGCCACCGCTTTTGGTGTCCTGCCACTCAATATTCATGCGTAAGCGCAACAATAGCCACAGCTCCATTCACGCTGCCACGCAGAAGACTGAGTGACAGAGAACTCGTGGCAACCATTCAGATATCTTCTTTCTGTCTCTGCTTTCTCTCTGTATGTTGGACTGGCCTCGGTTGGGGGCCTGGATTACCTCCACCCTATTTTTCTTCACTTTGCTCTCACCACGCATCAAGCATGATCGGATTTTAGAGTTGCAGATTGAAACAGATCATTTACATAGTAACCCCGACTTCCCAGAGCGAAACCGTCGGACACAGACAGCGCTTGAAATGTTTATCCTGAAAGGCTTACAAGAAAGCACGCACGTTTAGGATCGAATACATGTATCCATGGCCAAACAAAAAACACACACAAAAAACTGGCTCGCAGACGACTTTAAAGACAATAATACAAATAGCTATGTTGACGGAATAAATTCACATTTAACTACACTAATGACTTTCTGTTTTTAGAAAAGGGATGAGGTCACTATTGGAATGTCATTGGAGGCATCCACCCTGATGGTCTGGGGGCCTATGACAATGCGCTTTCCTTCCCGCCAAATTGAGGTCAAGAGTGCACATATCGATTCGGCGCTATTTGGATTCCAGAGATCCACATACCTAAGAAGTCCTCTCCGGGGTAACAATAAAAATTAGCTTATTTCATTGAAAGGGTGTAAATCGTACTACTAAGGCTGACATGAGAATAGGCCTACAATTTTTTATACTTAAAGTTGTTTGTTAAATATATATATATTCTTTTGTTTTTCTATTAGACAGTATTCCACATAAAAGTTATGTATCTACATATTATTTAACAGGCATAAATAAAGTGATTTGAAATTGATTACATAATTTTGACCCAAAAATTCAAGAGGAATGAATATGTGTTTATAAGGATATTGTGGTACTGAAGGTTGTCAGATTATCCCTCCTTGGACATGAACAGGTGCAACTCTGCCTTAGTATTTACAAAAGGACAGCTTTGGAGGGCCTGAACACACAATGGACACCTGACAAAGCATGATTCTTTCAGTCAAACCTTTGAAAGCCTTCCTGTGTAACTTGTAAACAGCCTATTTCTCTCAGCTTTGTGTGCTGTTACTTGTGTACCATCCCTGGTGTATGCTGTAGGAACACAGTGTTTAGTTGTGGTTTGGCCATCTCAACGCCATGTGAATTTGGCCTCTGCCAGTACATCTGGGTCTGTGTGAACAACAAAGCCTCAGCAACAGCACAACAGAGTTTGCCTAGTGCGCGCCTGTGCAACATCACAACCAAAGCACAAGCTTTGCTGGGCAGGTGGACCAGTAAGGCCTCTCTGAAATGGCAGTCTGATGTAAAGTAAGTTAGGCCCACCACCACCGCCACTTTACCATCCCCCAACCCCACACTCTCTTGCTCTGGGTCCGCAGGGAGACACACCCATGACGAACTCTGCCCTCCTCCTTTAAAAAAGAGAAATCAGTATTAACAGATGTCCACCATTGCATCCTTGGTGTTTATAGTCTATTAAAGACACATGGTACAGATGTGAGGGAATGGGTAGGCATGTATGTGTGAGTGTGTCAGCATGCATTTCCCCAAGAAATGGTTATCCCACGTAGAATTAGGCTATAACAGAGCAGTTTTGGTTAGGGTCTATAGAGTGCAACCAGAACAAAACCTATGACTTACAAACAGTGCAACCTACCTCAAATTTACTTTTTTCTTTTGTAGTGTATGTATATTAGGAACCTCCTCTTCCCTCAAGTATCTGATACAAGCTGCTCTAACATGGATTGCATGTTAGGACAGAGTAGTTGAGGGGATGGAGAGTTGGCACTTGAAAAATGATCTCCAGCCATCAGACTCTGCCCTCCTCCTTGACAGCGAATGTTCCACTCCCTTTCACTCCAGCTTTTCACATTGTCTCTGTGTCTTTGTCTTTCCTGAAGTGAAACCTGTTCCCCTTCACATCCTGTCTTGCTGTGACGCTAGCATTCTGTTCAACTGCTGCCATCCCTTTATCGTTCCATCCATCCATCTCTCACACTCGCCCTCACCCCCTTTTCATTCTTTCATGGCAAAGTTTTTTTTTCTTTTTTCTTCTTCTACTTCTCCTCCTCCCTCAATCTTTTTTGGCCCATAAAACTACGGGAGGAGCACTAGCTAGCAGGCTGGGTTTTTCAGGGCTGGCTAACCCCCTTTGGGTGCACTGACTCGCACTAATACTATTTGTGTCCAGGGGGGTTTGCTCGCTGGAGTCGCTGAAAGAGACGGCGGTGGCGTCCTTTAAGACGGCCAACAAAAAGACGCCATTCATCAGGGCCTTGCTGGGCCAGCCCCTCACAGCGTGGCATGACGGCGGGACCTTCACCTCCCTGGCTAGTCCTGCCGAAAAAGAGAAAAGGGAAAGGCCGCCAGCGGTCACCTTCACCTGCTTTCTTTTTGCTGGGCCTGCCTCACTGTCACCATCGCCGTTTGGAACTTTGCCCACTCACAGCTATTTGGTGGCCAAACTGTCCTTGTGTCACCTCTTGTACTATTTTTTGTTTTCTTTTGTTTTTCTTTTGTTGAATGCAACAGCCATTTACTTAATTATTCACAGCAAAAGAGAGGTAAACTATAAGGGGCAACACCATCAGACCAGAAGGTCCTCAGGGAACTAAAGCATTCTCATCAGAGGGACTAACCCCCAATCATGTTGGATGTGAATGGGGACAGCTCGTACATGAATACACATCTCAATCATAAAAAAGGCATAGAGTGGAAGGAATGACAGGTGGCTACCCACATGATTGCAGGTTTTGTTTTGCTGAGATAAGTTGTTAACTTAAACCACCACCCACCAAAACCACCTCCCATCACCACCTCTCTGCCCTTCTCCAGGCTTGTGCTGGGAACCCAGAAAGAGAGAGAGAGAGAGTTTGCGTCTGCAACTCGGCTGACTGCGGATTTATCGCGATCGGGCCGAGGTCAGCCTAGGGGCCATTAATCTTCACCCCTTGCCCCGTCCAGCTCTTCAGCGGGGGCCCGTGGGCCCCGTGCGGGCACAAAGCGCTGGGGGCCCCCGGAGCTCCTGTCAGCTCCTCCTAATTTGTAGCTGCGGCTAAAGGCCTGAATTCAGCCTGCGTTGGACGCTTGACCTGCGCCTTTCTTCCAGAGGATTTGAGACATCGTGCAAAACCCCCCCATCCCCGATCCTCCACCCCTCCACCCACCAACCCTCCAGCCTTGCCTTTTTACCCTGTACCTCAAGCCAGCAGACAATCAGTGGACACTCCAATTACACCAGCAATAGCAAACAAACAAGGCAGGATAAACCAGATGAATGGAGGGATAATTGGATATGTTGAAATGGACTGAGGTCGAAAATCACTTAATTCATGAGGGCAACCTGGGTAATGTCAACAAGGAATGAGACACTGATGTTTGGTCTGTGGTAGCACAAAGTGAAAGTCACACTCATGTTTGGTCTGTGGCAGCTTCCTTGATATTTGATGTACCACACTGACGAGGTGTGAACTGAAGTGTTTGTAGATGTGTAAGTGTGTGTGTGTTCGTGTGTGTGTGTGTAGGAGGGGGGGCATGTGTGTGTCTGTGTCTGTTTGTGCACAAGGAGGGTAGGTGTTAGAAGGGATGTTTGTTGTTTGCACCCAGCAATTGGTTCCGTGATAGAGCAGCATGGTAAGCACTTGTGAATATGCACACTTACACACTCATACACACTTACACACTCACACACACACACACACACACACACACACACACACACACACACACACACACACACACACACACATACACTCTGTCTCACACACACGAACAGACACAGGCACACACATACACTGTCTTACACACACACACACACACACACACACACACACACACACACAAGCAAAGACAGACAGACAGGATGCCGGGCATCAGGAGTTCAGCTGAGCTCTCCGAGGGGAGTCCCAGCTGGGCCAGAGGGTGTGAGTGTGAGGCAAAGGGCCTGAGTGAGTGAGCGAATAGCGAGATAGAGAGAGAGAGAGAGAGAGAGAGAGCGGGTGAGTGAAGGGGAGTAATGACTAGGCAGAGGCTGCCTGTGCCTGTGTGTCCCCCCAGCCAAGCCAAGCCCAGCCCAGCCCAGCCTGTCCCAACCCGGCCCCCCGACCCCGAGCTTACAACAGATGCCGTGTCCCGTGAAGACACCGTCAGCTGCACAAGAATGGGACGAAATTTGTTGACAATGATCGTGGGGGCCAGGGACAAAAAAAACGCTCAAGGACAAAAAGGGGAGGGAGAGAAAGAGAGAGAGAGGGAGAGGGAGAGTGAGAGAGGTGGGGGTGGGACAGAGGGGGTGGGTATGGGGTGTGGGTGTTGGGGTGGGGTGGGGTGGGGATCTTCTGGAGCGCAGAGAGTCAGCATCCGCAAGAGCGGTGTGGCTGCCATGACAACAGTGTCCCAGGCCAGACTCCAAGAGGAGGGAGAGGGGAATCATACGGCCTCAGGAAAGAGTGAGGGTACGTTTCCCAGACAACCAACCCCTCCTGGAAGGAACACCCTAAGTCATATCTGCACACACACACACACACACACACACACACACACACACACACTGGGACAGATCCTAGCCCTAACTACACATTGTCAGCTGCGCTCAGGCGGTGTCCATGCCCAGATGGTGTTGTGCTGCGTAACTCACCCCATCTTTCACGGAGCCTCTCTAAAGGAATGCAAAATTGGGCTGGAAATCCCAGTGGACCTGTGGACAGGGGCACCATCTGCTCTCGCTGCTAAGGCAGGCAGGCAGGCAGGCAGGCAGGCACCCCCTTTTCCTGTCCGTCCCTTAAAATCCTCCCCCGTAGCCCACCCTACCCTACCCTACGCTGCTCCCACAGGCCCTCAGGGCCTCAGGGCCCCCACAGTCAGCTGGAGCCCCACCAGGAACTGAGGCACACCGGGCTCTGTGGGAACCTTCCCACTGGGGGGGTTGGGTGGGTGGGATGTATAGGGTTCAACAGGTTTATATGTGCTTGTGTGTGTGTGTGTGTGTTTGTGTGTGTGTGTGTGTGTGTGTGTGTGTGTGTGTGTGTGTGTGTTTGTGTGTGTGTGTGTATGTGTGTGTGTGTGTTTGAGAGAGAGTGTGTGTGTTTGTGTGTGTGTGCGTATGTATGTATATTTATGATGTATAGGGATCGGTGTGCTAGTGCATACGAATGCGTATACATGCCTTAACCTGTATGTGTCTGCATTTGACATGCCTGGGTTCTTGTGTGTGCTTGTGCACGTGCCAAGCAAATAAAAGACAATTTTCCCCATATATGCGCAAGAAATAATGCTGCTTATTTGCGGTTCTCTGCCAACACCCGTCTTTCTAATTGCATGTATGCTGCCGACCGTGGTGCGCAATCTATAACATTTTACAGTGTTTGCAGGCTGACAAAGCAACCGTACCTCCCTGGGCAGGGAGTGTGGCATGCGTGTGTGTGGCGCATGTGTGAGATCGTGTGTGGTCTCTCTCTCTCTCTTTTTCTCTCTCTGTATCTCTCCCTCTCTCTCTCTTTTTTCCCTCTCCCTCCTCCCTCTCTCTCTCTCTCTCTTCTCTCGGGGTGAGTTGTGTAAACAGAATCAGATGTAGCCTGAGAGTTGTGGAGATCTGAGGGGAGGCCAGCAGTGGTGAGGTGGGGAGTGGGAGGTAGAAGAGCAGGGGGAGGTGGGGAGGTGGGCCCCGCTTGATCCCACCTGTGGCTGCCTGTGGTGGGCAGCGATGGGGCCCAGAGCCAGTCCGGTGGGAGCTCTGCCCTGCGTGCACCACTCCACCACTCCTGCGTGGGGTTTAATGAGGTGCCGAGGAGGGGGCCTCTGTGTCTCTAAGGTCTAAGCTGGGCAGGACGGCACCAGCTGTAGAGAGTTAGGAGGAAGAGGGATGGAGTGCAAGAGGGAAGAGGAAAGACAATATGTTTGGAACCAATTTTTCCCCACATTTGATGTCTATTGTGTGATGTTTGTGGTTGTGTTCGTTACTGCTGGTCTGTAAAGTGCTGTTGTTCAATTGAACTTCTGTGTTTTGTATGTTAATAAAGCACATTTGAATCAATTTGAAACTGAGACAGAGACTGTTCTACTTTAAAAACTTGAATCCTAAGTTAAAAAAATAATACATTCCATAAAATTCCATAAAATTCCATAACAGAGATACTCCCACATGGAAGACTGGTTGGGGAAGCTGTGAGGCTGGATGGGCTGAGTGGGGGGTCTTTTGCGATTCTTTGCCCACATCATGCAGTAAAAGGCAAATAAGCTCGCTGTCATCTGAACAAAGGCATTCCATAGGAATTTCACTGTTTACACCACAGCGTGACACACTGCTCATCACAAGAAATCAGAATGTAAAAGAGGGAAAAGATGACAGCAACCACCAAAGAGGAGGTGTGGGGGAAAACAAGCCTTTGACATGATGTATGCATAATCTACTCACAGCAGGGATCTTAAAACACACACGCACACGCACACACATACACACACACGCACACACACACGCACACACATACACACACACGCACACACACACACACACACACACACACACACACAGACACACACAAACAAACACGCACACACAGAATCCACAAAACAACTTGGCTTTTTACAAAGATAAAATGCAAGATTAATAAAACCAAAATGGCCACATCAACATTAAGAGGAAGTGGCCAACATCCCTACAAGCCACTACAGTGTATAAAAAGGACAGAAGCCAAGGGTGACCACCAACATGTGTGAGTTAAAGTTAAGAATAAAATGGAAACCATGAGAAACGTCTAGAGTCTAGATGCTTGACATTAAACGACTGACAGATGCAGATGTACAAGAAAAAAAACATTACTGGGTTGAGAAACGAGTTTAGTTCACTTGAGGCTTTGGGCTCTGGGGAGAAAACATAGTTGGAAAAAAATGGGCATAAGAAACCTTTGACAGATAAGTCTGTAAATGCCAGTACAACAGACCACAAACATTTCCAAACAGTACAGGACAGACCTGAATGTATAACACCTCTGAGAAGCAGCACTACAAATAAACACACACACACACACACACACACACACACACACACACACACACACACACACACACACACACACACGCATGAGAGGGAGAATGCAGGCACATAAAGCCAGCAAGTCTATGAAAACAGGGAAGACACCTAAGATCAACAACGAACATACTGAACATCTGAAGGTGTACACAACCATGACTGTCCCCACTGACTTTTTCTGGCAGAAGAGAAAAGGTGACCTCAGCAACTATGACAACAGGAGAAGTATGATGCTGCTCTCTCTTCCAAAGCACGGTCTTCCATAAAGTATTCTTGGATAGTATATAGTCAACACCTGGGACAAGAACCTGAGACAAGACCCAGATGGTTTCAGGAAAAGAAAACACTGTATTTATTTCATTTTTGCTTTAAAGAGACATAAAATAAAGCCTGAAGTGGAAAGCAAGCACCTCTCTACATGACTTTGGCAGATCCACCGAAGCGAGCTGAGCTTGTGGAAGATTTTTTGTGTCTGCAGAGATCCTGAGAATGACCATGATGCCTGAGAATGACCAATGACCAAGCTCGAAACGTTGCATAGCCAATCATGCACATTAGCTATTATGAAGTTATTTAGAATGATATGCAACAAGATGGCGGACTCTTTAAGCAGTTTTTGGATTATGTGAAATCTCATTCAAACTGTTCCCATCAACAAGCATGGACTTAGACTGTAATAACCACACATCAAAGCAAAACACAGCAAAATCACATCAAATGTGGCAATAAGTGGGAACAAAACAAGCTTAATACTGCTAGCGGGCCCAATGCTGTTAGGAGGGAAAAATGGCACACCTTTGCAACGGTAGTTCTCTGCAAAGCCAAGAACTAAGGTACTTTGATTGTGGTGGTAAGATTTTACTGAACTGATTTATTATGTTTAAAATGGTGCCAAATCTACTGAGTCACATGTTGACTAACGTGCCACCAGCACACAATGTCTCATTTCATATTTTTTTGGAATGGATAGCTGAATGTAAAACTAGAGAACTGGAAAAGTGAGTTTTTCAAAATATGTCCCCTTTAAGATGTGACAGTTTGTGTGTGTGTGTGTGTGTGTGTGTGTGTGTGTGTGTGTGTGCGTGTGTGTGTGTGTGTGTGTGTGTGAGAGAGAGAGAGAGAGAGGGAGAGAAGAGTGTGTGAGAGTGACAGTGTGTGACAGTGATAGAGAGAGAGAGAGAAAGAGAAAAAGAAAGAAAGAGAGAGAGAAAAAAAATCAAAGACTTTTTCAACAGTGTGGTGTGATCATTTGAAGTACATACAAGAAAGCAAATAGACACACCAATGTACCCACACAAACAAGAGTATATACCCCTGCTGAGATTTAAAAGACCAAACAATTCTAGCACAAATGCTGCTGTTAACCATCAGTAGTAAAGCATTCACAGACAATCGATAAAAACAAAAAATCGACTCATAAAATCTAAGTAGATCCACATTTGTGGAAAATAAGAATATGTATGAATATTTTTCATTTCCACCTGTCTTGTCCAACAGGGAGGGAGAGACTTTTTCCCAGCTGCAGAATCAGTTGGAATGGAGATGTCCTCATTTCTCTTAGCAAGCAAGCAAGCAAAAAAAAAGAATAAAAAAACTCACCACAGGACTGGAAATATAATTCAGAGCTAAAATTGGAAAAGTGTGGTGAAAAGTACTACTAGGGCCATAAATAGTTTTAGCAGATATCCAAACAACATGTTACACAATACAGCCGGCTAGATGCGACACAGCAGTGGAAAATACAGCACACGCACTAATGCTGACTGCAGCTGCCCGTCTGCATTGGGTATCTGCATTGTGCCTGGGGGTTAGAATAAATACCCCTTTTAACTCACGAGAGGGGAAACAGTCTCTGAAATCAAAAACTATGAGATGCAGGCACAAAATAAAAGAGAGAGAGAGAGAGACAGAGAGAGAGACAGAGAGAGAGAGAGCTTCTACTGAAATCCTTTTCTCTTCTCATCTAGTCTGTAACATAACGGGATCACGTTTAACATGTTGGAATCAGCTCACAAGTATTCGGTGTGTGTGCTTTGGCCAGATGGTGTCAACAGAACTGACAGAGGTTCAAGGGCCGCTGCACGCCCAGAGGCGAAGAGGCAAACACACACACACACACACACACACAGGGTTCTTCTTAAAAGGCCTGCTGACAACTCCGCCACCTGGCCGTGCTGCCCGTGTTGTGTGTGTGTGTGTGTGGTTGTGTGCCTGTGTGCGTGCGAGCGTGCATGCATGCGCGTGCGTGTGTGTGTGCGTGTGTACATGGTTGTGTGTGTGTGTGTGTGTGTGTGTTTTACACTCAGTGCACCTCCACTAGTGCAGAGTGAGAAGAACAGTGAGAGACAGAGGGAGAGAGAGTGAGTGTGGCTGAGCATCTTGTCTGGGCATGTTCTCGGTGAGTGTGCTTGCATCTGCACTGCCCTGGGCAGCACAGCACAGTCAGCATGGAGGAAGACGTGTGCACCAGCAAATGCCTCTGGTACGGCAGTGAGCTCTGACGTGCAGTGACTAATTGTTGGATGCATGTGTGTGTGTCTGTAAGCTATGAGTATATATGCTTGCATGTGTATTTGTGTGTGTGTGTGCGAGTGTGTGTGTTTGGTAATTGGTAATTCTGAGTTAATGCAAGAGAGGCAGTAAATGACAATGCTTATTTGTGTGAGTTAACAGAAATGTGTCAGAATGTATTACGTGCATCTGTGTGTGTGTGTGTGTGTGTGTGTGTGTGTGTGTGTGTAGGATGTTGGGACATCTCATCTATACCGTCTGTGTAACAAGCGGGGGGGTGGGGGGTTAAAGAGTCATACACACTCTGACATGTATGCACATTCAGTCCATGTACCATACACTGTAAGGAACAGTCATCTTTGCACTTTTGACCCCCTGGTCAGCTATAGCTGAGTTTGCATGGCTATAGCTGAGTTTGTGGGTTGTGGCTGACTCTGCACTTATGACTTATGGTTTGAGGAAGCATATCAGGTGCAGAGACACGCGAGATGACAACATCTAGACACCAAATTTGGACATGTTCCACAACATACATTTGATTGGTTAGATATAATGGACATTTCCTGGGAAAAAAAAAGTATTAGAACTCCCAGCCATCTGCCTCCTCGTGCTCCTGCGGTATTGAAACCTAAGTGTAGAAAAACGGTTCGGCTCTTCTCCTCTGCGACATGTGACAGACAGAGATAATATTAAGTGGGCTGAGGTGGTGGTGGGGGGGGGGGGACGGGGACGTGGGGAGTGTGTTTTATTGGGGAGAGTACGCCCCCCTGTGCCGACCCTGTGTAGTAAGAAAGTGGGGGGAGGGAGAGAGAGAGAGAGAGAGAGAGAGAGAGAGAGAGAGAGAGAGACAGGTAGAAAGAGCAAGAAACAGACAGACAGAAAAAGAGAGAGAGAATTATGAAGGGAAGCCAGGCATGGCCTGCTACGGCCTTTGGTTTAGGGCTTAGGGTTGTCACACAGTGATTAGACATATGGTTACTCTGACTAAGAAAGAACAGTAAGAAAGACATCACCACAACATGTGTATAATCTAAATTTTGAAGAGTGGACTAGTCCCAACGCCTTAAAGGATGGCAACCTGTGTTTAGTGCTGTTCCCCTCTCTATCTTCTACCAGTAAGAGATTTTATCTCTCCACTTAACCTTGTGGCTGACGTAACAGCTGTTGACACAGCAGTAAGTCCAAATTGGTCCACTCTCCCGGAACAAGCTCTTTATGCAGACGCAAGGGCCTGGGCCTGCTTTACAACCTGAGGAGGAAACATATGGTTTAAAAGCCAGGGAGCGTTTTTTCTTTTTTTCTTTACTGTTGAGGAGAGAAACAGGTCAGGCGAAGAACAAAAGGGACAAAACCAAAAAAATCGGAAGATAACTTTTAATCACAGCGATGTTGTGGTGCATGGTAATGTGGTAATGTGGTAATTATTGTACACAAGCAATTTTAAAACTGGATCCCGACCGAGATAGGGCTGCATTTCCTTTGTTTTGAAAGCAAAGTTTCTGTATCAGATGTGATTCATGCCGTGCCGTGCCGTTATGTGATGTGCCGCTGCACCACCACGGCCTCTTGGACGCTTTTTTTATGACGTCCCGGCTTTGTACTCACGCATCAAGCGGCAATGATCAGAGAGAGACCCTTATCAAATCAAACAACCACACACACAACAAAAAAAACTGAAAAAAGGCAGCGACTTCAAACAGACAGAACAAACAGCCAAAGCCTCTGGGGGCCATTTAGAATGAGACCCGTCACACGTTATCTGCCTGGACTATTTTTGGGATGTTGTTGAAGAGACAGGGCACAATTGTGTTACACGGCCAGCAGAACAGAGCTGGGCTATCTCTCTTCCATTGTGCAAGGGGCCTCACTTATGGTCTCTCTCTCTCTCTCATCCCCCCTTTTTTCTTCCTAGCTGTGTCTTATCTACCACTAGTCCTGAAAAATCTAACACATTTCAGCACTGTCCAGCCACAGTAACCCCCCACCACCACCACTCCATCTCCCAAACCCCGGGCCCAACCTTACAACTCCTCCCTCTGACTTCAAATGCTTTAAGTACAGAAAACTCAATTAGCACATGCCTTCCATCCACCCACCCACCCACCCACCTAGCCAGCCAGCCACCCCCCAGCCCCCCCAACCCACATGTGCACTACCATCCTCTCTCCCAGCTCCAGCAAAGCTCTTCCTTCAGATGTGGCTTTTCAATTAGTTTTCCCTTTATTCTGTCACATTCCAGCAAATATGAAGTTCAGGCACAACTGTGTCGGATGGAAAAGTAGGATTAATTGGCTTGTCTTTTATTTTAAAGCTTGTGATCCTTCTTTGAATGTATTTTTCCGAATTTGTGCAGAAGCAAGATGTAGGCTATAAACACGGCCACTGATTTACTCTGTGGTGACTCCCATGAAACGTGACTGGCTGTGTGACATGACTGCTAAACAGCTGTGGGAAACTGTATGTACGTCATGTGTGTGTGTGTGTGTGTGTGTGTGTGCGTGTGTGTGTGTGTGTGTGTGTGTGTGTGTGTGTGTGTGTGAACTCTCATGCATGCATGTGCTCAAGCATGTATGTGTTTGTGTGTGTGTGTTGTGTGTGTGTGTGTGTGTGTACGTGTGTGGTCGTGCATGTGTGTATCTGTGTCTGTTTGTGTGTGTGCGCGTGCATCTGTGTGTCCGTGTGTCTGTGTGTATGTATGTATGTATGTAGGTATGTATGTATGTATGTATGTATGTGTGTGCGATGTTGGTTTATGCACTTTTGCAGTAAAATATGCACACATTCAACAGTGTGTGTGTGTGTGTGTGTGTGTGTGTGTGTGTGTGTGTGTGTGTGTGTGTGTGTGTGCAGACATGCATGCTCATGTGTATGGATTGCAGAGGTGAGACCCCTCTGCTGCACCAGGCTCATTCGTGTGTATCTGAGGAACAAGTATCTGGTGTTTTTCAGGAGCCGCTATGAAGCCAGGGCCTGAGGCTGGGGGCCACAGATGCAGGTCTCTAGGGCCTCTGAGGAGGCCCACATGTGTGTGTGTGTGTGTGTGTGTGTGTGTGTGAGAGAGAGAGAGAGAGAGAGAGAGTAAGGGGCCTGTGCTGTGTTGGACAGGGAGCGAGTGAATCAGCCAACCAACTCACAGAAACTCCACAGACCCCCCACATCCTCATCTGGCACCTGTGTCCACACACACACACACACACACACACACACACACACACATTTAAACACACACTCACCCCCCCCCCCCCACCCCCACACAACACCCCCGACCCCCAAACCTCCCACACACAGGCACACAGACACAGACACAGACACACTTGCAGTCACATGTAAACAAATGAATAAGCACATGTGTGCTGGAAAACACACACCAAGCAGCACACAGGGAGTATCTGGACTCATCATGGAAGCGAGAGCGCAGCTCAGCGCAGCTCAGCGTGTGGGGTGAGACGTTATTGAAGGCTCCGTGGGGTGTCTCCACTGACTCAGGGGGAGACTCACGGTCTCAAACAGCAGTGGTCTTTAGTGGGAAGGAGAGGGGTCAGCTCGGTCTTGGCAGCGAGTCCTCCTAGTGTGTATAAATAGTGCTCGGAATATCATCATAACTCGTGTTCCATATTGACTCATATTGAAATGCTGTTGACATCTGTTACCTTAGCCTGGAATCTTGTGGGATTTGGTCAAGACACAGATTGTGTTACAGGGTTTCGATGATGAGTGTTTTTGTGAAGTGGGTGACCCTGCTTTTTAACACAAGCTAGGGCTGAAAATAGACCTAAAATGCAAAAACAGAAAAAAGTAAAAAAAAAACTGCAAGTGACCTTAATAAAACACGTTTCAACCAGTAGTATCTCCTTTTCTGAGAAATGACACAAAATATATTGATAAAAAGCCATGGTGTACAACCACAAGCTCTCAAACATTTCTTATCAGGAATGCAGCGTGTGACATGTTCTCAGTTCCTTCACGGCTCCTTCCCCGAAACTGCATTTTATATTTTTTCTGGATCTTCCACTCTCATTCAGAAGTGTGCTAACCTTGAATGTATGTCGAGGCGAGCCAAAACCCACAAAATGTGATATCTACAAGATTTTAACAAATTGCATGTTGTCAAAGGGCTAAAGTTTGCTGGTAACAAATGGGCAATTAAGTTGTGACACAGACCTTAGTGAGCCCTGCAGAACTTGTTTGTTCCACTACGGCTGGAGATTGGATTGCTGTGAGCATGCAAGCTGGCTTGGGGAAGCGCAGCTGAGGCAGACACAGACACACACACGCACACACTCACATACACACACACACATGAGCGCACACACATGCGAGCACACACACACACACACACACAGACGCGAGCACACACATACACACATGCACACGAACGCACACACAACCATTCACACACACACACACAGATGCTTAAACACACACACACATGCAGAGAGAGTAGGGGAGAGGAAAGAGAGACAGACAGAAGGAGACAGAAAGAGAGAGATAGAGAGAGAGAAAGAGAGAAGCAGAGAAACAGAGAGACAGAGAGACAGAGAGAGAGAGAGAGAGAGAGAGAGAGAGAGAGAGAGAGAGCGTTCTGGCCCTCTGCCCTCTCTCCCTAAGCCACCATTTATCATCACCAATGAAGAAAAAAAGGGAAAAAAAGAGGCTCTTGGAACAGTTCCAGTGCAAACATCGATATCCAACCTCCCCCCATCCACCCCTCCTCCCTCCCCCCTTTGCCTCCTCCCTCTGCCCCCCCTCTACCCCATCACCCCACCCCACCCCCACCCCCACCATTCTACTGCTCCTTTGGCTCGACTCCACTGTCAACTGCACAAACACACACTCACTTACACCCTCACTCGAATGCATGTGCATAAACACACGCACACACGGAGCGCTCGTAAACTACAAATTACATGCAGCTCTTTCTGTGTGCATACTGTCCAATCTACTCAAGATAGCCAGGCCAGCAAACACACAAATCTCCTGACTTATACACACACACAGTTACAGAATGTGGAGGGAAACTGCTGCTTCACCCCCCCCCCCCCTCCCCCTCCCCTCCCACACACACACACACACACACACACACTAACATAGAACTAGTTTGTCTCCTCTGCATTAAATGTAGGGCATGTATGCATGCATATATTTTTTTCTGTTTGTCTTGTTCTGTTCTTTTCAGATAGTCTATGTGCAAATGCACACATCCACACGAAACTCATACTCTCTCTTTCTTTCTGTACACACACACACACACATGCATGCACGCACACACACACATGCATGCACACACACACATGTATATTTACTAGCACAGGAACATGCAAACACACAGTCTCGGTATCTAGAGCACACACTCATGTCATATATATTTTGGCATTTGTGACATTTGGGGAAGGGACTGTAGGGGTTGTGGATTGCTGCTTTTTCACTAATGCTTCAGGGGTTACAGTGCAGTGTGTGTGTGTGTCTGTGTGTGTGTGTGTGTGTGTGTGTGTGTGTGTGTGTGTATGCATTTATATGCATATGTGTGTGTGTATGCATGTATATGCATATGTGTGTATGTGTGTGTGTGTGTGTGTGTGTGTGTGTGTGTGTGTGTGTGTGTGTATGCATTTATATGCATATGTGTGTGTGTATGCATGTATATGCATATGTGTGTATGTGTGTGTGTGTGTGTGTGTGTGTGTGTGTGTGTGTATGCATTTATATGCATATGTGTGTGTGTATGCATGTATATGCATATGTGTGTATGTGTGTGTGTGTGTGTGTGTGTGTGTGTGTGTGTGTGTGTGCATGCACGTGTGTGTTGGTGATTACAGTGCATGTAGTGTATGCAGCTGCCTGCAGTCCAAGGCTGACTGGCAGGTCAAGGTAAGGCAAATCCCCCCAACCCACCCCCCTCGCCCCCTGCATAGAACGACCCCCAGCCAAAGCCCTCTCAGACAGGAAAACACTGCAACTATCTGGCCAATGGCCAGACAGACAGACAGACGCGGAGACATGGCTGACAGAGTGACAGAGACACGCAGGAGGAAATAGAAAGAGAAAAAGGCCTGTCGTCACATTCTCAGAACCAGCAAGAGGAAAAAGGAAAAGCTGATGGCAGGTCCTTTCTCTCGCTCTCCATTTCTCTTTCTCTCTTCCTTTGTCGTTCTCTACTCTTTTTCTGTCTTCCTTTCTTTTCCTTTTCCCTTTCCTCTCTCACTCTTTCTTACACACACACAGTGACTCTCTCACACACTCACATACACATACAGACATCCACACGTGAGTGCACACACACAGACACACACCCATGCACATATGCTCACTCAAACAGACAAACACACCTAAACCCCCCCCAACCACACACACACACACACACACACACACACACACACACACACATACACACACACACAGACATCCACACACGTGAGTGCACACACACACACACACACCCATGCACAAATGCTCACTCAAACAGACAAACACACCTAAACACCCCCAACCACACACACAGGCACGCACACACACACACACACACACACACACACACACACATTCTCTTATTGTTCAGACACTTTCTTTCTCCCCTGGCTGGCAACACTCAGACAAGCGTTTGCAGGTCGTTAATGGCAGGTAATAAAGAGCATGTAAACACATCTGTTCACGCTGGGTTACAAGACAATAAAGGGTTAAATTATGGCTGTAAAGCAGTCGGCAATTATATGCCCCGTGAATGAAGGGGGAGATGGGGGGATTATCAGATCAATGTATGACACACTCACACACACACACACATAAAATATAAAGGCAGAAACACACACACACATGCGTACACACAGAAACCAGTAACACACACACCCCTTTAGCACACACACACACCCACCCACACACACACACACACGCATACATTACCACACTTCACACATACACACACACACTCACTGTGAAATGTGGGATGTGAGTAAGTAAGTACATGGCCCCAAAATCTCTTTCAATCCCAGTGAAACACACTATACAGCATATCTCAGCCTAAGCATCTAATCCTCGGCCAATCCCTTTCCCCTTCAAAGATCCTTCCTCCGGGCATGGCTACTAATCTCTTCTCATATAGACCCCGGCCTTAGGGTTCCCCCCTTATTCAGACCCACTATAAGTACACCTTTAACTGGTGAATTAGCAAGAGCTGTGGCCATTTCTACTGCTGCTACTGCTACTGCTACTGCTACTATTGCTACTAGGAGTAGAAGTCTTTAACTGTCGGAGGTGTCAATCCCGGGTTCAGAAAGTCAAAAAACCCTGCCACGTTTTCCTTCTAACATTCACTAAGTAACTGATCTACCTGTCTTGAGTGCTCATTACGATCAGCTGACCTAGAGCTGGTTGGTTGGATAAAATTTGTGGCAGGGTTTTTACTTTTTTGAACCTGGGATTGACACTTCTGGTAGGAGTTTAGCTAAAGGTTGAATGTTGGAGCAAGACAACAGTTGTAACCTGCACGGGAAGATAATGGTAGTTTAAAGCAGTTGATTAGAATAAAGATTATAACATGTACAACAATATGTACAGCTAACACTAGTACTGTGCGGCTGCACCACTACTTTCCTGCCAACCGACACGATGTGCTTTTCACACCCACCCATGTCCTATTAGGCCGTTTGTCTCACAGGAAAACCTCAGTGACATTTGGCTTTTGGTACGTGGGCTGGAAAGAGACAGTGATCGCTGCACACACACAACAGCATATGTAACCCCAATGCAACCCCCCCCCCCCACCATCCGCCCCCCAACCATTCCTCCTCTGCTATAACTCAGCGTTGCACCCTACCCTACCCACAATGCATCTGCTGCGTGCTTTATCACCTCTCCATCCTCCTCTCCTTCCCTCTGTTGCTCCTCCACGCTGGTGGGCGGGGATTGCCAGGTGGGACCAGGGCTGTCCGTCAACCGTCAACAGTCTTTCTGCTCTGTTACTGATGAGGTGACGAGAGAGATGGCTCGCCATGGTAACAGTGCTCTGATTTGGACCCCTCCCCCCCACCACCCACTCCCCCAAAATCTAATCAACAGATTGTGTATGGATCTGCCCCTCTGGATGTCCCACAGCCCCCAGAGGGAGGAAGCATGCACTGTGGGGGGGTGGGGGCGGGGGTTGGATGGCTGAGAGGAGAGGCGAACCATCCATATTATGACACAGCAAGAGAGCCATATATATTGAACACTAACGAGGTGTCACAGGGGTTGGATGGTGGATGGGGGCTCACCAAGGGGGGGGCAGACTGACGTGGGCCCAGGCCTCGTTAAGCAGTCGGGGCTGGGGGTGGGGGGGGGGTGGCGGGGGCGTCTCGCTTGACTGCTTGCAGCAGATGCTTATGGATCAGAGGGAGGAAGGCGCTGATGAGCTGGGATCAATATCACTGATTAGATCTGCCTCTGAAACAAAAGGCCATGGAGCTAGTGACAGAAGGTGAGGCAACACACACACACACACACACACCGTTATGTGCACCACCTGCACACATATATACACACATTTACAGTCAGACTCACAAATAACAATACACACACACACATTTACACTTCCAGACATGTACACAAAGCACTGTATGCAAATACAAAAAAAGATGGCACACACAGAACATACTCACACGCCCACACACACACACACACACACACACACACACACACACACACACACACACACACACACATTTACACTTCCAGACATGGACACACAAACAAGTAAGCACTGTATGCAAATACAAAAAGATGGCACACACAGAACATACACACACACACACACACACACACACACACACACACACACACTGACATTTACACTCACGCTGACATTTACACTCACAATCACACTGACACTTGCACTCATACTTAAACAATAACAGACAGGCATTGCTTCAGGATGTTGGAGCCCACATGATAATTTAAAGTGGTGCTTGCTCACATTTGACTCACTATGTGTGTTATTCAGATAGCCTGGGCAAACAGTCAGTCTCTATTATATGAGGAAAATAAGTCAAACATTATAGCTGTACCCCCCCCCCCCCCCCCCCCCCCACAC
>CM059268.1:26249455-26254455 GCA_030347295.1 Setipinna tenuifilis | reverse complement strand
AACATTCCTTTATGCATAGGTGTGGCGGTCTGTTCAGAGAAATCCTCTTTTATGTTGCTGGGGGGGGGCAGTGGTATGGTATGTGGGGGGGCATAAACATTCTTATATATGTCAGGGTGGGGGTTGGTGGGGGGGAGAAGCACGCTTGTGTTCGAGAGCACTGACTGCACAATATGGCGATAATGAATGTGTAGGAAAAATCTGTGGTCTGTGGAGGCAAAAAAAAATATCTGTGGAATGAGAAGGCCTCTGTGCTGTACTGTGGTTGGATAAACGAGCAGATTTAAATGGCACAATAGCCCTGACAGTGATAAATGGACAGTATTGTCCACTGTATAGTCTGTGCGGTTACTCTTTAGTTTAGGGTTCCTGGTGCAGTATACCTACATCTTGAAAAACAAAGTTTGTAACAAAGTTTAAAACATTATGTACTTACACTGTAAATTACCGTTAGGATTAGGGTTAGAGTTAGTGTTAGGTATGTACAGTGTAAGTACATAATATTTTTTACAATCAGATACACTGTCACAGAAACTGTAAAATAAAGTGTTACCATCCTGCTTTGGAGTTTAGTCTATTTCAGAATCAGAATTTTAGCAGTGAGGTAAATTATTATTAGTAGCAATTAGTAGTTATTCCTGTGAGGTAAATGTGGACATTTAAAAAAGCAGACATGAAAAAGCAAAGACCTACACTGTGGGGTAGTGCAATTATAAAAACTAACATGGTACATGAAAGCAGTGTTTCCCCTCTGTGGTGTATCCCACTCAGGGGGTGCATGTGCGAATGGGCCCTGGAATTAAAGGTGGCTCAAATGGTTCATACTCAGCTTACACACACACACACACACATACAGAGAGAGAGAGAGAGAGAGAGAGAGAGAGAGAGAGAGAGAGAGAGAGAGAGAGAGAAAGAGAGAGGTGGGGGGAGAGGGAGAGAGAGAAACCATACAAGAGCTATTCACAGCTCAAGACTAAACAGAGAATTTTCTTATTTTCCTTAAGTGTGCATTGATGAAATGAATGAATGCATTATGTCTGCATGGCCATGGTATGTGTGTGTGTGTGTGTGTCTATAAGCAACGGAGGTGTGTGTGTGTGTGTGTGTGTGTGTGTGTGTGTGTGTGTGTTTGTGTGTTTGTGTGTGTGTGTGTGTCTCTATAAGCAATGGAGGTGTGTTTGTGTGTGTGTTTCTATACGTTGTGGAGGTGTATGTGTGAGCGTGTGTGTGTGAGCATGTGTGTGTGTGAGCATGTGTGTGTATGTGTGTGTACGTGTGTGAGTGTGGCTATGCGGTGGTGATGAAAAGGTTCTCTTCATGGCGTGGGTGGGTGGGGAGTGGAGAGAGAGAGGGCCAGGTTCCTGCCGGCCCCACCCTGCCCAGAGGGAGAATATGGAGCTGCTGGGGGCGGGGTGACCTTGCCCTCCCCTCCCCTCCCCTCCGTGTGGTCGGCACAGAGTCTTAAACACACCGCCAGACCAGACCCCCCCTCATCAGCACAGCAGCCTCAGGAGAACACACGCAGAGCAGAGGGAGAATACCCCCCCCACACACACACACACACACCAAACATACTGACACACACATACATATACACACACACAGACACACGCACACACATATACCCACACCAAACATACTGATACATCTATACACACACACATACATATATATATATATACACACACACACGAAACACACTCACTCACACATGCACCAAACACACTCACTCACACATGTACCAAACACACTGACACACACACACACACACACAAACACACAGCTGCAGTGATTGGAGGGCAGTAGAGGTGACAGAAGTCAATGGCGACTGCCCTTTCTTTCCCCTTCCCTGTCCCCTGCACCAGCAGCTGAGTCTCACTCAAAAAAGCCCAATCTGTATTCCAGTCTGTTTTGTTTTTTTTGTCTTGAGTCTTTAATTTGTATTGTCACAGGAGACCACATGCAGAGTCCAGCTCACTGACCAACCACTTCCGCTGTACGGCCATTTTATCTCCACAAGGCCCCGACAAGCGTCCATGTGTGACCACGGCACACGACTGCTCCCTTGTCCCCTGACCGTCCACATCCACCCCCCCCCACCCCCCCCACCCTCCCCATCACCACCATCACCCACCCACCTTCACCCGCCTGCCTGCCTGCCCGCCTGCCATTGTTTCTGCTACCTCAGGACGCCTGTGGGCCCATTGTTCGGCCCTGATGGCCAGAAACACAAGCCTTCCCCTAATCGCCAGGACCCAGACCCCATGTCTGCACCGTCCGCCAGCGTAAATCAGAGCAAAGCCTCCCTCCCTTCACACACACATGCACACACACACAGACACACACACAGAAAAGCGTCATGTACACACATGCACACACAAAATGTGCAGTCACAGTTATGTACACACATGCATATACACATACACATGCACACACACACAGATGCACAGACAAAGACACAAACACACACACACACACACACAGATACACACACATGCACAGACACGGACACAAACCACACACACACACACACACACACACACACACACTTGCATACCAACATACACACAGAAGGAAATGCTTGTACATACCACATAGTGGCATGTGGCTTCGCTCAGTGCTGGTTATGGCCTCACATATAGAGTGAGTGCTATCCACCTGCCACCAATCAGTTCATGAACTTCTCTCTCTCTCTCTCTTTCTCCCTCCCTCTCTCTCTCTCTCTCTTTCTCTCTCTTTCTCTCTCTGTCTGTCTATTTTTTAAATCCCCTGTCTGTAGTTTTCTCAGAGGGGTGGATGAAAAGAGCTACTTTACATCTGTTGTTTTTATCTCTGCTTGTTCTGCTTAAGTTTTGTATCATAACTGTAAATACCTTAGGGCACTAGATATTTTTACAAACACGCCGTTACACTGGCTAGGTCCTTCCAGTCCTTCCAGTGTATCATTTTTCTGTACTTGTCTTCTTCTACAACTCTCCCGATCCCCCTTTTTATTATTTTCTCCTTTGTGCTTTTTTACTATTGATATATTTTTTTCTTCCTCTTTACTATCTTACTATCCCTCTATTCTATCTCTCCTCTATCCTCACACACTATCTCTCCTCTCCACCCCCCCTTTCTCTCTCTCTCTCTCTTTCTCTCTCTTTCTCTCTCTATCTCTCTCTCTTGCTCTCTCTCTCCTTCCCTTCTCTCCTGAGACGTTGCGTTCCTTGGCTCCCTGAAGTCCTCTGGCTCTGGTCCGCAGCAGTCTGGATTTGGCCAAAACAATGGAAAAATCATTCTCAAACAGTTGAGATGCATTAACGTCAAGGCAGGCCGCGGTCCTCTCAAGCGTTGACCACAAATATTCCGGGATGTGCTGGGGCTGTCCCCAGTGGTGTTTGCGTGCGTCCGCTCGCAGCAGCCCTTGAGTGTGTGTGCATGTGTGTGTGTGTGTGTGTGTGTGTGTGTGTGTGTGTGTATGTGTGTGTGTGTGTGTTTGTGTGCATTTGTGTTCATGTTCATGTTTGTGTAGGTATGCATGTATGCATTCGTGTGTGTGTGTGTGTATGTGTGTGTGTGTGTGTGTTGGTGTGCATGCATGTGTGCAAACTACTGCTTTCCACTTCTCGTCCAATCAGCCAAAGGGAAAGGTTGTCTGGCAAGATGCCATGACAGAACAAAAACACGCACGTCTGCAAGCATTCAGCCACACAGCATAAACACACACCTCCAGAAACACGCTACACACACTTGCTGGATCAAAAAAAAAAAACAGCAAAAAGATTTACAAGCTGGCTACTTAGTACATGAGGCACAAGCCAGTATGCACGAACAAATGCAGATGGATACACACACACATGTGCACGCACACACACACACGCACGCACGCAAAAAACATGAACACATATACGCACGGACACTCATTGTCATGCACACACACACACACACATATGCACGGACACTCATTCTCACGCACACATACACACACGCGCACACACACATATGTAGGGACACTCATTCTCACGCACACACACACACACACACACACACACACACACACACACACACACACACACGCACATGCACACACACATATGCACAGACATTCATTCTCACACGTCCACACGCCCACACACACACACACACACACACACACACAGACAAACTACACACACAGCCAGTTTAAAGTAGACCACCCAGGCAGGACCCACCTCTTTGATATTAATGAAAATTCCAAAAAGCTTCTTGCTGTTTAAAGTTCAGCCAATCCAGCCACTTTAGGGTTAGCTACAGTGTGGAAGGCTCCTTCATATTTCACTCTATAACCCCTTGTAGGACATTCTTATCGGACTTCTGACTTTTAGCCTGACCCTGGTGCTTAGCGTAGATAATTAGATTGTTTTGGGGGGGCCTTGCACATTTGTGTGTATTGCTCAATTGCTCAGTTGTCTTGGAGTGGCAGCTATGCTAAAAGATACTTGATTCATCTCGTGTGGATCATGACATGTTTGCAGTGGCTGGTTGCAAACCTTAACAACACCCGCATGCAGTTGGCTTGTTTCCACACCTTTTCAATGCTTGGCCCAACCCTTTGTCATTTCTTAAGCAACAGGGCGTGCAGAGAAGGCGAGATAAACACACACACACACACACACACACACACACACACACATACACACACACACACACACACACACACATACACACAGACTAGCACGCATGCACCCACATCTGCACACATACTTTTTTTCTACGCGTACTTTCCTACATGGTGTGTCACCTCCAGAGGCAAAACAAAAAGTCAAACCATAAACAGCCTTTGCAGGTGGCTAATTAAATTTTAAAATGCAAATACTCTGGCTGTACTACTCCTGTCAGTAAAATCAGTATTTCATTTTTAAGACTGTTTCCTTAATCTCTGCTGACATATTAGGACCATTGGCATAACTGCAGTGCTGTACATTTTTTTTACAAACATCACCTTTAAGGAAATGCAACAAAAAAATCCCACTTATGAC
>CM059268.1:26239455-26246955 GCA_030347295.1 Setipinna tenuifilis | reverse complement strand
AAGGCAAAGAACAACATTTAAAGGCATAAAAGATTAAATAAAGGTAAATGCTCAAAAGGTTAAAAGCAAATAAGTAAATAAAATACATATTTAATTGAAAAATAAAGACATAGCATAGTAATTAAAGGTAAATCATTAGCAAAAAGCATCTGAAAGCAGTTCGGTCTTACATGTAAGACTAGATTTGAAACTGGCAACAGTAGGAGCACTTTTTATGTGTGATCTCTAATGGAGATGCCACCCAGGCAGTGGCAGGTCATATGGTTAGAGCGTCACTTGACACATATCTGAGAGGGAATGGGGCTGGGGTTGGGGGGGGGTGGGGGGGTATGGAACCAAAGACTTCTATATAAGCTGACCTGGCAATTCCATTGAAGCTGTAGGGAGAACTGATACTGGACTAGACAAAGGGATTCAGGTTGTGTGTCGTCATATAGGGGCAGTGAGTAAGGCAGGAGGGATGGGGGGTGATTATGGTGAGTGTGTGTGTATGTGTGTGTGTGTGTGTGTGCGTGCGTGCATGTGTGTGTGTATGTGTGTGTGTGTGTTAATGTACGTGTGAGTGTAGATGTGTGTGTGAGTCTGTGTGTGTGTGCGTGTGTTTGTATGTGTGTGTGTTTGTGTCAATGTATGTGCGAGTGTGAATGTCTGTGTGTGTGTGTGTGTGTGTTAATTAACGTGCCAGTGTGAATGTGTGTGTGTGTGTGCGCTAATGTATGTGTGACTGTGAATATGTGCGTGCGTGTGTGTGTGAATCAGCAAGACGGAAAGGAGAAGAAAAAGAAGAAGCAGATACAGTTTGCCCTCGCTAACCCTGGCCTCCCCCCAACTCCTGCGTGACATCACCGGCCAGCCGTGCATTCCACATGCCCCCCCACCCCCCACCCCCACCCCAACCTAAATCCCCTCTACCACCACCCCACCACCACACCACCTCCACCACACACCCGCGCGCCCCACCTCTGACTCATAAAGCTGTTACAAATTTAGCCTATGGAGCAAGAGAGGGCCCTGAATCAGACGTGAGTCACGGCTCAGCCAGCAGACCCCCCCCCCCCCCCCCCCCCCCCCCCCCACACACACACACACACACCCCTGAGAGCGCTACTCACACTTCTTTATGGGGCGCTCCAATGTTAAACACTAATACCCCCCACCCCCCCCCCGCCCCCCACACACACACAGACACACATAAAAACACACATTCACACCCCCCCCCCCAACACACACACACACTCTTCACCACACCAAGAGACATACACACATAAACTCACTACCCCCCCAACACACACACACACACACTTCCACACACAAACAGACAAAAACGCTAACCCCCCCTAACACACAGAGACACACACACACACTCGTACAGGTCAACCATCACCCCCCTGGGGGTTAAGCCATGTTCGGCCCCCCCTTATCCTCAACAGGGGGGCTCATATGGACTTAAGCCCCCAGCTCATCCACTGAGCCCTACTACTGTTTGGGTGCGTGGAGGACAGGACAAGGAGGAGGGTGGTGGTGGTGGTGGTGGTGGTTGGTAAAGGTGGTGGTGGTGGGGGGGTGTTTGGGTTTCTCCTCAATAATACCAGCTTGGGGGGCTCTAGGGGCCCATGGAGAAGCTGGGGAGCGGGTTGAGACCGTGGGGAGCGGGGTGAGAGAGTGAGTGGAGAGAAAGACAGAGAGAGAGAGAGAGTGTGTGGACAGAGAGAGATAGCAGGGATGACAGGAAGAAGGAGGATGACAGTGGGATAAAGAGATAGAGGAAGAATAACACAAAGAGATGGAGAAAGACAGAGAGAGAGAGAGAGAAGAGGGAGTAAGGCAGAGGGACAGTGAGAGAGAAAGAGTGGAAGAGGATGAAGGAGAAAGAGAGATAAGGATGAAGAAGAGAAAGAGAGAGAGAGAAAGAGGAAGAGGGATGAAGGAGAGAGAAAGAGAGAGAGATAGATGAAGAGGGATGAAGAAGAGAGACAGGGAGAGAGAAAGAGCGAGAGAGAGAGAGAGAGAGAGAGAGAGAGAGGGGTTACCTCAGTCCAGATGACTGGAGGCCAGCCAGTTTCCACCGTTTACAGCTCTCAATGGATCATTACCAGCCGTGCTCCTGACCCAGAACATTGTGTACCATTCACGCAGGCAGGCAGGCAGGCAGGCAGGGGAGAGAGAGTCTTGTCTCCCCTCTCCCCTCTCTCCACCCTTAACCCCCCCAGCCACCTCAGAGCAGCGGGGAGAGAGCCAACCTTGCAACCCCCACCCACCTCAGAGCAGAGGAGAGGGAGGCTTGTCTCCCTTTTACCCCCCACCCACCTCAGAGCAGGGGAGAGAGGGCCAGCCTTGCCCCCCCTTGCCCCCCACCCACCTCATAGCAGGGTAGAGAGAGGCTTGTCTCCCCCCTTGCCCCCCACCCACCTCAGAGGAGGGGAGAGAGAGCCAGCCCTACACCCGCCACCTTTGCCCCCCCACCTCAGAGCAGGGCAGAGAGAGCCAGCCTTCCACCCCCTCCCTTTGGCCCCCACCCACCTTATAGCAGAGGAGAGAGACAGTCAGCCTGGCACCCCCCACCCTTACCCCCCACCCACCTCAAAGCAGGGGAGAGAGAGCCAGCCCTGCACCCCCTTGCCCCCCACCCACTTTAGAGCAGGGGAGAGAAGCTTGTCTTCCCTTTCTCCTCTTGCCACTCTTGCCCCCCACCCACCTTAGAGCAGAGGAGAGAAAGCCTTGCACCCCAACCCCACCCCCACCCTTGCCCACCACCCACCTCAGAGCAGGGGAGGGAGAGGCAGCTTTGCCCCCCCCATGCCCCCCATCCACCTCAGGGAGCAGAGGAGGGAAGCTTGTATCCGCTCTCTCCTCTTGCCACCCTTGCCCCCACCCACCTCAGAGCAGGGGAGAGGCAGGCTTGCCTCCCTTCTCTCCTCTACCCACCCATCGCCCCCAACCACCTCAGAAAAAGGCCCTGGCAGGCACGCAACACTCCGTGCCCCTGTCACACATCCTGGCATGCACACACATCTAAGGCACATGTACAAATATTCCACTGTTTGAAGCCTCTCTCACACACAGCGAGGAAACCATAGAAATATAAACAGACCCACGCATACAAATATATACACATGGGCACACACACATACGCATACATATATATATATACACACACCCACATACACATACACACACACACACACAAAGACATACATATACACACACTCACACCCACACACACACACACACAAGCACACACACACATTACTATAAAGAAAGCTGCAACTCCTGTAATATTCCTGGTCTGTGCCATTTTTATAGCCATGGCCTTCTGTTGGTGAAACACACACATCACTGTGTGCACAGCTCAGGTGGGGTATGGGGTAGGGTGGGGGGGGGCAGGGTGGTGGCCCAGGTCCCTTTCCACCCTACCCTACCCTACCCCTACCCACCTCCCCCGAGAGGAGCTACCCCCCAGGTCCTGCCTACATGGGGTGGAAGGATGGATGGATGGAGAAAAAAAAGAGAGGGAGGTGGCTAGGGAGTGTGAGAGCGAAAGAGAGAGAGACAGACAGAAAGAAAGAAAAAGAGGGAACTGGTAGAGAGGGAATGTGAGTGTGAAAAAGAGAGAGGGAGAAGGAAAGAGATAGTGAAAGACAAAGAGAAAGATCACAAGAAAGAGAAAGCTTACAAGAAAGAGAAAGAGAAAGAGAAAGAGAAAGAGAAAGAGAAAAAGAAAACGAAATAAGTGAGAACCAGAAAGGCGAGGGTGAGAGGGAGGTAGAGAGGGAATGTGAGTGCAAGTGCGAGAGAGGGAGAAAGAAAGACAGAAAGGCAGAGAGCGAGAGAGAGAGAAAGAGAGAGACAGAAAGGCAGAGAGAGGGAGAGGGAGAGGCAGGGAGAGAGGGAGAGAGAGAGGCAGAGAGAGAGAGAGAAAGAGAGAGAGAAGGAGAAAGTCAGAAAGGGAGAGAGAGAGACAGAAAGGCAGAGAGAGAGAGACAGAGCGAGAGGGAGAGCGAGAGGGAGAGAGAGAGCATGCTGTATCTGCCAGACAGACAGGCAGGCCTGGGGCAGACAGACAGTGGCGTCCCCTGTCTCATTGGGGCCCAGCCGTCCAGACCAGAGACTGAGCCCAGCCATTAGTGGGCCACGGCCGCTCCGGCAGCCCTAAGTATAGCAGCGCTGCCTAACCACACCGAGCGCCAGAGGTTTGGACCCTAGACAGCATTTGCTTTTTTTCACAGACACACACACACACACTCACACACACACACACACATGAATGCCCACACTGACATGCACACATGGAAACATGCATTCGCACATTTATCACGCTACACAGACACACACACATACGCGCCCGCACACACATACACATACACACACACACACACACGCACACACACACACCTCCCCACAGGCTGCTATTTTGGGAAGGATCCTAAAATAAGACCATGTGCACTGCGAGTGAGTAAACACTCGCAGCATTTAGCACACACATGTGTGTGTAACTGACAGGAGGTTTTCACCTTTTTATTTAAAGAGGAGGAGGAGGAGGTGGAGGTGGGGGAGGAGGAGGACAAGTTTAGATGTGAGTTTTAAATATCCGAGCCCTTCACCACTGACCAAGACTGGTGACACAGAAACAAGCTGGGATAGAGAGAGAGGGGGGGGGGAGGGAGAGAGAGCGAGAGAGAGAGAGAGAGAGAGAGAAAAAAAAAAGCTTGTTTGCGAGCCAGCTATGAGTGTGCAGTTAGGACAGGGGCTTCTTGAAACCCAGTTTGCCTCTCTGGTCAGCCCTACATCGTCCCGGTTTTGACCCAAGCCAGTGGACACTATCAATGACTCGTCCATCTCATATCACGGCACTGCCATCGCTATCACAGTCATCATCATCATCATCATCATCATCGTGAACAACATCATTGGCAGCCCTGGCAGAGTGTGCGTAGGCTATTATTAAAGTTAATGACTAACTGCCCCAGTAATAGACGCACACTGCCCCCACACACAGAAAATAAGCCCCCAGTGGCAGCCATCCAAACCCCCAACTCTGCTACCAGTGGAGCCACCTCAACAAGGACTTCAATTATCCATCCACCCCCCTAACCCCCCACCCCCCCGCCAACCACCGGCCCACCAGCCCACCGACCGACCAACCCCACGGCCCACCCCCACCTGCACACCAGCACAGCAGCTTCCCCACCCCCCCCCCATCACCACACAAAAAATAATATATCAGCCCAAGCCAGCCTACCACCCACCACCACCAGCGCTGGCCTACCCACCTCCTCTTCCCACCCCCACCCAGGGCTCAGTGGACCCAGCCTCACCACAGGAGCCTGCTGCCCTGGGCCCAGGAGCCCTCTGCTCAGGCAGCGCTGCAGTCACGGGTGGCTGGCACCCTCTGGCCCCTGAAGGCAGCCATTTACACACACACTCACTCAAACTGGCACACACACACACACACACATGGATGCACACATATATACTTGTGTAGACACACACTTACTACACACAGCCTACTGTTGGTTCTCATTATGAGGTTTTAAAAATATAGCAAGAGAAAGATAGAGAGAGAGAGAGAGAGAGAAGGAGGGAAAGAGAAGGAGAGAGAAGGAAGGAGAGAGAGAACATCAGCCCCTTTCCCCTAACCTGCCTCTCCAGGTGGGTCGATGTCTGAGAGGTACCTTGATAGGAATCTGTCTTTAATAATAGGAGGCAGCCAGCCGAGCCTGCGGCCCCTGGGGAAAACACACACACACACACACACACACACACACACACACACACGAGCACTCACTCACTTACTCACAGAGGGACAAACACACTCATTCACTCGCTTACTCACACACACATACACACACACTTAGACACACACTCACTTAGACATACATACATACATACATACACACACACACACACACACGCACACGCACACACAGACACACACTCAAATACGGACACCCACACATACACACACTCAGACACACACTCAAACACACACACACACACACACACACACACACACACACACACACACTCACACACCCACTCAACCAGACCAAACAGCAGCAGGGCTGGCAGCTCCTCTGTACCAGGGCCAGCGGCGGAGAGCAAAGGCAGCAGGGTAGGCCGGTAGGCTGCCCGCCTCAAAAGGGAACCTCTCCTCCACCGTGCTTTGATGTGTGCCTCGGGGGTAGTTACAGGTGCAATCAGTGCTGCCCCCCCACCCCCACACACATATACACACACACACCCCACCTCCGTTGCTTTTTCAAGCCAGTATTGATGGGCTGTATCCGGTTGGTTAGGCTTAAATGGGGCGTGAATTTGAACAGACAGCTGACCTTGACCCAAGTCGAGGGTGGGGTTGGGGGTGAGGAGCGGGGCATAGTTTGGGGGCCTTCCCCGGGCCATATTTGGGGGGGGGGGGGCGATGCAAGGTCAGGACCTGGCATGTTGAGGCATGTTTGACAGACGTCACAGTCGCGATGACCAGGGGGGCTCCTGTGGTGGTGGTGGTGGTTTCATGACCAGTGTGTTTGACATCCTCCATGTTGTTGTTTGTTATGTTTTGATGCCTCTTTTAATAGACTCATCCTCCATGATCCAAAACCCTATTTTAGGGGCCTGTATCTTCAGCTATAAAACAGCACTCCGCCCTCTTTCCCGCCATCCTCGTGTCAACCCTTTTTCAAAACTCACTTCACCAGTCCAAGCTCATCAAGCTCTGTTGACTCTGCAAATCAGAAACACAAACAGCCAAAGCTGGATAAGCCCAGCATATACTCTTGCCCTGGGGGGGTCAAAGCAGGGATTAGTGTTCCCTCTCAGTGGGTCCTAGATCTGGATATACACACCAGGACCTGGTAGAGACAAAGAGAGAGAGAGAGAATGGAAAAAAGGGGAAAAGGGGGCAATTGAGGGAAGGAAGGATGGGGGAGAGGGGTTGAGAGAAAGAGGGAAAGGTTTTGAGAGAGAGAGAGAGATAGAGAGAGAGAGCACCTACAATGCCACTGCTGTTTTTAAGACACAACGCAGTCTTGCACATACCTGAGTCAGTAAGAAATCCTTGACAGTAATCCTCAGCGTGCAGTAATCAGGCACACGGCTGGCACGAAGAGCTTTCAGATCCAATGTCTCAGGAAAAAACACAGGCTTGGAATAACAACATGAGGTAACTACCTCTTGGACACTGCATGTTGGGCCCTGAGCTTCAAATCGTACATATCCTGTGATTAAAACACTGATTCATTGCATTAAGGAGTTTGTGCAACACACAGACATACATAATTTCCTGTGGCAACTGACATGAGTTGAATTGCTGAAGAGAAAGACAGTGAATGGAAGGTTCCTAACTACATGTAATGATTCAAAGGTTTCTTAGCGCTGTAACAGATGCCAGCTAGCACAGCTCAACATTAGAACGTTAGTAAAAACCTCCCTCCAAACACCTCAAAAGTATAGGCTACTAACTTAGCTAAGAGCCTGGCTGTTAGCTCATGTGGTAGCACA
>CM059268.1:26226955-26229455 GCA_030347295.1 Setipinna tenuifilis | reverse complement strand
CTTTCTGTTCCTCCTTTAGTTTCCAGAGAATGATAAGAAGATGAGGGCTTTGAAGGCTCAGGAAACAGTAGGATCTCTCTGATTGTCAGTTGGCATGTGTGAGCAGATGTACTATCAAGCACACACACACATACACCCCCCCCCCACACACACACACACACTTGGTTGTCACACTTTCACCAACACACTCTCTGGCTACAACACCTTCCTTCGGATATTATAACAGGAATAAAAATAAATTATCATGATGTTGGCCTTTACGCATTAACTTGAGTTCCTACTGCAAACACACCCACACACATTCAGACTTGAACACAAATGCGCACGCACACACACGCACACACACACACACACACACATATGCATACAATAAGCTGCCAACAATGGAGTGTAAATAATATGTGTCTTAAACTTTCTGTCAAAAAGGATTGATGGGTGTTTATTGTGAGTGTAATGAAATATTTCACTGTCATTTGCATACAGTTCTGTTGATGTTTTTTTGACACGTACATTCCTTGGACATTATATAAGCACATACTGATTTGGCATGAATGTATTAGCTGAATAGGGGCAGTTAAGGACACTGGTATGCATTGGTATGCGTGTTGTCTCCAAAATATTTACAAGCACCCCGCTGTGACTTGGCCTCAAACCAGGGTCTTGCAAACTTTTAGTCTGACACTCTCCCCCATGACTCATTTCTGCGTAGTTTGCTCTCTGTGTTGCATACTAAAAATGGCAGTATTTTTTTAGTAATGCACAGCTCAATTCGACTCTTACTCCTACGCTGACTATACTGACAACACTATAAAAAAAAGAATACTATTTTCATACATACTGTACATACATACAGAATGCTGCTCTACAAAGCCAAAAGGCAGTAGTCAAAGTCACAGCCAGCTTTATTGTCAAAAAAACATAGCTACATGTATTTTGTCAAAACTGAGTTTAGACTGGAAAATGACTTTATAACACCTTTTTTCTCTTGTGACTAAATCTGTTGGCTCTTCTAATTGAGTACATAAAAGCATCACCACTATTCACCACGTACAAAATGTTTCACTACAGAGTATGTCGACTTTAAAGGCATTTTTTCTCAGTTTTCATGTTGGCATAGTTACTGCTCGTTGCCTTTGTGGGGCAGAATAGATATGGTATGCTAACCACAGACAACTTCCACACTTCACACATACCACTGCCAAAAAACTATTTATATCATTCATCTTTTGTCTCACCTTTTCTCTCTCGCTCTCTCTTTTACAGACACACACACACACACACACACACACACACACACACACTTGTACACACAGACACACAAACACACACAGCCTCCGAGTCCCCCCACCCTCCACCCCCACCCCCACTACCATCCCCTTCCATGGCCCAACATAAGAGACACTCAGAAACCAAAGCCATCTGTTTTCTGACTCATCCATCTATTTGACGACACACACACAGCCAGATCAGCACGGAAAAAACATGATGTGCATCCAAGTAACCATCGGCTGGCCAAACAAACATCTGTCAAATAAAAAGACAGCGGTTGTCAATCAGTTGTTCCGACATCTGTCCATCAAACCAAAGGGGATGCCGTTCTGCATTGGTCCGGGGGGAGTCGTCGTCATCTTTTTGAGCATAAAAGTCATTTCGCTGTTTACTTTATTAGCAAGAATTAAAAAAAGGGACAGCTACCCACATTGTCTTCTGCATTAGCTAGAACAGGAAGAAGAGCTGCCCACATTGTCACTGTTTTTACTGTAATGGGTGAAAAGCTCTGTCAGGTTCATGAGATGACTGATGCAGATATGTACTGTAAGAGCAGGATCCAAAACTATCTGTGGAAAAAAATATACAGTATAATGACAAAGAGAGAGTAAGAACAGAAAGTGACAGACAGAAAGTGAGAGTGACAAACAGTCTGTGATAGATAGACAGATAGACAGACAGAGGCACAAAGGTAAGAAACATAGAAAGAGAGAGAGAGAGAGAGTGAGAGAGAGAGAGAGAGAGAGAGAGAGAGAGAGAGAGACAGAGAGAGAGAGAGAGAAAGCTTGAGATAGAGATCAATTTAGAGATGGAGACATGGAGAGATTAAGTGTGATTTTGTGTATTCATGAAACACAACAATATGTTTAAATTTATACATTGTATATTTATGCACAATGTTTTTTTTATTATCTACTTAATGGCTTTGGCAAGGCAGCGCATGATTTATCATGCCAATAAAGCATATTTGTCAGACAGAGACAGCTAGAGAGAGAGCTGCCTTGCTCCTCTTGACATGTCCTCACCCCCACCACCACCCCTCCCCCATCAGATGCCAAGACCATCAGCGCATACTCTGCAGCAGAGCTATGGTGTGATTCTTGGATGAACAGACTGGATGGAGAGGGTTCAGTGGCAGGGCAGACACCAGGAGAATGTGCAGAGAGAGAGAGAAAGACAGAGAGAGAGAGAGAGAGGGAGAGGGAGAGGGAGAGGGAGAGGGACAGACATA
>CM059268.1:26214455-26224455 GCA_030347295.1 Setipinna tenuifilis | reverse complement strand
ATACACTGAGATAAGAGATGTGTGCACACTCATCTACTAACACAGTAAAATAAAAACAGACACTTGTAATCCCTAAGGAAGACTATTACTCATGTTACTCTTCCAGCCTGTCACAAACTCTCTATCTCTCCTTCACACACGCACACGCACACACACACACACACATCCACACTCGAGAGCAAACATAAAAGGACTAATTCAAGCTCCTCACAACCTCCTCTGGATCAGCAGCAGGGTCTCCCACAAACATTCACGCTTGTCTGTGAAGAAAGTCAAAAAGTCAACCCTGCAGGAGAAGGTCACTTGTGACCCAGGGTCAATGAAGGGGCATGAAAGACACTAGTGTGTGTGTATGTGTGTGTGTGTGTGTGGTGTGTGTTTGAGTATGCGTGTATGTGTATGTGAGACCGGATGAGCAAGGTAGAGTGAGAGAGTGAGAGAGAGTGAGAGAGAGGAGAGAGAGAGAGAGAGAGAGAGAGAGCGAACAAGAGTGAGAGCAAGACAGAGAGCAGAGAGAAAGATGAATGGCAAACACCCAGGCAAGGAGAGGGAATCCCTGTTTGGCATGGAGGACCTTGGCTTTTGGAAAGGTATACTATGCCTTCAGATGTAACACAAACCAGCCTTCCCGGCTCGCTCTCCTGACACCCACCCCACCCCCTCCACCCCTGTCTACCCATTTAGTCATAGCTCAGCTCACCCCCCACCTCACCACCACACCCCCACCCTGCAGCCCCGTGTAATGTGAGTGGCACCAGAGGGCTGGGCACTCCCTCAGGCCTGGCTGCGGCGATTGTGCTCTTGAACGGCCGAGCAGCCAAGCCAGCCATCACATCGACTTGGTGAGAGACAAACACCCATAGTGAGGTGGGGGGGAGGGGGGAGGGGGATTGGAGGTGGGGGTGGGGGTGTGTGGGATAGAGCCTGGAATCAACAAAACATACCGAGGACATTTAACACCTCTCTGCAACGTATTGTCCAAAGGAAACAGATCTCATTGCCTTATCCTATTGACTTTGTAAGGGTTGGCAGTTTTTAGTTCTGAAGCTGCCTTGAAATGCATTCTTGAGTTCTAGTTACAGAGTAACAGTGTCCCTGGCAAACTTGGGTTGTGTTTTAGCATTGTCATAAAAAAATATAATTACATACTTATGGGCCTTTGCAAGGGGTTGTAATGTTGCAATTTGGTAGTAAAAGGAATTTAGTAGTAACTTCCTCATCAAACTGTACCATTGCTCAATATCTACTTCCAAAATATCAGACACTGCTGCCTTATCTACAAGTTCAGTCATGATCCTCTGAAATAACATAGTTGAACTGTAATCATCTAGCATCTCGCACATTATCACAATTAGCTAACTATTATTATGACCACCACTATTGTCAGCGTGGTTATATAGGTTTAGTCTGAGTTTTTTTTTTTGCTTTCTTTGCTTTGATTTTTTAACTTTTTTCACTGATTTTGTGTTACGGATTCCAGGGACACTGTTTACCGGGGAAAATGAAAGTTGGTGGAGATGTAGCCTCATCTGGATGACATGGAATAGAAGGTTTTGGTGACCGGGGGTCCACCCGTCCTCTGTCTTGGATCATACAAGGTCATTTGTCATGTAGTGCAACCTAGGGAAAATTGTAAATGTAAAAATTCAAGGTTTTCAATAACCAGTATCTTGGATGGAGAAAGTCATTATCACATCAAATCTGCCATGTAGAAGCACTCTTGAAGCACATTATGTCTCGTGAACTTTGTTCCATAGGGGCCACTGTAATTACCCAAAATTACCTTTTAGCTAATAACTAGAAAAACAATAAGGTATAGAAACACAATTCTTGTTTCCCCACATTCCCTGAGAAGACCCACATCAAATACATTAGGCCACGCTCCTTTCTGTTGCCCTTTTCATGCAATTAAAAAAAACTGAAAGTGAACTTCTCCGAGGGCATTCATGACATTGTCAAGAAATTTGATGTATGTATTTTGCAGACAATGCCTTGAAAAATTCTTGTAAAACTTTTTTTAAAAGTTAAACCTCACACACTGAATGGATACAACACAGTTCGTAAAATTCTGTGTGTATGGGTGCAGTTCTTCAAAAGATTTAAAGCCAGAACTGTTTTTTGTGTGTATGAAATTTGCCATGTGGGATCACTACTTCAACCTCTGTAAGCACTATAATTTCAAAAAATAGGCCTTCTAGCGTATAACTACAGAATACACATTCAATCCATTGGGGCACTGTTATTCCCTTTATGCTGAATGTCACCACACACTGCAGCAGTCGTACCATGCATGTACAAGTTAGCCTGTGTTTTGGATAAACAGAGATTTCATTTTATTTCAATGACACCATAAACACTGTACTCTCAGAATAAGACTGAAACCTCTCAGAATAAGAGTGAACATTAAAGTAATTTCCTTCATATTTTGTTCAGGGTGTGTTGAATGTTGTCTGGAATGGGGTTGTTTTAGCCTATACTTTATTTCAGTTTGCTAATGTGAAACTTTAATGGTTACTGCAGATTAGCTTTTCTATCTGTGCATAATTTATTTCAAGATCTACAAGAAAAATATGTTTCGAGAGAATCTTGCAGTTTGACAACAGAGGTGCTACAACCCAATTTAGCCAGAACAGCCAGCTAACTAGCAAGATATTAACTACGGCAAATGTTGGTTGATAGCAACTGTTTTAACATGTCAATTCCTTGCTCAGTGGTTTGTTCTTCAAAAATGAAGTTGTGTAGACTCATGTGTGGACAATGTGTCCAGATGTGTCCACTTGACCAACTTCTATTCCTTCCTTCATCATTTCAATTCTGTTTTGATTTAGGCCTACACAGCAATATTAAAATGAACAAGTAAGTGTATAACTGACAGTTACAAGAAAAAAAAGTGAAAACCACAGTGAAAAAAGTCCAGCCAGCTCAAAAAGGGGAACGTATCTGCCAATGAAGTAGTATCCTTATCTGAAACAGAATTGAACTTTCATACCCTGTAATTTATGTCTATAACAAAGTCTACAGTGGCTAAACATAAGCTTTTCCTGCAGGACACACATTTATTTGTCATAGCTCAACATTAGATCAGATATTACAGAACTGTACGTTGCTTGAAAAAAAGGCCCTTAAAAGCCTATGCACAATATTTATCAACTACTTTAACACACATCTACATGATTGTAAATGTGTATGTTTTTGAATTTGGAGCATTCTGGGAGTCGATGTCTTCATAATATGTGACGGCTATGGAGGCCGTGTGGGTTAATGCACTTGCACAATGGTGCTCTCTGTGACTGGCCCATCCCACTGTGGTCTGGCAGGGTGTGTAAGGGAATTCAGCTCGCCTGTTGTCCTGCACTCTAATTGGAGAAAAGTGATCCGGCCAGCAGACAAAGGCGGCAGGGCGAGAGGGTCAAACCATTAGCAGGTTAATGCACTGAGGTGCGTGCATTTTCCCCCCTCCCCCCGCGTCTGTGTGAGTATGTTGGTCCCTCTTCTCTGCTGCTCTTCTCTCCCGCCACTCCCTATCCTCCACCACTGCCCCCGACCTCCCCCCCCCAAAAAACAACCCCCCCGGCCACACACTCACCCTCTTGCTTTCTCTCCTTCCTTCGTAAATAAGACAACAAACCCGTATCGGCGCTCGGCTTTGGCCTGAATGGGAGGGAGCTGGTCTCAGGGGGTCTGACCCGAGCCCTTTGGAAGCACAGTCGACCCCCCCACACACACACACACACACACACACACCCCACACCCCCCTCCTGCTCGGGGTCCGCTGAAAGCTCACCTGAGTGTTTGGGCTACTCTACACCGCTGAGCGGCAGAGAGCCACTCAGAGAGCAAGGAGCGAGAAGGCTGGAAATAAAGAAGCATGATAGACAAGAGAAGGAAAAAGACAAAGAGGGTGTGGGAAAAAACAGGCTGAAAGAGATTTAACCAAACCCGTGAAAGGGGAAGCAGACCTGGATATGAGATTAGGGTTTGTGTTTTTAAGGAGCATGACTGGAGCAATAAAATGTTATCTCCAGTGTTTCAGAAGAGATGTTTCCACACATTTGGTGTGGCTTGTCAACAGGTGCTCTCTCTCTCTCTCTAAAAAAAAACTCCACTGGCCAGTAGCACAGGTCTGCAGGTCTTTTTTTCCCCAGTTGCACGAAACTCAGTCACAAAGTCACAGTCTCATCTTACAATCTGTGGTACGAAGAAAAAAAAAAACATCATGCAAAATATACAGGTACCTGAGATACATCCCATCGATGTTGATCGGGTAAACTAAAGGAGTGCACATATAAAAAAAATTGAGCAGTAATGTGAGCTGATCCTTCTATTTGCCCCATACACAATGTAGCATAACAAAACATGACATGGCATTGTACTCCTGTGCATGCCATATGTTGAGAAGTCGCTATGGGTGCAGGGTATAGCCATATGTAATGTACCTCTTTATTCATTCCAGTGTATAATCACACCCTCTTCCTTGTTCCTTCACAATCCTTTCCCAGAAATCCCTGCTCAATCTCCTTTCTCTCCTATTCTCTCTCTCTCTCCCTCTCTCTCTTTTTCTTACACACACACACACACACACACACACACACACACACACACACACACACACACAGGTTCTTTTGGAAAGGGGCATGTCTTTATCGCTTCCATTCTGGCTCTTGTCTTTTGTCTGGCCCCTCGGAGGACCATAATACACCTCTACTGTCAGCCCTGCGGAAGCAGCGCTTTCAAAACAAACACAAAAAAGAGGAAGGGGAGCGCATTGTCCCCTTGAGGGGGGTGGGTGGGACTCCGGTGACATATCTGCTCCATTGTCGTCGTCTACCCCCAAACCACCCAACCACCCCCATCCCTAGTCGGAGTGCGGCTTTTCGAGCAGGAAACGGTAACCTGAGAGCTGGGTTGCCTTCACCGCGGGGCCCTGGCCCCTCTTGGCTCCCACCCCAGAAAACAAAGGCCCCTGGGTAGGAGGCAGGTAAGGGATACGGCGGCGGCCCGGTGTGATGGGAGAGAGAGAGACGTCGCCGGCGGTGGGAAGGCCCTGGACTGGCCAGCCCTTCTTCTTTTATAAAGCTGGGGTTGCGTAATCCACCGTGACACACAAAAGCCGGCAGGGATAAGGAGGGGGGGGGGGGGGTCGGCAGCAGGGGCTGTGGCTTTTTTGGAAGCGACAATGACATCATCTCTCATGCAGACCTCCAGCGAGGGCCGGGGGGTGGGTGGGTGGCTGGGGGAATTGGGGTAGGAGGTGGCTACTGTCAAGGTGATATCGCACACTGCCTTTAAGAAAGATCATGTTAGTGCACAGCACTGGGAGCACAGGATTTCAGTGTGTGTGTGTGTGGATTTCAGTGTGTGTGTGTGTGGATTTCAGTGTGTGTGTGCCTCTTTCTCTCTCTGTGTCTCTGTGCATGATGTCTCTCGTGTTTATATGTGGGCATATGCATGTGTGTGTATGTTTTGTGGATTTGGGTGTGCACTTTAGACGTTAGATTTGTGTGTGTGTTTCTGCTAAATGTGTATATAGAACAAGGCTGTTAGAGACAGGAATCTGAAAGTATGTACGCTTGTGTGTGACAGACAGAGAGTGTGTGGGTGAGTGATAGTAGCAGAGGGAGAAAGAAACGGTTGGTAGAGTAACAGCCCATTTTAGTGTGTGTGTGTGTGTGTGTGTGTGTGTGTGTGTGTGTGTGTGTGCAAAAGAGGAAGGTGCAATAGTGTGTGAGTGTAGTAGTTTGGTGCAAGGGAGGATTCAAACTGAAGAAAGACTGCCTGTGTAGTGTGTGTGCATGGGTTTCTGTGTGTGTGTACATGTGTGCATGTGTGTGTGTGCGTGTGTGTGTGAAATCCAGAGAGAGAGAGGGGCAGAGAGATTGGCAGTGTGTTTGTAATTGAGTGGCATAGTGTTTATGTGAAAAGGCTTGCGTGTCTCGGCTCATTTCCACACACTCTAACAGCGTGCAGAGATGCTGAGAGAGATAAACAGCCTGTGACTAACATGTTCCAGTGTGGGGACACACACACACGTACCACACGTACACACTCACACACACACATGTACCACACGTACACACTCACACACACACATGTACCACACGTACACGCTCACACACACACACGTACCACACGTACACACTCACACACACACGCACAACCTCACACACACACACACACAACCTCATAGACACACACACACACACTCATGCACACACACACTCATGCACACACACACACAACCCTGCACACACGCACCACCTCACACACACAACCCTGCACACACGCATAACCTCACACACACACTCATGCCCCAACCCAAGCCCTGTGCACACAAAACAACACAACAATGCCAGCTGCTGATGTTTACAATCTAATGCTTGTGCTTGTGCATATACACCCACACTTACCAACGCCCTCTTTGGTGACTGATGCTGCACTGTGACCTTTTACCATCTTGACATATATAACTCTCCTAAAACTCTTCTTCCTACACAATTTTTCCCTCTCCATTTCTTCATATCTCTCTCTCTCTCTCTCTCTCTCTCTCTCTCTCTTTATTTTACTGTCCATATACGTCAATAAACCTGAAGCATTCAGGCATGTAGCAACTGTGTATAACAAATATATGGGACTTATAGTAATCAAATATGTTTTTTAAATGTCCATCCTTGACTAAAAGGCAGTCAAAGAAAAAAAAATGGAATCCTTTCCCCCACTTTTTATATCTTGTTCATGTTCATCCATGCTCCATTGACTTGTACTCGGCGGTGCTGTAGATGGTCAGCCAGAAAAGCTCTTTGGAGTGTTCTCTCTTTTTCTCTCTCTTTCTTTTTTTGTGGTGGTAGTGGACGCTTGGACCTTGTGATGGTTCAATAAAAGGATTTTAAACATCTCTCTTTCTTTTTTGTCTCTTTCTATCTATCTCTATCTCTCTCTCTACTTCTACCTCTCCAGGTTTCTCTCTCTATCTCTCTTTCTCTCTCTCGTTTTCTTTTTCTCTCTGTCTGTCTGTCTATTGTTTTTTCTCTCTATCTCTACCTCTCCAGGTCTCTTTTTCTCCCTCTCTCTCCCTCTCTCCCTCTCTCTGTCTTTCTCTGCACTTTAGCCATCTTTTGTAGATGGTTCTAATTATTTATTTATATATGTATTCAGTGTGACATTTTTCTTATCCTCCTTTATAATTGTGAAAGTATAATTGGTTGAGCTTTATTGTAAATAAAGAACACATTTAAAATCTCTCTCTCTCTCTCTCTCTCTCTCTCTCTCTCTCTCTCTCTCTCTCTCTTTCATTTTCTTTTTCTCTCTGTCTGTCTGCCTTTTTTCTCTCTATCTCTACCTCTCCAGGTCTCTTTTTCTCTCTATCTCTACCTCTCCAGGTCTCTTTGTCTCCCTGTCCCCTCCCTTCCTCTCTCTCTCTCTCTCTCTCTCTCTCTCTCTCTCTCTCTCTCTCTCTCTCTCTCTCTCCCTCCCTCCCTCTTTCTGCACAGCAGGGAAGAGTGTGTTGTGTTCTCTGGCTGACCTGTGTGATGGCAGGCTGCTGGTTTGGCATGGGCGTCTGTGGTGTACTGAGAGCTCTCGCCCCGTCCTTCACCGCTGCCCCAGGACTCCTCGCCCGCGCCTCGGCCTCAGCCTCAGCCTCAGCCTCGGCCTCAGCCTCAGCCTGGGACTGCGGCCGCACCACCACACCCTGACCTGCAGCCTATATCACTTTACACATACATACGCACATACACACACACACACACTGATATGCATGCACAGACACAGACATACACACACACACACTGGCATGTATGCACAGACACAAACACACACATGCACGTACACACACTAACATGCATGCACAGACACCCATGCACACACAAACACTGACATGCATGCACAAACACACACACACATGCACACACATACACTAACATGCATGCACACACACACACACATACACTGACATGCATGCACAGACACACACACACACACACACAGACATGCATGCACAGACACACACAAACATGCACACACAAACTGACATGCATGCACAAATGCACACACAGACACACACAGAGACACACACAAACACATGTGCTAACATGCATGTATGCACACACACATACACAAGCATGCAAACACACATCCATACACATACACATTCACAAACATGTATACACACACACACACATACACACACACACACACACACTCCATAAACACTCGCATGCAAACAAACATGCATATACACAAACACATCCATACACACACACACACTTACAAACATGTAGCACACACACACACACACACTCACAAATACAAATATACACATGTCCACCAGATGCATAGAAGTGTGTGCACACACACACACACACACCCACACATTCCCACACATACATAGATCTTGAGTTGTCCATACAAAGCTGTTGTAGTGTGCATTACTTTAGCGTCTGAAATGTAAGTCGGTTCTGGCTGCCAGTAATGTAATATATGGGAGGGACGTGCTTATGTCTGGGTAGGCCCAAATACTGATAAGGTCATGCTGCAAGCAGTATGTGTGTGTGTGTGTTTGTGTGTGTGTGTGTATCCATGTCGCTGTGTTTCTGTTTGTATCTCTCTCTTTTTCTTTCTGTAGCTATGTGTGTGTGTGTATGTGTGTGTGTGTGTGTGTGTGTGTGTGTGTATCTGTGTGTTTCTGTGTGTATCTCTCTCTCTCTTTTTCTGTATGTCTGCGTATCTGTGTGTGTGTGTGTGTGTGTGTATCTGTGTGTTTCTGTGTGTATCTCTCTCTCTCTTTTTCTGTATGTCTGCGTATCTGTGTGTGTGTGCGTGTTTTTCTGTGTGTGTATTGCTCTGTGTACCTCTGTGTATATATATATATATGTGTGTGTGTGTGTGTGTGTGTGTGTTATTTTGTGTGTGTGCGTGTCTTGGCTGGAGCCGTGTGGCGTGAGAGGCAGACTGACTGCTGGCTGTCAGAGCTCATTAGGCTAATGGCCCCAGCACCTGGCAGCACGCCAGCAACCCTCTACGGCAACACGCACAGGACAAACAGAGCGCAGGCAGGGGAAAGCAGCGGGGAATATACATCACAGATAAAATCTATTCTGGAAATGTATGTATGTTTTAAAAGATAAAGAAAGGAGGAGAGAGAGAAAGAGATAGATAGATAGATAGATAGATAGATAGATAGATAGAGAGAGAGAGAGAGAGAGAGAATTTGAATTTGAAAGCGAGAGCGAGAGCGAGAAAGAGGTGGAAAGAGAGAAAGGAAGAAAAAAGATAGGTAGATAAATAAATAAATAAATAAATAAATAAATAAATAAATAGAGACAGAGAGAGAGAAAGAGAAAGAATTTGCATTTAAATTTGAAAGCGAGAGAGTGCGAGAGAAAAAGATGAAAAGAGAGAAAGGAAGAAAAAAAGAGAAAGAAAGAGAGAAAGGGAGAGAGAGAGAGAAAGAAAGACAGAGAGAAATTACTCTGCAGAGTTCTCCTTCCTTCAGGCCCAGTGCCCCAGTGTAGTGTAGTGTAGTGTGGTGTAGTGTGGTGTAGTGCAGTGTAGTGCAGTGTAGTGTAGTGCAGTGTAGTGCAGTGTAGTGTAGTGTAGTGTAGTGTAGTGTAGTGCAGTGTAGTGCAGTGTAGTGTAGTGTAGTGTAGTGTAGTGTAGTGTGTAGTGTAGTGTAGTGTGGTGTGGTGTGGTGTAGTGTAGTGTAGTGTGGTGTAGTGTGGTGTGGTGTGGTGTAGTGTAGTGTAGTGTAGTGTAGTGTATGTGTAGTGTAGTGTGGTGTGGTGTGGTGTAGTGTAGTGTAGTGTAGTGTGGTGTAGTGTAGTGTAGTGTAGTGTAGTGTGGTGTAGTGTAGTGTAGTGTAGTGTAGTGTAGTGTGGTGTGGTGTAGTGTAGTGTAGTGTGGTGTAGTGTAGTGTGGTGTAGTGTGGTGTAGTGTAGTGTAGTGTAGTGTAGTGTGGTGTGGTGTAGTGTAGTGTAGTGTAGTGTAGTGTAGTGTAGTAGTGTGG
>CM059268.1:26204455-26209455 GCA_030347295.1 Setipinna tenuifilis | reverse complement strand
CCTGGGCTACGTGTGCTTCCCTGCACCTCAATAACATTAGTGCGCCTCTTTGCCCTGAAGAATGGCCCTCTGTCAACACCAAACGTGCGCCTGCCTTTGCAGATCTGGCCTGGCATGTGGCATCTCGCCTCCCATTGTCACGGGGTGTTGAGCCATGACAGCAGCTAATGTGGGACACTGGGCGAGCGCCACAGCCAACACTAGAGAAAGAGAAACTACATACACTACAGAGAAACACACACACATTAAATACATGAGCATGTACACAGCATATTCACATATACAGTACATACGTATGTAGACTGTAGTATGAGCAGCTACCTGTGATGTATTAGAATGCAGTGGGTTTGGTCGGCAGTGGTGTTTCCTGTGTTACAGTTAACAAAATAAAGTGCGTAACTTTCAGAATTAACACTGTCTGTCACAAATCATTTAATTCACAAACTTCACATAGACACATAAATAATAGTAACATAGCATGCATTCAAATATACATATACTGTACATACACATACATACATATATACACACATACAAATACACTTATACATGCATATACATTTACATATTAAACATATAGTGCACTGTACTTGTCAGAGGACAGGCTGAGATCTCCTCTCTCAGTAAAGGGATGGGAATAGGTCCATCTGTGAACATGGGTGTGAATATGATAAATGTGTGTGTGTGTGTGACCATGTGATGATTGTGTTTGTGTGTGTGCGTGCATGTGTCTGTGTGGGGATCCGTGCTTGCGTGCGTGTGTACGATTGTGGGTGTGTGTGCATGTGTGTGTGTGTGTGTGTGTGTGCGTGCGTGTATGTGTGTGTGTGTGTGTGTGTGTGTTTAGTGTGCACACTTTTAGATGTAAAGAGCTCTGTGTGTTTCACATTATGAGGTGTGAAAGTTTTTACTTGCATATTTAATTGTGTGTGTATGCACGCTGTGAATTTATGTCTATATAAACATAAGCTAGTGTGAGCCTAGTGTGTGTGTGTGTCTGTATCTATGTGTATGTAGAGTGATGTGGTACAATGTGTATGTGTGTGAGTGTGAGTATGAGCAATGATGCGGTACTGTGTGTGTGTGTGTGTGTGTGTGTGTGTGTGTGTGTGTGTGTGTGTGTGTGTGTGTGTACATGTATGCATGTACGTGTATGTGTATGTGTATGTGTATGTAAAGCGATGTTGTAAAATATGTGTGTGAGTGTGTAGAGTGATGTGGTACAGTGCTTGCGTGTGTGTGTGTGTGTGTGTGTGTGTTGGCACTTGCACTCCTAGGCAGCACTGGGAAAGCTGGGGGACGGGATCCCATGACCCTGTTAGGTCACCATCTGCTGCTCACATTGGCACAAAGCCGGGCCCTTCACGCCTCTGCCCAGGCCCCTTCCTCCCTGCCTGTGTGTGTGTGTACGTGTGTCTGCGTGTCTGCGTGTGTGTGTGCGTGTCTGTGTGTGTGTGTGTGTGTGTCTGCGTGAGTGCGTGCATGCATACGTGCATGTGTGCATGCATGTACCTCAAAACAGACATAGATAGATAGATAGATAGATAGATAGATAGATAGATAGGCAGATAGATAGATAGATAGATAGATAGATAGATAGATAGATAGATAGATAGATAGATAGATAGATAGATAGATAGAAAAAAATATAAAGAATTTGCATTTCAATTTCAGAGAGAAAGAGAGATGGAAAGACAAAAAGGAATGCATGTGTTTGTGTGTGCATGTGTGTGTGGCAGAGACAGAGAGAGAGAGAGAGAGACAGAGACAGCGAAAGTGTGTTGTGTGTGTGTGGAGGGGTGGGAGTTGTTGTTTTTCCCTGGATACAGCACATGAAGTGGAAAAGGGCGTGTTTCTTGAGTTAAATGGTGGTGAGAATCTGTGTGTGTAGTTCATGCAGCTGCTCCTATTTTACACCGCACTGATGGACTCACACACTCGGCCTATGGAACTTTGTGTTTGAACACACACACACATACACACACACACTTGGATGCACACACACACACACACACAGACAAACACCCAAACATACATACACACTTGGATGCACACACACACACACAAATACCAAAACACACACACACACTTGGATGCACACACATGTGCACACACATGCACACACGCAAACACACACACCTGGATGCACAGACACACACACACACTCTCATTCATAGACACTGTCATAGACACACATGTACACACAGAGAGAAAGGGGGTGGAAAGAGAGAGGGAGCGAGAGAAAGACAGAGAGAGAGAGAAACAGACATATGGAACAAACACAGACACACACACACACACACACACACACACACATCGCAACACATCACGCTGAAGAGGTATGAGCCGTCACATTTCATACATTTCAACCCTGAGAAGGAAATGAAGCGACAGTGCACCAGGCTGCCAGGTGGAGCCCGAGGCTGCAGCTGCTGGAAAAAGCCACATAAAACACTCCCAGCCATATGAAAGAGTGCCAGCCCCACCTCTCTCTCTCTCTCTCTCTCTTTGTCCTTCTCTCTCTCTCTCTTTCCCTCTCTCTCGCTCTCTCTCTTTCTCTCCCTCTCTTCCTCTCGCTCTCTGTCCCTCTCTCTCACTCTCTCTCTCTGTCCCTCTCTCCCCCTCTCCCTCTCTCTCCGTCTCTCTTCATCTCTCTCTCTCTCGCTCTCTTCCCCTCTCTCTCTCCCTCTCTCTCTCTCCCTCTCCTCCCCTCTCTCTCTCCCTCTCTTTCCCCCTCTCTTCCCCTCTCTCTCTCTTTCTCTCTCCCTTTCTGTCTCTCTCTGTGAGCCCACACCACCCGTGACCGTGACACATCTGGCCACATGACAACAAGACCTCCATTTCCTCACATTTGGTCGGCGTTTACATCACCGCACTTTTGATTCAAAGTGTTGCACTTTTGCTCCATTAGAGCCCTCACATGTAACTGTGTGTGTTACTGTGGCAATGAATGGCTGGCCTAACAAAAATGGAGAGGTTTTTATATGACCTGTGCTGGTTTTGTAAATCTCAGTGGAAGAATTCTAATACGGATGGGCAGCAACATTAGCCAAGCTAGCGAGGCTAGCACTGACTAGCGCCTCCGCTCAATTTCATTTACCTCCAGTAACTAAAGACGGAGCGTGAACAGAAGTTTTGGTTCGCTCTGTCTCTGAATGTGGACGGGCCATGCGAAGAGATGGAGGGCTGAAAACGATGACGTTGAATTGAAGCTTTTAAATTTAGGATTTAAAGCCAAAACAGGAATAATGCTTGAGGAATTTTATTAAGGGGAAAGACATTATTGGTTTATTTCCTACAGGTTTTGGTAAAAGATGAATGCAACAAACACTAGCAATTGTGTAGCATGGAATCTACAGAGCTTTTATTTTGAAAGGAGGGAATACTGTATAGGTTGGTACGGCAATGAGGATCCTGTGGCGGGTCAAGGAGTTGTTAAGTTTTGTTGGAGGGTTGAGTGAAAGACAGAGGAGAGTTAGAGCGGTAGTGGTGAGCAGCCCAGTAGTTCATGTTGGCAGTGGATATTAAATAAAGTACTTTACTGCACTGAAGAGCCAACCAAGTTCATGTGAGTGTGAGTGAACAAACCCACTAGTTAACTATTACAATTGTCTGAAGTAGAAAGGATCCGCCCAACGTTGAAATTCATTAATCTCTTGGGAAGGTCCCTTTATTACATTACATTACACTTAGCAGTAAAGGACATCAACAAGCTCCTCCTTTCCAACCCTAACTGCACTTTATCACACTAACATCATTACAGTATCTACCTTTGCAGATTTCTGAATCATTTCTATTTTGTTTTTCACGGACGTCTGTATGTGAAAAATTGAGTGAATTTTTTTCAAACACAGCAGTTTTGCTTTGTAAAATGCTTATTCATTTTAAAGTTTAAGGTTTCTCTCCAAGAATTTTGAATTATGTGACTTGTGTGGTAAGTTCTGAATCAATAAGCCAAATTCTAAAATACACGTGTAAGCAATCATACAAAAGTTTAAAATGTGTGTGTGTGTGTGTATGTGTACGCGCATGTGTGTGTGTGTGTGTGTGCAAGGAGGGGTGCAGTGTATACGCTCCTTGAGTGACCTCCTGGGACTGGTCACTGTTTCATCCACATCCACCTCTGCCTCTCCCACTTCCCTTTGTCTGTCAGCACCGTGGAGGGCGAGAGGGTGGACGGACGGTCGGTCAGCCATCCTCCCGCTTCCCTCCCCTCCCCTCCACCTACACTCCCATCCTCCCGCTCCCCTCACTCACACACACACACACACACACACACACACACACACACACACACACATACACTCCCATCCTCCCGCTCCCCTCCCCTCCACCCACACTGCCATCCTCACGCTCCTCTCATACACACACACACACACACACACACTCCCATCCTCCCGCTCCCCTCCCCTCCACCCACACTGCCATCCTCACGCTCCTCTCATACACACACACACACACACACACACACACACTCTCCCATCCTCCCGCTCCCCCACCCCCTCCACAGGAGTCACAGTTCCTCCCCGACACAAATGGGGAGTCCAGCCCCACCGTGGGCTGCTGTTAGTGCAGATAACAAACCATACAATGCCTGTCCACCTGCCACTGACCAACACACACACACACACACACACTAACAGAGACAACACACTCACACACACACACAAACAGACACTACACACACAAGCTGTGACACCCACTGAAAAAATACACTCTATTCACACTGCTGGGTGGTCTTAGAGGCCACAGGGCTTAATGGCAGCTCTCCGGGAGTCAAACAAACACACAAGTATACTCAAACACACACACACTCACACACACTCACACTTACACTCACACACACACACACACACACACACACACTCACATACGTAGACATGGACAGATGTTTAATGGAAGACCTCTAAGTCAGAGTTTTTCTTCACACCATTCAATGTGTGTGTTGTGTGTGCATGTCTTGCTCTTTCCTTTCTTTCTCTCTGTCTATGTGTGTCTGT
>CM059268.1:26186955-26189455 GCA_030347295.1 Setipinna tenuifilis | reverse complement strand
CAGTAACAAGTTGACACTGTTGTATTTTAAAAATTTGTAATAAAGGGATTTTGAAATTCACAAAATTCTCACACTCTCTCTCTCTCTCTCTCTCTCTTTCTTTCCATCTCTCTGTCACACACACACCCACACCCACACCCACACCCACACACATACACACACACACTCCAACCCCAAAAAAACCCTTTTTAGTGCCTCCCCAATTGCCGCCCCCCCCTCTCCATCCCCTCCCCTGCCTGTGGTATCCCCGCTGACTCCGCTCCTTCAAAGGGGCCGTCTCTGGGGCCCGGGCGGACGACCTGCTGCCGGACATGCCTCCCCACAAAGGGCCGCCGCGCTCCCGCTGTGATCACGGCCCACCGCCACACACTCCACTGAGCAGCTTCTGACAAAGACACACAGCGCCGCACGACAGACAGACACACAGACACAGACACAGACACACACACACACAGAGACAGAAGAGGGGAGGAGGAGGATAGGAGGAGGAGGAGGTCGGAGAGGAGGAGGAGGGGGGAGGGGAAAACAAGAGTCAGAGGGTAGAGGAGTTGTAGAGCGAGAGAGAGAGAGAGAGAGAGAGAGAGAGAGAGAGGCGTTGGGGGAGGGGTAAGGGGTTAGGGGGGAAAGAAGGGGAAAAAAAGGTAAAAGCAGTGACAGATAAAAGAAAACAAAAAGAGCGAAAGACTGAGAGAGTGAAAAGCAAAAAAAAAAAACAGAGGAGAGAGCAGCTGGGCCTGGCCAGCCTCTGACCCCTGACCCCCCCTCTGCATCACCGACCGCTTTCGCCGACCGTACAGCTGGTAGAACAGAGGCCGGAGAGGAGAGGAGAGGATGGGGAGAGGAGAGGAGGGGAGAGGATGAGGAGAGGAGAGGAGAGGAGAGGATGGGGAGAGGAGAGGAGGGGAGAGGATGGGGAGGGGAGAGGAGGGGAGAGGGGAGGCTACAGCTGGCAGAATAGCTGACTAGCGGACACAGAAGAGGGGAATGCTGGGATAAGAGCCTTTTCCTTTTAAGACTCTGAGACAAGGAAAGGAAAGCGGGGATCTCCCAAAGGGATTTCCCCAGCTCTCTCTCTCCCTCTCTTTTTCTCTCTCTCTCTGGTCCTGTCTCTTTCTTGCTCTCTCTCTTTCTCTGGTCCTCTCTCTGTCTTGCTCTCTCTCTCTCTCTTTCTCGCTCTCACTCACTCTCTTTCTCGCTCTCACTCACTCTCTCTCTCTCTCTCTCTCTCTGATGTTTGGTTCACAGCACTTGTCCTTCATTGCCAATGACACGCTGTATCGAAATGCAATTACTAAAGCTTTAGAGACAGAAGAAAGAGAGTCGGAGGGCACATAAGTCACAGGTGCCCTGCTGCTGAACATCAAAGCATGCGCCAAACTGGTAGCCTTTTCTGTGAAACTACTTTAAGTGTTTTTTTGTAGTTGTTTTAAGTTGTTTTACATGTACTCAAGGTCTTGTAAACAGTAAGCATGCTACAAACCACCTTAAGTGGTTTTTAGTTGTTTTAAGTTGTTTTACATTTACTTAAGGCCTTGCAAACAGTAAGCATGATGAAAAAACTATGTTAAGTGATTTTTAGTTGTTTTAAGTTGTACATGTATTCAAGGCCTGGCAAACAGTAAGCATGCTAAAAAAATTAAGTGGTTTTTAGTTGTTTTAAGTTGTACATGTACCCAATGCCTTGTGAAGTAAGCATGCTAAAAACTATGTTAAGTGGTTTTTAGTTGTTGTAAGTTGTTCTACATGCACTCAATGCCTTGCAAACAGTAAGCATGCTGAAAAAACTATGCTAAAGGGTTTTTTAGTTGTTTTAAGTTGTACATGTACTCAATGCCTTGCCTTGGCTGGCAAACAATGAGGCTGTTTAACAGCATTTCTTTGTGACTGCTCACCTCATCACTCAGCCCAAGGGATCTCTGCCCAGGTTAAAGCTGTTCTGATGATAATAGCGCAGTGGCCATTGGGTGCACTTGACAGAGTGGAGTGATTGATTGAGTGTAAGGATCACCTGGTTTTTAAGGCTTCCATGAGAACACTGATGGAATGACTCCCCCACCCCCTCCCGCCACCAAACACCCCCCCCCCCCCCCCCCCCCCCCCCCGCCCTCTTTCCTCCTCCTCCTCCTCCTCCTCCTCCTCCTCAGGATAGTCACACACACAGAAACACACACCATCTGTGCTCTTAGGGGTGTTGTTTTTTTTTTTGTCGTTTCGGTGCCATGTAGCTTTCAGTGAATCCACTTGACCTAACACACACACAGGCATGGTGGTACGGTTCTGGCAGGCAGAGGCGAAGTGTGTGTGTGTGTGTGTGGGGAGAGAGAGAGATGGAGCTGCAGAGCGGCAGACACAGTGTCACGCATCTGCAAACGTTCAACACAGACGACGCTGTTATAATAATAATCCCCCACTAAGGCCCTCAACTGTCTTCACCACTCACGCCATTCATTTCTTATATTAGAGAGCACTTTCACCTTACCAGCACAACAACATCGACAAC
>CM059268.1:26174455-26179455 GCA_030347295.1 Setipinna tenuifilis | reverse complement strand
CTCTCTCTGTCTCTCACTCACTCCATCTCTCTCTCTTTCTCTCTCTCTGGCCCCCCATCTACTTCTCTCACCGTCTCTCAAGAATGTCATCCCATGATGAAGTGGCTTGCTTGCAAAACAAAAAACAAGAACACGAATGAAAAGCAGTCTCTCATTAAATGCAACAGCATTTAGTGCCCCCCAGCCCTCCACACACACACACACACACACACACACACACACACACACACCTACCTCCCTGGCATGAGCCAACTTCGTTACAAGGCTAACATAAACACATCCTCATGGCTTCCATTTGGCCCAACGCGGCCCCGCGCCGGACGCCTAAGCAAACATCCACTGGAAGGCTTCGGGGAAGTGAACTCACGGCGAGCGCAGCAAGAACACGCCGCACAGAATATGAAAGGCCGCGTTTGAGAGTGTTTGAGATGTAATCGAGGTGGAGGAAGTGGCAGTGAGGGTGTGAGGGCATGTGTGTATGTGTGTGTGTGTGTGTGTCTTTGGGGGTGGGTGGGTGTATAGGAAACTGTGCCCTGATGCCATTCAACCGGGGGTGAGGGTGAGGGTTAGGGTGGGGTGGGGTGGTGGCTCTCGGAGAGGCAAATGACCTCAGCGTTGAGCTGACGGCCCAGCGGGCGCGGCGTCCAACCCAAACACAGGTGCGCGGGAGAAGGGCAAAGGCTGGCACAGGCTCCACTGAGGGACCAGGGCAGGGAGGAGGGGGGGGAGAAAAGAGGAGAGTAGAGAAGAAGAGAGGAGAGGAGAGGAGAGGAGAGGAGAGGAGAGGAGAAGAGAAGAGAAGAGAGGAGAAGAAAGAAGAGGAGAGGAAAGGAGAGGAGCGGAAAGGAGAGGAAGAGAGGAAAGAAAAGGAAAGGAAAGGAGAAGAGTGAGAAGGACAAGCCAAAGACCAGCCCTTTTAGCAATGGAGGGCCAAAGACTGCCAGTGTTCCAGCTCCATCAGGGCATAGAGCTGTGCTCATGTTGGTGGTAGAGGCAATGACAGAGGGAGTTCAGGCAGGTCAAGGGGATTTTTATTGTCATATAATTTTATTGCCGAATATACTGTATACCACAAGCAAAACAGAAGTATTGAATAACTATAAACTTTTATGACAAGACCGCTTAGATGTGCATGCCTAACTTATGTCCCCCAAAATAGAACAAAAACACACAAAAAGAACAAAATACACTTTCTATGTTGACAGTGTAAATTGCTTTACTGATTCCAAAAGAATTCTCTCTAAAAAAGGAGTGGATGGTCCATCTTGTGGGCATTAAATAAAAGCCTAAAAAAGGGGTTGTGGTGGGAATGGGCCTGGAAACATCCCCAATCTGTGCCGTCCTCAACAACCACATGACTCCAAAACCACCACGATGCTCCACACACATCTCCAAAACACACACACACACACTGTCACGACACTCAGAGATGGTGCTGAGACATTTCATTTATAAAGCATTTTTCTTCTTTTTTTAAGACATTTTACAGAACATAAAACTGATAAAAATAAAACTTATAAAAGGTTGGAGTAAACAACATGGTACAAACATGATCAAACAGTATAAAAAAGTACAAAAAAAACGGTACAAGAATAAAAATAAATTTTAAAAGGATACGGCCTTGACCTGGTGCCAGTCAGCCAATGGCATAGCGGTCAGTGAACCACCTCAGGGCCAGACAGCTACTCTCGAAGGTATCCATGTTATCGCTGTAGCGTAGTGTAGCATAGTGTAGTGTAGCTAGCTAGCGTCAAGTGGTGCCATTAGGCAATTAGCCCTGCTGTAAGCCTAGCTGTCTTTCAGTCCAGTCAGGGCAACAGAAGCGCTGAGTGAGAAAAAGGGCTAACAACACTGATGCAGCTAAGCTCTCTACAGCCCTTGAGGTATCACTTTCTTTTCCCCAAATAAATGATTCAACAGGACAAACTGACCACAATAGCCACGAGCCCAACAACAACAACACCAGAATGGGGTAAGGAGTCAGGAAGCACCAAGAGAGAGAGTGGCTCAGCTCACACACAGATGGATCACATCTCGATACAAAAAAAAAAAGTTTTGTGAGCAAACTTTTCTGAGCAATAAAAGATGGAAATCGGCATGGCGGCCTGTCCCAGGAGCCCGCTCTGCCAGGAAGAGGCGATCGTTTGTGGGCCCTCATGGTTACTCATGGGGACTTTTTAAAAGCGTGGTATCGGCTCTGTGACATCGTGAGTGGCCAAAACTACTCTGTTCCCATAATGGCTGTGGGCTGTTTGGATTCCTGGTGTGTTTGTGGTGCTGCTGGGATGGCCAGTGTTGTTTGGTGAAGGGATCCAGAGAGCAGGGGAGTTTTTTTGAGCAGAAGTGAGTGTGTGGGGGGGGTGTGGTGCGTGTGTGTGTGTGTGTGTGTGTGTGTGTGTGTGTGTGTGTGTATGTGGGGTGTGTGTGTGTGTGTGGTGTGTGGTGTGTGTGTTTGAAAGGGGAGGGGGGTACACAGGCTCTGATTTACACTGAGGGAGAGAAGAAGAGATGAGGGGAAAAGACAGTAGTTAACAAACTGGTGGGCTTTGTGTGTGTGGGTTTATGTTTTTTCAATTAAAAGTGTATGTGTGTGTGTTTATGCTTTTTTATTGTGTGTGTGTGTGTGTGTGTGTGTGTGAGTGTGTGTGTGTGTGTGAGCATGTGAGGATGTGTTTCTGTACGTGCCTGTGTGCTGAGTCTGTCGTCACAGAAGATTTGGCAGAAGAGAGTGTGCGTGAGTGGGGTGGAAGGAGTGTGTGTGTGTGTGTGTGTGTGTGTGTGTGTGTGCGTGTGTGTGTGTGTGTGTGTGTGTGTGTTTAGGGGGGGATTTGTGACAGTAGGGAAGTTGGCCCTCAGGAGCTGTGGCAGAAGATAGTGACAGATATAAGAAGTGAAGTGGGTGGTCTACAAACAATAGGCCAGGCACTGTGTCACTTCTCCAAATCTCTTTCTCTCGTTCTTATTCTCTCTCTCTCTCTCTCTCTCTCTCTCTCTCTCTCTCTCTGTCTCTCTCACACACACACACACACACACACACATTCTCTCTTTCTCTCTCTCTTTGTCTTTCTATCTCACTTTCTTTCTTTTTCTCTCTACCACTCTATCTGTTTTTCTGCTTCTTTTTGTCCTTCTCTTGTGAAGTGTGATCACACACAGTACATACAAGCAGGCATCATTTGTTCTCTTGTTCATATATACTCCTTTAGGTGTGTGTGTGTGTGTTTGTGTGTGTGTGTGTGGTATATGTGTGTGTGTGTGTGTGTGTGTGTTTGTACTGTAAGTGCATGTGTGTGGTATGTATGTGTGTGCACACCAGGGATGGAAATCCGCACCAGTGACCAGTCAAATGCTGGAAAAATATGACAGTGGCAGGTAGAATAAAATCATATGTAATAAATTATAAAAAATCTAAAAAAAAAAAAAATTACTGTTGAATGGCTGGTCAATGTGACCATTTATTTGTCAGTGTCTGGTAAAAAAAATCACATTTTGCCAAGTTAATTTCCATCCCTGTTGCATACACATGTGGCTGTATTGCGTGTTATAAAGACACATTCCTTCACAGCTGCCTGCTAACAGACTGACCCATTAACAGTGCGCAGGTGGAGAGAGTGAGGTGAGGGGTCGGAGGTCACCAATCTGGTGTGCATGTGAGAGCATGCCAGGGGAAGTGTGACAGAGTGAGTGAGGGAGTGAGGGAGCGACACACACACACACACACACACACACACACACACACACACACACACACACACACACACTGAGTGAGTGAGGGAGTCAGTGCAGGAGACACATAGAGAAAAACAGACAGATGCACTGACAATGTGTGTGTGTGTGTGTGTGTGTGTGTGTGTGTGTGTGTGTGTGTGTGTGTGTGTGTATACCTGTGCGTAGGTGCCTCTGTGTGTGTGTGCTCGCCTGTGTGTGTGCTCGCCTGTGTGTGTGCACGTGCCTTTGTGTGTGTGCATGTGTGTGTGTGTGTGTGTGTGTGCACCTCTGCGTGTATGTGTGTGTGTGTGTGTGTGTGTGTGTAAAAACCTGCAGGTGTACGGGGGGGCCTTGCGCAGAGGAATGCATGGGTAAGTGGGGCTGGTGCTGCTGGTGCTCATGGGTGTGTGTGTATGTGTGTGTGCATGTGTGTGTGTGTCTGTGTGCGTATGTGTGTGTGTGCGCGCGTCTGTATGTGTGTGTGTGTGTGTGTGTGTGCTGCTGGCAGTCCTGTTAAACACACTCCTTCATGGCTGTGGTTTTGCAGCGGGCTCAGATGGCATCCCGAGCGATGAGATGAGATGAGATGAGATGAGGTGAGATGAGTGCCTGTGCCCGCGGGTGAGACTGGCATCTGTGCCAGCACACACATAGTGCACACTCAGCCTCCTGATAGAGAAACACACACACACACACACACACACACACACACACACACACATCTTGCCCACTCCTAATGCCATCTCTGCATGCACACATGCACACACACACACATGCACATGCACGCACGCACGCACACACGCACACACACACATGCACATGCACGCACGCACACACACACATACACAGACACACAGACATGCACACATGCGCACACACACACACACACACACACACACACACACACATACACAGATGGATAGACACAGACACACACACATAAATACACACACACACACACACATACACAGTCACACACACACACACAGATGGACGGGCTGACATGTGATGGAGCCGTGAGTGCTGTGGGCTCAGCCTCCCTCGAGCGCGGCAGAGAAAAGCGCACTTGTTTTCACCCTGCAGATGTGGGCTGCTGGAGTCCCCGACTGTAACCAGATACGCTGCTGGAGTAAGCGTTTGTGCAAGTAGGTATGTGTGTGTACTTGTGTGTGTGTGTCAGTTTGTGTGTGTGTGTGCTGTGTGTGTGTGTGTGTGCGTGTGTGTGTGTGTGTGAATGAAAGATAGAGCCCTCCGGGCCTGTGTGTAGGTGAGTGTTTGTAAAAGATAGAAAC
>CM059268.1:25921955-26171955 GCA_030347295.1 Setipinna tenuifilis | reverse complement strand
TGAGCACTTGTCTCTCATTCTCACCCCATTTCCCCGTCACACACCCACTAATCCGGCCACAAACTCCTCGGGAACACTTGTTTAAAATAAACACATTAGGGACTCTATCGGGAAGCCTTAGCATGAACAGACTTGGCACTGTTTCCACACTCTTTTGCCTTTTTGCCTTGGGCCTTACTGTCCCCAAGTGGAATACACAGACACACACATGGGCACACACACACGTACACATACATAAACACACACACACACACACACACACACACACACACACACACACACACACACACACACACACACATACATATATAAACACACACACATACATAAATACACACACACACACACATACCTGAACACACACATACAGTTAAAAAAACACACACACACACACACGATTTTACCTGCAAACACCAAGTGGGCATGACTTGAGTACTGCTATTGCTACTGCTACTGAAATGGAGAAATAAAAGGCATCCTGTCTTTTCTCACCACCGGCCTGCCAGTCCTCCTGCGTCGCCCATTTATATTTATTTCCCGGCATTTCCAGGTACAGCTGTCATGCCATTACAGCAGCGCTGGCAAACCCCCCGCCCCCCCCCCCCCCCCCCAACACACACACACACACACACACCACCCCACCATCCATTAGGCCTATTTATGTTTCACCAAGACGGGATTGGGGGTGTGTGTAGGGGGTAGGGGGTTGGAGGGGGGTAGGGGGGGCGTTTGATTAGGTGTGGGTGTCACAGCACATAAATCAGCGTCTGGGTCTCTCGTATAACGTACGCCGCGGCACGCTCCATCCCTTCACCATCACAGCAAAGGAATGCACCTCTTGGCAGCACCAGTCTGTCCTAGGAGCACAGGAGCATTGGAGCATAGGGGTACACGGTGCAGTGCAGTGTAGTGTAGTACAGTGTAGTACAGTGCAGTGTTGCCACAAGGATACAAGGATACAAGGATGGGTTATTGTCACAGGCATACACATACTGGGTAGGGTAGGACATGCAGTGAAATTGGGGATTGTTTGTCTAAAACTGTACATGGGGAGGGAGGAGTGAAGTGCATAGAATGTAGTTTGAGGATGGCTACCTGATAAAGGGAGGTAGAATGGGTGGTGGGGGGAGGGGGGGTATAAAGTTCATAAAGTGCAGTTGGGGTTGGGAGGGAGGATTGGCTTTGGTTTGGGGCACTTCTAAATATGGTGGGCCCTCCTGAAAGAAAATCTTTTTTTTTGGCCCCATCCCATACCAGCCATACATTACCCCTCTCTGTGGGCCCCTGTGTACAGCGCAGTGTTGCCATCAGGGGCACCACTAGAAATTGTGGGCCCCCCCAACCCACAAGAAAGAAAAAAAAATTTCGGCCCCCATCCATCACAACCCAATATCATAGCCCTCTCTGTGGGCCCCTGTGAAGCTCTGGGCCCCCATGAATTGTCCTGATCTGCCCCCAACCTTAGGGGCACCCCAGGTTGACACTGGTGCTGCTGCTACACAGCGTAATCTTCAGACCGCCCCAGTAGACAGAATTAATTAATTAATCTTAATGTTTGCCATACGTTTGCACATACTGTTTGCATCATAACGATAGTAGTATAAGCCATGACAGATGTGACAATTTCCGGGGCGTGAGGTTCAGTGTGGTTCCAGCGACACAACGTGATGCTCTGTTTAATTATTTAAAGTATGCCAAGTAATTGCAACTCATAAATGTCACACACAGGAGGAATTGGGGATTGACACTCACTCAGTCAATGGAATCTGCCGTGGCGACCGAGTTTCGAGTGGCTGGACACGATGAAACAATACAGAGGAATCCAAGGCGTTCTGTGCAGCAAAATGGCAGGGTTGTGTGTGTGTTTGTGTGTGTGTGTGTATGTGTGTGTGTGTGACCCTTGACCTCCCCAGGAGCGACAGGCAGGCAGGGACCCGCCAGGCCAGGGCAGCCTCAGGAGATGACAGGAGTGAACGTCCAGTTCGACTGAGTTCAGAGGTCACAGATGGCCCAGTCCGGTATAGTCCAGTTCTGTCCACTATCTCTTATCATCTTACTTTCAGATCCTGCAGGCAGAAGTGAAGGTGGGGGTAATGGGGGGTAATGGGGGGTGGGGGTGCCATCACACTGATAAAGGAGAGATAAGAAGAGAGATAATAGGAGGAAAAAGACAGTCCTTTGGAGATTGTCTTGGCCAGATTGTGTGTGTGTGTGTGTGTGTGTGGGTGTGTGTGTGTGTACGTGTATGTCTGTGTGTGTCTGTGTGTGTCTGTGTGTGTCTCTGTGTGTGTGTGTGTGTGTGTGTGTGTGTCCATGTGTGTGTGTGTGTGTGTGAAGGGGGGGGGGGCTGGGGGTTAGAAGTAAACAGAGTCCCTGCTGAAGCAGTGTACACAACATATTACCAGGAAAAACTTCCAACAGCAAGCCCAAACACTAACAACCCAATACACTTTCCTTCATTATACTCCATGCATAATTTCTACACAGCCCTCCAGCTAGAGAACATATCCAAACAAGTTACAATAGACCTGTTTTCAAAACGTCTACACACATAAACAATACCCACATACATACACACACTCAGAAAGAGAGAGATAGACTAACACACCAACACACACACACACACACACCAACACACACACACACACATACACACACACACACACACACAGTCCATGGTTTACTCATCAGCAAGCAGGTCGATGGTAAAAAAAAACAGGGTTTTACACTCCAATTGAATCTGGAAATCATCACTGCCTCCGTGCTTACGATTATTGATTTAAGCTTACAAATGCATTTGACTGGCATCGACCGGCATCTCATTTTGTGAGAGGGTGTGGGGCTGTCAACCAAACCTCATATGATTTCAAGTATATGCCAACAACTGTTAATTATTTCACAATTATAAAAACAAAAAAATAACATTTAAGGCCACACCAGAAAATAATATGTGATAAAATACACCCCATCCCTTTTCACATTACTGTATGACATTTTATAATATCCGTGGCTCGACTCATTTATATACATTGTGCTTCCAAGCTAACACCAACAGAAGTAAGTTAATAACTGAAATATGAGAAGTTGTTACATTCCCTGGATTTTAAAAAAATCAGGGTAAAAAACGGTGCGTGCCAAGCCAGTTTCCGTGCGAGGCAGCGAATGAACTCGGAGCTCTCGCCTGCACTGGGCTGGCTTGCTGGACTTTATGGTCGCCCTGTCTGTCTGAGAGGCGCGGTGCTACTGCCCCCGGCCGGCCCACAGCGGCAACACCGGCGCTCCTCGCTCCGAACAAAGGCTACTGCTCCGGCTCTCCTCAAAAACCACGACGCTTGTGTTTGTGTGTATGTCTGAGCTGGACCAGACGGCCCCGAAAAGTGGCACACGCACGCACACACACACAGAGGGCCTTGTCTTGCGGCCTTGCTGGGGTAAGCACACACACTTACACACACACACACACGAACACATATGCACAGACACAGGCGGCAAAGACACATTTATACCAGACTGTGCTTGTTTTAAGGCGGCGGCCGCAAAATGGTGTGCAGTAGCCCCGATAATCACAGGGCTAAAACATGCCCCACCAGGGCTCACACTGCACCAGGAAATTGCCTCTATTACCCTCACGGCTCCCACTTAAGACCACTCCCTGTGACAGAGGGCAAAATTTGTGGGGGTGTGCGCTGGGCACGCACAGAGCACACATTCACGTACACTACGTGCTACACACACACAAACACACACGAATGAAGGGGGCAACAAAGACGCGATTCTTTCTGATAGGCGAGTGAAGGTGACCCAGTGTGGTGGACTTGTTGGCTAGGGCAGACCAGTGAATGGCGCAAGGCGCAGCACCGGCACCCCTGCGGTAGCACACGTCTCCCAGGTGCACACTAAGCACCACATTTCACCACAGCAGGGCCCCTCCAGGACCTTTTACAGCAATAATTCTTTGTCCTGAGTGGTACTGAAGTGCCAAAGACGTTAAAATTCACAGCATCGCTGTGGTTGAGGCAGATGTGGAGAAGATAGCTCAACGCTGCCCCCTGCAGGCGAAAGAAAACACGTGTCGTCGTGTAATGTTCAATTGAGGGCAGACAAATTCTAGATGTAAAAACATCACAGGGAATTTTAAAAGCAACACCTAATGATGTTGGCATTCCTTCCGTAGGTGGTTACCAGTTTACACAAAGATGTGCTCTAAAAATAGTGTGTCAAAGCTTCTAACATTACACTTCACACCAAAGGGCCTTTCCCATACATACATACATACAGGTACACAATACAAAAAAAGTCATGCAGTACAGCAAAGTGACATAGTTTTTTGTAATTGAGTCCTCTGCTGTGATATATGAGAATATGACATCATCAACAGTCACAAAAGGTCCACATTCTAGCCCATGGTCAAGCCCGTGTACATAGCACAGGCCTCTAGTGTGCCATGGAGATCAATTTCCCCTGAGAAGGCTTCTCACAGAGGGGGTTTCTCCCGGTACTGATAAGGGGGGGAAACAGCGGTATCTAGTCCCAGGGTCCAGTGCTGATTTCACAGGAAGAGATTCTCTATCAGGCCCACGAGGAGGAGGAGGAGGAGGAGGAGGAGGAGAAGGGTGTCACCTGGCTGATGCCTGTGTGTATGTGTGTGTGTGTGTGTGTGTGAGTATGCATGGCATGTGTGTGTATGTGTGCGTGTGTAAGAGAGAGCGCGAGACAGAGAGAGTTTGTGCGTATACACGTGTGTGTGTGTGTGTGTGTGTGTGTGTGTGTGTGTGTGTGTGTGTGAGTGAGTGACAGAGAGAGCACGAGAGAGTTTGTGTGTATACATGTGAGTGTGTGTGTGTGTGTGTGGGTGTGTGTGTTTGCATGCACGTGTGCCTGAGAACGTGCCCCACAGGCCTCTCACTGTTCACTGTGTGTTTAGGGGAAAAGCTATTTTGTTGTTTTGGATTCACAGGATTAGCTAAGAGACACCGAAATCCATCCCCTTCATCCACTGAAATGGGAGCAATTGGAGCCATGGCTTATGAAACAGTAGCCAGCTTAGGTCATCCTGAGTAGTCCTCCCTGTAACCACTGAGGTCCTGATACAGTGTGTGAGTGATTGAGAACAATACTAGAGGTACGGAAAAGAGCTACCAACTTTAAGCAAGGATTCTGTTAACCTACATACATGTTCCAGTGACACCCTCATTCAACAACCACAACAACATGCATTATCAACAAACAATAACAACAAAACCAACACTCCCACATTTGTGACATCCTCCGTGTGGGGGGACAAAAGAAATCCCGTCCTGAGGCAGAGTGCAGTGAAGTCTAAGTGGAGAGGTTTTAATTAAATCCCTACCACAAAGGTCAGAGCGAGAAACTTAATTACATAATTCACAGTGAAGCGCACCCCCCCCTCCTTTTTTTCCTCCCTCCTGCCCCCCCTGTTTTCAAGAAAAGGGGGTGACCCCAGTAAAGCTTTTGCCTGGTTAAGTGGCAGTACCAGTCATCTGTCATCCATTGTTCAACCCCCCCAGCCACCAAAATGAAGCCTAGCCCATCCCAGCGCATCATGACTCTGGTGGAGAATAAATCAGTGGATTAAATTAGCTCAGTACAATTAGCAAGACAAAGTCTTAATTAACCTTCATTAACATTAAGTAATATGATGAATCAATAATGGATCAATGGACACCAGTGACCTTTTGCATTGGACCAGATGGACTACTGCCACTTACCCGACAGTGCTGTGCTGGGCAGATGGGACCATGGAGGAGAGAGGCTATGGATCCCACCCTTACGTCAGCTGTGGTTGAGTTATTTTACTGGGTCACTTTACCATGTCCTGAGCACACATAATTAGAGGCAGAGACAGAGAGGCCGGTGGAAATGAAGAGCGTTTCCTGAGATATCTTTACCACGAGAACACTTTTACACTTCAGGTTTTGAGGTGATTGAGTGGGTTTGGAGGAGTTTTCTTTCTTTCTTTTTTCTTTCTTTCTTTCTTTCTTTTCTTCTTTCGCTTTTTTTTTTATTCAATTCGCACTCACTCATCTCAAGTCAAGTCAAGTGGGTTTTCTTGTCATTTCAGACATTTACACTATACATGGTGAAACAACACTTTGCATTTCAACAGGGCCAATTGGTGCAGATCACACTCCTTACATGGGTGTAGGGGGATATACATAAAGCACAGTTACGCCATAAAGCAGTACATTTATAGTATATATATATTATATTATAAGACAGAGGCATAAGACAGAGACAATAGACAGGACAGACAGACAGGCAGCAAACAGACTCAGACTATAGACGGGGCAAAAAGAAAAACAGACTCTCTCTGTTACAGTGTACCATGTACTGGACATCTGTGTCATATTAAAGCTTTTGACCAACGCATAGGGAAGCTAAATAGAAAATGAGACATCACCTAGTTTTCCAAAGGACCCCCTCAGGAGACATAGACTAAGTTGTAAAAAATAAGTATTCAGAGTTCTTATTTTCATCTTAAATTGTCTCTGGTCTGAGACAAGTAGAGGGCTATTTTAACAACGGACAAATAAGATCTCAAAAAAGGACCACTTTATTTTTTGTGACACCTAAAAAAGGAGAGGGGGGGCGGTGGAAAAAAAGGGGGTGAAGGCCAGGCTGTGTTGTGTTGTGGTGGCATGATGATGGAGTGGCTAAGGCATGCTAAGCTAGGTTCCCCTCATCGTTTGGATTGTCGATCCAGTTTTTTAATTAGCCTATCTAAGATTAATGTGTTTACGCTCTACAGCGTGGCCCTTTCTTTGTTTATCCCCACTCAGTTCAGTGCAAGTAGCCAGCCACTGGCTGGCAGATGTCGCAAGAGTTGAAATTCCAGAAAACATTTGTCATAAAGGGGGAGAAAAAAAAAGCTAATATTGGCACATGCAGTATATTCTACTGTCAAGGCGCGCGACAGGACACTTTTTTGGGGGCCAGCTGCCCAGCCTAGTAGACTCTCTCTCTCTGTCTGTCTCTCTCTCTTTTGCTCTCTCTTTCTCTCTCTCTCTCGCTCTCTCTGTCTCTCTCTCTCTGGTCTCCCCATTTCGGCTCCCACTGCCACTGCTGCTGCCCCGTCCCCTCTCTCCCCTCTCTCTCTCTGAAGTGACCCGGCGCCAACTCTGCCTCGGACTCTTGCACAGCCGGCTGCTGGCGCCAAAGCCCCGCGCTAAGCTACAATTAGCCGAACTCGCTGTTTTACAACCGTTTACACGGCGCCTTGGCGTGGCCTTCTCCTCCCCAGAAATGGTGACTTAATGAGCCTTAGGATGCCGTTTCCATGGAGACGGGCAGATAAATGGGATGAACTCAAAGGGGCTGTAAAAACTGAGGAGTTTCTGTTTGTGTGTGTGTGTATGTGTTTGTGTGTGTGTGTGTGTGTGTGTGTGTGCGTGCGTGCGTGTGTGTTTTGTGGCTACCAACACCACTGTGAAGCCCTTCACTAAAAAAAGAATGAGTAAACATTGACACTAAAACGAGCAGTTAGATAAAATACGGGCCCTTAAACAAATTAAAATGATGTCATAACAAGGCAACACAGCAGATCTGGGACGGAATTTTATGTCATAAGTTTGCTTAATTTATTATTTAAACATTATTTATGCATGGTTTATTTTTGGAGTACTCTACAACAGAAAAATACTGAATACTGTCAGGGAGGCTCTGCTCTGATGCTTTGGAAAAACAGAGAAAGACTTTATCTGAGACACTACACAGACAGACTGCCTGCTGATTTACTGCTGCTTTGGCCTCCCACTGTGTGTGTGTCTTTGTGGGTGTGTGTGTGTGTGGGTGTGTGTGGCTGTGTGTGTGTGTGTGTGGGTGCGTGTGTATGTGTGTGTGTGTGTTGCGTGTGTTGCATGTGTTGCGTGTGTGTGTTGAGTGTCTGTGTGTGTTGCGTGTGTGTTTGTGTGTTGCATGTGTGTGTGTGTGTTGCGTGTGTGTGTTGCATGTGTGTGTGCCTGTGTGCATGTGTGCAGTGGGGGATCCCTCTCTTTTGGGTGCTGATGTGTGTGATGTCAGAGGCCTCAGATGAACACTGACCAGCTGTCCCCCTGCAGTTCTCAGCTGACGACCGACAGAGCGAGAAAGAGAGGGAGAGGGAGGAGGGGAAGAGGGAGAGAAGGCAAGAGAGGGAGAGAGAGGAGGAGGAGGAAGGAGAGGGAGGAGGAGGGCAGCAGCAGATGCAAAGGCTTTCCTGAGTCGCCCAGTCTGCGGGGTTTCCCAGCCACCACACAGCCGGGACACAGCCGGGGCTGCTTACGGCCCACCAGCTGTCCGGCTCCCAGCTAGCAGTGGGGGAGATCCAGGCCTGGACCTAGCGTGTATGGGCCGGGCTACGCTACACCGGGTGGGGGGTAGGGCAGGGCTGGCTGACCAGATTCCCTACTGTATGTACCTACCAGCTGACACTACCACCCCCTCCCTTCACACACACACACACCCAACTACAACCTCCACACACAAGGAGGGCTCCACACAGCCATCCGGCCGAAACACCTCCACACGCACTGGGAACACAATGAGCGGAAGTGTTAGCCGCTAATGAGCTCGTCAGCCTGCTGTATGTGCTAGCGGGACTTCTCACTATGGGCTAAGCAAACGAGACAGCTCCAGAAGTTTATTGGCCTTTGCCTCCTTGCTACACATTCGCGTCTCCCCAAAAGCTGTGGATTCATCCTGACAGCTCTTCATGCTGTTTTTTATTTTTTTAAGGGGGGGGTTCAGTCTGCTGAACTGATTAGAATTGGTAATTAAGTGAATAGCTAGGCTAAATTCTCTCAGCCTTTTCGAGGCAGGGAGTAAACAACAATTTAATCCTCCAAAACTCCACGACAGAAAAATATAAAATTAAAGCGGCGAAAAAAAGTCACTGGACCATCACATGGAGATGAATAGCCCCTCCACCTTGAGACTGGAAAAAATGAAATCACTGCGTCCGTTCCGTTTGGTGCTGTTTGCTAACACTCGCTGATATGGCCCCCATATGTGGCTCTCTTTAGTGCCATGAATGACCTAGCAGGTGGACCTTTTTCTCAGGCCCCTCCAACTACCCCCATCCTCTATACTCCATCCTCCATTCTCCATCACCAGAACCCCCCCCCCCCCCCTCCCCGAGAAGGAAATGAGAGCCGAAACAGAGAGGCCCCCCCAACTCCCCCATCCCCTGCTCACTCGTGGCGAGATGCAACTGAAGAAACAGGCAAGGTAACCTGAGCAACCGCATCTCTTTGGGTCACAGTGTCCTTTGGGGCCTGGAGAGACTGACACACACACACACCAGCGACACATGGCTATCCCCAACCCCACCCCACCCGACTCCATCACAAAACAACATAAAACCCTGTACCACTGAGTAATTCCTGTGCATTCCTACAACTGGGTAAACACTCCTCTGTGAGATCACTACATTGATACCCCTCTTTACCTTCCTGCAGATGCATGTATCTGTGACCCTAAGGGCTTTTACAGTAACATTAGGCATATCAACTACAGCATGCCAGCCATGGGCAGACCGGAGTGACACAGAAGTGTTTATGGGGAGAAGATAGATCTGCAGGCTACTGGTGAGAAAGTGTGTGTGTGTGTGTGTGTGTGTGTGTGTGTGTGTGTGTGTGTGTGTGTGTGTGGTGGTAGGGTCAGGGGAGTAGCTGTGCCAATGGGATGGTGTGCGTGCGTGCGTGTGTGTGGTAGTTGTAGAAGGGGGGGGTGGGCACCGATGGACTGTGGCTGGGAAGGCCATTGGGAACTTTTTGGGAAAATAATCACACAAGGTGTCTGGGCTGAGATACACCCACAAGTTCTCTTCAAATCGGCACAAAATTTAATCGGATAGCTCAGTTTGTAACAGCTGACTAGCAGACTGGCAGACTGGCAGACAGACAGACAGACAGACAGACAGACAGACAGGCAGATACACAGCTAGATAGATAGATAGATAGATAGATAGATAGATAGATAGATAGATAGATAGATAGATAGATAGATAGATAGATAGATAGGTAGGCAACCTTCATGAAAGATATCCTCTGAGTTGTTCTTGCCACTGCCTGTTGGGCTGACTATTACATTCACCCATTCCGGAAAAACCCTGGTTAGCAGACAGGCCTGTCAAAGACATAACTTAACATGCTTCTAGCAATTAGGGCAGCAGATGGTAAAATCGCTAAGAAAGTAGAAGAGACAGTGAGAGACTTAAACTTTGATGACCAGAATACCAATTATCAAGAAAATGTTGGAACTGTCAGAACTAATGGGCAGGTAAACTTGTGGCGAATGTATTTGTATATTCATCTATCTAAATGCTCAAAAAATATAACTGCAGCAACAAAAAAATGACTCTGTAAGCAGCTCTAAAGAATAATAACCATACAGATGAGATCATTTTTGGGCATAAAACTTTTCTGTTCTTAGAAGTGAGAATTATAGAAAACAATTAACCAATAGCGTTAAAAATGGAGGGAAAAAAAAAAAGTTTAATTGTGATGATCTTTCCAGATAGGGACCCCCCCTCTCCTCAACCCCATATCAACAAACAGTGAGAGGGAAGCCCAACACTCCTCAGCTGGGCCTGTCCGTCAGTGTGTCATAACAGCAGAGGTCCACTGTTAAAACGGTCAAACAATTGAGGGACTAGCAGTAGACATCAGGAGGGTCCTCTCTGCTCCTCACCTGTCCGCGTCAAACACATCCCCTTTGGCTGCTCCTGCTGAGTACAACAGCTGGCTTTGTTGACCCTTACACAGATGACATGAGGAGGGAGGTGTGTGTGTGTGTATGTGTGTGTGTGTGTGTGTGTGTGTGTGTGTGTGTGTGTGTGTGAGGGGGTTAAAAAAGGTGTAAGATGTAAGAGGCTGAGGAGAGCGATGACAGACCTTTCTTTCTTTTTTCTCTCTCTGCCCTGAAGCAAACCACAATGCCACTGCCTGAAGTCCAAATTAGCCTTATCACAAAGGAGAAGAATGGGGCCAGTGAACACATTTACAGAGCCCCTACTATAAGAAGGAAAATGTTTGCCATCTGATTCAGGCAGTTCAGGCATAACAATGGGAAGACCAAAGCATTAGGATTTAAATGAGGAAGTGCATCAAGGCCAACTTCAGAAGAGGAGGCCTTGAAGGTAACGCCCAGGGAATATACGGATGATAAAAATCACCTATATTCATTTAGATGGTCAGAGGAGATCTTTCTTTGAGCTGTAGGAGGTGTTTCTGTTTTTGGTCCATTTGCAAATGGTTGGTGTTGGCTTCCTTCTAAGCAGAGGTAAATGAAGGCATAACTAGCTGCCAACAGTTGCCTTGTCTTGATATGCCACGTCGTGATGGATCCCAGCAGTATCTCTGTTGATCATCAGGCATTTTGTTCACCCAGGGCGTGTAAACCTACACCCCGCTCTGGGCCAACGCTTCTGTTTCAGAGCCCTTGTGTCACTTCCTTCAACAAATGCCCATCTGGTCCTCCATCTCACACCTTCTTCCTCAGCCTACTCCTGTGTCAGGATGAGAGATTAAAGTATCACTTACACCCTGGCCATACATTAAAGAGTGCTCATTACTTTTATATAAAGTTAACTGCAGTTTTTAAAAAAAAAAAAAAAAAAACAAGATTCGTTTTGCTTTGGGGTACACTCATAGTTTTGTTTTCACTAGCCAAAACTGCAGACTGAGTCAAACAAACACACAAACAAACAAAAAAAAACAGGCCCACATTAGGTGAAAATTGGAGGGAAAAAATCAGCCAAGTTTATTTGTAGACTGAGATCAAGATGCTGAGCACTGAGCTTTTGAGCATAAATATTACTTCACCATGCTATTTCTGCCGCTATTTGTTGAACCGTTTGCGCAAGAAAGTCTGTCGAGGCCAGAGTCTTTTTTGAGTCGACTTTTAATTAGGAACAGCTGGGCTAAGGCAGAAACACTAAACAAGGAGCAGATGTGTGCATGATTAAGTTAACACAAGCTAGCCCAAAAGAGAGTTGAGGAGAGGTCACCAAAACAGTGCTCTAGGCGATATAACTTTGGAAAAAAAAACTGCAGCAACAGCAATAGTAATAGCAGCAGTAGTCTCTCTCTCTCTCTCTCTCTCTCTCTCTCTCATTTTCTCTCTTTCTCTCTCTTGCTGTCTCTCTCTGGCCATCAACCCACACTTCTCATGAAGAAAAACCACGGGATAACCATAACTGCTTAACGCCAGGCGTAAAATGGTGGCCCAACAGTTGGTCTGGCTGTTGGCATGTAAGTGTCAAACCATTGAGCCACCTCTTTCCAAGTGTGGGGTCCCACTGAAGATGATCATCTCCACTAATTACACCAGGTCTTTAGCAAACAATCCCCAAAAAACACCCCAAAAGCAGGAAGAAGAAAAAAAGGGGCGATAAAAAAACGACACTTTGAGGGGCAAAATCTGAAGCGTAGCGTGCCCCTGAAAAGAGCTGTTTGTTTTCGTGATGGTGCCAGAGTTCAAGGCGAGGGATTTTTTCGGAGAGGGCCTGTGGGGCATTCCCCAACACTGGGCCAAAAAGTGGACTGCTGGGTCATTACTCGCAGAACAATGGGCCAGGCAATATCTGGCTTTGTTGGGACAACAGCTGTGAAGCACAATAGAGGAAATGGCTTCACTTCATTAAAGGCCCAGCAGGAGATTGGGCTGCCAGTCCTCCCGTTAGCCCACCCTCCTCTCCTCCTCTCTCCCTCCTCCCCCACCCCCCTTCTCCTCTCCTGGCTTCCCCCTTTTCCTCCTCCTTCCTCAACCCCCCCCTACCCAACACTACCTCCTCCTCCTCGTCTGTTTTGATCTTACAGCCAGCCATGCTTAGATCCTCCTAAACACACTCACACACACACACACAATCACACACAAGAGGAGAGTCCACCACACCCTTTTTACTGCGGGTGGACTTCTTCCTTGAAGAGAAAGAGAAAAGAGAAAGAGACCTGAGGAGCAGCACCAGGCCCAGGTTGTCAGCGTTAGCCTCCCGCTGTGAGGCACCCTTCCTCTGGGCTCCTGAGCCCCATGAGTCCCTCTGAGCCCCATGAGCGGCCGGCCCACTATCTGATCAGCATTTCAGATCCCGACCAGAAGCCCTGCTCTCCTGGAGCTGCTCTAATCTGAGCACCAAAAATCCCACCATGGTGGCGGAGAGGAGTGCTAAGCGGGGTGATTAGTAACTGCCCGAGCTCACACCCTTCTTGTGTGTGTGTGTAGGTGTGTGTGAGAGCGAGAGAGTGTGTTTGTGTCTGTCAGTGTGTGCTCAGGTGTCCAAGGTTTCTGAGGAGTCAGGTCGTAGTGTCGTTTCCTGGTAGAGGTGTGAGGATAAAACCTTCTTCTCCTCACCTCCTCACACACAGAAGCTGTGTATGTGTGGTGTGTCTGTCTGTGTGTGTGGGTGTGAGTGGTGTGTGTGAGAGATCACAGCTCCCTGAGAGTCCAGGGCTACCAGGTCTTTCCCCTTTTCAGGCCATCTGCCAGCATAGCCCTGCCTCTGATCAGCAGGCAGTGTCCCATACCAGCAGGCACACCCTTTCAGCAAAACCTCCAACATGCTGTCTTTCACTCTATGCTGGTCTAACATCCTTTAAAGTAGCCTACTGAAATAAAAGTATTCAAATGAAGACAGGCCACAGGAGCAAACTGTTAGAAATACAAATAGAATAACACTCAAAGGGCATTTAGAAAGTGTAAGGAGTTTAGAATGAGAAAAACCTCCAAATCCCACTTGAAAAGTGTGAGTTTTTTTTGTATGTAGAAGCAATGGCACGTGGAGGGACTATTCATGTCTTTTAGACTAACATTGTTTTGCTCCTTTCTACTAAGAAAAACTGACTGAAAGCTAATTACTTCTGAAAAAGGGGGAAATAATATTCTGGGGAAAAAAAAACTTTTACGAAAATCAGCCTGGATTTATCTGTGTAGCCCTGCTGACAAAGGCACAAGTCATGCTTACTTCCACTCACTCATTCTCTCTGAATTCATATAAATATAAATATATGAATGAATATATATAAATACCCAAATATAAGATATAGAACACAGACATTTACTTTTTATTAAAATGGTGTATCTTTGTGTGTGTATCTGTATGTGTGTGTGTGTGTGTGTGTGTGTGTGTGTGTGTGTGTCTGTCCATGCTACCAAGAGTTCCAGTTATGTCAAATTGATCCCTAACCGTCCGTCCCCCTTTATGACGGTCACATTCAATACTGCACACAGAGGCCCATCAACGTTTCCTAAAGAGGGACACCTGTCACAGGGCCATTAATCCCAGTGCTCCACTTGCACACGCTGGGCCCACGCTCCTGTGACAGACCTGGGCTAAATCCCCACCGGCCATCCCTCTCCCCACGTCCAGCCTCTCTGTGTCGCGCAGATTAGGCCCAGGGCCCCCTCTCTGTGTTTCTGTCTAACGAGGGGACAGAATTTGCCTTAATCTGCCCCTGCTCGTCTGACCTGGCATGTGTGTGTGTGTGTGTGTGTGTGTGTGTGTGTGTGTCTGTGTGAGTTTTGGTTTCATGAGGGGATGGATGAGTGTCCCTGTGTTCTGTTTTCTATGCTCTGTTAAATTCTGTTTTCTAAGTCTAAGTCTAAGTATGCGTGTGTTTGCGTGTGTGTGGATTTTAGTGTGTACATGGACAACACACATTGCCTGGACCTCTGCGAGAACCATCAACACCACCCAGAGCCAACACCACCAGCGCCACAACCATCACCACCAGCAGTCTCAGCATTATACAACAACCCGTCCCTCCCTTCCCAGTCACCCCCCACACTCCCCCAATCACCCTAACCCTGGGCCCCTAATCTCTCACCCTCCTCACGGCTCTTAGCCGCCCGCCACGGCGCTTTCCCCATTTCTCCCCACAGCCTAGCCCAGCTCAGCTCAGGAGGGATTGATTTTCTGATTTCTTCCCTTTGTCTCTGCTCCTCTGACTGTGAAGGCGGCGTCTCGTCGTGAAAGGCGAGGTATTAGTGCGGGAGAATTAGTGCTCACTCGTCAGGAAGCATCTGGTGCCTCTCTCACATCCTGCCAGTCACAACACACACACACACCGTCCGGCCCCCCAGCCCATCCTGAAGCGCAGGTTTAGGTGCCGAACAGGGTGAAGCAGCAGAGGAGCAAGACTTCTGTACAGAGACTGAAACAAGATTTTGACTTTCATTATGAAAAGCAAAAAAACAAAAAACAAATTCATCTGGCCACTGATATATTGTGAATGCTTATTTAAAAGCTAGACAATAGCCAGCAAACCGCAACATTTAATATTTCTATTTTCTCTAAATGAGTATACTATTGCCTATATTAGGTGCATTTATATATATATATATATATATATATATATATATATATATATATATATATATATATATATATATTGTTGTCTCTACAGTATGAGTCTGTATATTTCTACTAGTCAATTGTATTGTATATTGTATTATATGTCTACTACTACATGTCTATATATAAAATGTATAGAGAGCTAACATCTACCAGAGTCAAATACCTGGTATATATAAGTATACTTGGCTAATAAAACTGATTTTAATTCTGATTCTGATTCCCTGTGCCTGAACTGGAAGAGTAAGATGCTAAGCCGCTGAGGTCATGGTTTCACTCAGCGCTGTACACGCAAGCTGATGAAATGTATATCTGTGTGCCTGGGCTTGATCTTTCTTTTGGATTGAGGATGTACTAAATGTATGTAGATGTTACACCACATATATTAAGTAAATCAAAGACTGACAACTGTTTGTCTCTTTGTTACTCTAACTTTGACTTTGACTCTGACTTGTCATTATGTGATTTACAGATCACACTTGTCAGTGACTGCGTTCACATGGTGAGATTGGTTTGGTTTGGGATTGGTTCACAACGGGTGGTCTGTCCCCCAAGTCCCTGTTCACATGCAGTTTGTCTAAGCGGATTCGGCGAGAGTTCCGGCCCTTTCCGCTACGCTAGGCGGGGGCGCTGTAGTCAACTTCTATCTTTCTATTATTATCTTTTAATACAAGGAACGTCTCTTCCACGCATAACTCTTGAACCACTCATCCGTTTGATCTCAAATTTGGACGGCGTCATCATAATATTACCAGTGTGTGCAGTACCGAGTTTCGTGTTGTTTGGGCAAAAAATGCCAAAGATATCGGTCAAAACGTGCCGACCCAGCCATGACGACCCAGGCTGATAAGATTTACAATGCTAGCTGCTACAATGTTGGACATAACGCGACTAACGACACATAACTAAAATAATGGACATAACACGAGTAAACATTTGCCCACAACAAAGCTGCTACGTAGGTAAGATGTATCTTATCGTATACGCAACAGCAGACTACAGCACTGCACACATATGCCTACAGTGCATACAGACCACGCTTAGAGGAGACTGAACTTTTCACCTCTCATTCCGGTTATTACTCATAGCAAAACAGTGGCTAAAGAAAATCTTACAAGTCAGTCAGTGCAAATGTATTTACATAGCCTTCTCCTTTCACCTGATATTATTACCCACTTAAACAATACGGTGGTCTAAACAAAAACGTAATACTCTGGCACATCTTCTATGGGCTCTGCACTGTTCCTACTAAATAAAGACAATAAACAAACTTTCTGGCGGCATACGAACATGGTGTTCCAGGAGTTTGACGCATTCGCGTACGTGTTGTGCATTCTGCTGTGTTAGAAAGTCTGTATGAAGGAACAAACTGCGTTTTTTATTTCGTTGATACATGCGCAATACATGAAAACCAATCCGATCCCGTTCACATGGCAGTCGAAGTGGTTTCGAAAGAGCCCCGGCCTGGAGTCGCAGGGGGATTAGGAAAACCAATTCCAATCCAAACCAATCTCCGTTCACATGAAGCTGGTTCGATCCCAAACCACTTCCAAGTGGTTTCGACTTGTCCATGTGAACGCACTCATTGTCACCCAACTTGTAAGGCAGTCATTTCCTCCCCTAAAATCATGTCAGGTCAGATCAAATGAAATGCGCTGTGCGGCTTTGCGTCATCATGTTACTGTAATTTTATACATAGGATGTGGCAGTTATTTTTACCAACAGCATACAACCATCTCAAAACTCTACTAAACGTTAAAGATACCCATTACACATTGTCAAGGTAATCAGAATCATAATCACAATCAGTTTTATTGGCCAAGTATACTTACAAACACAAGAAATTTGACCGAGGTAGATGGTAGCTCTACATGCATAATACATAAGCGCTTTGCACTGGTGATGACAATAAATGTTACTGGTGAGAATGTTTTAGTGGCCTGGGGTGTGATGTGATGTGTTGTGCTGCCTGCCTGCCTGCCTGCCTGCCTGCCTGGGGGAATCGGCTTGACCGACTGCCCCTGGCGCCTCCTCCCCATGCACTCTTAATTACAGAGCCCTGGCCAGTCTCATTTCCTCAGCACACTTTGACCACTGTCGCAAAACAGAACCATCTTTACTGATCTTATCATTAAATGTCTCCTCCGGACAGGCTTTGTTCGCCAAAGCTAGACTCATCTAAAGGAGGGGGTGGGGGGTGGACTTCAAACCAACCACTTCAGAAGATGTTTGTTTCATGCACGAGACTGTGTAATAGTGTATGTTCTGCTTACACTAACATGTACAGATGTTTCTTAAACAAATGCGCTTCTGAATGGAGGAAATCTAAGAGTTAAGGACAGTTAAAGTATAGGATATAAGTTGGTTGGTTGGTTGTGACCTCTATATATGGTAAATGGCTGTGACTAGTGTTGTGTGGACTAAGGGTTTCAGGGTGCTCAAACATAGCTCTCTGACGCCACCCTCTGTCCCAAATGGGAATTAGCCAAAACATGCATTTTAAAGATGTGGCATTCTCACCTTAAAAATCATGAAAATGCTAAACCTGCACTTTAATCTCATCAAATTAAATTACAAAGCAACTATGCTGCATAATTAAAATGGCAATTTATTAAACTGTCAACATTAAGACATCTGATGTCAGTAATTGGTAACACACAACTAGTAAATTACTCCTTGCCTTTGTTAGGGAGTTTTCTGCCGTTGTGTATAGAAACTAAAAGATTAATTTAATGCTATTTAATATCGGTGAAAAGTATTTTTAATGTCAGTCATATCCTTTTCACTTTATGATGCATGTGATGGTTTTATAGGCAAATAACAGAATTTTCCATTATGCTTTAACAAACACAACAAAATTCAGTATGGGTGTTATACACAATAGGGAAAGATTAAGCATTAAGTGTTTATTGGTGACATGATTTGTTTTATTTGTGCTTTTGTAAGAACAAGAATGAAATTGGTTGAGTATAAAAATTGTTTCATGTACTACGAATGCCTTCAGATCTCAGTAGTAAATTAGCTGACAATACACACTGACTTGGTTACTTGCAACAGTTATTTGTTAGCAGCTGTAAAACATGTATTACATAACATACATTATATGTTCATTTATTCATTTATTCATTTATTCATTTAGTATGTAAAACTACTTTAATTAATTTAACATAATAACTTAAATTATATTAAGGAAATGCACTTGTATCCCTGAGTAGAACTGTTTTGTATGTTACCAACAGCATAGAACCATCTCTTTTTTTTTTAAGTCTTTCACTTTGACAATTGTCATCTAACCTGAAGGTGAAAATGAGAACCTTTTATGCCATCATGCATAAATCGGCCCAGCCCAGCCTGAGCTTGATGAGCCATCCAATCAGTGAGATGACTATGCTGAATTCAGAAGAAGTGCTGCCAGTGCAGCAGCTGCCAATCAGATGCTAATGAATCACCCTGTCCACTGGCAGCAGTGAGCTCACCCCAATGCCTTTGGCAACGTCGTTCTGAAACAACACAATGGAGAAGGGGACATCATCACCATTTCAAACCAACACTCCTTTTTAGGACACAGTTTGACACAACTAACAAGTTGTTACACACACATTAGCTGTAAAGAGAAAAGGCTGAAGAAGAGATTGTCTTACCATGTAGTTGACCACACTTAGATGGTAAGGGATACCACCAAGAGACTGACATTCCTCCTCATGAAGCCTTTCTGGGTCTCCGGGGACTAAAACAGGCTTTTCAGGCTCAGCCTTGAAGGGATTAATACATACAGCAGAGACATATGTAAATGTTGCTGAACAGGGTTATATGTATGTGTATTTATCTAAATGATAATAAACTGGTATATGTGCATTTATCTAAATTATACTAAACTGGCATATGTGTATTTCTCTAAATGATGCTGAAACTGGTATATCGTTAGCCTCATAGCATAACTGCCTTAGTCATTTTTTGGCCAAATTGAGATATCTACCTAATTTTACTCTCCTACCACTGCTGCATCATCCTGCATAACCGCCTATTGAACATTGAAATATGACTTGGGCAATTATGCTATTAGGCTAATGATATGTGTATTTGTCTAGATCATGCTGAACTAGTATATTTGTATCTGTAAAATGCCTAACAGTGAAAGATAGAGTCCATGACGATTAACTGGACTTACAGGGCTTACATCTGCCAAGCCACTCCATGTACAGAGTAACTTAACTTTTTTGTTCTTTTTTTGTAGAAATTCTGAATGCACATTTACAGGACATGAAAACAATTTGCGGAGTTTTTCCAAGTGTATTGGATTAGAGTTACGGCCTCTGACTTGTAATTGTCAAAAGAGGTCTGACCAAAGGATTTACATCAACTTACAGGCTCCAGACCTCTGTGGATTGAGAGAAGGTCTGACATTCTGTCATTAAATCCTGGAGCAAAGTTCTCTGGGTTTATGGCCACAAAACACTGCCCCTGAAAGAGAGAGAGAGAGAGAGAGAGAGTGTGTGTGTGTGTGTGTGTGTGTGAGAGAGAGAGAGAGAGAGAGAGAGAGAGAGAGAGAGAGAGGGACAGGCAGAGAGAGAGAGAGAGAGAGATAGAGAGAGAGAGAGAGAGACATATTGGCTATTTACTATAATGTGGCAACATCAATGTCAGTATGGTTAAAAGAGGGTGGGGGTGGGAGTGGGAGTGGGGTGATTCAAAGGCAGTTTTCTCTCTGTAAGTGTGTACACAATGAACTGCTGTACTAGCAGCCACACAGCAACATTTAAATGCTAATTTACACAATAAAGGCTAATGGCATTGCTAAATTGTCTGCACATGTGTTAAGATGTCTGGACAATGTTCTAGGCTGTTAACTGTAGTGTATGTAGACCGCCAGCAGAGGGCAGTGTCAGCACAGATAAGCGTCAAAGGGTCTTAGGTCTTTGCTGTGTGCAGCCTGGAGCGCTAAATTTTCCTCATTATCCTCAGCAGACTGACAAAGCGGCTGGACACGAACCAGATTAGCAGCGCGATCCGTCACCCTCCACGTCCGAATGTGGCGGCTGTACTGAGACCCTGCCAACATCCCACAGAACACCTCCACCATCATGCCCAGTCCATAGCCCTTGTATCCCCCTGCAGAGAAATAAGTACGGGCACAGAACAGCAATTTTCACCTAAAAGGGCACATACAAAAATCCTTCGCTTCCTAACAACACCAGCCTCTGAATCTCTACATACAAGGTCTTTCCTGTACTCTGTCCGTATTTACACTGTTACATTCTTGCTAACTCTATTCTCCTCTGTAGTTTGATTTGTGTCCTTTATTGTAAGTTGCTTTGGATAAAAGCATCTACTAAGTGTAATGTAGTGTAATGTAACAAAAAAGTCATCAAACACCAACGTCTCTCTTGGCTTTTGTCCAGTATACTCGCATTTGCTTAAAGGTACACACTGCCTGCATTCTGAGCTATATTAGAGTGCATAGTATGATGGTGGGTGTGAGGAGTACTCTTGTTTAATGGCTTTCCTCTCTCAGCTGTCTCTGAGTCTCTTTCAAAATATAGAACTTGGCCACACGGTTCAGTGAGAACTGACAAGATGGTATTTGACAACTTACCATCCTTTAATTAAGCCACACACACACACACACACACACACACACACACACACACACATACACACACACACAAGCATACACACACACTCAAACACACACACACACACAAGCATACACACACACACACACACACACACACACACACACAGAGCAGGAGACTACAGACTACAGACTTGGATCCATCTATTTGGAGACACACATCAAAAACTATGTATATATAGATATATATACTATGTTCATATACACATAACAATTATTGCATATTGTCACATCATCAGCTCCTCATATAAAGTCTGATCATGGTTGGTCTGATGACTGCATGTGTGTCTGGGTCTTGCTGACCTGTGGTCTCAGAGCCCCCGATGGGCACCAGGCCTCCCCCCTTCAGCACCTCGCTGGGCTCCGTGCTCAGCCTGCCCTGGGCGTCACAGCCCCAGCCCTCGGGGATAGAGAGACCACTACGGTCATGGAGCTCCACCTAGGCCCAGAAAGAGAGAGAGAAGGGTCTTAGCGAAGTTGTCTAGTTAGGGATTAATCTGTCATATTGGAACTCATGGTACTTACAGAGCACACACATATGTACAGACATACATACACATACACATACACATACACATACACATACACATACACATACACATACACATACACATACACACGTACACACAAACATACACACACAGCAGAGAGAACATATGTAGCCACATGTCTGTTTAGCTTTCACATATAACCATGGTCCAAATCAATGCCGTTTCTTCTCTCACCGTACACACACTGACAGCTGTTATTCATGTTATTGTTATTCATGTGAGCAATATGAGGTATTATGTGTTCTGACTAAGGATGGCTTTGCTACTGGCTGTATGTTCTCCCCCACCTTTCCCAAGGCAACTGCAGATGTGGCCATGTCCAAAACAAAGCTGTCTCCATCTTTAGCTGGCGCGGCCACACTTATGGGGTTGGTTCCAAGCGTACACTGGAAACGAAATGAGTTACAGCTATCAAACACAGCTGCTAGCAGAGCTGACAAAACCAGGAGTATACTGGAGGATACTGTTTACTGTAGTAGACAACGTAGCACATCTGGTAGTCAGTGTCAGATTTTTGTGTATGTTACTGTCAATAAACATAGTGTATTTGCACAAGTGTAAAAACATGCATTAACCTCCAGACCATACCAGAAGACTGCCCTACACAGCCAACAGGCAGTAACTTGCATAATTTGGCAAATTAAGTTTACACTGGAAATTGACTTTATAACACCTCCTTTGTCTTGTGACTAAATCTCTTGCTTCTTCCCTTTACTGTAAGAAAGTACATAAAAAAGCATCACCACAATTATACCTAAAACATGTTTGACTGGGCAGTGTGACAACTTTACAGGCATTTTTCTTAGTTTCTATTTTCACGTAGTTACCGCATTTTGCCTTCGTGGGGCAGAATAGACCTCAGTCAGTGCTCACCTCTTTAGCTCTCGTCGGGACCACCAGGGGAGACGTGTTGGTGAAGGACATGCCCTGTGAAAAGCTAGAGCTGCTTTAAATGAACATGGCCAAGACCAATAAAAAAACAATTACAATCTTGAGATTGTGACTGAAAACTGCTGAGGAACCTAGGTATCATGCTACATGCTACTTGCTACCCCACCCTCCAATCCTCCCTCTCTCTCTCTCTCTCTCTCTCTCTCTCTGTCTCTCTCTCTCTCTCTCTCTCTCTCTCTCTCTCTCCTGGCTTTCTTTTCTCTGTAATGGTAAAGTATACTTTAGCTGATTTTCTTTTGGGTGGTGGGGATGTTGACTCATGTAGTGGACGCTTGGACCATGTGATGGTTGAATAAAGGAATTTTAAACATCTCTGTCTCTGTCTCTCTGTCTCTCTCTCTCTCTCTCTCTCTCTCTCTCTGCCCATCTTTCTTTCTTTCTCTGTAATGTTAAAATATACTCAAGCTGTGCTTACTCACAATCATGTTCTCCTTCACGGCTTGCATGGCATAATATCCAGCGATGCCGTAATGATTGGAGCCTGTAGGTACATGATACACTCTAAAAAATGCTGGGTTATTTTTTTAACCCAATCGCTGGGTTACGTGTAAATTTTGTTCTGTTGGGTAGTTTTAACCCAAAATTTCAACCCATCAAATAACCCAACGCATTTGGGTTATGGTCTGTCGTTCGAAAACTATTCGGCCAGAGACGGCGTCAGCCATTTTGCCTCTTCAGTTTTTGAGCTCTGTCTGAGGTAAGTTAATGTGGTAATATTTTGTTTATATTATGTAAACTAGGGTAATATATGACCAATGGAAAATTAATTCTTACTGTCGTGACGTTTCGGGCCATAAAGTAATGTTTCAGGTCAAAAGGTTAACTTTACAGTCAGTAGGCGGCGTCGTAGTCCCGTATGGTATGCTACTCAATGTAACTGGACCAACCAATTTACCATCGGTCGAGATGAAAACTAAACAACGAATGAAATATAACTTTCGTAATTGTGCCATATTCTCAACACTATTAATACATCATAAAATTGAATGCTTGTGTACGATGTAATTTGTGGACGAGGACAATTTAGCCAACTATTCTAGTAGCTAGCCTAGCACAGTAGAAGCTATCACCTTAACCGACCGAGCGAATCCATAGCAACTACCGTAGCGAAGGCAGTGAAAGCCGGCGTCTACAAGTCAATATTATCCCGGTTAGCACATACCAAACGACTACCCGACCTTGTAATGTAAGTACAGTAAGTAATTTCCGAAATTCCAGACCAGTTTCTGAGTGTGCTGATGTCTGGAGAACATTTACGTGTTACATGGTTCTTCAAATTTAAAAAAGATAGATAGATGCGTGTGACGAAATGGTAGTAATCCTGTCAGCCAGAGCTATGAGCTATATAGCTAGTATCCGAGTAACACAGGGCAAAGTGGAGTAGTCTGTGTGTTTTCTGAAATCTGTCACAGTACCGTGGTCAGACAAATTAGATAATAAGACTGTGAATCAATGTGGTTGTTGTTTTTTTGCGGGGGTTCTAGCCTGATAAACCGGAGATTAACACTTCTTTCTGAATGTCTATCTCATCAGGCTAATGCGTCCCAGGAGTCCCAACCACACAGTCCACTCTGTAGCTGAGAAGATGGCCAAGGCGTCCTTGTTGCTAAACCGGAGCTGCATAGAGATGCTAGAGTTGAGTGAAGTTTTATGAATCTACACACATTTTATGTCAAAGATCTAGCAGTACATATTTCTCACATGGTTAATCAGCATAGTCATGTTATGCTGTGCATTATTCTGTTTTACAGCTACCCAAGAAACCATTGCTGTTGGATGGAAGATGTCTGGTTTCAGTACATGCCTAAATATGCTGAGGTGAGCAGATTTTGATAAATCTACACAAAATGTATATGTCTGTTTCAAATACCAAAAAATTTCGTCTGAATTACATGTTGTCAATCAGGGATGGATATTACTCATCTTTTTGTTGTGTGTGCGCAGCTTAGAAGACAGCCAGGCACGCCTTACTGCTGGATAGGAGCTGTCTTAAGTTGCTAGAGGTGAGTTGAATATCAAAAATCTACACAAGATGCATGTCAATGATATAAAAGTCTGTGTATCTCACACTGTTAATTAGAAATTCTTTCTGTTGTGTTTCCAGCTGTTCTCTGATATGAGTCTGGCAGTGCAAATGTTACCTCCAAGCTAGCAATTATACTTGAATCCTATGAATTCTTGTTGAATACAAAATGTGTTTCCATAATGTTAGTCTGATTGCCACCGTCTCCCATAAAGACATGCTGACTGAGGAGGATGTTGATTTTTTTTTTTGTGTGTTCATCTCCGCAGCTGAGAAGACAGCCGGGCACTCCTTGCTGCTGGATGGGAGCCGTCTACATTTGCTAGAGGTGAGTAAGATATTGTAAATGTATGCAAAACATACTGTGTCAAAGAGCCAGCAGTATGTCTATCTCACAGTGTTAATCAGATCGTAATGTTTCTTATGCACGTATGTGTAAAAAGGTATAATGTATTTCAATGAACTAACAGCTGAAATTTCTTCGTTTTAGTGTTCCTCTGGCTGCAGCCTTCTCTCATAAGGGCAGGCTGACTGAGGGGGATGATGATCCCTGCCCTGACTCTCCACACAGCCAGGGAGAGCGCGAGTAACGTGCGCGCGCACACACACACACACACTACTGTATGTCTTTCTGGATGTCAGTGTTGTTTTAATTAATTATTCCAAGTGTGTCTTTAGTAAAAAAAAATAAAAAAAAATGTCAGTGTTTAAAAATATTAGATGAGACCCATCCCACCCCCTAATCTCCGAATCCTACCCCTCCCCTCGAAAATATTAGTTTATTACTTATTCATGAAAACATCATATTTGGCATTTCGCAGCACTGTTTCAATGAATAGAGTAGCTGCAATACCTACATTGGCCACAATCTTACACACTGCACCTTTAAAATCCCTTGTGCATAGAAGCAGTAAACTTTTAAATAAGTCTAGTTCAAATGAGTTAGCTTTACTTAATATCCGTACTGCATATTATAGTGTGGTGTGTTGTATTGTATGTTGGCTTTTTATTGCCAGTATTTCATTTTAATCTTTCTGGCTGCTACTGTATGTTTTTTTTTTTTTTTTTTTAAACGCCTAAACGCAAGACAAATAGTCTTTGGTGCAAGAAAGGTTTCTTAATGGTTATGGCCATTTCAGTTAGAAGCCATATGTTTTGCTTATTTCTGTGTTTATGTTTTTTTTGCCCTTAATACCTACTGGGATCGTGATTGTTAATTGAATGCTTGATTAATTTGTGTTTTTTAGAATATTAAATAAACTGACTTTCTACTTTATCTAAGCTGTATTTGTAGTATGTGTTTGCATTATGCCATTATTAATTACATTGCATAAAGACATTAAATAAATACAATAACTTGGGTAAACCAAAATTCTTACTGCCACTTTTGTTTTCCCATCATATTGGTTTTTACAAAATAGTAATTTATTAATTTAGCATTGCTTTAGCACAGATGATGGGAAACCATCTATGGCAGTAAGAGTTTTGGTTTACCTAAGATTTGACTTAACTTTTATAACCCAAACATTGGGTAGATTTAATCCATTTTAACCCAACATTTTACAACCCAACATGACCCAATTTGTTGGGCTAAAATGTGTAACCCAGCATGTTGGGTTATTCCAACCCATGCTGGGATGGTGTCATTTTCAACCTTGCGTTGGGTTATTTTTGGGTTATTTTTAACCCAGCATTTTTTAGAGTGTATGGATCATTGGTTAATGGATAGTGAAATAATGAAGTGATTAAGTTCAGCATGTGTTTTTAAAGCAACACTAAAGCACTTTTCCTCTTTGCTTGCCTTACAGGTTGAAAGCATAATTCTTTCTTATGACTCACTTATAGCCCATGGAGGACCACAAAGCGAATTCAGAAGTGCCATTCACCCTGTTATGGGTTGATAAACCACTGAAGTGATTTTAGAAACATTATTTTAAGATGGAAAAAACTACTTAGTGTTGCTTTAGGAGAGACATTGGCCATTGTCTTCTTACCCTGTGCAACGACCCAGCCGATGCCCACGTCTCGGGCCTTCCTCAGGGCCAGGTTCATGCAGAAGTTCCCCACCACTGGCCCCAGCAGGTTCCTCCCATCCACCAGGGCCGTGGCTGCACTCTCACGCTCCACAACAGGCTCACCATCTTTGGCACAGATGCCTGCTTTGATTTCTTTAATGTACAGATCTGAAACAGGGCAAAATGACAGATTTCCAAATCACATCTACCACCAGTCTGAGATGAAGAACTTCACCAGTACAATAAAACATATTTACTCGGTCTGAAATCTGTATATTCATTAAAAAAATCTTTATATTCTTGTAGAAAATATATCCTTACATTCTTCAATAAAGCATACTTCCCCCATCTGAAAACTACATATACAGGTGCCAGTAATATAATTACAATTTCATGAAAAAGTTGATTTATATCAATAACTCCATTCAGAAAGTGAGGCTTGTATATTGTATTATATTTATTTAATTCAATTTATTTTAGAATTTAATTATTAATAATTTATAATTTAATAATAGTACAATGTTCAATGTAATTTAATGTATATTATATTTATTCTTTACACACAAATGTTTATTTCTTTAATTTTGCTGATTATAACTGACAACTAATGAAAATCCCAAATTCAGTATCTCAGAAAATACAAAAACAGATTTCTAGAAATGTTAGCCAACTGAAAAGTATGAACATGAAAAATGTGAACATGTACAGCACTCAGTACTTAGTTGGGGCTCTTTTGCCTGAATTACTGCAGCAATACCGCATAGCATGGAGTCGATCAGTCTTATCAGTCTTTGGCACTGCTCAGGTGTTAGGAGAGCCCAGGTTGCTCTGAAAGTGGCCTTCAGCTCTTCTGCATTGTTGGGTCTGGCGTATCACATCTTCCTCTTCACAGTCAGGCAAGTTTTCTGGCGAGTTTGCCAGGGTGCGGTTATCCCTAGTGCTTGTACAGTTTTTTTTTACCACATCTTTTCCTTCTTTTCTCCTTTCTATTAATATGCTTGGACACAGAGCTCTGTGAATAGCCAGTCTCTTTAGCAATGACCTTTGTGTCTTGCCCTCCTTGTGCAAGGTGTCAATGATGGTCTTTTGGACAACTGTCAGGTCAGCAGTCTTCCCCATGATTGTGTAGCCCACAGAACTAGACTGAGAAACCATTTAAAGGCCTTTGCAGGTGTTTTGAGTTAATTAGCTGATTAGCGTGTGGCACCTGGTGTCTTCAATACTGACCCTTTCGATAATTTTCTAATTTCCTGAGATACTCAATTTGGGGTTTTCATTAGTTGTCAGTTCTAATCATCACATTAAAAAACATAAACACTTGAAATATTTCAGTCTGTGTGGAATGAATGTATACATCATACAAGTTTTACTTTACTGAATGGAATTACTAAAATAAATCAACTATGTCATGATATTCTAATTATATGACCAGCACCTGTAATATGTGGGAATGCCTCAAAATGACACATTACCAAAACACATTTACCAGTCTGAGGTGAAGGACTTCGCTACTACAACAAAACATATTCACTCTGTCTAAAATCTTTATATTTTTTAAATCAATTACTTTTTTAAACAAATCCATAGAGCACATATTAACACTATTGGTGCACTAACTAACCCATGCGGTTGAGTCCGTGGCTGTAGTGGCCTCTCTTGTCTCCCTCCACCAGCACCTCTGCCAGGCTGCGGGCATGGCTTGCTCTCGTGCCCACCATTAGCATGCACTTCTCAATGAACTTCTGCACCTCTTCCTGGGCAATAAGACACCTGTTTGGGACAGATATGTACAATATTGCTTCACTTCTACCATAAAGATGTTGAAGACCATCGGCTACAAGTACTATTTCCGTTACAGCTGTTTCCTGAACAGTTTTTATTCAATGTCCATGAGACGACAACAAACTCCTGGTTTTCCATATACATTTATGCTACATTTTCTCAGGAAGCCATATACACTGTATATAATTTTGTCTAGTGATAATATGTGTCCATTGTTAATTATTGTTATGCATCAGTTTTAATACTTCCTGCAGAGCTTCACTGGAACCAAATTCCACCAGTCTTGGTTGTGTTGCTTAGAGACAATACTCTCTTCTCAAAGGATGGGCAGCATAGTCATTATTGCTTTGTATGTCTCTTATATCTCAATGCATCTGGCTTCATTAAATCTCTGTCAACTCGTATGTGGCAGAGTATAGACTCCCATGGCAACATGAATCATGTGAACTAGAAAGGCCTATAGTTACCCATGCTGTCACGTGTGCTATAGGTTTAGGCGTCTGGTAATTGGTGCGGAGACTCTTGCTTATAGCAAGGCACTATGCCTGCATTTGCAATGACAGGCAAACTGAGGGAGGAAGGCAGGGATAGAATTAAAGAATCTTTTTTTATCCTCAGCAACCTAAACTAACTATTTTTACCTCTGGATGCACACAGCGTCAGCCATATTGACTGTTAATGTCAGGTCATGCCACACTGACAGAGAAGTACAGTATACTACCCACTGCTGCTTGGGCAGCCTCTAAAGACAGGCCATGCCTGTGCCCGAAAACAGAAAAAAATGTTGCCTTTGAAGAGAGCATTTGGTGGCAGCAAGGCTGTCCGAATCGAATAAATACATAAAATGCTGCCTTTGAAGAGATTGTTTGGGGGCAGCAAGGCAGCATGGCTATCCAAATCGAATAAATACATAAAATGCTGCCTTTGAAGGTACCTTCATTTTGCCCAATTTTGAAGGAAGCATAAAATCCTACGTCATGCTGCCTTCAACTGTCCAACACTCTATTGAACTATGAAATCAGCTGTTGGTGCTATGGCAACTGCGTTCTGTGTTGCTGTCTAGCCAGGTCGTCCGGAACGAAGGTTTTAGTCGGGACCTTGATACCTGTTTAGGATATGTGACTTGTCAGACAGTGAAGGCAGCAAGGCAACAAGTCCCTAGCTTCCCGTTTCAGACATAGCTCATATGTGTCTTTTGCTAATGCGCCTCGTTTGTTAGGACAGGAGAAGGTGTGGATTAGTCAAGGTATATGAAACAGAGTTGATGATTAACATCACTTTTGCAGAGGTGTCTAGACCAATAATTGGCTCTACTCCACACTACATATACTTATATACTGTACATTTATGGGTGAGTGTGCCTCATACACCCCCCCCCCCCCCCCCCCCCAACCCCCAACCCACTTTTTAAACTGTGGATCCAATAAAGCAGGGTTTTTTATTCAATAACATCAGAAAGCACCCACATCAATGACAATCAGACTGAAGAAAAAACTAAGTCAGTAGTGAGAAAGATTCCCACTCAGAGTAGTGTGAGTGGAATCATGTGTTACAATACGGGTAGAGAGGACAAAAAAGAGGGAGCATAAGTGTGAACATGAGAATGGGTTATAGCACATGGCCATATGAACCCTGACATTCAGTAGCCCACAGAGCCCACAATGATCTTGTAGCACTTCAGAGCTACACAAGCACTGACGTCTGGGCACCACAATGCTCAGCATGACTTCCAGAGATTTTTTTTCACCACCCCATGCACTGTTCTCAGCAAAACAGGGCAACCACTTCTGTTAGGACATGGAAACCTCTGTGTTTTCTCACTCTCTCTCTCTCTGTCTCCCCCCTCCCCCCACCCCCCTTGTGTGTGTCTTTCTCTTCCCCTCTCTCGCTCTCTCTCTCTCTCTCTCTCTCTCTCCCCATGTATGCATCTTTCTCTCCCTCTCTCTTTCTCTGTCTGTCCTTCTGTGTGTGTGTGTGTGTGTGTGTGTGTGTGTGTGTGTGTGTGTGTGTGTGTGTGTGTGTGTGTGTGTGTGTGTGCGTGCGTGTGCATGTGCGTGTGTGTGTATGCGTGTGTGTGTGTGTACGCATGCCTACAAGAAATCTACCTATGTGCGAGAAGATACCAGTGTGAGAAACAGTTGATCCTTAAGTTGATCAGCAACCTTCTTAATGGTGTCTTTTAAACTGCATTCCACCTCCTCCCCCTTGAGACTTGTAAACGCATATCAAAGCAGCTACCCAAAGACCCTATACGATGTTTAGCTTAGACAGCAATAGTTTGAGGACCTTTGAGGCCGGTGGAACACCCATCAAAATTACTTATGTCGTATGACCAAACATCATTAAGGGGAAAAAAGGAAGAAAAAAAAATTCTCCTCCCGAAAAAGTCAAGACATGATTATACCTTCAGGCTATACTTCAGTGGGGATGCATATATAGCCATCTGTCTCTGTGGGTTTCCATGGTCTTATGATCCACCCTGCAGGCAGCACCGCTACTCCCACCCCCCCACAACCCTCCCAGTTACACCGCAACCACCGTGAGCAAGTTCAGTCCTCTGGGCATATAGCGAAGTGATGTGGCTTTGGCATGTGTAGCATTCGAAACTTCACGTGACTGACTAATGGAATGAATACCTGTTTCTCACCTCATCACACATAGATACAGAGAAATAGAACAAAATACATTACACACAATGGTTCCGTGTAATGTATTTTTGTTCATGTTGACAATGCTGAGGCAGCACACAAGAGACTCGCTGAGCATCTCACAAACATTGAGGCATGTGTAGCATTCAAAACTTCCTTCGAAACTTCCTCATCACATATAGATACAGAGAAATAGAACAAAATACATTACACACAAAGGTTGTATGTCTATTTGGTTTGAAGATACACTGCTTATCATGAATGGAAGGCAGCTGGAGTTGTCTCTACATTGCTGCTGTGGTATAATAATGTTTCAGGCTTGCATTTAGAGTGTTTGATTGAAGTCAACATTATTGATAGCTTTGTCTACTCCGTCCTAATCTGTTGTTCCCCTTTTGTATTTTTCCTGTCCTGCTGTCTCTCCTTACCTCTGTTCAGTTTTTCCCAATACTGTGTGTTTGTACTGTCCTTATGTACTGTATGTAATGTATGTCCCAATACTGTGTGTTTGTACTGTCCTTTGTAAAGCGTCTTTGAGTGTCATGAAAAGCGCTATATAAAACCAATGTATTATTATTATTATTATTATTATTACTTTGATAAGCAAGTACTTGCATTATTAGAAGGTTTTTTTTTCTATAAGTCCAGTGACATATTGAGAGACAAATGTTTACTTAACCATTCTGTTTCGCCGCGAAGGCACATAACACAGTTCAGTTCAATAGTCCATGGTCAAAAAGAATCACACACAAACACGAAATCCAGACTTACAGGAAAGCATGTTTAAAACTTGGATAATTCACAATAAAATCCCAAATTCTTTAGCTCAATGTTAATAACCTAATTATCCATTAGAAATTGTGATTCATCACTATCAGGTGGTACAAAGAATAAAAGTATGTTTTCATTCATGAAGTGATATACTGTAGCTTACCTGGTCACACTCATGGCGCTGTTCTTGTGTGTGCGGTATCCCTTTGGCAGATAGGTAAACTGGGTTTAGACAGACAGTGTAGCAGACTAAAAGAGATAACACACCTAGCGAAATCAAGTCGGCCAGGTTTAAAACTATTTAGCATACTAAAAGCATGCCGCGCCTCGGATGGTTCGAGACAGATAAGGAGTGGTATTGGGTAAACCGGTCTGTTGGGCCAGTGTGGCCTATATTTCAAAAAAACAGGGTTACCTGTGGTAGGTGACCTCTGGGGGATCAACAAGGCCTGTCCAATATTAGGGCACCGGTCAAAGTGCACATGAAAAGTTGTCTAAATTTTAATGGCCTTATAATTCTAACGTCACTAAATTAACAATAACAACCTGGTGAGCTGTAAGGGAGAGGCTGTATTATAAAGGTACTGGTGTATTTTTTATAATTACTTAATAAATACTATAATCCATTGTGTACAGAATAGGTTGTGTGGAGTCATATGAGTTTTATGGAGAAAGCAGTACATAATGCGGTAACAGTTTATTTTATGGTTCTTTTATGGTGAATGTACATGAAGCCACATGTAATATTATGTACTTATACTGTACCATAGGGTTCGGTTTAAAGTTAAGATTGGGGTTAAGGGATGAACAACGTTCTGTTAGGGTGCACAGGCACAGTTAAGTTTGATTTTAGGTATGTACAGTGTAAATACATATTGTTAGATATTTTTACACATTTTGGTACACTATACTTAATTGATGTAACAGATGGGAGAGTAAAATGCAGTGCATAATGCATGCTACCAATAATAACACTGAGTCACTTTTCTTCAGTTCCACTGTAATGTTTATTTATTAATTTAGTAATTAGTGCTATCTTGCTTGATGAATTAAACATTAAAAAAATCCTGTATCTCCGCCTACAGACACTTCTCTTATCATCCATTTCTTTCTTTCTCTTTCTTTCTCTCTCTCTCTCTCTCTCTCTCTCCCTCTCTCTCTCTTTCCCCCTGTGTGTGTGTGTGTGTGTGTGTATATATGTGTGTGTGTGTATGTGTGTTTTAAGTGTATGCTCTTCAGGCACCAGCCACCGCTGTGGCTGTCGCATACAGTTGGGGAGAGGCCACTCCCTCCTCGTTTCAAAGGCCTGCATCTGGGCTTCTCTATAATCTGTCCTCTGCCCCACATCTGTAAGCACTCTCTTATGTGGGAGAAAATAGAAAGTTGGCAGTTGAGTCTGTCATTTGGACACATATAAATATCGCAGCGCGCTGAGGAGTGGCCACTAATATAGCCAGAGCCATGAAGGGTGGGAGGTAGGGAGGGGCTGCCGAAAGTAGATATTAAAGACAAGAAGGGGAGAGAGGGGGAGAGGGGGGCAGAGAGAGAGAGAGAGAGAGAGAGAGAGAGAGAGAGAGAAGAGAGAGAGAGAGAGAGAGAGAAAGAGAGAGAGAGAGATCGTGGGGGGTGGGGGTACATGATGATACCCAGGTTCCTCAGCAGGTTTGAGTCACGATCTCAAGTCTGTAGACTTAGGAGACTGGAGATGTTTAGAGGCAGACTAAACACCTTGCTAATGTCTTCAGGACACTCAGTACTTTGATGAGAGGTGTTAGTTCCTTTGGCCGTGTACCCTTGGCATGTGTTCTTCCTGTGGCAATGTTGACAGTGCTGAGGCAGCACACAAGAACATCTCACAAACACTAAAACAGTCCTTTCCAAACAAAGAGACATGGACATGGCCAAGCACGGTCAAATTTCTGACTCACAGATCCAGCCAGGTTCCTCAGACATGTTTTTGAATGGTATTTCTGGATATCCTTCCAAGCAGTCAAGTCTGTCTGTTTATACTACTCAGACATAGTCATAAAAATGGAAAAAAGACTAAAGTAGCCTACAACGTGGCAGTTTTAAAGCGAGAATATTTAGGTAAAATTAAGAACAGACTGCAGAAACCAAACGCATTCCTGTAGGACAGCAAAAGTTGCCATTATCCTTTTGAAATCATACAAAAATAATTTTGATAAAACCCCCACAGTAGTCCATATGCCATGTGGAAAACTGCACTGTCACATTTTGCCCACATTTTGTCTGATATGCTGGAACTTGTCAACTGTGTAGGCCTAAAGCACGCACATCCACCTTAAGTCTTCTGGGTGCTGAACCAAAGAGTAAAGACAAAAAAATCACAAACAAAGTCTGTAAATCCATTGAGCTCCTACAAAACGTTTTATAATTACATGATGCTTCGGGTAGCGCACCTTAATCAGATGTCAGTGTGTAATAAAGGGCGCTGCCTGAAACATCATGTAAATGTCGTTAAACACCTTTTGGAAATGCTGGAACTTGTCCCCTTTTTGCCCAATAAGGTTTGAGTATTAAAGCAGAGTCAAACTATTTCACTGTCACAAAATGATATTAAATATTTTATTTCACATAGATCACATCTTTTTCACAAAAGAAAAGTGAGGAAAATGATCAGGCTTTACCAAATAGCTAGGAGTAATGATAATAATAATAATAAAAATAATAATACAATAATATCTTAAGAAATGCTCAAGTTACTTAGGAAATTAAGAAAAAGGAGTTATTGTTCAAAGAAAGGTAGATGTCGGAGGGGAGGACAGAGGGGGGGAGGTGTCCGCTGTCAGGAGGAGGTTTGTTGGCTTGTTTGGTTCAAGAGCGCTACCGTTCTTCAGCACCATCATCTGTCTACCTGCTGAAGAGATTCATGAAGGTCTGGAAGCCCTCCTCCCCGAAGAAGTCGAAGGAGCCCTCTGAGGTGCCAAGGTGCACCAGCAACAGTGCCAGCAGACCCAGGATCAGCAGAGGCACCAGCAGGTTCCAGCCTGAGGCCAGGATGTTGTACCACTTGGCCTTGTCTGAGCACTCCTGCGCAGCACGCAGATCTCCCAGGGTCTTCTGGTCTCTCGCCTAAATGGACAGAGGACACACACACAGACACTGAGCTATAACCTCACACCAGTCAGCCAACACAAGTTTGTGGATGAATAGGTTTGATATCATGTCAGAACTGATTGCCTACTCACTGAGACAAAAATGAAGAATAGCTGCCCATCTACCGGACTAAAGATTAGTTTGACTATAGCTTAGCTGAGTGTAACTCAGTTTAACTGGGCAAAAAAAGTACTGTAACATGTATTTGGGACCAGGCCTCCAAGTAGGTTGGGTGTGTGAGCAATTACTCTGCTGTGCTAGTCTCATAAACAAAACCAGTTTGACGTCAATTAGCTAAGAAAACCTGTTGAACTGGTATAAAATCAAATCAGAGTCAGACATCCTTGTGTGTGTGTGTGTGTGTGTGTGTGTGTGTGTGTGTGTGTGTGTGTGTTGCATGTCAGTTCTGAACTACCACATTTTAATGACTGCACCCAGAGGAACATATGTTCAGTCAAAAAAAGAAGGTATCCAAAAATGACCATTCCATGTCAACACGGTGTACCCAAGGCAAGTACAGCAGTGGGTGATGATAAATCGAGCTCAGGAAAATTACATACGCAGTTATTTTTCCTTCTCCTGGGGGCTCAGTTCAGTTCCTGAGCTGTGTTATTGTAGTGTGGGCCAGTAGAGTGCCTCGTCTGCCTCTAATCAGCCATTAGCTACGTACCAATTACTCCATTTATAAACCTGTGCAAACGCCTCTAATTTTCAGCGCCGTGCCATTTTCAAGGAAGTGATTTTCTTCCCTTGTGTTCCTTGTGTTAACCATGTTCTCCATCCACATGTACATTCCCGTGGTGCAGAATGCATAGATCCTTCATGTAGATACCTTACAGTACATGGTGTTTCTACTGCACGACATGGCATAGACAAGATAAAAAAACAACTTCCTTCAGCACCAGTGATGCATAACTGAGGCTGTAGATGTTCTTCTCACTATATTGATTTGCATCTATTGTACATTCTACAGAAACCTGCGCCAGATAAAGTTCTTCTCATTTCTTTACAGTTTAACCAAAGATACATGAGCTTTCCTCTTCTGAACTTTCCATGCAGAGAGAGACCTCACCTTGATGGAGTAGATGAGAGCCATGAAGCCCAGGCAGCAGAAGTTGACATAGAGGGTGTTGCAGAGAGACCAGAGCAGGTAGTCCTTGGGGGGCCTCTTCGGAGCGTGGCCCATGTTGACCACCGTCGAGCCGGCCGGCTTACGGGCAGACTTACAGCTGGTCAGCGGGGTGCAGTCGGACGAATAGCTGTAAGTGGCGTTATCCATCCTGCAGAGGAAATGTGCGTGTGTGTGTGCGTGTATGTGTTTATATCCTAGTTCACGATGTTAATACAGACACCTCTGCGTTCTCCTTCAGCAGAAATCCCAGTGAGAGGTCCCCCCACCCTGCACCCAGCTTTTATTCGGACGCTGAAGGGTGGTGACACAGAGGGTGCAGGCTAGGGCTGCAAGGCCAGTGATTATGTGGTCAGGCCTATGAGAGGGTGAGCAGCACAGGATGCCGCTCGGTCTGCGCAACATGGTCTCCTGAGGGTGGATCTCTGGGGGTGATCCTTACCGGCAACAGTCGAAACACAAATTATGCTGAAAAAGTGTTGGGACACAAAAGTGCATGCAAACAAATGACACAAACGTATTTACAAACGTTCAAACACATGCAGAAAGTATTTACAAATAAAAATGAATCCAAAAGGGAAAGGATGACTGGGAGTATTTATTTTGTGACTATGCTGGTGTCTGTTTGGAGACAGAATCTGTCAAAATATTTATAGTGATTTGGTTTTTAATGAAATATATCAAGACTGGTTGGTCCATAACCAAAGGATGCTGTAAGATTGCAGAGGGTGCGAACTTAGATTCGATGGGCACTGCACAGAAAAGGTTTCCTCATGGAATATAACCACCACCATTACTATTGTTGCTAAATTACTCAATGTATTTGTTCATTCAGTGCCCAGGATATATAGCAGAGCCCCTGACATGAAGATAGACAGATGTCGTTGACTAAGTTTAGTCATGTATGATGTATCCGTGCTCTTAATAAAATCCAGAAGCAGTACTCACTAGTGATAAGTGAAGAGTTAATATGGTGACTACTGCCCTCCTGTGTCCAGAATGTGATTTAGTGAGCTACAAAACTATCCTATGACAACTTTAACATGTTTTTTTTTTTCATTAGAGCAACATGCATACAGTAACAAACACAAACTGAAAATACACAAGAAAAGCCTGTAAAAGTTATAAACAACGTAAGAAAATGGCAAATACACAAATTGTATAAACTAAATTACAATACAACAGGATAAATGTAAAGGGGACAAAGAAAACTAAATTCAGGGTTCAAATAATTTTAAGAGCTTCTTGCACATTGTACTTTTTAGCTAATAATAGCCAGCAATTAAATATATTTATCGAACTCATGTTGAAAAGCTATTCTAAATTTAAATTTAAATTTACACTTATGTATATGGAATTTACAATATAAAATTAACAGGTTCAGTGTAAATTCAATGTCCAGATTTTTATGTTCAAAATGCATTCTAGTATGAAATCGTAACATTTTCATTACATTTCGACAAAATACAGTTTTCCATTTTAGGCCAAAAGTAAAGTAAGTGTGTGCAATGAAAGAATAAGTATGTTACAAAAACAGCATTTATCCTCAGTGTTTTTTTTTTAGAAAAGTAAACACTGGCTGAATATATGTTGTGTAAGATCTTAAGGTGTACTTAAACCTTATTAGTAATGCAGTATGTACGTGGCAACAGCCAGAGATCCAGAACGATTTACCTCTTGGTACTCTCCAACTTGATAGCCAAGATGGTAGTGCAGTAAAAACTGCCCATAGCTAAACAACTCCCCATTCTTGTCAAACAAGTCGTTAATGAAAATAAAGCATTTGTCAAAACAGTTTTGCAGATTCTTGAAGATGGATTTGTTTTGGACAGTAATGTTCTTGTCATTTCAGATAATAGCTTTATGTAGAGAAAAGTTGTGCGTGTGACAAAGTTTCTTAGAAAGTAAAGCTTATTGATAAACATTCAGAGAGCTTAAGGGGAAATATGGGGATGCTATAGTTACAAGACAGGAAGAAATGTAGACCTCTTACATTTTTAAAAATGTTGTGAGGGATGAAAAACCAAATAGATAAAGGAGCTTTACGACATTCTTTTATCGACTTAACTGGCCCTCTGTCCAGGACCCGGTCCATAGGCTACAGCACTTCAGACTGACTGAACTGTAATGTCGACTAGGAAGTGTACCATAGCAAGACCTTAAAAACAGCTACAAGTAATGACCAATCACAGACAACACAGAAAGGTAAATGTGAACACAAAAGCAGCTCAGATGCATTGCAAAATTTCGAATATAATCTGGTATTTATTTTATTTAAATTACAAAAATAAGCACAGTGTACATCTGCTTGCTTAAGGCATTCATATGTCATGTTGTTGGAACTTTTTAATTTCTGAAATCAAAACTGATGACACAGTTCTGGATGGAATTGTCAGGGAATAAAGGGTTGCCTCTTTGTTTAGGTTCAGACTCCATGGAAGAAACTTAAAACTGTGACAACATACTATTAAGGGATCAAACAGTCCAGATGTCAGCTTCTCTAAAGTGTACACAATTAGCAGTAATGATCCAAGCAAGTAAATTCCCCAGCAAGCATACTTCCAGATCAAGTCAATGGCATGCTGATTCTGACTTAGTAAGGATGAGGTGGAGGCACACTGTGTCATTAGCAATCTATCAGTAACACATCAAACATCACACTATTATTCAACAGATAACAAAGCTTCATCTCCTAAATTTAAAACATATTGGAAATTTTATAGGACATGGACACACGGACACAGATCAGCCCTAATGCGTGAGCATCACGAGCAAGAGCACATTTTTGCTTCTTTAATCTAAAAAAATAATAATAATCTACAACTTGTATCTGCACAATGCCCTCTTCAAAACTATGACATTTTACAGGAATTTTTCAATGGCTGCCTAAATGTTGCCCTCTGGTCAGCTTCAGAAACATATGGCGGGGACCATCTTGAACAAAAGTTGACGTGACATGCTGGGGGAATGGAATGTCTTTTTGTACTCTACTTGAAGTGCGAGTCTGGCCAATCTCTGATGCAGAGATGCATGGTGAATATCTCTGAACTTTAATGGGCTCCACCATTTCCGATTACGTGAGCTGTGCTCAACTAGTCAGTTTGTATGATATTTCACTGTATAATTTTTAGTTCAGTTTGTTGTTTTTGTGGCAAGGGTAAGGGCTTCAGTCATAAATAATCAGTGAATGCTGTAATGGTGAACATAATGTAGTGGTTTAAACAATTAACAAAATCAGACGTATATGAACAGCATGTAGCAAAAAGCTAATGAGACTTTCAAGTGGTTCTTACATTAAAATGAGAACAATTTTGTGAAACACTGTTGTTTACCACCAGTCCCTAAGGAATCACTTTGGCAAAAAAATCAGTCTGCTTGTTAGTAGAGAAGATAAACCCACATTGGATTACTGGTAAAGCCATCTAGCTGTGCTATTGTACACTGTTTGATAGGTGAGCTGTTTTCAGATGGGCAGGATGAGCGCTGATAGCAGCTTCAGCAGGCATAAGTGCAAGAGAACAGGTGGGGAGCCCTCTGCTGGACAGACCACCGCATTACATCTTTGAGGAAGCGGCTATTGCAGATGCCCCGCCTCGGGTGTACACCCGCACCGCATTCTGAAACAAAGACAGGAAGAGAGGTCAACAATGTTAGTGGGGAAAGAAACTCGTGCTGGACGGCGGTTCGGTCAGTGATTCAGTGTTTTGGTAGCAACATCATTGGCCTTCTTAAGGATGTCAAATTTACATTTTTATGTGAATTTCAAAAACCCACAAAAGACAGGCAGGTTGTTGTTTATCTAGCACTAGCAGACTTGGCTATCCAGTATGCATTTACAGTCCATAAATGCAACCCAAGAAAAATATATGTATACACACCTATCACAGCCAAATTTCATTATCGCAAAAACACATCTGTCTCTTAACTTTTGAAATTTTAGCTAGATAAATAAAATCACTGGCATACCTCTTTGGAGCAAATAGAATCTACTATATTCTGGTTAAGAACTCATTGCTGTGATTACCTTCTTGCTTTCGGCATTGTATTTATTGAGCAGAGTCTGAACCCGGTTCCCATAGTCTGAGTGAATGGCCATCAGGTTCTGGACCTAGAACACAAAAAAGCAGTCCAGATGTGGTATTAGCAAACAGTACAAAAGGCAAAAAAGTGAAACAGTCATGAAGAGTCGAGTCAAGTCAAGTCAAATGTATTTGTATAGCGCATTTCATACACAAAGGCAGTTCAATGCGCTTAACAAAAATAAAAGCAAAGGACAATATAAAAGCATAAGAGGAGGAGGAGGTGATGAAGACCCACCATGCGTTTCTGGATGAAGAGCTGTGCCCCCTTGAGAGCGCCAGCCATGTTCTCACACAGCCGTTGGCGCTCCGCCTCGTTCAGGACTTGGGTGAAGAAGGTCCGCACCTGAGGAGCAGCGCAACATTTATCACTGAACTCTCAACCTCTGCTTTGTCTCTCTCCTTCACACACACAAGCACACAAACACACACACACACACACACACACACACACACACACCTGTAGGCACTACTAGGGGATGAGTCAGTTTACCTTTCTTATGCCCCAGCCGCCCCCCCAACCCCTCTACACACACACACACACACACACAATGTGGACATTATCTGCCCCCTGTCAGTTCTTGTCAGATCTGTAAGTGCTTGGATCTATAAATGCCTTTCACACTTCAGACTGCCAGATTTCATTAGGAATGAGCTTCACACATGCCTTCGCCTCATCACCCTGTCTTCACACACAGACACACACACACACACACAAACACGCAGACACACACAAACACGCAGACACACACAAACACGCAGACACACACAAACTCGCAGACACACACAAACTCGCAGACACACACAACCACACACACAAGCACAAACAGAAACACGCACACACACACAAACAGAAACAAACAAACACACACACACACACACACACACACACACACACACACACACAAACAGAAACAGAAACACACACACACCCTTGGGTGCTCGGCCTACCTGAGTGACATTGTCCTCGTCTGCACTGTTGTAGCGGGCCACATCGGGCGACACCTGGAACTTGGACTCCATGAAGCGAGGCTGAGTCTCAGGGGCACTGAAGCTGTTGGGGTAGTAGTTGGGCGCCCCAGCTGCAATATGACAAATCGCATCACATCACACACATACATACATACAGCACTAAATCATACATCATACACATACATACAGCAGTAAATAGTGCAGTGCAGAGATTATTACATTATGCAGCGCATCATACAATCACTAGCTTTTATTATTATCGTTGTAAATTTTTCTTGTAGATTTTTTTTAGCTCTTTTCATATCCTTTATGCTGCTCACAGGACCTCAGTGGCAGAATTTTCCTTTTTATGTGTAAATTTTGCAATGCCAATAAATCAGCTTTGAGCTATTGAAGAAGTTAATCACACAACTACATATCACAGTAAATTATCCAATGCATAAATGCATTATCCAATGCATAAAGTAGGAAGGAGTTATTGTTTTCCATCTTCCTCCACTACAAGTGTATGACCAAAATAAACTTGTTCAGTGCTTAGTCACAACAGTAATGAGGAAGTAAATAAGGAAGCAAATCATGAAGTCAGTGAGTACATGTAAACACACATAGAGATGTGAAGCCACCTGCTAAATATGTTGTCAATATGTTTATCTACCATGCTCAGATTACAAATAATTAACATAACATAAGTAGGCAATATAAATGGAGTCTATATTTGACACCAGTTTTGAGACCAGTGGAGGACCCCCTCCAATGCCTGCAATGGGTGGGCGGGCTGAGCTCACCCTGGTTATCGCCCATGCACATAGGGCCGTCCCTTTGGTAGTTGGCCACGCGGGCTCGGAAGGGACAGTTGACGGGCAGCTGCAGGTAGTTGGCTCCGAGGCGATGCCGGTGGGTGTCTGGGTAGGAGAACAGCCGACCCTGCGTGGGGCAAAGCCAAAGAGAGTCGCTTAGTAAAACAAAGACAGAAAGACTAAGGAAAAGCTTCTTCCCTCAGGCCATTCGTCTTATGAATTCAACCTAAACCCCCTCCCCCCACCACCTTCAGCACACTTTTTGCAGAGGCCAATTCATTTCACTACATGTGTCACGAAAGTGACTCTATGTATGTGACCAATAAAGTATCCTTGTATCCTTGTATCCTTGTAGTAAACACACAAGCTGACATAAATGGGTGCAAGGGGAGTTGAAAAATATATAGCCGGCTCTTGGTCTCCTTGTTGTTGTGCTGTAGCTAAAGAAACACAGCCGGCCGGGGGGTTGAACAACAACATTATGATAATTATGAAACCCCTAGTGCCATTTCTACAGTGCGTGCTGTGCGTTCACTTAAGTGTTTCGACACCTGAGGACAACTTTGTTTTTTATCCCAAAAAGACCTATCAAGATGAGCGTGGAGCTTTGAATTTATGGATTCTGTATGTAAAGTAGAAAGATTTTCTAAGAAAATATTTGTGAGTGAATAACATCCTTATTCACCATCTACACACTTTTACATTGGCATTCATCATCAGATACCCTTATCCAGAGCTGTTTACAATAAACTAACTACAGGACCAGTCTCCATGGAGCATTCTGTGGTAAAATGCCTTGCTTTAGGGCACAGCAACGGCAGACCCTCGGATCAAACTTACAACCTCCTACAAGTTCTCACTGCTGACCACTGGAACACCTCGTACATTTGTATGACTTGAGATGGTCACCCACACAAGTAACAAACTGCAATTCTGTGTCTGTTTATAAGGGACACAAAAGAGACCACGGTCATCTTTCCATCTGTCCACTCATTTCGGATTCTCTGTTCATTTCTGACCTGCAGCATTTTGTCTGGGCTGGGCTCGATGCCTGGGGGCATGTTGCTGGGGTCGAAGGCCAGTTGTTCCACCTCTGCAAAGTAGTTGACAGGGTTTCTGTTGAGCACCAGCTTCCCTACTGGGATCAGAGGGTAGTCCTTATGCGACCAGACCTTGAAATAAAAATGAAAAACACAAAAAAAAAAAAAAACAAGGAAATAAATCATAATTTGACAGTCAAATCATTTCAGTCAAATACCAAGCATATGCCTTTTGGTAAAAGCTCTGACATATTTTGACATCTAGTGGAGAGTTATGGTACAGCACCTGATTCAACTCAAACACAAACACAGACAGAGTGGCTTATGTAACGATGACTAATGAAAAAATTGCAAAACGTACCTTGGTCAGGTCGAATGGGTTGAATGGAAACTTCTCTGCTTGCTCAAAGGTCATGACCTGGATGTAGAATGTCCAGGAAGGGAAGTCCCCGTTGGCGATGGCGTTGTAGAGATCTCTGATGGCATAATCGGGATCGGTGGCTGCGAGGCGGTCCGCATCTTCTGGCTTCAAGTTCTTGATGCCCTGGTCCGTCTAAAAAGACAAAGACTCTTGTGTTACAGAGACACAATGAATGCTCTCACTTTGTACCAAAAAAACCCCCCAAAGAAACGCAACAAGGTCAGCACTGTTACCTTGTAGTGGAACTTGCAGTAGACTGGGTGACCATCAGCGTTGACCAGTTTGAAGGTGTGGGAGCCGTAGCCGTTCATGAACCGATAGCCATCAGGAAGACCACGGTCACTGAACAGAAATGACACCTTTGGAGAGGAATTGGTCATAACACCATTAACAACAATCATCTTTACATTAGCAAAAACTCCTGCTGTTATTTTTTTCCCCCCAAGATCCCAGCAGAATATGTTGGTAGCAGATTATGCGGTATGTCCCTCTATGATTTAATATCTTTCATGTTGTAGCTATTAATGGATTCCGTGTGTGAATGTATTTTTTTCTGCTGGCTGTAAGACTAATTGCCCCCTGGGGATAATAAAGATACTTTGAACCTTGAACCTTTAATACTTGTTTAACATGCTGGCCTCAAACCCCAAGACAGGGCTGCCTTTTTCATATGGCTAGCTTGCTGTTCTGTTGTACCTCCTCTGACCCAAATAGACACACTTTCTCATTCACTGGAGCACAGTGGGACTACAGGGCCGCACCTGATGCAGGGACTCCGGGCGGAGGCTCCAGAAGTCCCACACCATGTCGGGGTCCTTCAGGTGGGTCTGGGGGTTGCGCTTTTGGGAGTGGATGAAGGACGGGAACTGCAGATAACATGGACAACACAGGACTACATGGTGTAAGCTGAGGCCAGGTAATTCCATTGTGTGTGCTTCAAATAACAACAACAACAACAACATCTGCTTCTTCTTCTTATTATTATTATTATTATTAACAACAACAACCTTATTATTACTATTATCATAATCAACAACAATAATAATAATAAACAATAGAATTAATTCTAATAAAAATAATAAACATTCTCAGAAACACAACCAAACCACAAATGGGTTTGTTTTCTGACTGACCAGAAGTGCATCCCTGATGAAGAAGATGGGGGTGTTGTTTCCAGTCAGGTCCCAGTTACCCTCATCGGTGTAGAACTTGACGGCAAAGCCACGTGGGTCTCTCACTGTGTCTGCAGATCCAGATTCTCCAGCTAAAAAAACACAGAAATATTTAACATAAACACAAGCAGGTAAAGACATAGGCAACACTCCTTCTCCCTCTCTTTTGCCCTCTCACTGTCATCCATCAGTGTCTATCATATGAACGTGGGATGGACATGTGCGTTGGCTAATGTTGAGACAGCCATGTCAACAATCTGCTCTGAGCCAAGGGTCAGAGTCTTTATAAGCTGAAACATTTGGCTGCATCACGTAGGTAAGAGGGCACACATAATCAATTTGTCCGTGAAGGGAAGCAAATACAGGTGACATTACCAAAAAAAAAAACTATGTTCGAATAATAATTAAGAACAAAGGCAGGGTAAGATCCCAGCAATCAATACTAACAGCTGTTTAAAACCTATCATTTAAAAAAAGATTTTCTTACAACAGTAATCGAAGACAAAGCAAATGTTTTTTTTCTTCCCTCTGGGCATACTGATGTCGATGCATATAGTTCTCTGATGCAACACTCCTCCACCTAACAGATGCTTGGAGGTGGAGGGAAAGGCTTGCAATCTAACTATACTACGGTAAATATATGCCTGAACTGTGCAAAATGCAGCTATATCAGCGGCGTATGGCACCACATAAACAAAACAAAAAGGTTTCTCTGCTCATACAACCACCTAAATGCATGACCAGCATCTTGATTCTGAAGACCTCAGCTTGTGCATGGCAATCGCTGATGGTGTGGTTTGAATGTTACTGAGGTAAATGCAAAACCATTATCAATTCTTGACTAACATTGCACAGATTTTAAGTTTATAAAAGGGGTACCAGTCAGACAATAAGGCTCATCACACACGCAGACACACACACACACTAAACTAAAGCAAACAAACAGAGCAAACACAGAGGAATCACGCTGCTGTCAGTCTGGCAGACAGTTACATACATTAGTTAAACATTACACACCCACGGACCAAGAGAGACTGTGAAGGAGACTGTGACTGTGACTTAGAGTGGTTGCCTGGGTGGCAATAGACCATTTGCTGCTAAACTGCAGGTTGTGCTGTGAATGCCTAATGCCCCGAATAAGACTTTCCCCTTGTTGTAAGGAGAGGTAGCCTTGGGTCACAGTCAACACACACTACACTAGTTCCACAGGGCCTGTTTTCAGGGCTCTTTTTAGATGGAAAATTGGCTGGGACCTCCGAAAGGACCAACGTGGCCATCATACCATCTGTTATGAGCGTGATTTTTTTTTGGCACCAAACTGTTCTGACTCCATCCAGCCAGGCAGGCAGTGCGTGTTTACACACAGCCCATTATTCCTGGACAAAAAAAAAAAACAAACAATCCCCCAGTGCTCTCCCACCACTCAATCACAGAGAAACTACATTTATCGACAGCTGCAAAGCACTCTTGGGGAGCTTTATTCCAGACACTTACAAACTGCCACTCTCCTGTATGCCCAATTCAGGCCTACTTGCCCCTAGGGTGAAATAGAGCGTTTTATTTGCGATCACTGGTGGGAGACATTTGGTGGTACTAAGAAACACACAGTACATCAAGAGAAAAGACAGCTCTTATTATTTATGTGCATTTTAACAAGGGTTAGGGGAAAAAAAGAGGAAAAAGCATACAACACAAAGGCTTAGCCTACATTGTTATATATTGTCAGAGAAACACGCAGACTCACACATTACAAGGTTCAGGAGGAAGCATAACAAAAAAAAGTGTTGGGTTGACATACTGAGAGGGCCTGTGCTGATTATACGACAGAGAGGGACCTTCTCATACCTTTTTTTACTCTGATGATCTGATACCACATTGGTTTTATGTCTTGAAATGAAATTGTGTTGGTTGACGAGACTGTACAGCAGAATGAAGCCTGCGTGTACATTCCTTACCTACGGTGGAGAAGCGGATGGCTATTGGTGTGGTCTTGCCCACGTGCTCAAACACCTTGGCCTTACAGTACCGACGGATGTCATGGGTCACCTCAAAGTAGCCAAAGGCTCCTGTGGGGAGAGAAACAGTTGTTGGATAAGAACAGATAAGATCGTTTTAAGACTGTTTTGATCTTGGTCAAACTGAACTGACGGGGTGGCCACTAGGTTTTTGTTGCAGATTCATTAATGGACAAAAAAAGTGAAAATTGTGTGAAAATGTGCACACAAAAGCAGTTATGTTCAAACTTATTAGAACACTGTATTATAACAGCCAGGGGAGTAGAAGAAGACATTGATGCCTTACAACAATAAAGGCTCTATTAAGCATGACATGGCACAACTAAATAGGGTCAAATTTCATGCCTTTCAAGCAACAGGCTGCCTAAGTGTGTTATTTCACTACACAATAATGACGCAAAGGGGCTGCCTGGATGATATGATCCATGATATGATATGATATGCTGTTTGGCTCCAACAACACTCACCAGCTCCTTTAGCGTGTACCACTCTTTCTGGAATGCGCTCCCGGTCAAAGTGAGCCATCTCATCAGTAAACACCACATCTTGGACCAGCAGGGGACCGCGGCGACCTGCGGTCATCTCATTTAGCTTGTCTCCAATGGGCACACCTGCCCCAGTCGTCAGCACATCTGGTTTCTAAGGTAGATGTTGACAAACCAGAAAAAAGATAAAGTTGTGATGCAATTGGCGTTGCAGCCTCATCCTTGCGTACACGGTTTCTTTAGCCATGTATTCATGCAAGAAGAATGCGGTTTTTTTTTTAATGACATTTTACAGAATAACGTAAAGCCAGCTTTGTACATTAATCACAATAGTGTTTACTGCTTCCTCTGTAACTACCTAAATACTCCTGAAGGCGGCCTGTCTGCATGGCCTTCACCCTACAAGTAACCTGACAGCCGCAATTGTTAAGGGATAAAGTTCAAGAATCAGTTCAGAGAGAGACAGATCAATGTGGCATAGATGTATTAGTTGTAACTCCACACAGAAATGAAAACTATAGAAATATATTATAAAGCATAATACAATATGCTGTCTACAACAAGAGTTGAGCAGCCTTTTGAAAACAAATGTGCATACGAGCTAGCTAGCTTGCATATTCCAGACAAGGTAGTGACAAAAGTAAAATCAATCGCAAAGATAGCAACCTAAGTCTGTTTAGTAGGGGCATTACTATGAAATATAGGCTATGTCTGATGGGTCAGCGTACTAAGCTAAGCTAAGCTAAGTTTTGCTAGAAGACTAAAAGCTTAGCTAGCGCATTTGTTTGTTTCTAGAAGACGAAGGAACTAGCCCAAAAGCCAGGAGCAAAATGTTGCACTTGTGACTTGTGCAATGTCTCAAACAATTGCACAGACATTGAAAATGCTTGTTTGACATGGTATCGATCCACAACGAGATATACAGTGACATTAACGGGCTAAAATTGATCCCTTACGGTATAACTAGCTTCGTGCGACCTGAAATAACCTTTACCCCATTTCTCCCCTTCTCTTAATGCTATTGAGGGCGACGTTAGCTACGCCAACTGACTGTGCTGAATTGCATGATAAAAAACCTACCAGAGTCCCCCGAGTTTGCTTCCATAATTTCATTTGGTCGGTTGCTTTCTCTCTGTCGTCTGCCATCTTCCTGATACAATGTGTAAAATCCCAGGAAAACAACTAAGCCAAACAGCACTATATCCGCGTCTACCACAGTCTATCTGCGTTGCTGCACTTTAGCCCTGACCACCCCCTCCTCCTCCTCCTACCCCCGATTCTGATTGGCTGGTCGAACTTGCATGGACTTGACCTACTTCTAGATAAGAACGAAAAAATGCAAGTTCATACCATCCACAAAGAAAAACACCTCCCCATTAATCCCCTATTAACAAATAGTCTACAACGCCTTGTAAAACACAACAGGTTATTGAGCATTTTTTATTTAAACAATTATTTCAACACAATGTTTCATATTCTGGGTGGCATACAATATGTAAACACTGGCATGCAGTTTAAAATGTTTTCATATCAATCTCACAAAACATGAGAATACTGTAAATGAAAATATTGCTTTATAATAATGGATTTGGCACATGAATAAATTTAGCAAAGCACACTTGTAGAATGTATTATACATCGATGGTTGGCCTTTGTGAAAACAATTGTAACGGGATTAATTATGGCAAATGCAGCATACAAGAAACTCCCCAACCCACCCTTACCCACCCTAACCTGAAAGCCTAAATTGATGATGTTTGGATTAGATGTGAGTTGTCCACAAATGAAAGCATTAGTAATAATGTAGGCCTACCTTATAATATCTGGGTTAAAATTGCACATGAAACACAGAAATATAAGGCCAGCCTTTTTGTTAATAAGGGCTGATTGAATCCATTAAATACAACAGCTAAACATTAGTTTACATTCAGTAGTGTAGAGAAATAATTATTGCCTAACTACTGTGTAATGTCAGATATAGAAAATAACCTTTTGTCATACAAATAAGTAGTGATCGGTTTATTAACTGGGAAGATACTATGAGGAACATGATATGGACCTGTTGTTTTTCCAATTCCCATTTTAGTAGGATTTCATCAAAAGGGAGTGGTTACAAGAAACCATTGCCTTTTTGATCAAAGTTCATCAGTTACAAGAAACCATTGCCTTTGCCAATCAAAGTAAAACCATTGCCTTCTACCCAGTTACTGATACCTAGCCTTTGTCATCCATGTGTGATCAGAGGTGCTACAGTTGTATGAACTAATAGCTACATATGGCTGTCAAACAGGAGACATGATCACCTCCTTATGTTCTTGACACATACACAACCAAATGCATTTGATGTAGATATATTCAAAGTTCCACATAATGTGTTTTTTTTAAATAATGATAGGAGAAAGGAAAATAACTAGGAGAATATGATGTAGAGTGTTATAAATACCGAAAGTATTACATTACATTACACTTTACTGGCCAGTCAAGCCTCACCAGATAACAGATTATTTGTTTGAATGTAATGTAGCAGCTACTGCAGTTAGTGTCACATTTACTACGTACAAATTCACTGCAATATTCACTACTGGCATTTTTACACCTGCTTAGTTGGATTCAACCACCCTGTCACAACAATAACAAATGAATTTTACCTGGATTTACAGAACCTGGATTGTTTTTGTTGTTTTTTGTTTTCCCCCGAAAGCAAAAAAAGACTTGTGACTTACAAGGGCCCTCACCTCTCTGTGTCTTCTGAACAGCCGAGTTTCAGTTAACACCGAACACACACCCTCGGCCTAAAGAAAGGTCTGTTGTGCAAAAGGCAAAGGGGACCTCTTGAGAACAGAAAAAAAGGTTTCTTTATTCATTCCTTCACTAAAAGTCATTCTTTTGCCAACCGGTCTCTGAGATCAGCTGGCACCATGCAGATTGGTGGTGGGTGTTGTGTGGCAGACCGTGTCGTGCCATGGCCTGGGGTGTGGGGTGGGGTGTGGGTTAGGTCCTGCGGATGGGGTGCCACATGGACACGGGCTTCCTCAGCGTGGCCAGCATCTGGTTCCAGTGGGTGATGCCCATGCCGCTGGCCTCGGGGCCGATGATCACATGGCCCACATTCTCGCCTCGCCCGTCTTCCGTGCACTCTGCCACAGTGACCCGCAGAGAGAGATCCTGTGACCACAGACCACAGGTAGGTTTAGGTTTGCAGTTTGATTAAGATACAGTGTGTTCATAATATTTATACCATTTTCTAGCATGCCTAACACCAATATCGCTCATCTCATTTTGTTTTCGACTCATCTAATCTCATCATAGTAAGTAACAGTAAAATCGTCAATGGGCTGCAATTTGTAATGTCTGCAAAGAATATGTGTTTGCATTCTCATTTTGTTTCGGCCAGCTCTACAAGCTGCTAATTGAAGTGTGAATCACTGACAAGCTAGATAAAGTACAAGGAAATTAAGTCAAAAATGCTAAAAATATGAGAGTAATTACAGGCTTATTACAAGTAAATGCAAAACAAAAATGGACTGCCTGTCATTCCGTCACTTAAAGCAGCCTTTCTAAAATGCCTATTACTAATTCTAATGTCTATTACCTGTAATACAATGGCAGGCACAGAGAATATCATGGCTTCATTGAAGATTGGATTTGTGTCGTCTCTCTTTATTGAGGTTTTCTTTTTGCTGATCTTCCTGCCATCTTGAAGGAGGTATACCTTCACAAAGGGGTCTACTCAAAGAGATGAAATGTCAATGTCAGTTTCACAATACAGACAAGGAACATTCATTCAATATGTGCTGTTTGGCAAGTAACAACAGGCCATGACAAAATAAAAACATTATCTTACAGCCTCTGCCCTTTGATCACTCTCATATCTCCTGTCTTAGGTTGTAATACACTTCAGCTGTGTTATTAACCAATCAAAGGCAGGCATTACTTGCAGTGCATTTTGGTTTGCTGTTATTTGATGGCCATGCAAATCACCTGCTGTGGTCTTTCCATTGGTCCAGATGAGATTCTTTGCTTTAGCCACAACGACTGTTAACCGTTCAGCTGTGGGCAGGTAGCTGAGCGATAGCAATATTTCCCCCACCGCATCAACTGCCTGTGGAGAATGGTTTGGGGGGAAAAAAACTGTAAGGAGTAGAAACCACTTTGCAGCAGTATAGTCTTCTCTTCTCTCAGTCACACAGGTTAAGATGTGACCAGCAGACAAATTGACAAAGAATTTGTCCCATAGGTGGTACTGATATTTTAAAAGCCTTCGGAGTCTTGGCCAAAGATGATATCTGTGAGTTGTTTTCGCCTGTTGTCTCCATCTGGCTGTTTGAGTCAATGTGTTATGCCATGCATAAAATATTGTGCAATTGTTTTTGAATCAGATTTTGCAGCAAATGTTTTGCAAAGCAAATTTTTAGATAATGAGGAAAACACCTGTAGGCAAGTAGTCATGGTTACTGATATTTGAATAAAAAATGACAGCAGACTGATTATACGATTAACGAGGCTGTACTGACACATTATCATTCATGCATGTGATGCCACACTAACAATGCTGTCTAAATCATTAATTCACTGATGCCAACAGCTCTTTCAAATACGATCAACTTTTTTTCAAATTTCAGCCTGATAGTGTTCAGTCATGTTTCTAAACAACAAGTTCTACATTTCTAAACAAGTTTGCATCAAGCATCTTAAAATGACTAATCTCCATGGGCAATGAAAGTTTTACTTACTGAATTAGTTAGTGCAATTCAATAAGGAATTTTGGAGAGAACCCAATTAACATGGTAAACATCTGACAGTGGGACCATATCAGGGCGGCATGCATTAAAGAGACAATATTTTAACTTGTAGCCACGGGTGGGCTGGGGTGGGCCTGTGCCCACCCTCTTGTCAATCAGGCCCACCCAATCAGAAGGCTTAGAAGGTTCCAAATATTTGATTGACTGAGGTCTGTCTAAATTTTTGTGGGCGCACCCATTTATGGCTACGCCCCTGAAGTCATAAAAAAGTAAAAAGTAACCTACTATAAGCCACTGGTTTTCCTTCTATAAGTCTTTAATACTGCCATAGCCTATTCTTTTCAATCTTATGCAATGTAAATATGAATACAAAAACTTATTATCCATAAATGTGGATATTTACCTTTAGCTTCACCATAAAAACATGTGAAGACAAGACATTTTCTGTTTCATGTGAAGACAAGACAATTTCTGTATCTGACACAAGATGTTCACTCATGGTTACCTTGTTCATGTCCTGCAGGTAGAGCCAGGCGTTAAAGGGTCGGATGGAGAGGTCCAGGTCGGACAGCTTCAGCTCTGCCACCCCAGCGCTGATGTTCCTCTCATCTGCATCGATACCGAACGCCGAGAAGCGCAGGCTGCACTCATCCAGCGCCGTGACGTCCAGCGGTATGGAGAAGAAATCGTCAAACATGACCGTGTACGCATTCGTCTGGACCTGAAATAAGAAAAGGTAAAGGGCGAGCGTAAAAAACAACATGCCAGCAGGAATCTGCTCATGAACATTACAGATAAACCCTTTCCAAGCTCTGCAAGGGAAAAACTGGCCTCATTATCATTATCATGACTTACAGTATAATTGCATTTACAAACACTTGCAGCATAATTGCATTTACAAAATTGCATTTACAAACACTTGCAGGTTATCTGTGACTAGCTAGAAGGAATGCAATAATAATAATAATAGTATTAGCAGTGCAACCTGATTAGTAGATTGTAATAGGACAAGGGATAATAGTAATTGTAGTAGTAGGCCTCTTCTTATCTTGTTTAGGTTAACTCAATTAAAAGACTACTTGTAATTTATTAAAGCACATTTTCGATTTCAATTATTACAGATATATAATATATATCCAATTAAAACAGATATATAACAACAGATATATTCAATTAAAACAGATGTATAACCATTAAAGAGAAGCACCACAGTTTCACAGTTTGAAAGGTGACACTTCTAGCACCCTTGACCAGTCCTCTATAGATATGTGTCCACTGTCAGAGAACCTGGTTACATAAAGACAAAGCCAAGCTTCTACCCTGCAAATGGCATCTTAATGGAATCTTTTGTATATCTGATTATAAGCTCAAGTCTGATTCACAAAATGAATTGCCACTATTCACCTCCTTTCATATGCATGGGCCACTGCTCCTATCTGTCTGGCTTAATGTCTAGCTTTCTCTCCACCCACTCACAGAACATTAGGCAGCGCTCTGTTCAGAACCATTTCCTACCTATTGCAGCAAAGCGCTGCTAGTGCATCGTAGCGCACTGACTGAGGAGCTTCTGTGCTGGTGTGTGTGTGTGTGTGTGTGTGTGTGTGTGTGTGTGTATCTATGTGTCAGAGTCTGTGTGAGCGAGAGTCTGTGTGTGTATGAAGTGAACAGACTGGATGGTGAGTGAAGCCAGGCGGAACAGCTCCTTCCCCTGCGGACTGTAGTTTGCTTTGGGGGGTGGGGGCTGTGAGTGTGTGCCTGGTTGCCTGCCTGCATGTATGTGTGTGTGTGTGTGTGTGTGTGTGTGTGTGTGTGTGTGTGGAGGGAGGGAGAGTAGAGGCAGTAGCTGATCTCAGCAATTTCGCCCTGCTGCTCCAGCATCCCTCTACACAAGGCAGAGAGGGTCCTTCATAGCTCCTGCACCATTATTACTGTGCTTGTACAACACTGATACAGGCCCGCGTCCCGGCCATTATCGTGACATGTGTGACAGGCGGCCTGTCTGATGTGGCTTTGTGTTGAATAATGCAGTGTGGAACCGTATGGTGGGATGTAGGATGTCAAGCAAGCAAGGCAAGGGAGAGGGATCGAAGAGAGGCAGGGAGTAAGAGCGATACAGAGAGAAAGAGAGAGAGAGAGAGAGGGAGAGAGAGAGAGAAAGAGAGTGAGAGAGAGAGAGAGAGAGAGAGAACAAGAGAAAAAGGGAGAGCGGGAGAGACAGAGCACGAGAGATCATAAATCAAACAATAAATCTGGGGGCTAAGAGGGAGCATGAAGTGTGCAGTGAGAATACAATCAGTGGAAAATAATGACAGATATGATAAAAGGCACAAAACCATCAGGAGGGGAGATATAAACACAAAACTGAAGAAACAGAAAGGAAAAACAGCAAGAATAATCTCTAAACAGCATATTATTTATAGTTGGGTTGGTAGGTTCTTCTCCTTTTCTCTCACCTTGCTAATTCCCACATTCAGCTCCTCAGGCAGCAGCACGATACGGATGAAGCAGCCAGGGAAGTTCTCCTCCTCCTTCTCCAGCAGGTCTTTGCCCTGATGCAGGGAGATGTTAAGGGTGCTGGCGTAGCCGTCGAACTCCAGCGTGACCTCCAGCTGGCCCACCGTGAAGTCGTGGCCGAAGTTGTTGGCGATGGACGAGATGGAGCAGAGCGAGTCGGTGGAGATGGAGCGGTGCAGCTTCTCCGGGTCCAGGTCGCGACCCATCAGCTCCAGAGTGCCCAGGTCCCGCAGGCCGTCCGGCGTGTCCCCCAGCTGCAGGCTGGGCTTGCGGCTGACCGACAGAGATGCTGAGGCCCTCCGGTGGTTGGCCGCTGCCCTCTGTAAAAAAAAAAAAGGAGAAGTGCAGGTGTGGCGGCATGGGGTATTGTTACAAAGAAACTGCTTTTTCACAAAGAAGCCACCTTGTTCAGAATCACAGTCAGGATTTGTTGTCATTGTAAGTCTTTGGTCTTAAAGTCCAAAGTAATCACATGAAATTACAAGACATACCCAAAACGGTTGACTCACAGACACTGACTATCACCAGCCTTTGATACGTACACACTCACACAGCATTCAAAACACATACCTTTAACTGAAACATTCACCAGGGCACTATTGATACTCACACATACATTTCAAGTTATTATTAATTGATTTCTCTATATGAAACATATCTGTAGTTATTATTATAGTGTTTCTGCTTCTTTTACCTTTTGTCGGACCTCGGAAACGGACGTCCCATATTTCTCCTGCAGGTAGCGGTAGTCAAAGTTGGGGTACGGCGAGGGGGCAGATAAAGAGCCGGTCTTCCACAGCTTCCACAGGTTGATACCCACCACCGCCAGCAACACCAGGAAGCCGGTGACATAGATGCCCACCTCCCAGCCAGGGGGGCTACGGACCACTGGGGGAAGAGAGCTGCCTTTAGCCTTTCACTCACTCTGCTGGTAGTAGTCTGCACACACAGTAGCAGTAAGGCAACATTGGGGCTATTTAACAAGACCACCAGCCCTCTTCCTGGGTAATCTGTCTTTTTTTTGTTTGCACTGCATGGAAACAAGCAAAAAAATATATACTAGAAAATAGCAAATATATGGCTTTTTCTGGGTACATTCTGTAAATAGTGCAAAGTGTTATTTCTTCTCTAAACAGAGAAGTTAAATGTCATCTTGTCGCTTTCGTCTTAGTAGCATCACAGCGAGTAATAATATAGGACTTGAATGTCATCCCAGCCCATTTGTTTATACTGTAATTATGGGAGAGTGCACAGACTCAGGAAAAAGAAGGGTAAGGGTGACAGTAGTGCTGGGTGATTAATCGATCGCAAATCGGGATTGTGATAAAATTCAGGTCAATCACAATGATCAGCAATAGGCATATTTAATCGATCACATTGTAGATATCTTAAGCTGATGTCATTTTGGACAAAAAATGTTTCACAATTTCACAATGGTTTGGTTATGGCCAAGGTAATAACAGAGATAAATAAAACTGGTATGTGAGATATGTCAGTGCCTTGAAAGACAGGTTTCAATCCAACTGCCTTGAAATTGTCAGTATCAGGGGAAGGAAATAATGAAAAACGTCTTTATTGGATGATAAATCGTAGTCATTTTTTATCATCACCCAGCCCTAGATGACGTAGTTCAGTGATGGCAGCCCCTGTCAGGTCGCCTACTTGGGTGCAGAGAAGAAGCACAGAATGCGTCAGCCGTACACTTGGCATACACAAGACCAACTCTCGCTCTCACAACTCACCGCTCACATGGTAGTCAGATATGTCCCGACCCTGGGCTGAGGACATGGTGCAGCCGCCTGCCTGGGAACACAGAAAAAGAGCGAGAGCGAGAGGGAGAGAGAGAGAGAAAGAGAGAGAGAAAGAGAGAAAGAGAGGGGGAGAGAGAGAGAGAGAGAGAGAGAGAGAGAGAGAGAGAGAGAAAGGAGATGTGTAAGAGAAAGCGAGATATTAGAGATGCAGAATGTAGCTGTCTTCCCCCTGCTGATGTCTCATGGATGGAGACAGAGCTCTTGACACCTTTCTCTACTTCATCAGACGTGTAATTACCACATATCCACCTATGTCACCTGGTTCCCCTTAGCAACCCATCCTTTACGCCTCAGGAAGCAATTGCTCTGTGGGGGGGGGGAGAAAGGGCAGGTTTCCTAACCATCTCCATAAGCCTGTGCACTAGTATCACTTGTAGGGCCATCGATTCTTGTGCAAGCACGCTGTGTACAGCGAGCGTGTTTTTTAATGTCGGGTTGTTCTCTACCATGAATAGCTACAGAGAGGAGGCTTGATGTCTCCGTGGGGAGAAACCATAGGGATACACAGCCAGCACAGGCAGCTCTTGCAGGGGAAGAGTTGGCAGGGCCTTTCATAACACACTGATTCTAAATCTGTAAAGTCTTCTTCTGACTACAAACGAATAAGTGGGAGAGAGAGGGAGAGAGAGAGAGAGAGACAGAGAGAGAGAGAGAGAAAGTGAGAGAGAAAAAAGAGAAAGTCTTAAGTATGAGTCATACCCCCACCCAGTCTCCCTCCCTGCTGCTGATGCGCCCTGCATTTTCACTCTGGTACGAAGACTCCAGGAGAAAACAGCAATTACACACTAATGATATGGAAAAGGCTGAGAGAGAAACAAAACGTACTCTGTGCCCAGAGACCCTCTGAATAAATGTGAGGTGGCCAGATTCAATCAGTTGGTGCAGTTTGGATGTGAAAGTGTGTGTGTGTGTGTGTGTGTGTGTGTGACAGTAGTCGAATAGCCATTAGCCCTGGTGCCATGTAAAAAGGCTTCCATTTAACAACACCTCTTCCCCACACACACACACGCACACACACACATACACACACACACACACACACACACACTTTCCCTATCTTTCTCATTCTCCCCTCTCTCACACACTCACACACCTCACTCCTTCGTTAGACAATCCCTTTGTGAGGCCAAAAATGAAGCACCAGGAGAAAGGGGGCTGCCATCTGTACCCTCTGTCACAGCCAGCTCCCTCTCTCCCTCCCCCATTTCCCTCTCAAACTCACCACATTTAGCAGTGGTTAATGATTACCCACAATGCCACAGCACTGTGCCACATATACCAGAGGGAGGCGTTTACATGTCTCATGTGCACCTCAGGTAACGCACTGTACTGCATATTTTTTAATGAGGCTCAGTTGAGATGTTGGGGGAAAAATAGTACTTGTAACATTTCCAGCTGTTGGCTATGAAAAGGTGTTAGTGTTGCCATTGCGATCTTTATGAGTATTCAGTGTGGCGAGAAGCATGGCAGATTGAGCAGTGATGTTTAGACTGTCCAGTAAACTGTTAATAAGGTTAGTATTGCTCTGCTGGGCTGCCTGCTAATGATATGATGATGCTACATTTTTCTGTCACTGTCGCTAAGCTGTTCCATCAATAAACAATTCTTTAAGCTGATTAAAAATGCCCTCTCTCTCCTCAAATGAAACCAAAGCGGCCTAACACATTTTTAGTAATTAGTCATGTGATTAAATGAATTGCTATTTCCATGGCTATCATAGCAGGGGTTCTCTCTCTCTCTCTCTCTTGCTTTCTCTGTCTCTCTCTCTCCTCCAGAAGTCTTTCTCACACTTCCAACACCCTCTCAAATTCCATTTGCATCTTCTTCTTGCATATCAGTACCACTTCTCCTAGTACAAGATCTTCCAATTTACCACCTGAATATTATTCTTCCTTTGCATGAGCCTTTGGATCAAATGCTGTAATTAATATTATTAATGCATTGAGTGATTAATAAACTTGACCTTGCAATAAAAGACTTAAATTCATTTTTTTTGTGGTGAGCTTTAACAATGTCTTTTGCCTTAGTCGAAATGACAAGTTATGAGCAGTGCCATTAGCTGTAGGCTTCATGCCATGGGAAGCATGTAAACAAAGGCTAAATGGCTAAATGGATTAGGTAGAGAGGTGGCATCCAAGCGTGGACAGAGTGCCTTGGGGCACAGTGCAGACCGACTGGACAAGACAGATCTCAGCCTGAGCACCTGACGGCTTATAACAGAGACAAAAAGGTTGAATTACCCCCCCACACAAAAAACATCACAGCTCTTCTTCAGACCAATCTCTGATTCTTCGAGCTCACGTGGCACAATCCGAATGGTAATACAGCTGTGTTGTATTTGTGGCGGCAGACAGACTGAGCAAACTGAGAAAGAGAGAGAGAGAGAGAGGAAGGAGAATAATACGAGATAGAGGGAGAGGGGAATAGACTGCAGGGGATATCAGAAAAACGGAAGGGGGAAAAGGAAAAAGGCCAGTATACCGCCTCTGCCGTGGAAAAATGAAAATGTGTACTTCTCTTTATTGGTCTCGCGCTAAAGCACCAGTGATCAATAATAATGGGCATTGCACCGCTGCGCGAGGAGAAAGAAAGCGGGCGCGCGAAGCCCAAGTGTGCACTGTCAGCTTCTCCCTGCGAAGGAGCACGGCTCAGCAACCACTAATAAATCAACTTTGCTTTTAATCTCGCGCAATGAGTCATAATAAAATTAACTGCATCGTCGCCACATAGCGGGCCTTCGAGAAGCAAAAAGGACCGGTGGTGGCACCCTGCCGTGGGTCCATCTGTGCCAGTGGCGTCCGGTGCCAGCCCCTTTCTGACAACTCCTTTCCTGCTGCTGCTAACTAAAGCCCAGCCGGTTTGTTGCTGCAACGCCGTGTCGAGCAGGTAAGGAAGAGAGAGGAGGGCCATGCGAAGAAGAGAATGACTGGGAAGCGCGCAGACCCCACTCAACCGGGGCCTCACGTTCAATTGTGAATCATCGGTCGATCAATCATGCTTAAGAGACAAAACAACATCTTCAACATATCTATTCTACAGCATGCAGTCGGTTTCGTCATATATTGTTATCTTTTCTTTTTATTTTCACATGGTCACTTTTTTGCTATAGAATCGAAAACCACCTTGGGATTAGTTCTACTGATTTATTTCGCTGTGATTTCTCAGTCACTCAATCCATATAAGTGCACTGTTGCCTAGGGAAATGTGAGTGAGGAAACCCGATGCACTGGCTTTCTCAAGCAACCAGTCTGTGTGCTTAGCTCTTGTAGTTTGTGAGGGAATTATAAAGAAAGTATTCCTGTAGGCCTATATAGGGAAACCTGTCTGCAAAGGACTGAGGAACAGTTATACTGTTGGGCTGATGGCAAAATAGGGGAACAGCCCTAAATGAATCGAGTTGATCCTAGTCCCTGGATTACCTCTGGATTTACAACTGACATCTATGTCTGCTTTACTATTGGTCAACTTAGAATCTCCATGTTGGTGTGCCTTTTGGATAAGTTGTTACAACTGGATCTGACCAAAATGGATTCAAATTTGCATCATAAAATATAAAATCATTTAAAGTAGGCTAAAGATTGTAGCAGAATTGTTGTTTCTTGATATAAGAAACAGTGTGTGTAGCTTACATCTAAGTATGATGATAACAGTTACCCTTCTTCAAGTATGGCAATGGCCAATTCAAACAATGAATAGACTTGAGTGTAGGTGTATTAAATTGTCAATTTGTATCTGACGTCCAGGACACATAATGTGGAGGTGTTCTGACGTAAGAAGCCTACCACAGAAGTCCACGTATCTCAGGTGGTTGTCATGGCAAAATACTCCACTGGACGTATGCTACTATTATCTACTATTATAGTTTCTCTCCCTGTAGCCATTTCATCTAGGTAATCATCTTCTCATTTGAAGAGTTATTCGCGCTGAGCATGGTGCTCAAAGGGTGTTGCAAGGGGTAACTCATAGATTTAAACTAATCACTTTCAGTTAGCTTTAAGTGAACTTAGGCCTATCTAGCCTGGCTGTGAAATCCCACAAAAAATCAGACATCTATATCCATTAAATATAAAGGCGATTCAGTTGTGTCTCCGTGGCATCTATTAAGTTCAATAGCCATTTACTTCAATCACATTTTAAGAACCGGCTTCATTTGGGTAGTGACGGTCTGAATAAATTTCCCAGTAGACTGTTGCTTGGACATTGTATGAGTGTTGAAAATGACACTCCACAATGCATAAATCCGCAATTTAAAAGGAGGAATAATGCTCTATGAATAAATGAATGCCATTATAGGCGCAATCACCCCAGTCCACTGTGAATGCCAAACACAAACACGGTGCAGGAACTGTAGAGCCTGAATAACACGACAGGAAAAGAACACTTCATAGGTTCCTCTCCATCTTTCACCAAAAATAAAACACCTAATTGCTAAAAGACAACCAGACTGGACACTCTAGGCAGGTTACTCTTACCTAAAAGGAGTTTTGTTTTGGTGCAGTGAGGAAGGGGGAAAACTCCACCAGTCTCCCTTCTTCAGCTCACTCGCCGCTATCCATGAAACGGCACAGGCACTTCTCTACGCGGGAAATGATGGGCTACCCGTCCTGCGAATTTCTCTGTCAGAGCACAGAATCAATAGGGAATGCCTTTGCCGTGGTCAGTCCATTTGTTGTTTCGTGCACAAGACGTTTCAGATGCGTACAGAAGCCACCACCTCCATTTGCGCCGCATGCGATGCGAGGTCCTGTGGAGACCGTTGCTGAGAGCATCTCTCTTGGAGCGCTCCTCCCGACTGCAGAAGTCCCACCCCTGCAATGCAACTTCCAGCACTTGACCAGAATACGCCGGAGCGCTCAATACAAAGGCATTCCCATAGCTTATTTTCCTTATGCAAGGGGACCATTATATTCACATTTTTGTTAAGTAGGCTATGTCTTGGCTCTTTCCTTGGATGCGGATAGTCTTCAGAAATACGCGCGCTGGTCAAAGGTTCTCGGGAATAATAGCCTATTGATAGAGCTGTGCTCAGAATATTGCCAGCGTGTTTAGTTTTTTTATGGGCATTCCCTCGGTTGTCTTTGCATGAAAGGCTGCTACCAAATAGGCCAGTAAACAAAATTCATTTAAATAGTGTGTCTTATAGTTTTACAGTCGATGTTTTAATGCGTAATAACCTACTCTGTTCATAAGCTGAATTGTCTTCGCCTGCTCTTAATAAGGAGCTAATTACTTGTCTGGACATGTTAATGAGAGGACCTCCACAAATTTCATCTCCGAGCAATAACGTTTTATTCTAAAGGTCATTTTGTGGTGTCTGATGGCGTTCCGGGGTCAGCGGTGTCTGATACAATAATAATAGGCTATCATTACAAATGCACAGCGCGGCGGCGAGCTATCAGCTTACCAGATTTACGTCAAAGTTTTCTAACAAAGTTTAGGCTAGTTAATTTTAGCCGCTGCTAAACTCAAGATGTCTTAAATCTCAAAAGAAGGACTTTAATCTTTTGGACTTTTGCCCACATTGAAATGGTCGTTTCACAAAGTAAAGATCATCCCACTTGACGGTTACAGTATTGTTTAGAGTGTATATTCTTGCCAAATGCAGTTGGCACACATTGAGATCTGATACAGTCCTCTAGGCTCAGTTAAAAAGAAAAAAACTTCTTTTTTTCTACAGCATAACGCAACCTAGCCATTTTGTCCTGGTCTTTGACCTTTGTCATTCAACAAATGCACTTTTGGGAATTCAGATGTGGTTATTTATGCTGAAGAGCATTTTGACAAAAGTAACATTTAAGAGTCTGACACTAGTTCACTCACCTAATCTTTGATCACACAGGTTTGCTATAGTATCTATTTATCTGCCGATTGCACAAAAAAAGACATGTAAAAGAGTTGGTGTATTACTATGCAAGCATTAGGAAATAACTAACATACCTGTTGGTGATGCTTTGTATGGTTGCTATAACAGATGACTATAATGACAAATTAACACATTATGACCAAATGGTAAAAAGTTTAGGCACTCAATTTCATCCCCAAATACTATTGATCCCTTACCCTGGCACTGGAGAAGTTATGCAACCAGACAACAACTCATGATTCAGCTGGAATTATAAAACCAGTTAATTTGCTAAAAGATGTGCCAACCCCTATACAGGAACTTTACTATTCACTATTATTTATTTACAGTAATAGCCCAAAGAGAGAAACACCTAAGATTCTTTCAAGAACGTATAGCATATTAACTTGAGCAGAAATAAATGGGTAAGATGTGACCTTTATGATTAGGATGAGGTAAATATACTCTACTTTTTGGACACAAAAATGCTTACTGCAATTACACAATTAAATCAGTCTCTATTGGCACAGTGCAGCTTTCCTGTCAGCACCACTGCTCTGGAGGGCCATCATTGGAATAGCTACACTCGCTTACAATAAACAAAAAAAAGAGCCTGTTGTGAGATCTTTATTCTGTCCAACACACTGATCAATTCTGTAAATGTAGTGGGGGATTCAGGCCTGTTTTCCCCATTTGGAGCATCTATTTCCCTGAGACCACCAGAACAGTGTGTTCTCTCGGCGGCGGGGGGGGGGGGGCATGCTGTGCCTAGTGAAACTCAATGCTGCCCCCATGTGGTCATATCCTCAAACAGACTCTGAATACCACTGCTTGCTTTTTAAAGTCATAAAGGCCTGAAGGTCTTAAAGCATACCGCAGGGTAAGTTTATGCCCTTAAGATGACATATTTAGTAGGGCAGTCTCTGCTTAGATGTTTTGGCATGTGTTATACATGGTTTTTTTTTTTCGAAACCAAGCTACTTCTAGCATTCCATGACAATTACGTCTCATTCTAGACTTTTCGTGACATGCTGGTATGTGCTTCTGATAAGATAAAGAAGGGATCTAATTGGTGCTTCTACATCTATTCACATTATTATCACATTAAGAAAAGCTACTCGCATCAAGAAAAGCTACTGAATTTGCATTTGCCAAACCATCTCATTAAAAAAATATTATTTCTCATGCTTTTGACAAGTTGGTAAAACGTTGTTGAGGACAATATATTCATGAGGATACATGAGGACTCATTTTGTGGAAAATAAGCTCAACAGCCAAGCATGCGCTATTAAATCACATTTAGAAAGTAATTAATCTACTCTCCTATAGAAGTTGTGCATGGAATTTCTTGTAAAACCAAAAAGGTAAACTATAGAAAAGGTTTTGACAAGACAGATGACAGACAAAGTCACAGAGTGTATAAAAACATATATTCACCATTTATTGAACGTTGGTTAACTTGATTGACAATGCTTGACCGTCAGCCACGAGATATACACATATAGAAAGCAATGAAAGCTCCTTTGTATGTTCAGTGGCAATTAAAATATACTGACAAAAACGGATATACCCAATGCTGGCAGCACTACGCATAAATGTTCAAAATGTGTAAGTGGACTTTATGCGACTAAGTACAATTTCCCCCTAACTGCTTGTCGAGTGGTTCGGCACATTGACTGTGAGAGCCAGGAACAGGAAATAAAACAAAATAAAATAAAATAAAAAAAAACACAAACCAAACGACACCTGTCAAAGGAACACAAAGGACCTCTTCCCTCAAATGTGCACTATACAACCGGGGGGGCCATTTTAATTTCTGCTGTGGTCATTTTGTCCACACCACTGGATGGGAGAAGTTAAAGCTTCTTCCGGAGTGTGGAAAAAATATTACCATGCCGGTACACAAACGCACAGCATTAGTATGGCGGAGTCTCTGGTGTAGGTATGGCATTGACTAGATTATATTAGATTAGACATTTTCTATCGTACTGGCTAGAATAGTTTCAAACAGAATTGATCACTTTCGCACTCTCTGACACTCCGATGGACGGCCACCAGTGCAGTCCGTGTATATTCCTCAGTATATAGATACAGTCAGCAGCAACCTAACAGGGACAAAAACCTCAGCTGTGTCGAGGATCCCACCTCCACAGTAGACCTGCTTCTGAGCATGTGTGTGTGTGTGTGTGTGTGTGTGTGTGGACATGAGAAAAGAAGCCACAGTAAACGTAAAGGCAGTAATATGCATGTGCACCTTTTGATAGGCAGATGAACAAGATGTTGTCGATGTAAACTGGTTTGCCAGGTGTTTCATGGGCTGATTTAGAATAACACTGTGCAACCGTACTGATTCTGTAAAACTGACAAAAAGACAAGGAAAGTAATGCTGATGTTTTTTTTGTTGCTAGCCTGCCAGATTAAATAGATAAGTTATACGCTAAGACGTTTATGTCTGTGCTGTTATTAAAAAAAAACATTAACTATTAACCAAATCCAATGTTGTTTTCGGGAATCTGAAAAAAAAAAAATCCTTCAGACCAAGCTTTTTTTATACAAAAATCATGTTGAGAGATAAATCTACATTCAATATAAAATAGACTTCAAGGGGCAGTAAAAGAAGACTTCATGGTAAGTATATTTTTTAAATGTTACATTTTTAAAAGTAAGTAAACGGACATGATCCTGAAAATGGGAAGAATATACTGCAATCACACTGGGGCAAAATCCTCCTTGTTTTACTGGCATTGATTCCTGGCTGCCATTACTGTGGCCCAGGCACAGGGCCTTTACCCAGGTCGCCTCATCAATCTGATACGCACACCACAGCTGCAGTATGTGTGTGTGTGTTTGTGTGTGTGTATATGTGTGTGTGTGTGTGTGTGTGTGTGTGTGTGTGTGTGTGTGTGTGTGTGTGTGTGTGTGTGTGTGTGCATGTGTGTGTGGCGCTTAACTGCAGTCTGACAGGCTGTTTACCACTGGGTCTCTTAACCACATGAACGATCTCTGTGGTTGAGCTTGGAGGATGCTGAGTCGGAGGTGTGTGTGTGTGTGTGTGTGTGTGTGTGTGTGTGTGATTAAAGGGGTGTGGGGTGGGTACAGTTAGCCAAGATGAAGCAGGTTGGTTTAAGGCAGTGGTCACTCTAGATCTGTATTGACCGGCAGAGCTCTGTGAGTGTAGTGGTTCTGTACACGGGTAAAAAAAAAAAAAGAGAGAAATTTGCAGCAGCCTACTGGAGTGGGGGAGGGATCCTTTTTTTCGGCTTAAAGATGGCCGCTCGCTCCGCTGCGGTTCGACACACACGCATACATTCCATGTGCTGCTGGACTGATAAGAAATACAGGGGGGCCAGCTCGTATCACTCGCCCCCCCCCAAAGCTGACACACTTTTCAAACACTCACTCCCTCCCTCACTCCGTCTAGGAGTGTAACAGTTTCTCTACTGAATGTGCAAACGTTTGTCACTCGTAGTCATGATAAAAGAAAAAGGGAAAGTTATAACAGACAAATACAGATATGAGAATAAAAAGCAACATGTGTGCAGTCCCTGATAAAAACATCCAAAGCTTTCCCCTTCCAAACACGCACACAAACATGTACACCCACTGCAAATATCCAGGCTTTGAAGCACACTTTACACATCATAGTATGGTTCATGTAAGAAAAAAAAAAAGTAGCAAGATGTTCTTACTGTTACGTATGTGCCAAACAAAACAAAAAAAAAGTTATAACTTATCTTGCATATAATGACATCAAGTACATAAAATATGTTTTAAATACTGCCAGTTCCGTATGTTGTCTTCACAACAATTGCACAGGTATCCTTAGGTAGAGAGCGTTTGTCATCCCCAAAAAAACCATGTGTCAAACATCAGACATCCGAGGGGCTGTTTCTGACCCACGCATGCTTCACTTCACTTCAATTCAAAGCCAAAACTGACCGACTGTCTGTTTCACTTGCATGTCACGGAAGTGCTGTCCTCTCAAACCACTCGGATAATTTCATACTCGAACCGTGGCTGGCCGGCTGGCTGACGGACGAGGGCCGGGTCAGGAGCAAAAAATACGAGGCATCCCACCTACTGTTTTCTGATTGGTTGTGCAGCGCGTGGACTGTGTTAAGGGCACTTGGATCTACAAAAATATTTTTGACAACCTCCTCTGTTCTCTTCTCTACCCAGCGATAACTGGATGACAAGCTAAAAAATGAGAAAGTGGGGCTGCATCATCCCGCAAAATCTTTGGCTAGCCTGCAAACCCCCACCCCCCTCCTTCCCTCTCCCTTTGCCTGTTTTGCATAACATTAGTCAGTGATTGAAAAATGAGATTTAGATTAGGTAGCTTTGGGATAAACAGCCCGCTCACATCCATTTTTCATGAGATGCCATTCTCAAAGACAGCCGCTCATTTTCTATTCAAGATTCATCACTCTGTGTATCTACGCGTGTCTATGTGTGTGGGGGCATGTGTATGTGTGTGTGTGTATGTGTGTGTGTGTATGTGTGTGTGTGTGTTTAGGATGAAAACAAGGCAGGCTGATGTGCATTAAGTGCTAAGGGGGGGAGGATGAGAGGACAGGATCCCTTTTGCTGGAGAATGGCTCCCATGACTGAGACCATGGCCCTCTCCTCTCCTCTCCTCCCCTCTCCTCTTTTTTATTTATATTCTCAGCACACCTCCTGTCTGTGGAAGCCTAAAGCTGTGGGCTTAAGACAGCTCGTACGAAGCCCGCAAAGAATTCTCTAAGGACCGTAGAGGACAGCGGACAACGGGTCAGAGGGACAAGTCTTTGTCAGAACATCTCGGGCCAATCCTGATTACTTTGGGGGGTTTACCGAGACACACACATACATACTGGTCCTCGACGACTCGATGACTCTCTGACAATCGCACATGCCAGACTTTTCCCCACTAATGTAACTCATGTCTTAACAACCTGCAAGGACACAACTCAAGCACCGCTCCACGGGTCAGACTCTGCTGATTGGGGGGGACAGTGGCCATTCTCTCCTGTGCTGAGGCCTGGTTTGCGAGTCTCTAGTGAGCAATGAGTGGTTTGACTGCAGCCAAAGAAAAAAAAAAAAACAAAAGAAAAAAAAGACAGGTGAATTAACTACTGATACCAGACCAGCGTTTTTTTTTACATGTACCTGCTATGCCATCCACCTTTTCTGTCCAAAAGACATTCAATGCCTTCTCTTTTTTTGCTCTTTGTGTATATAATCTCACTCACTCTCTCTTCTCTTCTCTTGTCGCTGTTGTCTTCCTGGACTTGATTGTAAGTCTTTTCCAGTCATTTTCGCACATCTCTGACTGTGGTTGTTATGAACACACAAACACACCGGTACATATCCAGAAGCAGCTACTTCACTCACACAACGCAGAGTATGGAGTACAATTATATCAAACCATAAATGGACTTTAAAGCAATGATACAAATATCTTTTTTTGCCCCCATCTTGCGGCACTTCTGTCAAAGAAGTGCTTGTGTCTGTTCAGAATGCTCTGATATGCTTTGCCATGGTTTTTTCAAATGAATTTGCTTGTTCTCCCATCAAACTGGTTATGAAACCCTCGTAAAACATCAGAACCAGGTCTGACTGAATACCAAGAAAAAAAAAATCAAACAAACAAACAAAAAAAAAATCTAAAAATTAAAAATAAAATGCAGAACAAATCCATAACATGTGGAGTTCAAATTGCATGTGGTGGTGGGAGTACAGCGCATCGTAATAATCAGCGTAAGTCACAAACAAAGCTGATGGCCGTGTCCAGTTCTCTGGCGGGGCACAGAGTCTGGTTCTATGGGCCATATGGGGGTGCACCAGCAGGGGGAGTGGGAGACAGCAGTCTGGCCATGGCCTATCTCTCTGGGATGCCGTTGCCACGGTGACTGTGGCACATAAGCCATAAGGGGGCGTTGGGGCTGGGGGTGTTGGGTCAGGTCGGTGCAGGAGTCGAGTCCAGTCCGGTCCAGTTCCGGAGGTCGCGGCCCTCAGACGTGGAGGGCCTGCAAGGCCTGCTGCTGGTGCTGCAGGATGCGCACGACCCGTCCGAGCGAGTCCGGCGTGGAGAAGGCCAGGTACTGGCAGCACAGCCAGTCCTCCAGGCTGACGCCGCAAACCGTGTCCAGCGAGCGCTCGGCGAACTTGATCATGAGCAGCGTCCGCTTCAGGTCCAGCCAGTTCTGCAGCGTGGCCTGCCGGTGGCCCGGCCCGGGGCTGGCGCTGAGCGCCTGGAAGAGGTCCTCGCGCGGCCCCCAGAGCAGGCACTGCAGGCAGGCGCGCGCCTCCGCCATCTGGATGCGCTCCGAGGGGTTGGCGGTCAGCAGCAGGCTGGCTAGCTGCTGGAGCCCCTGGGAGTAGAGCGAGCGGACGGGCAGGGGGGGCAGGTCGGCCGGCGTGTACTCGCGCTCCTTCAGCTCGGGCGCCTCCTCGAAGGGGTTGGCCTGGTGCAGCATCTCGTAGATCAGGATGCCCGTCTGGAACTCGTCGCACTTGCGGTACTGCGTGGCCGTGACGATCTCGGGGGCCAGGCGCGAGTGGTCTCGCAGGGCGTCCACAGCGGCCTGCTGCGACAGCACGGCGCCCTTCTGCTTGGCCTGCGCGAAGTTGCTGATGATGAGGCGCGCGGGGCAGGCGTTGGCCAGCGCTCCCCCAGGCCCCACGCCCGCCGCGAACGCCCCCCCGGCGTTGTTGTTGTTGGGCTCGCTGTTGGGCACGTCCAGGTTCCAGGGGTTGCTGGGCTGGCAGTGCACCAGCAGCAGGTTCTCCAGGCGCAGGTCGCAGTGGGTGACGTGGTAGGGCTTCATGTGCTCCAGCCCCGCGCACAGCTGTAAGAGGAGCAGGCACACCTGACGCTCGTACAGGTCCGGGTTGTGGGCGTGACGCTCTCGGCCCTCCCGCACAAAGTCGGCCACCGTCTGGAAGGGCACCTCCCGTGTGATCACCACCACGCGACTACGCAGCGTTCCCGAACCTGACGTGGTGGAGGTGGAGGTTGAGGTCGGGGTGGTGGTGGCGGGGCTGGTGGTGGCGGGGTTGGTGGTGGTGGTTCCCTCAGCTTCCTGCCCATTCTGTGCTGGCAAGTCGGAGGACACCTCAGATGAATTTTTTCTCCTGTCGCTTTTTATTTCTCCCTTCTTTTCCACCGTCTCTTTCCTCCTCTTCTCCCTCTCCCTCTCTGGGCTGTTTTTCTCTTCTTTCACCTCCTCCTCCTCTTTTTCACTCTCATCTTCCTCCTCTTTCTCGTCTTCCTCCTCCTCCTCGTCGTCGTCGTCCTCCTCCCCCTCCCAGGGAAGCAGGCGAGCGGGCACGTCAGCCACAAAATGGCCGCAGTCCTGCTGGATGTTGAAGTGCAGCGGCAGACTCTGCCTCACCGCCAGGCTGTGGAAGAACTGCTGCTGGGTCGCCTTCACTTTGCTCCTGCAGATCTGGAGGGGACAAACACAAGCCAAGTGGTTAGTATTCACTGTGAAGTAAGCTCAAACTTATTATCCCACCGGGGGAAATTAAGACGCAGCCAGGTATTTAAAAACACACAAATACATCAGTTTAAGTAGTTTAGAAACATCAAGTTCAAAATACATAAATAATAAATAACAGAGGAGACAAAAAGCACAACAGGTAGACAAACACCAGGGCATAATTACACGAAGTTAATGGAAAAAAACACACACCATAGACAAAGAAAAAGACATAATACAGAGGCAAGATCGCTATGCTAGAGATCACTACAGTAGTTATTCACTCTCGCATTAGTGAACTACTGGGCATTGACCAGCAGTCAGTTGTGGTCATGCACAAATGCTACTGTTGTGTCCAAAAAGACAACATGTAGCACCTGTTACTTTTTTTAATATAGCTGCAGGATTCATTCCCAAGCAGTTTGTATACCTGATGTTTCTTCCTTCAAAACACCTTGACATCAGAAGATGTACAGATGGCACGTAAACATGGAAATGTGCTGCTGCGGTGCCTGCCGTCTGATCGCGAGTGCGGCCCAGTGTGTGAGTCATGGGAGAGCTGTAAAATGGCCGCCTGTGACTCTCGCTAATGGTTTCACATGCGCACACACACACAGACAGATGTGTAAATGAGCCTTTTGCTGTGTTACACGCCACAGCACATATAAGTGGGCTGTAACATGAGACAACGAGACATCTTAGAAGTTCCATCTCAATGAAGCTGATGGGGGAGAAAAAAAAGTAGACAAATAAAAAAACATCTGCTTTACTTCTTAATTTGTCTCAATGCAGAAGTGCAGAAATTCAACACTTGAGCGCATCAGGGCTCTGTAATGATGTAACAATGTCTATACACACACACACACACACACACACACACACACACACCAGCAGTGAGGGTCTGAAGGGATGTTCAGGATGAGCGATGGCCTCTAGCGAGACGGTAATGACAAGGGAATAATGCTTTCTCATCTCTCTCCCTCGCTCTCTCTCATTCTGTCAGATGATGCAGTGCGCATTAGCGTTTACGGTATTGATCTCACAAATAACGTCGTGCAGAGGGCGGATGGCAGCAGAGAATGGTGCGGTGTGTGAGTGTGGGTGTGTGTTTGTATGCGCATGTGTGTGTGTGTGTGTGTGTGTGTGTGTGTGTGTTTGTGTTTGTGTGTGTGTGTATGTATGTGTGTGTATGTATGTGTGTGTGTGTATGCGTGCGCGTGTGTGTATGCGTATGTGTATGCGTGTGTGTGTATGCGTGCGTGCGTGCGTGCGTGCGTGCGTGCGTGCGTGCGTGCGTTCCAAGCAGCAGCAGCAGGCAGGGCCCCTGCAGGATTGAGTGGCTGCGGCCCCTCAGGGCTTTAACTCAGGCTGACAGGCTCCATGGCCACCCCCACTCCAGCTCCAGCGCCGGAGCTCAACCCCACGCTCCCCTTTCATTGCCACCCCCTCACTTCGCCCCACCCCACGCCCACCTCCACCTCCACCTCCCCGGCGTCCCGCTGCCTTCCTGATCAAAGCCCTCGGTCGGGAAGCCACCTTATCTCTGGGCCTCCTCTCTCCCTGTCTCCCTCCCCTCCCCTACCTCTCTCTCACTTTTGCTCTGGCTCTCTCTCTCCCTCACTCTCTCTATCTTCGATGTCTTTCTCATTTCTCATTCCTCCTTCTCTATCCCCTCACTGAAAAAGACCAAAGGGAAATATATTCTATTTTTCTTCTTCTTCTTCTTCCCCCCACTCACTGACAGAAAAAGACTGGGGTGACGTCTGCAGAGGGGGGATATACCCTTCACATCACAGACAACACAGGCTACCAGGCTAACCTGGACACAGTGGCAGTGCTTCTCCAGCTGGGTTAAGTCCTGAACTCCAAACTAGTCCATGTCATATGTCCACGCCATGTCCATCTAACATAACATGGCCTTTACCCCACTAAACACGTTTCACTATCACACCCACGGTGAATGAATTATTACTTCCTTTCCTTGTCATAAAAAACCCGTTGGAGATCATGAATATAATGGGCCTTTGTTATCAAAGGTGATAGGTGGCCCTAGGAGGCTGGCAGTGCCAGGTAAGCAAGGGCAACAACAACCAGCTCATCTGCTCCTCCACTTTGTTTCTGGCTTGCTGTTGCAAGGCCTCTCTCACACACACAACAGCCTGTCAAAAGTCTGGAGTCTGAATTTAGAGGTGTAATTGTGAGGAGGGGAGAAGAAAAAAAAAGAGTAAATGAGGGACTGTGAGAATGCTGAGACCTTGTGAGAGCGAGGGAAAAAAAAAGAAGCTTCTTGTCACCTCTGTGAGAAGCTGATAAAAATTTCACGCGATTTCAGGAGGGATAAAAAAAAAAAAACAGAGACAGGCAGAAAGGGAGGTGTCTTTTCCTCTAATTGGGGCTGTGAGAAAGAGAGCGAAGCAGACGCAGTGGATGAGAGTTAGGTCTGTTGTTTATTTATCAGAGAGGTTGAAATAAACACCCATGCCTCCTGAGTCTGACTTTAATGGAGCAGGGCTTTTTTGAAGAGGTCCCCCCCCCCCCCTCATGTGTAAATAACGCAACCTCTCTTCCAATCCTTTTACTCATCCGGGTGCATGACTCTGTTCCTCCTCCACACTCCTTCCCCAGACATAAACACTTAGAAGCATACTAATGAAGCTCTTAGAACTGTCAATCAACTCACACACACACACACACACACACACACACACACACACACACACACACACACACACACACACACACACACGCATGCACACAGACACACACGCACACACGACTTTGCCGCTGTCTCCTGCTGAGAAGATCACAGGTACCAAGCACTCAGAGTTGTGAAACGTCGTAGGCAGCAACAGCAATAGCCCATCAAACAAAAACCGAATGAAGAACTGGCGCCATTTTGTTCCCTGCTCTCATGGTGAGAATGTTCCTTGGACTTTGTGCAGCAGGTCTTTGTATTTTGATCTGGAGACAGACTACATTCCCAAAGCTGCTGACCTAAAAATAGTTTTGGAACTTTGGAAGTCCACAGAAAGGTAATGAGAGAGACACACAGTGACACAAAGAGAGAGATAGAGAGAAAGGATAGGGAGAAAGAATAGATAGACAAACAGACAGATAGGCAGGCAGATAGATAGATAAATAGATGGATAGATACAGACAGACAGACAAAGCTGGGTAACCCGACTTCAGAAGTTACAATTCCATTACTTGCATCAGTTAATTAGTGAAATCACCTGTGTTAAGTGCACAGGTGGCACAAGTAGAAACAGGTGATTCCACTAATTAACTGCAAGTGAATGGCTGAAATAGATAGTGAGTATTGGATTGTAACTTCTGAAGCCAGGTTACCCAGAACTGTAGATAGAGATGATAGATAGATTTTCTTCATCCTGAATAAAATTAGGAAATTAACCTGCGATGTAGGAGAGAACAGAGCCAAAGGTAAGTATCTGTAAAGGGGAAGAAAGGGCACTGGGAGGATGTGTGCAGCACTCACCTTGATTGCGTAGTTGACTAGTGGGTCTTTAGCGTAGGATGCTGTGTAGTAGACGGCGTCTCCGGCTTCGCAGCAGGGCTTGCCCGTGGTCAGCCTGAAGTGGGACCAGCTGTCTGTGCCGAAACGCACATGGTCCTTCTGGCCGGCCATGAAGCGGTCCTCGCACTTGCCGGCCAGCTTGCGTAGCGTGTCCGTGTGCAGGCCCCGGATGCGGCCCACCACCTCCTCCCAGCTGTCCATGCCCTTGTAGAGGGCCTGCCTCTGGGGCTTGGCGCTGACCGCCGTCCCTACGCCGCCAGTGCCCGCCGCCCGGCCCGTGGTGCGCGCCCGCCCTGCCAGGGACTCGGCGCTGCGGCAGCCCCGCCACTCACGACCTGCCCCACTCCCGCTGTTGACCGCGTTGCTGGTCAGGCAGGACAGGCTGTTGGCCGGCCGACCCTTGCCCACGACCGGCCGCTCCAGTGAGTCGCCGGACTCGTGGTCCAGCACGCCCCGGGCTTCCGAGCTGAGCGAGGAGCTCTGGCTGGCCGTTTCCCAGGTGGAGTCCAGGTCGTAGAGTGGGTTGGCCACGCTGAGGTTGGTGCCCCCTGGCCTGGCCTCCCTGTGTGGCCGCATGGGGACCGCGTCTCGGCCCTGGAGGGTGGAAGAGTCTGTCGCCGGGGTGCGGCCAGCGGTGCCCTTCTTGGGCAGGGGAGGCGGCGTAGCCTTGACCGCTGATTCTGAGGTGTCCAGGTCGACGGAGGCGAGGGTGTCGTCCGAGGCCTTGACGTTTCGGGGGTGCTTCAGAGGGATCATGTTAGCTCTGGACTGACCTGTGGGATAACATGAAAAATAAACAGGAAGTCACTCACACATTCCAAATGGAACCCAACAGAGTTACTGGACAGACAACACCAGATCTTTCCATACAAAACCCAACAAAATCACAGACAGACCGCAAATGGCCCCAGCAGTGACTGTCCACTCAGTGTTAGCATAGATGGGACCAAAAAAAATTCTCTGGGCCATCTCAGCTGTAGAGAGGAACATATGACTGACAGCTGGTGTGATGGTGAGATAAAAACTAAAATCTCATTTCTGTCCATCATCACTAAGGCTTAGCAAAGAGTGATTTCATCTGGCAGCTTTAGTTAATACCGTCCCAATTTTTTACCACTATTGCAGAGCTCTGTACCACATCAGTTACAGCAAAAGGAGAGGAAAAATCAAAATGCAATCAAGAACAGAAAAAGTATTTTCCAAGTACTGAACTTCTGTAAACTGTACATGAACTGCTTAGGAAAGCTTCATCAGCTATGTGGGCTCACAGGCCAACAAACAAACAATAAAACCCTAAAATTACTATGCACAAATATTTTAAGTTGAAGAGTGTCTTCTACTGAAATGTCTTTAAGTGAAATCTTCTTACAAAATGAAAGCTGGAATGAAATATCAAAGCAGCAGTTAAATGAGCTTGTGACTCAGATAGGAGGAATGCAGTGTCAGGACCTGATAGCGCCCAACTTTTGCCCCTGGGCCTCCAAAGAAAGTGTAATCTCCACCCTTCTCCAGATGGGCTTGTACCACTAAGACTTTTTAAGCCAGCGACGGTATTTTGTATCATGAAAACGTAGGGCTAAGTGATGAAGGCCAGATGAGGTTATTCTGGTGTCATGGTGTCTGTTTTACCAATGAACAAGCGTTCCGTCTCTTAGTTTTGGTTAGCCTCTACCACCTGCTGTGCTGGGGTCATGTGACCTTGCCATTTCCATGCTGTTTTAATGAGGTCATTATTTAGGACTCCACCCATTTGGTGTGAACTGCAGGACCTTCGGTGGTCTGCTATTTCAATTCCAAAAGGCTGCTGTCTCCTGACGCTTAACTCTTAGATAGATCAAATGATAGAATAATAGATCAATAGACAGATCGATCAACAGATAGATAGATAGATAGATAGATAGATAGATAGATAGACAGATAGACAGATAGATAGATAGATAGATAGATAGATAGATAGATAGATAGATAGATAGATAGATAGATAGATAGATAGATAGATAAAAAATTAGGAGTTTGATGGCTGAAGGAAAAAATCTGTCTCTGACACTTATCTATTTAAAGTAGAATCAGGTTTGAACACTTGAGTTTTGGTGACTTGCTAATAAATACTGTGTTGACTTCAGTCAAGAAACCAAAACACAACTTATTTCATCTGACCAAAGGAGAACATGTTCTGTGCAGTGATCAACGTGCTTACATGCATATACAGGATCAGACACTCAAACACATTTTGTATTTCTTTCACTAGGTAAGCTGTGATGACCTCTTTAGACCGACAGAGAGACAGGCAGATAGACATACACACAGACACAGACACACACACACACACACACACACACACACACACACACACACACAACAGATAAGAACACATACACGCAAAGATGTACACAGGAATGTGTATCTACACCCCACCCACAGGAAAAGAACACTTTGTGAAAGAATTCACAAACAGACGCACATAAACATATACACAGCCAACTTCACATACCGAGAGACCAGCTTTCTGGTCACATACTAATAAAAACTCCCAATTTTCACCTTGTAACTGTGTAACTGTGGGCGTATACCAGTCCACATGTGTTAACAACAAATCAAATCCCCTTGAAGCGCCATGCTTACACATCCCATTAATTATTGATTGCTCACTGGCTAGGCTACATGTTAATCAGAAACCAACCGTGAAAAGAATGCTACATCTGGCTCCACCAACACACAATGAACAATGACACGGCAAAAAAACCTTACTGCTGAGGCCTTACAAAAGGTGTTTTAAAGAAGAACTTCAGAAGATTAAAAAACTATTTTTCTTTCATCATGAAATAGTAAAATCACAGACCGTCCACAGAGCCGTCCGTAGAGTGAGAAGACAGAGATGAACAAAACAGTGCAGAGTTTATCTCCCGCATTCCAAAAGGTTCTTCTTTGCGCACACAGCTGTTCAGGTGTGGGAAAGACTCCTAATTACCCTGCCTGACCCACATAAGACTGCTGTATCCTGGCACTTCCTCACGATTACTGGAAGGTGACACAGGATTGCTCCTTCTTGGGTCAGGTCTACACCTACCTATATATGCCACACCCGCAAAAATGTGTGAGCACACAGACACAAACACACACACAGACACACAAGTTCTGATGACTGATGATTGTGTCACGCATTTACACAATGTCTCTCTCCTCCGAGTGACTTGGCCTCTGAGGTGCCTTAATACGCTCGACACACAGTTATCCACATTAATCTACCCTTAGCAAAACCAGAATAGTCTGACTGATGATGTACTGCGTGAAAGAGTTCTTAAGCCTTCCATCTCAGGGACAAGCACTACACCCCGAGTCTTACTTCAAAAAGCCCAAGTTGGCTTAGATCAGGATAACCCCCAGGGTCATAAGCAAAGCTCCATTTTAAACAAAGGGGCATCATAAATCCCAAATAAGACTGAGGCTGGCCTGGGGCAGCAGAGTCAGAAGGTTGGTTCCAACTGCTCTCTCTCTCCCACACTCAGCAGAATTATATGTCTCCATGCCTGTGGAAAGCACACACTGGCTAAAAGTGATGTGGTGAAACACCACCAAGGCTGATTTATGGTGCGAGTTTACAAGGTGGAAATATTATGGGGGCTGATTGTCTTAACGATCACCTTCTGCTGATGACTTCCTTGTTATTCTCCTTCTCTTTCTCCCTTTTTATTTGCTGTGTGTGTGTCTGTGTACATGTTTGTGTTTAAGTGTGCGAGTGTGTGTGTGAGTGTGTGTGTGTGTGTGTGTGTGTGTGTGTGTGTGTGTGTGTGTGTGAGTGAGAGAGAGAGATAGAGAGAGAGAGAGAGAGAGAGAGAGAGAGAAATACAATAGTGTATTTGTGAGTGTGCTGTTGGCAGGGCTCTCATTGGATCTTCAGTACATATGCTGTGCCAAGTAAAGGGCCAGTAAAGGAAAGCTCACTTAAGGTCAGAGCCACATGGGACAACCTCTTGACTGAATCCCTTCAATCTCCATTAGATTCCCCCTAGAATCCACAAGCTTGCTTAAACTCCTGCACAAACTCTCTACACAAAAAAGGTGAACACAAGCACATTCTCAAATTACTTGTTCCTGTGCTATAAAACTGGTGAGACTTTGAAAGCGAGGCCTATGGAAAAAAAGAGACAAGAGACAAGATACATGCGTAACAGTATCACTATTCCTTTGATGTGTGCTGAGTCTCACAGGTGTGGATGTGCAGCAGGGGCAGGCAAGCGAAAGTCAGCCTTGCAACTCACCTCTCCTCGCCTCCCAGCTCAGTGATCCTCCTATCAAAGCTCACCGAGGGCAGCACCAAGAGCACACACTCCACTGACCTGAGAACAGCCCCTACCAACTTGCTAACACGGGAGAAGGCAGAGCCCAGAACGAGCAGGACAGAGAATACAGATAATGAGAGGGAGGGAGGGAGAGAGAAAGAGAGCGCGAGAAACAAAGAGAGTGTGTGTGCGAGAGAGAGAAAGTGAGGGGGGGGGGGACAGAGGGAGACAGAGAAAGAGAGAGAGAGAAAAGATAGTGAAAGAGAGAAAAAGAGAGTAAAAGAGAGAGAGGAAAAGATGGAGCAAAACAGCCCCTACCTCGTCCGGGTCTGTGCCTCCCACTTTAGGGGGAGAAAGTTGAGAGAAGTGGCCGAGGTGACGGCAGCATCAGCTGCATCCTTGCTGCTCGGTGGCGTGCTCAGTCAGTGTGCTGGGCTAAGATATCCTGCTGCGCCACTCGCCGACAGGCAAGAGAGCCCTGCTCTGCCTCCGCACTCACAGAGAGAGAGAGAGAGAGAGAGAGAGGGAGAGAGAGAGAGGGAGAGAGAGAGGGAGAGAGAGAGGGAGAAAGAGAGAGGAAGCCAGCCATGCCCCCTCCTCCCCACTGCCACCTCACAAACAGGAGGGGTCCTCGAGCATGCCTCTCTCTCTCTCTCTCTCTCTCTCTCTCTCTTTCTCTCTCACTCTCTCTTTCTCTCTCACTCTCTCTTTCTCTCTCTCTCCCTCCCTCTTTCTCTATCTCTCTCTCTGTATCTCTCTATTAGTATGTGTGTATATGCATTTGGGGTGACGGCACCAGTGCAACAAATAAAGAAACCCAACAGCTTTTTCTTCTATTATGAAACTGATTTAGCAACTCAAATAACTGAGCATATTTTTAGCAACTCATGCGCTAATAGCTCTTTCAGTGACCACCAGGAATTAACAGGGTAGCCATTTGGTACAAAAAGCACACAAAACAACACACACACACACACACACACACACACACACACACACACACACACACACACACACACACACACACACACACACACACAGGCATACCAGTGAGATGATCAAAGGCACACACCCGCTTGTGGGGTAAAATAACACACACACACACACACACACACACACACACACACACACACACACACACACACACACACACACACACACACACACACTCTCTCTCTCTCTCTCTCTCGAGGCTGGTCACAAAAGGGCCACCAAAAGGTCCGGCACACAAGTCATTAGGAAGCAATGAGAGCTCCCCCCTACAACCCCACCCCCCACCCCTTTTCCAGAAACTTCTCAGGGCCTGCCTGATGCATCAGTGCCCTGTCACTGCCAGGAAGCCTACACACACTCTGGATGGAACACTGGTCACTGGGACACTGGACTTCCTCCGCACATAGCTGAGGCAACAGCGAGCGGCCTGAACGCAGCGCAGCACAGAACAGAACAGAGAGGGGTCAGACGGAGAACAATGCATAATGACCACCATCATACGGGTCAAAAGACACAGTGACAGGAGAGGGGGGCAGAGAGGAAGTGGGAGAGAGAGAGAGAGAGAAAGAGAGATAGAGAGAGAGAGAGAGAGAGAGGGAGAGGGAGAGAGAGAGAGAGAGAGGGAGAGAGAGAGACAGACAGACAGACAGAAGGGGGTGGTAACAGCAGTCCTGCAACAAGCCACAACTAGGATTACGGCTTGTGCGGTGTATGTTGAAGGCTACTGGATTTTAAACTTCAAAAATGTCACGGCTAAACAACTTTAAAAACCTCACCCTTCTTCAGACAGTGACAAGCTGATGTGCAATCACAACACCTACATACAAAGCTGACTGGCGTTCAAAGGTACGATGGGAAGCCTAAACTGTTATTTGAGTGGCAAAGACAAGACGAGGCAACACAAAACCAACAACACACACATAACAGCATGTACGGCTTGTCTGCAGGACACACTTTCTATCCCATTCGCTCTCTTCCAGTCAAGGATGAAATCGCTTTTTAATTTTCACCTTTCAGAGATCCGAGTCCTGAAATTATGAGCATAATGAATCCTGACACATGGATGGAAAATGGATGGTTTTTTTGCCCTGTCAGATAACAAGGCATCACTAAGCAGATGCTTACTGCCTTAGAAAAGCAGCATGAAAGAGAAATTCACCCTTGGGTAAAATTGTTTCTAAAGTTATCTAAATCTAAAAGTTAAGGAATTAATTCCATTGCTTAGAGGTCAGTGGAAGATAGCTTGCATACTGAAGTTTGAGATTAAAGCTCCTGATTTCCATTCAGCTGTATGCAAGTTTCATAACGATCTGGAGACATCATGGGACATCATTAGAGAGCTACAGTGAGAGCTGGCATGCCAGGCCTCTCCCTAAATATGTCAGTAACGGAGCATCACAAAACTGGGTTGAAGGCAGTCGAATCTGCCCTAAAAACCAGGGACTTTTCACACTCAGTCACACAACAACAGATAAGGCACATAACCACAACAAGTAAAACCACAATCTGAATCTTACTCCCACGCCTGTCATAGTGTCTTTGGATCTGAGAGCTGATGCAAGGTACTAGGTCACTGTCAGACTCAGTGAGAATAGAATGTTTATGTATGCTTCTGACATAACACAGAGCTGTCATTTTCAATGTCCTGTGCTTGAGATGTGGCTCTCTTCTCTGCTCCAGGGAAATGGTGTGTTCAATGTCAGTAGCAGACCGTGGGTTTTTTGGCTGGGCTGTCAATGACCTTTTTTGGGGGGGCAAGGAGGGCTGTAATGATGACAACAACTGTAACTTCTCTCATTTAAATCGTCCTATTTTAAATAATCAGCTTAAAATTACCGACACTTCTGAAGCTACTGCCAAGTTCACAGTCTTGATCCAACATATTTTTGGGATCAACTTTGTAGTGATATAAACATTTAACATGTTGTTGTTGTTAACATATAAACAAACAGTCAGTCAGATGACTACAACAGCCATTTTTGGAATTGTCCTTGCCATGCATGCTTAATCAAAACCCATATCATGTTAAACATGAAGGGCACCAAATACACAAACAGGTTAAAACCAAGGAGCATTCTTTATTTAACAAATCGAAGTAGAAGGGAAAACACCTTATGGCTATCCTTCACTGGGTACTGTCTTCAGTAGCTTTGTAGCTAACTGCTGTATAGACAAGCTGTATAGCTAGGCCCTGGCTAATTGCTACCTGAAATGTTGGTCAACATTTCAGCAAAAACCCTCTTTGAAAATGGTCTTATCAACGAGTGTCATTCATTAAGTCAGAAACCAACAACAATCCTTCAGATCGTGCCACAGCACCAAAACAAAGCGAGAGAGAGCAGAGAGACTACTCGAAGTTACGTCATGTTGAACAGATAGACTACAGTAACTGGCAAAATCTAGGATGTTGATGAAAGATTGACGTTATTCTTTTAGTACTTAGCTTCCAGATCAGCTGTCAGACCTGCCCACCTAGTCATGAAAGCCCAATTTGATTTTTGCTTTTTTTCCATCAATCAAATCGTATCAAATACATAATGGTTCCCAGGGCACTGAAAATGCAGAGAAGCAGCCACATTTTATTGGATAAAGATGGTTCTCTCCCCTCGCGTAATTGCTCCTACGCTGTAAGTCAAGAAAATCACTTAGTGGAGCGAAATGGGAGTTGGAAGCTAACCGAAATGAAAGACAAATGTGTTAACATAAGTATTAGTAAGTCTGGTATTTTTTAAATTCTGAAAGTATCTAGGGCTTCAGAGAAGGCCCTGATGGTCTGCCGCTGCTTGATGTACGCGCCTTCTCTCTCAGTAACTTTTCAAAAGTTTGTCAGTTGAAGTCCATCTGGGTTCTGGGCTGATATTGATGACTAAAGAACATAAAATATTACTTGAATACTTTAATTAGCCTGCCAAGCCCTTGCCTCACTTCATCATGACACACATTTGTCATCTGGTGACAACAGGCTTGGACAATATGCCCTAACTCACATGACCATTCATAACTTCACAATCCTATGAGAATATTCTCAACTAGAAAATGCTAATGTAGGTGAATGACACAGACTGAGTAATGGCCTGAGCTTAACAGCTGCAAACCCATAGCACAGTGGTGCACTGGTTTCTGTTCAATGCCAGATGCAGGTCCGGAAATAAAATGGCATTGCGCTTTCTTCATGTAGCCATGGTAACCCATCCCGATAGCTTGTACAAGGTTAACAACAACACACAATTTTTTATCACAATCTGGTGAAGGCTTTCTTGCCACATAGCCATCATGAGAATCACGAGAAAAAAAGCTACTCATCAACACCTGAATGATACTTCTACCACAGAGCCCAGTAAACACTTCTGAGAAATTTACACCCATAAAAACAAGCCATAATTTCCTAGTGACTTAAGTCTTTATGCCAGATGAAACTACTGCTGGACCACAAAGTCCTAATGTGGCCAAATGCAAATGTTCCCAGCATGTGCTCTTACCCAGGTTGCTGTAGGTGGCGCTACAGGAGCTGGAGGCTGGTGAGTATGAGTGACTGCCGCCGTCCTCTTCCTGCTCCCCTTGGCTGGCGCTGCCCTCGCTAGCTGGCGCGGGGGGAACCCTGGTCCCCGGAGCACTAGCCTCGGCCACGGACGACAACTCCAGCTTTGCCGGCAGGGAGGCAGCAGTTGGCATCTCGCTCTCAGCTGACTCCATCTGTGCTTGGCTGGAAGCAGGAGAGGGAAGACAGAGAGAGAAAGAGAGAGAGAGAGAGAGAGAGAGAGAGAGAGAGAGAGAGAGAGGCATGCAGAGAGACAACAATTCAGAAATAAGTTAAATAAGGATAATCAGCACATTACAATGCTATCATCTGTAAAAAAAAATGTGGGAGTGAGATGGATTTTCTAGGTCCACTACATAAAAAGAGAAATTACCCCAGGATAATGACAAACATACATACAAATAACTGCTGCAGCAACTGAGTGAATCGTTTTGTTTCCTATATTCAATAGGGAAGAAGTATACACCTCACCAGGGCATGAGTTATTGTACCAGCTATTGCTCTCCTGGCTTTGGAACTGGTTCATTGTATGAGGAGTTAAGGACAAGTTGCGATGTGAAGAATCATAGGAGAGCAAACTGATTATGACTGTTTGAGGAATCAACACATCTTTCTCTGCTGACTATGTGAAGAAGTCGTTGTAAGGATGTGTCAGACACCAAAGTGTGACTAACACCTGTTTTATCAGATGCCTGCAGGAAAGTTTGCGAGTGCGCTTGGGAATTTGTGTGAAAACATGGATATATGGGATAAAAAGCAGAAACGCTGTGCCACTTGAGTGTCATTACTGCATCGAGCAAATGTGCCAGAAATGGGAATAAATCACGTTTCAAACTGTCATGCAGTGAGCAAGACAACAACTACACCTACAGTAATCTTCACCTTAGCTGAAAATGTTATTCAGAGAAGCAGCAGCACTGCTAGAGCTTTCTTGCGGCAAGGAAAAACCAATGGAGAATAAATGAAACCTGAACCTGCCACTCTCTGGTGTCTTCACACTGACTGTCATGCTTTGTTCATAATGCAGACACCCTACAGGTACTCAAAATGAGTTAAACATAAATCAAAAGGTTCTGACTGCCTATGTGCTGTAAGTACTATTGATGGGGGAGATAAAGGATACATAGAGAAAACAACACAGATGCAGATTTCATTTATTTTTTAACAAAAGAAACACATTACAGCACAGCTACAGCTTGGAAATCTCACCTGACCACTACGAGAGCCATCAATCACTGTAGCCACAGGCAAAAATACACCCCTGCAATTACGATGACTTAGGATACCTAAGGTTTACAGGTATGACAAGGTAGAAGCAAATGTTCCTCTTCCAGACTTGTTAACAGGTCAACAGGCCAACTCGTTCACATAACCCGACACGACAGGTGGTGTGAGAAGATGGCCTTGCTTGTCCACATTCTAAATGGACTGGACCAGAGCAGATGCCTATGCGAGAATGTGTAGTCATCTCTTGAGGTTAGGTAAGGAGGCATATGCTGAGATACAAAGCAAAGTCACATGACTTAAGGTCAACTGAAGTGTTCTGATGAGCACACTTGCCTAGATAAGGTCAGACAATATCATAACTGCTCAGGAGCAGATGACTCAAAATATGATGAAATTGAGTACATCAGTGCCAGGACTCTCCAACTTACAAGATTTAATCTTTTCCTCATTTACGCAGCTTGGAGGGCCTGTAAAGAACACGTTCACAAGCAGCTTGTTCATCATAAAAGTCAACAGGGTGCAAGGATTGTAAAGAAGAGCTGTCTAGAATCTTTGATCATGCCTAAACTGCACCCACAGAGGAAGGTGCTTTCTGAAAGCCCTTTGTGCACTTCCTGATATTGCAGCCTATTTTTAACTGAAACGTGCATCAACTACTGGTTGACACACACACATACACACACTTTAGAAATGGCTCATGTCAGACATGAATTGTGTCTAGACATGGTCAGATACTATGAAAGAGGAAGTAGGGGTTTTGCGGAATGAAATATGCTTAGCTAAAGAGAGACAGAGACAGAGACAGAGAGAAACACAACACAGAGAAGAGAGAAAGAGAGAGAGAAGAATGAGATCATGTGGAGCACAAGAACATAAGTGGGGGGAGTCAACCACAGCAGCGATATTGAAAAAATGCTAACCCAACAAAGCTTTCAGGAGACCTCACATGAAACCCAAAAGGATTGGGTCACATGAACATCCACAGACAGAAAAAAACACACCACATTTTCACATAGCTCTAAACTGCCTCACTATACCATTCCATCTGACCGACATCCGAGGATGTTCCACAAGTGATTTGTAACATGTAATTTAAAACTTGTTGGACTTGCAGAAAGCTTGAGAATGTTAGCAAATACAAATTACAAGCATTCTTGCTATGATTATGCTGGTACATCTTCAACAAATGGTATCAATTGCACAACTTCAGGCAATGAAAACTCCAGACACAAGGTGGAAAAAAAAAACATGCATCTCAGAGCTCTGTAAGCATAAATCAACTCTCCAACAAATACCTTAGAGCCCACTGCGTGCACAACATGAGAGCATTCGGTGTTGGGACTTGTTCAAGAAGTCTGAACGTGCCTTGTACCACTTGCACTGTTATTGTCCTGTGTACACATCCAAACCCCTGCACTTACAGACACAACTACACACACACACACACACACACACACACACACACACACACACACACACACACACACACACACACACAGAGGCACTCCTTGCTAAGTCAACATAACAGGACAGTTGAAAGTGTAAAGAGGAGCTTACCGTTTGTACTGGCTCACACAGTTCCCCATGAGAGCGAGTGGTCGGGCAGCAGGTTCAGAGACACAGACCTACAGCAGGCGCATTCTTTGAGGGTGAGGAATCCCTGGCTGCCTCAATGAGTGGGAGCTTTCCCTTCTGACTACGGCTGCCTCTCTGCAACTCACTAGCTTTCCCTTCCTCACTCACCAGCACTCACCTGTCTGAGGTGAGCGTTCACCGTCCCGTCAAGGAGCACGCCCATAACCAATCACTTGGCTCGGTCAACAAGCCCAGAAGTGGATTAACCCCTTCCCTTCTCCTCCAGTGAACACTTGAAACCCTCCCTGCCAACCCTTGGCTATCGGTGTGCCGCGGTTCGGTTTCTGCAGTGCTACTGGAAATGAGATACGGGGCGGACGACGAGCAAAACTCCTCTGACAGGCGAATGTAAAAAGGGAAGGACATTTGGGGCTTTCCAGACACTATTCATTTAATGCGTAAGATTTTTATCACTGCAGTGGAGAGATCAAAGGTTGTATGGTAAGCATACTGCAGCTCTCTCCCCTTACCGCAGAGCACACAGGAAGTTCTTGCGACACCACGGGAAGTGGCTTCTGTAGGTGGGGGAGATTACAAGGGCTGTCTATCCATCTACAAATGCAGGTCACATTTAGGCATGTCAACAGAGCAGAGATCCTGTAGGCATGACTGGCTGGTTGTGTAATTTACGATTTTGGTGGAGTGAAACAATTCAACTGGGCTGGTGTATTGTGTGAATCATAGCCCTGTTCTCTCACCAAAACTTTCGGTTACAGGGAGGAATAAATAACCTCACAATAAAAAACAGGAGGGAAAAAAAACACGTTGTACCGAGTTATATATACCATCAGCCTGAGATTCAGACTGTGTGAAATCATGTTTTTGTGCATCCATATTGCTGATACAACAGTGATACAAAGGACAAAAGTCGTAAAGGCATCAGAACCAAGATACCAAGTGCAGTGTGATTTACTCAAAACTATTTCAAGACATTGTACTTGTCATCTGTATCAAACAAAACTTGTCTAATAACAATTCACTTCTTCATGTTAGGCCAAATTATTCCAAACTCATTAACAAGTAAAAGCACATGGATAATTATTACACAACAGAACTTCTTTAACATTCTGAACACCACACATGAAGCAGTATCCCTTTCCAAAGTACACACGATAAAACTAAACCAAAGTCAAAGTATGCTTGGAATGCAAAGCATGTGAATGTGAAGCATCTGAAATGCAAAGCAAGAGAATCCTTGCATTCCTATAATAAACTGAAGGTGTTCTGGAGACCTTCAGCAGTTTCTCTGCCGTTACTATGTGACTAATTACTAATGTTGAGCTGACTGAAGAGGCTAATAGCACCTGGTGCTAATTAAGGAGAGTGTTTATGAGTGTGACAAGGTACTACCACAGATATTCTAAGACGACCAGATATGCCACTCTGGTGCATTTCCAACGTAAATGCAATGGGCCTTAATAGGGAGTGGCATATCTGGCCGTCTTAGAATATCTGTGGTACTACAATGGACTGAGACAGGCACAGCTGTTGATGTGGGATAGTTAAGCCTGGTCTGAGGCAAGTATGCGGCCCGATGAGTGCCTGCCTGTTAGTGGAACCGCTCGAGACCCTTGTGGGGATGTGACAATGCAACGGGGGCTGGTCATTACCGGTGACCCTTGCTGACACCTGCCATTCTGATTTATGAGTCTTATTAAGTGACAGGCAGGGTCAAGACAAAACTCACTCATGCAGTGCGGTGCAGTTCATAGGAGAGCCAGGATAGAAAGGCACAGAGAGAGCTCTCAGCTTCTCTCCTGTGTTGAAGGATTTTCTGTCAGTCGTGTCCGGAGAGCCCAAAGCTGTTTATGCAAAAGTTTCAAGCTTTCTAGTTTCTTTACAGTTATTGATTGAAAACATACACAAGCTGATTGGTGGTCAAAATAAGCTTTGGTGTGCATGCTTGCACCATAGGATTCCTTTATATTGATGTTAAATGGTTGCTGGCTATAGCACTCAATATCTGACTCAATACCAATACAATGTTTACATTTTCTTCTCTAGTTAAAATCTGGACTCAAGAAGACTTAAAAAAGGGCCCCAGTTCAAAAAGTGGCATACAGTACAGGCACATCCTCAAAATGAAGATTTATTTACAATATAAGGTCATATTGAAGCAGCTCACTTAGGAACAGATCAGATTTTGTGGATCAGCTGCACTCAGTTCAACCAGAGCTGTTACACTCTTTGGATTAACTAGATTACCCCTGCTGTGGGAACGCATCTAATTATCCGAAAATGATGGATGGTTGCACTAACAATTAATTAAACAAAGCCAAGAGGCAAATACTGCTGCTTCACATTATGGAGGAGAATGTAATTACAGCAGATTACATTTTCTGATCTTGCACTGCCCTCTCTTCAATAAAATATGAAGGTAGCTCAGAGAAGTAATGACAGTACATTACACATACTTAAAATGTTACCTTAGAGAGCAGTGAGGCCAAATGAGGACTGGAAAATACAGAGTGAGTGATGAAATACATTAGTCTTTGTGAAAAAGAACTAATTACCTCATAACTTTGCTGATAAGGAGACTTGCTCGGCTCTGCGGCGGTGGCTGTCCAGGGGACAAGGGTCTTATGACTGGACTCTCTCCTGAAGACATCGAAGTGTCTCTGCACTCCTCGACACGTAACTCACCCTCCCCATCACCAGTGGCACTGCTGTCTGGTTTGTATGTAAATATTATTGTGGGCTTTTGGTTGGGGTCGTCCGTCTTGGCTTCGGCGAACCAGTGGTGGCGCTGAGTGGGTGGTGGAGGCAGCATGGTGATTACAGTTCCATCAAGGCCCACCAGCTTGCCCTTCTCCTTCTCACGCTCTGCCTTCTCTTTCTGTTCATCTTCCTCCTTCCGCCGGCGGAAGAAACTCTTGAAGGATATCCAGCGCTTAGGCTTGGCGCTCTCAGACGATGGACGTCTTGCCTCCCCACCACCTGGACTTGTCTCTCCATCACTAGGCCGAGAGGACACTGCAGAGGGCTTAGTCCAGTTGCTGAAGTGCCTCTGCAGAAGGTTGGTAGCGTGGTATGGAGAGGAGGTGGACCTTGGGGGAGGGAATGGGGGATTTGCCTCTGCCTTGGGACTAGTGGGGACCACAGCAGCAGATGCACTCTGGGACTTTGGCAGCTGTTTAGCCGGAGTGTCCTTTCTGGATTTGGACAGGCATCCGTCAGTAGAGGAGAACAGTGACTTAGGCCTGCTGAGTGTCTCCCTAGTGGCATCAGGTGGAAGGGCATAAAGCTCCTCAGCACTGCAAGCCTTGCTCTGTGAAGATGGGGACTCCGGAGGGGACTGAGGTGGCTGGATAGAAGCCACTATCTGTGACAGCACAGTGCTAGCTTTCTCCCGCTGCCCTGTGCCAGTGCCAGTGCCAGTGCCGGTGCCAGATGATGACATAGTGTCAGTGTTACTATCTTTACTGGCCTCCCCACTGGGCTTACGACTCCGTCCTGGAGTGGCACCGCTGGGGCTGCTTGGTGGCAGGCTACCAGGCAGAGGAGAGGAGGCGGTAGTGGGAAAAACAGGAGATACAGGAGTGGCAGCTGGTGTGGCACTAAGGTCGGTAGTGGTTCTACAGTTCAAGTCCTGGGATTTCAGGGATGCTCCCAAGCCACCTGTGATGTCCTCTGTAGTAGGCTTGTCTACTGTAGCTTTGTTACTGGGAGACTTCTCATCAATGGAGCTTTGAACACTCTCCGATGACCCGATTTCTTCATAGGTGTGACTCGTGACCCTGCTTCCACCTCCAGCTTTGGGCTGAGGCAGTTCACCGCTGAGACCCAGGAAGCTCTTGTACACAGCCAAGTTGTCATAAGCGCTGGGGTTGATAACAATAGGAACTTTTACCGCATTTTTTGAGCTGCGGGCGTATGTCGGCTCGTCGCGGATAATGATTGGGAAGGGAGGCATTCCTGCGTTGTTGTAACTGTTGAACTTGATCTCTGACAGATTCGGGGACTTCACTGGCACTGTGCGGGACGAAGACAGGCCTGCGATGGGAGAGGTGGGTGCAGACTTGTGGTTGCAGTGTCTGGGAGGTACAGAGGGGCCAGGGGTTCCTCCGGACACCAGCTCGACTTTTGGGATTTTCTGTCGAGGGCTTGTGCTGGACGTCCACACCTCTTGGTATCGGATATTTCCAGGCTTCTTGTGAGAAGTGCTGAGAAGAGCTGACGAGTTTGCGGTCGATGGGGAAACTGGAGTTGTTGGGGTGTCTGCTGTTGTGGGGGAGAGTGGTGGTGCTGAGGACATTGGAGAACCTGCTGTGATGGACAAATTAATTGGAGATCCAGGGTACGGCGGTGGGCTCAATGGTCCCTTGGATTTTGGAGTGCTTTCTGGGGCATAGCTTTCTGTGCTTGCCATTGATGCAGACACATCTACCACAGTGTAAGGCTTGCAAATGGGAGGCTTTTCAAGGTTGACTACTCGGTAAGGTTTGGCTTGTTCCTCTGTGGGACTAAAGCTGATTGTAATAGGCTGACCTGGGAGTGCCTGAGGGAGAGCACCACCTTCCCGCTGGATTGCCTCTTGGTCCTCCAGTCGAATGGCAAGAACAGCTTTGTGGGTCTCATTGGCTTTGGGTGAACTCAAGGCTCTGTGCTGGGGCTCTCTATCCGCTGGAGCTGGCCCCCGTGCAAGGACCTCCCGAGGAGATGGCGAGTGCAGGCCATTGCGAACGCCAAAAGGGACACTGCTAGTGCTGGATGAGGTCCGAGAATCATCTGGCACAGAGGAAGAGGATTCTGGGGAGGTGGTGGACTCAGAGTTTGACAAAAACCCACTGCCTTGTAAATCATTTTGTCCATATGGGAGGAGGCCAGGTCCCCCATTTGAGTCCATAGAGGGATAGCCATTGAGGATTTCATCATAGCTGTCATCATAGTCGACAGCACAGATGCGCTGCAGGGAGCGATTTCTGAGTGGCACAGTGTTCCATTTCTTTCCAGCGGCAAAGGGCACTGGAGACAAAGTTGCCGCACGAAAGTTCGCAAATCGCGGTTGACCTCTCATTCGAATCTCCATGGCAAGGAGCTCCTCGTCACTTTCATCCCAACTCTCATGTTCATCATCACCATCACTCTCACCGTCCTCATCTTCATCGTCTTCATCGTCCTCCCCATCGCTTGAGAACTCTGGGTAGCAAAAGCGTCCGCCTTCAGTGCTTATGACCTCTGCACTGTCACTGAGTGACACCCGTTTGGCTTGGCCACTGCTGCCCCCCAGGGCCAGGCACCCTGCAGCTGGGAGTCCCCTCTCCAGAGAGCGCCGGTAGGAACTGCTGACCCTCTCCAGGAAGTTGTCTCTTGAACTGGTGCTGGGCCCAGACCCCAAGCCGGCAATCTCCTTCAGCACATCAGTGAGTCCATTGTTGTTGTTATTGCCACTAGGAGTTCTGGGGCTGCACGGACCATAGCCTTCGATTTCGCTCCCGCCATTTTCACCTTCATTGTTGTTTGGTCCCCCAGGCCTTTGGTGATTGAGTCCATTGCGATTCCACACCGTGAATGCAGAGGTTTTGCCAGTTCCGGGGCTGTCACCAGGCCGCTCGTTTCCCTCAGAGTCCAGGCCAGTAGAGGAGCAGGGTAGCATCATGGTGGGCTTCACTGCAATGGTTGGCTTCTTGGCGACAGGTGGCCGGAACTGACCAGAACGTGCTGAGCCACCGCTCCGCTGGGAGCCGCCAGTAAGGTTGGCGTTGGACCTGGCTCCGGTCGGAGGGTGGCTCTGCTGAGTCTGAGCTCGTTCGGGGGGACCTTTCCTGGAGGGAGTGTCGCTGAGGCGGTGCAGACTCTTGGGTTTGAAGCAGTTCTTGCACTCACCCGGTTTCCACACGTGTTCAGTGAAGGTGTTACAGGCGGACATGGCTGTTGTCCTGGTGTGGCGCCAAAGGCTCAGTGGACTGGAAAGCCCTCCATGGGCCCCGCGGTGGTAGAACGGACTCTGCTTCTTCTACACTGCTGCAGTCACAGGGAAAGTTTCCAAGTTGTGAGAACGTCTAACCTAAGGAAATGAGAGAAAAAAGGGAAATTAAACATAATCTCCAATAGTCATTTTTCCACTATCTAAACTGCCATAGTACTACATATTAAAAAGCTGTATGGTTATCTTGTATAAGAAATACAGTTTCTGCTATATCTTCTCTGTTATTTTTGCTTTGATAACACAATATGTGATACAGCATATGGTCATAGAAAAGCACAATAATAATACAGTAACAGAAAAGCACAATAAATGTATCTGGGACTGAAGCATGCTTTGATTACAAAGACACACAAGAAGCAGAGTGCAGTAGCCGCTTCTTTCCATGGGGTGGTGCAGTGACACTAAGCTGGGCTGACTGTGGCAATGCTGGGGCAGATCTCCACTGGGTGGCAGAAGGCTGCCTCATCAGAGCCATATGAGAGAGTTGAAGGCCGGGGGTCACAAACACACAGGATCAGCCAGATATTCTCAGCTCTATTTTTGGACCGCTACTCAGCTCAACTGCAGGTAGTAATCAGTGGAACACGCTGAAGTTAAACAGTGATTGCTGGGCCACTGCAGAAAGCACTAAAGCACTTATTTAGCAGGATTATATATTATGAGACACAGAAGAAGAAAATGAGAATTGAAGTTGGATGATTAGACCTCATTAGAGGACTAATGAACTCTTCACACCTCTAAAAACAGAAATGAAGTCTCGCATAAAAACTCTTGTATGGTTAATGAAGCAAGACAACATAAAAACATACACATCATTAGGTCTGGTTTTACAGCTGAATAACAACAGAGTTTACATGCCAACTGTCAGAAAACTATGGACCCATCTTAGCACAGAGCATTCTGAGCACAGCTCAGTTAATATGTCAGGCATGCCCGTTCTGACAGCACATCCTGTTTATGACCGAGTGAGCGGAGCGAGTGTGATCCTCTTTCCTGGCACAGTCAGGTCACGCTTCCCTATGCCTCATGCTGCAGGAACCCACATCCCACAAGATGTCTCCAGTAAAATGTCGTCCAGTCCTCTCGCTGAAGACAGCTGTCCCCTGTCTCACTATGGTTTCAATTATATGCTGGTAATAGGTTCTTAAATAAAACACAGCAATATAGGGAAAAAACTATCATTAAGCAGGCACCTTAACTCTGCCTGACGCATGAAGACAGTGAGGAAACACTGCACTTCCGAAGCTTCAACAGGCTGAACGACTCATCTGCCACATTTAAATTGCCTGGTTTGAGCCTGTGCTTATTGGAAAAGAAGGGAAAATGGAACATTTCTGATCCATTTCCACATCACTTCAGTTGACCAGTCCACCCACTCACCAGTTATGTATAACCGGGAGCAAACTTGCATGTAAAATTTGAGTCTGAATCTGCAAGCTTCTCAGCACTGCAATTAAAATGCGGTTTTTATTTAATTGCACTTATAATACCACAGTGGAATGCAAAGCAGTTTTTTTTTACCTAAGGCACTTGCTTTTTTTCTTTCTGATGAAGTCCTTTGCCTAATTAAAGAAAGTTACAAGGGAGCACTTCTAACTTTCATGGTGGAGGCACTCGTCAGTAGGTCATATTTTTTGGGTTGTTTGGCTGAGAGTCATTAAACCAAGAGGTGTATGCTCAGGATAAAACCACAGCTCTTACACAGCACTGTACACAACCACTGTCATCATGGCACATTTCTGGATCTCAGCATCAGCCTGGAAAGCCCTTTGTGGGTGTCTCATTAAAGAACATCTGTTCTTAGGGAGTTTTTGAACATTCTATAAAAGAATGTTCTACAACACAAGATTCTAAAATTCCCCAAAATATCGTATTGGCCCCAATATTCATAAGAATGCTTATGTTCCCAGCACTTCCATCACATCAGTTTGATACTACCTCTTAAAGGGCTGGAAACAGAAGGGAGACAGGAGGGACTGGATGCCTGCCTTGTCAGTGGGTAAATGGGCCTTCTCATCGGGCGCCTGCAGTCTCATCCAGCCATTGTGTAAAACTCGACTCTACAGGCCTTTCAGGGACCAGTCTCATCTTAGCAGCCCGTCTCTGCCCAACTGTCCTTTTCCTTTTACAAAAGACTCAAATCGACAGTGCATTTTCTACCATATCTTGTCCGTCTCAAATTAAATGATTTGGCAGGGACTTCCGGGTTTCAGAGGGGGGTTTACCTTACGAAAAAGCTATTAACAGTCAAAGAGGAAGGAAGGATAGCCTTTCACTTTAAATGCATCCCAATGTTTTGCTTAAGATGACCTTAACATCTCTGAGGGAAGGAAATCCCTTATCTCAGCCAGCCTCTCACAGCACCGCACACTTACTACTTACTCACTCTGCACACGTCTCTTTGGCAGTAGCTGCCGCCAGTGGCCATCACATTATATCCTTATCCTCTCTGAAGAGAGAGATTTTCATCTTTTCTTCAGTCTCTCCAGGATATATATTTATTTCTGGACAGACCTAAAAATCACCCAACGTTAATATATTTATTTAAGACCACTTACATTCTACAGTATTACCACAGCGCTAACTGTCTGTGGTTCAGCACAGGAAGCAAATTAGCGTTTCTCCCCAAACTTGGTGAAGTGAGTGATTGTACACCTCTGTGTGACGCGAGTAACACAAGGGAGGGTGTGACTGTCTGCCGAGGCCACGGAGGTCAGATCCTGTACTAGGCACGCTGCTGTGGTAACACCCTGGGCTACGGCCGCCTCACACAATAAGACAGGAACACCCAGCGGAGGGGTTATTCACAGCGACCCCAGCTGAGAAAGATTTATTCCGCTAACATGACTTTTCGGGTCCCCAGGGCGAACAATGAGGAGTAATTCAGACTTTTTAAAAACAAGTTCATTAAAACAGAAAAAAAGATCCCCATTATACAGCATGACTCCTGACGATTACTGGCCTGCGTTAGGTTCACAGTTTTATCAGATTGCAGAAAGGCCTGAACAGTCAGTAGGTAATTGCCCACTTTTCTCAATACAACTTGTCAAATAATATATTTCAGAGAAAAATAACTGTGCTATTACTTGTGATTGAAGGGCTGTTTTACTGTGACAAAGACAAATTGCACATACAAAAAAGATGGGTATGAGTATACAGGAGATTGTTCAACTTTTAAAAACACAGAAGCAAGTAGGCTACAGGATTTGATATTGCTGACAAAAACAACATAGCTAACTAAAAAAAGCTATCATTTAACCTAGAAATGTCTAGCACAGCATCGATCTCTATGACACTGACTGTCAGAGTCCACTCTCTGTCAGTAAGGAAACCAAGACAATGCTCCTTGGGGCCTGGTCAGTTCATCTCCAAACTGAGGGGGCTGGCCAGAGACTCATCAGTTAGGGTTCCCAACAACAGCAAATTCCGCCTATTCTCTAGCCACACAATCAAACTGTTTTATAACCTTGCGTGAATGGATGACAACTCATAGATCCTGTGGCCTACTTTGAATCTGCCCAACCAGAAGATGCTGTCCTTCCCAGTTATTTATTTATATGCATGAGGCCACAGATGTGGACATCTCACTGCTTACATCGCTAAGCATTTAGTTTTGTAAATGTTCAGGGACAAAACACAGATCTGGACTCTGCTGGGACCAGACAAAACAATGGTTTAAAAAACAATGGTGTTGCTTCTTTTTGGGTCAGCAAAACAACATTCTTCTGAGTTCACCCTAAGGTGAAATTGCATCCGATTTAGCTCCCTGGCAACGATCAACTTTAGGACAACATGTGACGGAATTCGTTGGTATGAGCAAATCCCTTTGTGTTTCAGTAATCATTTGGAACGCATTGTTTTTGGCATAGATAATCCAACTGTCATAGCAGAACAATGCAGTGTCACATTACCAGTTTTTTGCTTCCAAGTCGGTTTTTCTCTATTTATTTTATCATTTTTATTATCATCTTTATATATAAAGAACTTTATTTAAAACAGGAAATTAAAAAATAAGAGACAAGAGAATGACCCAAGAACAGGGGACAAGCGTAATGTGTTGAGGTGTTCTGTGTGAGCAGGTATTGATCATTGGCACTAGGCACAGTTCCAGGTCTACATCTCACAGGTTCACATAAGGCCGTTTTAGTAGTGAGAAATGGGAGGACAGAGTTGAGAATAAAATGCTGCCATGAAGACACTCTTCATCACATCCTTTAACACCCTCTTACCACCTCCTTATGACCTTCAGTGGCTAAATGAGGGAAATAAAACATTAGTTTTTAATGTCACCATTTAAAGTTTTATTGAAGTACATTATCTATCCAGATGTATAATTATAGCCATAGTAATTACCGCACTATAACATGAGGCTACAGGGTTGAATAGATAGACAGTAACTAACTGTCGAAGTATTCTGTCAGGGCTGTTCCTTGAAATGTTGAGCCTGAGACATTCCTATCAGTCCTATGAAAAGAATTCTAAGAAATTGATATGTATAGGTTACTGATGTAGAAATGTGCTTTATCCTTGACACGTCATCTTTGAACAGGAAGAACATGTCTGGATAAACAGCACAGTCAAAAGGCAAAACGATGAATGATTAATCCGGTCACATTAATTAATAATTAATCCATCATTAATTATTAATGGTCACATACACATACATACATTGGTATTAGGGAGAACATTTTGCTTTGACAGTATCACCTTCAGATGTAGAACAAGCATTCTACTACTCAAACCTGTCTCCATTTCATTGTACAACAATGAAAATTGACTATCAATCCTTTTGGACTGTCACAGACGGTGTGCAAGTCAACAAAGGTATATGACGGCCTGCTAAAAAAAAATGTGCAATTTCTGTTGAAGAGGCATCGTGTTATCTTCGTAAGGTTCAATGGGCTTACAAAGAGATGTACAGTGTCTTTGATGACACAAAAAACGCTGTTTGCTTTGACATTAGAATTCTGTCTTGATTGCTTAGCTTTACAGCTTCTTCTTCTCAAGTCTTGCCTCTACCATGAAATCTCTGTGGCGAGGGCATGAATCCCAGGAGAGAGAGAGACAGAGGCCGCGCTTAAGGGCTGTGAAAGAGGTGGGATTAAGCGTTACTGTGGCACTGCCATCCATCACACAGGGTACTGAGAGACGCAGCCATCCCACACTGTTTACCTTTCGCCTCAAGCTAATGAATGTCCCAGGGCATGCACCATTAATAGACTGTAGAAAGGATATATAGAGCTTGTTGACATAAATCAAATGCTTTTTTAATCAGGACTTTATGCGCCAAATACACACACAACGCAGACATTACACACACACGCACATTTACAAAATCAACAGAGCTAGTTTACATTATGCTGTTTAAGAGACTGGTGACATGCGAGAGGGCCTGGGCAGGGCTGCTCGCTGCCGCTAGCACATGCTCCTCTGGGTTAGTAAATACGCAGCACTAAACCTCTCGAGACAAAGGCTATGTTGGAGGTCTGACCTGAGCATTGTGCAAGCGTGACAGATACTAGCTGAGGTCCCGGCCAGTGAGTTATCAGCTGCCACAGGCAGCAGTACAGTCACCGAGACGACACAGCGCAAGGAAGGAAGAGGGTGGGGTGGAGGGGGTGCCTTGCGATTGGGGTGGCCCGGTTCTCTCTTTCTCGCTCTCTCCCTCACACAAATACACACACACACACACACACACACAGACACAGACACACACAAACACACGCACACACACACACACTAAACTCACATGCGGCTGGCAGCATTTGAAAGGACATGTCCAGGTGACGAATGCGCCCCGGAGCACTGGCTGCACATCACTCTCGCTCTGGCTCTTAGGAGGGCCTGACAGCCGGGGCCCGGGCTGGAGCAGGAGGCCAGAGCCAGGGCCAGAGGAGCGATGGAGAATAACACAAAATGACTGCAGCCGGATTCTGCTGTCTCACCCTGCTGGCTGACAGACAGGCTGGCTTTGCAGTGGCAGCCACACACACACACAGCCACACACACAGCCAGACACACACAGACATACACACAGCCACACAGACACACACACGCAAACACGCACACACACACACACATACGCAAACACGCACACAGACACACACACACACATGCATACAGACAGACACAGACACGCACACACACCCTGTCAAGTGTTAGCAGACACCATAAATAAACCGTCATAACCAAATACTGTACAAACAGGACCATCAGAGAACTTGGGTGTCTGGGTGGGTTGGGTGATTTAAAAAAAAAAGGAGTTTATTAAGTGCCTCTTCTGGAGGCCTGACAGATGTTGAACGTTGCTTGTGGTGACACCTGGATCATCGCTACACAGCCATGTCAGTTGGGGGGGGGTAACAGGCTGAAACATGAGAACCCCTACCAGCATACTTCTCCATGTTTCATAACTCTCTATCTGTACAGCAGGGGAATGTGTGTGTGTGTGTGTGTGTGTTATGTGTGTGTGGCTGTGCATAATTGTCACTGTGTTTGTGGGAGTATCAAAACAGAGACGGCATGTCTGGCATGACTGTATAAGGACTGATTACATGTGCATGTGCAACGGGGGCATGGGTTGAAACACACACACTCCATATGAGAGAGTGGGCGAGAGAGTGAGTGTGTGTGTGTTTGCACACCAGCTTTGAGGGTGTGATTTAACGTGAGGTGAAACCCTGATTTACGGGTAGCCCCGGAGGGCCGACGTCGGAATGCTGCGGCAAGGTGTTGGCTTCGGCCAGGCCACAGTGACACAGTCAGTGAGTGTGTGTAAATATGTGTGAAGGAGTGTGTGTGTGTTTATGTGTGCATGTATGTGTGGGTGTGTGTTTATGTGTGCATATATGTGTGTGTGTGTGTGTGTGTGTGTGTGTGTTTATGTGTGCATGTATGTGTGTGTGTGTGTGTGTGTGTATGTGTGTATGTACATGTGCGTGTGTTTATAGGCATGTATGTGTGTGTGTGGATGTGTGTGTGTGGATGTGTGTGTGTGTACGCAAAGTCTGTGTCAGCACACCACCAACTCAAATGATGCTCGGGTGTACCCTAAACCCACTTCTAAAACTAACACTGTCTTCAGTCTGAGTATAAACACATTTCTCAGTGCAACAAAATAAGGCCATGGAGAAGAGGCCTTGTTTATCCTCAACCTCATTTAAATGAGTGTTAATTAAGAGTCCTTTGGGAGGCACTCCTCACTGTAAAATTCGATAAATACTTAAATAATGTCTGCAGCTATATGCTGAACTAATTTTGGGGAAAGCCACCCAGTGCTGGGATGAACATAAAACCAGCCATTATGGGAATGGTTTGCCTTTTTATCCTTTTTCTCAATCACTCAAAGACATACACAGAAACGCACAGAAACACAATCACAAACACCATCACACACACAAAAAACACAATTGCACACACAAAGCACACACAGACACACACACACAACCTCTTTGTTGAGGTGAAGTGCTTCATAGGCGGGGAAAAAAGAGAAATGAACAATCACCAGACCAAAAATCACAGTGCACACTGCAACACAAAGGCGATCCAGTGTCTGGCTACTCTGAATGCACACCAGCAGTACAAGACAGTGCCCACCTGGCCCAGGCCCTGCTCTCATATTAATGAAGGCTTTGTGCTTGTGTATGTGTCTGTGCTTCTAAGGCCACCTGCTGCTCCACTCGGCCCAGCCAACACAACCCCCCACCCCAGGGAAGTGCGTCGGGCCAAAGAACCAGGCCTGGCACAGGGGGCCTGGCTTTGCTTTACTTTACTGCTCGGCGCAGTGGTCAGTCAGCAGCTCCAATCCACTCAATAATGAAGGAGGACAGAGCATGACTAGAAAAATCCCACGGTTAAGTAGAAGAAGTGTTTTCCTTGCCATTCTTTTTCGCTCTGTCGGAGGGAGGTTGAACCGAAACGTTGCAACGCTACAACATTCAGCTGATGGATGCCAGTTCGATTTAGTTCTGATGCCAGTATACTCTTCTACTAGACGAGCGCTAACCAACTGTTACAAAAGCATAGCCTTGGGTGAAAGGATCAAGGTCTGTTTATTACCCTTGACCCACAGTACGGGCCATTTTTGCCACACAGACCTGGAGACCAGCGAGACCTGGATGAGGAATGTCACAGCCCCTGTCTGTGTTCTGTGTTTGTGTGTGTCTGCTCTGCTAATTGCTTTGTAGGTGTAGCTTGTGTGCGGGTGATGCTGGTTGGCCTAACTGGCTTGTCTGGGGCATGAAAGCCTACCTGCTCATGCAGGCATTGTTCTCCTTCCCCTGTCAGGCACACTGTGGATTTTTGCTTTACCTTGCACTACACTTTACTCTTTCATATTTCACATACCCTTCTAGTTCTTACTACATGTACCCTGACTTATTGCATTCTCTTTGCTTATTCCGATTTAAATAAAAATATAATTTGGAAAGCTTGTCCACGTGTGGCCTCTCTTTATGTTTATCTGCCATGCGAGCCTGGTGGTTGCAACAGGAAGAAGACACTTCTACAACATTGACGTCACCTACTGTCTGGCTGATCAGGTAGGTCTTTGATGGCTGCTCCTGTGTCACTGGGAGCTCACGAGTGATGTGTGTCTCAGGAGGATTATAAGAGTTATACCTTCACAGCAGATCATCAGTAACGGATGTTGGCACTGTTCGTTTGCATGCCCATCTTATTTGTTGTGGCTTTCTTTTCAGTTCGAATGACTTCTTCCCAGGTGTAAGAGTTAAAAAAAACACATGATTGAGCTGAGAGCATTGCAAAATATAACTTTTCTTGTAACAGCTAGTTGGAATAGTTCTTCCAAAGTGGCCTAGTTGAAGGTTACACTTGTTGGTAAGACACTCTGAAGTCCGAAGTAATTTAAGAACAATGCCCTTTGCTATATGGCAGCAACTGGTGACAACATTTCCTGTAAATTAGGTGGAACTATTATAGTTGTTTTTACATTAAAGCTTATACACATGGTTAACACTTTTGAGCCTGGCTGCTGACTCAACAATGTCAAACAACGAAGCAATATTTAGTGAAGCGATAACTGCAGTGCTATTGACCTTCATAGCAAATCCGACAGCAATTCTCTGACAGCGAACCATTTAATCCTATCTGAATGAAATCCTGCTCATGATAAAAGCCTTGATGTCTTTTTTCATAAACTCTTCTGCAGGAGAGAGAGCGGGGGAAGGAAGGGGGGGGGGGGGAAGAGAAAGCGAGAGAGACAGACAGACAAAGAGAGAGAGTTTGTGACAGAGAGAGAGAGAGAGAGAGAGACAGACAGACAGACATACAAATAGAGATGGAGAGAGAGAGAGAGAGACAGACAGACAAAGAGAGAGACCTTGTGACAAAGAGAGAGAGAGAAAGAGAGAGAGAGAGAGAGAGACAGACAGACAGAGAGAGAGGGGGCTGAGCAGAGCCCATGACAAAAACGTGAAAAAAAGGGAACATAATTAAAGACCTGATCACGTCCTCACTGGGATAGAACACCCGGGTGCCAGGGCTTCATTATGGAGTCTCATGCAGTCTGAATAGGCAGCCTATGAAAGTTTTAAGATGTGATTTGCTGATGGTTTAGAGCTGGAAGGAGGCGTGATTAGAGAGCGCTTTCCCGACTGGCAGAATGGGGATGTGTGATAAATTGTATGTGTGTGTGTGTGTTTGTGTGTGTGTGTGTGTGTGTGTGTGTGTGTGTGTGTGTGTGTGTGCGTTTGTGTGTGTGTGTTTGTGTGTGTGTATGTGTGTGCATGTGTGTGTGTCAACCCAATTGCTGTTGTGTATGCTGTGTGTGTGTGTTTGTGTGTGCATGTGTGTGTGTCAACCCAATTGCTGTTGTGTATGCTGTCACTGTGCTGCGGCAGCAGAGATAACCTGCTGCTATCTTCCATAGACTTCCACATTCCCCACACAGGCTATTACTGTGACCCTCGGTTTCCCTGTTTCACCCAGCTTTTAATGTTTAGACGCCCCATGGTAAACCATACAGCATAAGAACTAAAATTCAGCACCATGCCCATTAAGCCAATGGTTTGGAAAGTATGGGAGTGATTGAAATTTAGTTTGGATAATTTGAACATGTGGTGCAAAAATGTAACGTAATGGTCATAGCTTGGCAATATTCTGTCCTACTTTTCATGTTGATATATAAATGGCACCACTAAATGATGTATGCACTGAATGTTGATGAAGCAGAAGAAAGTGAAGAAGAAAGTGTTAACAAATACACACGCTAAACTGACTGCCTGACAGACCTGCTGTGAATGGATTCTGCAATGAAGCAAGCCAGAGCACCGCAAGCCAGCGCACCGCAAGCCAGGCAATACAACAGGACCAAAACTGTCCCCTGCTCTGCCAATTTCCAATTGAATAAAGAGATCGTGGGCATGCTTCAGTTGGTCCAAATATCACTCCGCTTGCTCTCAATCCTCTCTCCTTGCTAAATTAGTGCTGAATGCCAACTGGATTACACACAATTTCTGTCCACTTTTTTTACAGGGGAACAGCTATGGTTATAAGGCTGGGCCATTTTACTTAACTTTTTAACTGGCCAGAGGCCCATATGTCTCCACTCGGTAACAGACACAGGCGGGCAGCGCTGTGACAGAGCCAGGGAAATGGACGCTCCGAAGATAAATGAATTACGTCGTCTACAATATACTTTGTGTGTGTGTGTGTGTGTGTGTGTGTGAGTGAGAGAGAGAGAGAGAGAGAGAGAGAGAGAGAGAGAGAGAGAGAGACAGACAGACAGACAGACAGACAGAGAGACAGAGAGACAGAGAGACAGAGAGACAGAGAGACAGAGTGCGTGATTCTGCTCCCAGTCCTCTAACTCGTTTATGGTAGTCTTAGCCTCAGGTTGAGGGCCCAAGTTCTCCCGCACTAAAACAGCCCATTAGAATTCAGCTGTGGCCAGGGCATTGACTTTCTGCTTTTGGCACATCATGGGAATAAAATGGCTCCCAGTTGAGAGGAATCACTGATTAAGATGTCAAAACCCTTTGTGACAATCTCTTTCCCTCCATGTCCCGCTCAATGTTTTAAAGGTGTACATTACCTCCTTAGCGATGTAAAGGTGGAAGAAATGACAAAAGACTATAGATTATTTTGACGCCATCACAGAACCTCAGGAAATACATTTTTCTTGAAACGAGGAGATGCACTCAGAGGCTGGCTGAAAGCAGCAAATGCTGTGCGCCATTTCAGGAGATCAAATCACCACCTATTCTGATTGAAGTGAACGGGAATGTGTGGCTGGCTGCCTCACGTCATGCATCATAATGCAACTCCGCCAGAGTAAATAAGCACCATCTTCATACCTTCTTCTGCTGAGAAGACAGAAACAGCCTACCAGCAGCTACCACAGACATGAAAGGAAACGAACAACACTTCCTGAGTCTTTCACGTTAAATGTTTGTGTCAAATACCGCACATGGAGGCAAGAGTTAAAAGAACACCCTCTGTGTAGAAGGAAATGACGTAAAAAAGAATAAATAGACTGCAATTATATAGTGCATTCCTTATGTAGCTGGCAGAGTACCTGAAGCACTTTACATTGAATGCTTCACATTTACCCCTTCACACACACACATTCACACACCAGTTGCGAAGGTGCCAATCAGCACACTGGGAGCACTATGGGGTTCAGTGTCTTGCTCAAGGACACTTTGACCTAGCCAGGAGAAGGTGGACTCAAACCAGTGACCCTTTGGTTGCTGGGCGACTCCTACTACTTCTACTAATCCACTGCTGCTCACGTGGCTTACCTCCCTCCCACTGTGACGTGCAGCTCCAACATTCAATTCTTAATTATACATTTCAATTAGCATCTCCGTGACTGTGACTGGTGCTGGGCAAATTAAACTGCTGCTGGGCGCAAGTTCCTGTCGGTGCTCGGGTTCCCTAAGGGCCGCTGACTGTAATTGCGGAGGTGGTTCAGCATCTCTGGTGTCGCTGGGAGTGTCTGAGCCTCCACTGGTCCGAGAGAGAACGCAAACGCAAAAGGCAAAGAACACGCCAGAGAATTAGCTACAGAGTCACGTCTAAACTCACATCTCCTCTTTTATGACGAAATGTGGAAACAAACTTGGACTACGTGACTTTCTTTTGAGTTGATTCTTGAAAAGGTTGTTATTTAAGTGTCATTATCACTTAATTATATCGTACGGTGTGTCAGACAGTTTCCCAAGCCATAATGAAAGACCAATGTTTACCAGCAAACTAAAATATACTAAAGGGATCCGTCTCTGTGCATTAAAGAAGCCTTACAGTGGTTGTGCTAGTTTTAAAAAAAGATTTAAAACTAATTGTTATCATGCTCTATTTTTGGTGAGAACCAGTACACAGCTCTTTCAATAGCACAGACACAACAACAAACTGTTTTGTATTCTGAGAGGTCGCAGGCAATTTGAGGGCTTGTCTCCAGTTCGTGTCCTCTGGTGAACCATCTTTGGCCTCCTCTGAGTCGCGCTGTGGAAACCAACCGTTGCAAGAATGTCATCAGATGATGCATGATGCAAGTGTCAACAGCCAGTGACCATTCGGATGTGAAAAAATATTTTCATCACAACAACGGACTCCTGACAAGCGGCTGGTGCCAAGGGCCACATGTTGCTGAATCTCAAAAATACTTACCCCCATCAGAATAAGATGCTTAAAACAGCCTGGTAATGACGACTCCATAAAGCTAGCATGCAGCATTTTAGATCACTAAGTAAACAAGCAGTAAAGCTCCATCAACACTAAAATGTCCTATTGCATGCCACTGACTGGAATCAGTTTTATGTGTCGACAGTCAGCTACTTTCCCGATGAATTTACCTTCGTCCTTTACATGCCTTCATTAGCCTTCCTAAAGGGAACATTCTGGTGATATGTAGTTATTGCGCCGTAACATACTATGTTATATCCTGTACATATCCTGTATGCCCAAATAAAAGTCTTAAAGATGTGTTCAGGGCCTTACAGCTCTACAACTATGCTGAGATAAATTTGCGATATAAGTTTGTGCCTAGTTAAGAATTACTATGCAGCATTTATATCACATTCCTTTTTTAGTGTCCCAGAAAAGACAAACATGCACATGCCAGTTCTCCGATGAAGAGCAGAGATTACGATCCCAAATGCTATGGAAAAAGCAATACTAGTATTACGCACAGAAAATCTGTCAGTATGGCCTCTCTCTCTATTCTGGGCACAAGAGCTGTGCTGAAACACTCCATACGTCTGGGCGCTCCCATGCTTCAACACACTTGCCTTCATAAGCCAGAGAGAATGCTGGAAATGATCTCAGATCAGTGGCAGAGGGGAACACCTGGGATTACTCGAGTTCGGGCCTGTCAGGAATCAGGCATAATTGGAGTGCCACCTTCGTTTTTTTTTAAAGAGGCCCGCCATCGCAGACAGTCTGGATGTGTAATGTGCCTGCTAAGTCTTATCCCAGCGAAGACAGCCCTCATGGCTTGTCTCGCAGAGCTAAGGAAACAAGCACTGTTTCTGCTGCCGAGCCTCACCAAGAAACTTCAGGGATGTCACAAGGCTGTTCCAAAAGAAAAAAGCAGACGCTGCTGAAATCATTTCCTGGATGGCAGTAGATGGTGTGATGTAAACACGGATATTTATAATGATGTTTGTGGCCTGAAGCAATTGTCTTTTTCCTCTCTGTTGCGCTCAGATTCATCTTTTAGGTCTTAAATATGCCATTCCCATTCACAATGAGAGCCATTTATTTTGCATTACTATTATTCAACTGACATCCATTTTTGAATCCATCATGGTGCTGTGTGGTAATGGACACTTAATGATACCAAGTCGTTGGGAGATGGATTATCAGTTGGATTTTTTAACACACATCACAAACACCACATGCAACACATCATTAACATCATACTCCAGCAGGACCTGGAGCTATTGGACTAACATATGCCAGAAGGAAATGGGTGAATAACACAAATACGAAGGGTAACTCCTCCAGTCTTTCACTTTGTTAATATCACTTTCCTTGCTCCACAGGAGGGATGGGCTATAATTTTACACAAGATTGTCTATGTTTTTTGGCCATTTTGAAGACTGTCTTTCATTGGAGAGCTTTTTTTAAAGAAATTACACTTTGGTTTTAAGATACACAGCAAACAACATTTGCAGGTTGCTATAGTACCCTAGTTGCTACACTGGCTAAGCTAAGAAGGGAAATTTCCAAATAACCTTTAAATGATCTTAAATAAAGAGCTCAATTTGCACAAAATAAAAGGTAGTTAGCGAGCCAACATTAAATCCTGCTGACTTAATCTTGTAACATTATGAAGTACATGGCAGAAATGTTCAAGGTGCCTCTGCAGCTTTTCTGCCTAGACCCTAATACATAAGTTTGATTTGGCAGCAAAAACAGATTGTATTAACACATCTTTAAAAAGTACCAACTGTAAAGACCAGGGATAGCTAGAATTATCTCTACATTTGGTTGGAATGAGACTGTATGGTTTACGACTTGTAGCACTCTGTTTAACAGAGTCAGCTGATAATATCCATCACCCATTACTTGGCTGTTATGGAGGATGGAGTGTGACTGGAACTGTGCGATTTACTGCATGCTGTTTTAATCGGACAGAATGGGTTAATGGGTTCTGTATGTGAAAGGGTAGGGGTTAGCATTCTTTCCCGGGCAGGAGGGGGAGGGGGGAGGGGTGTTTGCTAGCTCTGGTCGTTTTGATGGGCTGCTCCCTGGCAAATTCTCAGTGACTTCAAGGCCGGGGGAAGGCGGGGGTGGGGTGGGGGTGGGGGGGGGGGGTTGTTTTGGGGGGTGGGGAGGGAGACTAGATGGAGAGCAGATTTGCATTCTTGGAGGTCTCAGGCATTTTGTCTCGTGGGCAGATATTTCAGTTGTGACTGCTAAAATCATCTTTTAGAAGGAGAAATAACATTCCACTGCTGTGTGTACTCTTGCGAAAGGGTCTGCGAGCAAGCATGGGAAAGACCCGCTGTTGCTTCCCTTGGGGGAAAAACGGAGGAGGGTGAGAAAAAGATGGAGAGGGAGTAAACGACAGAAAAATGGCCCCAGGGCCAACACCAGTCACTGACAGAACACAGGCAGGCAGACAGACGCTAATATGTACACACACACACACACACACACACACACACACACACGCACACACACACTGTCAACAGTCCAACTGTTAAGCAACTTCAAAAATGAAATGGATGTGTGCATGCACATACATAGAGAATGTAACAGAGAACATGAAGAAAGGGAAATATGTGAAAGGCCACTCACATAAGCATAACGTACACTATTATCACATACTGCAAGAATCTTTCCATATATAGCAGGGAAATAAAAAGAAACGCCGACCTCGAATTCAATAACCAAATACCCTCCTGCGCTCAATGAACCAATGACACACACTGCCACTTTCTCTTGAAAAGCTCAGTAATTGCTATGGCAACTGACAGGAACGCCAGAAAAAAAAATCCTGGGAAAGTGTAGTGGGGGCATATTAGGCCTGGAGGGTTTTTTTTTCTTCTTTTTTTATAAAAAGCCGACCTGCAACAGGCTAAGCCACAGCAGGCGCTGATGTGAAGAGAGGGGTGTGTGTGTGTGTGTGTGTGTGTGTGCACGAGAGCTGGCCTAATCGCTTAATGGGATGGGGGGGGAGGGGGGGGGGGGGGCCTTGCAGCTCTTGCAACCTCCAGCTCACCTCTGCTTGGCTTTTTACTGCACATCCGAGGCAGCACCACTGATTTCCCCATAGAGGCTAAAAAAGGGCAGAGGCTTAGCCATGTCCGGAGTGCAAACACACACATAGTCAAACGACAACCCAATCATATCCCCACATCAACCCAAACATACATTAAGTCTGTAAATTACATGGGTGCCTAGGTGACAGACCACAAATTAATGTCTCATAATGCACAAGGACGTGTCGATTGCAAGCTTTCCCACTTCCATTCCACACAGTCAAAACGGTAAAATGTGCCGTCTCTCCTACAGGCACTACAGTACTTTCTCTTTTTTTTTTTCCTCCACACATACATATGGGATGTGGCCCATGGGCAACATTAGTGGTGGGGGTTTAATACCTGCGGCAGAGCAGGTAAATGAGAGCCAGTCTCAGCATGACTGTGGCCTGCAGGCTCCCCCTCTCTTAGATGTCTTCCCATGTCTCTCCCCCAACACCCCAACACAACCCCCCCCACACACACTCCGTGTCCTCCCCACGTTTGCCCTGGGTTCGCCCCGCGTTCGCCTGAGGGCTGTTTGCGCCCAGCTCCCACATGAGTGCCGCGTGAGCAGCCGGATCGGTAACACCCAGTAAAGAGCTGTAAGCGTTGGTGGAAGCTGCCATGTGGAGGAAAAAAAAAACACATATATTCATCTCCTGTGCCAGTGTGGGCGAGGTGTTAAGCTTTGGGTAATCAATAAGGTAAACCTGCTTCCTGCTGCCAAAGTCTTTACCAAAACCCAACCCCACCCCCTCCCAACACCGACCCTCCATGCCCTTGAGCCAAACAAGGTTGATTCTTTAGGGCAGTCAGGGGCAAGACCTGACTCTCCTTGAGCTTGAAGGGAGAAGTGTCTGTTTTCCTCGCCATAACTTCTGACATTTAAATGTCAGCATCTTTACCCTGAGTGGAATGAGGTGGGAAGTGAAGTGTGGAGGCAGAGCCTTAATTAAAACACCTCAGCGCGCACATGTGCACGTTTCCACAGCCACGTCACTTTAATGGCTGCTAATCGTTGGCTCTGTGTAGCCGGAGCTGGAGTGGATACTGCACTATGTTGCACTATGATTGTAATGAATTGATGAAGACTGCTCTAGTTTCAGCAGGCAGCTGTGTGCTGAATGCTCCATTTTATCTACACGGGCAAGCACTGATGGGGAGTAAGGGGTGGGGGGAGGGCGGGTTGTGTATGTGGGGTGGGGTGGGGTGGGGTGGGGTTGGGTGGGGGGGTGGGGTACACTACATCTGTGCCACGTTTGTTCACAGGCAGAATGCACATGGACCTCAATTCATAACATTATGGGGGTGGTGAAAAGCATGTAGGCATGCGTTGCACGTTGCTATGCATCTGATCTGATCTTGTGGGCAGCAGTGTGCACTCATCTGTCCTGATGCATGATGATATGATGTGTTCCCACGCTTTGTTGTAGGATGGTATTAGGAACGTTTGTCTGGTTTAACAAATACTCAGTAAAGCCTTTACCAGAGAAACTATTCAAGCACTGTACGAGTCTTTGTGAAGCCTGCTGGTCAGGTCAAGGGGCCTGAGACGAGCTGTGAGGCTGTTGGTGTTTAAGTAGTCTGGAGTTAACCAGATTGAGTAGCCTGGAGGCTACGAGCTGAAGCAAGCTGGAGGTGGTGTTCATCCAGTCCTTCTGGAGAGTGTCACCCTTGTGTAGCACAACCAAGTAGCCAAACTGCACTAATGCATACCATATTTGAAAAATGCAGCTTACGATTGTCTGACCATGCAAAGGGAGAGAAAAAAAAGAGAGCGACAGAAAGAGAGAAAGATAGGAAAAGAAAAAAGAAAGAAAGAAAGACAGGAAGAAAGAAAAAAAGAGAGGGGGGCATGTGCCACTGCTTACTAAGCCAACATTGTCTGCCACATAAGCATACTCTCGTCTGACCATAGCAAAACGTGCTGTACCCAAACAAACTCCAGCAAGTCTAAACACATGCGACCTTGTCTGCACTACAAAGTCACAACATGTCCGACACAATCAAACTGTGACTGACTGCACTTTGACCAAAAAAGGGATTCTGATGTGTAGCTCACCGTGTAGACAGTTTCCTTCACCAAGACCACATCGTATCAGAGAGCGTAGCATAAACAACCGTCCCCTTCATGTCCATCACCATGGCTGCAGTCAATGAGACTGAGATTCTTTCTTACTCCCTATCTTTGCTTTGTCAGGGCCAAGTTAAGTGCAACAGGAAATTCCTTAAGGTTTGCATAAGCCAGACTTTTTTCTTCTTCTTCTTCTTCTTCTTTTTGCCGAGGAGGAACCAATTTGCTAACTTTATAAAACACGACGGCAGAACAAAACATGAGAGAGGATTTCATGCGGGGCAGATGGATTACTGTTACATTATGGGTTATGAGCTGAAAGAATGATGCTCTCTTCGAGGTACAAGAGTTTGGCTGAAACCCCCCAATCACACACTCTACCCCCTCCCGCCCCCCCCAACCTTCCACCCCCTGCATACTTGAGTTGCCTCAATCCATCCTTGAGAGTCCTCTTCCGTTACTGTTGTAATGATACAGCTCGGGGGATTTCACAGTTCTTTCCTTTCGCTTTTTGGAGAAGAGGAAGGAACATACTTTTGGCATTAAAGAAGCAGAGATGGTTATGAATATAATAAAGACTGCACTATTACTTTGCCAGTGCAGGGTTTGATTAAAAGCCCCACAGTAGGTGCCATCTGCATGGGCAACTGTGGAACTCACCCCCCACCTCTCTTGTCAGCATGGATGTGTGTGTGTGTGTGTGTGTGTGTGTGTGTGTGTGTGTGTGTTTGACACTAAGTGTTATAAAATACTGTGGTGCTTGTATGGTTGAGTAAAAACATATGTAAGAAGAGACACAGAGGGAGTGTTTACAAAAGAATACCTAATCTCCAGCTCCTTCTTTAGATGATTCATTGTGTAAGAGTGTGCTTGTGTGTATGAGCAAGAGGGAGAACATGCGTGTATCTGCAGCTGTTTGTGTGTGTGTGTGTGTGTGTGTGTGTGTGTGTCAGTGTAAAAAGGAGGAAATATGTGTACTTGCCTGCCTCTGTGTTTGTGGCTGTCTGTTTTATGTGTGAGTGTGTGTGTGTTTGTACACGGTGGAAAGCCTTCTCCTCTCCTGATGCAGAGTTGCATGGCTGAGGGGGGGGTCAGAGGCGAGGAGAGGCGGGGTGAGCTGGGTTTTATTTCGGTAATTACTCAGCCATGGGTCACCGGCTCCACCGCACCAGCCCATCCGTCCACTCTCTCTCTCTCCCTTCCTCCTCGCTTCCAGCCAGCCAGGCAGTTTCTCTGCTGCTGCTGCCCCTGCCCAGCCCTTCAGAGTGCCTCCATTCGCTCCACTCAGCTCCACTCCACTCCACTCCACACACGGCTAACAGCCGTGAGAGCGAATTTGGGGACTAATAGTTTCCTGCCTAAAAGCTTCATCTCCTAGTGTGGTAATCGTTCACAGCAGGAGGGGTTGCAGCAGGGGCACTGAGAGGTGCTGACAGACACAGCATCATGCTCCACACAGTGGACACAGTCACAGGAGAAACCTGCCACCACTGGTCAACCTGGCCAGCATTGTTTCTATGCACACTTAAAGGCTGAACTGAATTACAGTGCAATTTTATTATGATTGAATAACTGCCTTCACCTGATGGATGTTAAGCCTCAAACAGTGTTTAATAATCAGCTTGATGAAAGATCACTCTAAAGTAGGCGGCTGTGACTCATATCAGTCGGATCAACTGCTGTGCCGCAGGCACAATGTTGTTGCTGCTGTCACTCACAACACTTCTTCAGACACTGATGAAGGTAACACCCAAGCTGAAATTTACTCTTACTTAAGGTTCTGCAGTGGTTACACAATTGGGGAGGTATTACGGCAAAGCATTGCCTGCCAGCCATCAGACTGACAGTTCATAAAAAGTGTTATTAGTGAGAGACACTTTAGGAGCAATTAATACTCTCTGATGCTTTAAAACTGTCTTCTTTACTGGCTTTGACACGCAGTGCACTAAACAAACTTCTATCTGGCAATAACCTTATTAGTGAACTGCAATGCTGAACTCCGAAATATCCAAAAAATGTTAGGGCTTATAATTATATGGACAAAAAAATCTCCGTCCTACCTGGCCATTGAATGGAATTAGACTGAATAATTATAGACCAGTTCAGACTAGCCAGCACTAGATGTATTTGGCAGGTAAGGAAGAAATTAGCCTTCTGAGGGGAAAAAAAATGAAAAGACCTCCATGAGTTAGCCTTGTAATTCACCAAGATGTCAGTCCCTGTGCCTGCTGTTAGTTACAGTCCTACCAGAAGAAGTAATGGTCACTGTTTAGATGGAGGCGTGTAATTGAAATCATTGATTTTTGAGCCGTTGCGGAATGAGAGTGCAACAGCGCATCGCAGTATGACTGACGGGTCACAAATGGACAGGCGATGACTCAGAGAGGAGTAGTGGTGTAGGAGTGCGGTGAGGAGGGGCATTCACTCTCTCTCTAAGGCAGTGTGGAAGAGCAGGGCTTAGTGTGGCACAATACAAACAGAGGTGCTCTAGGCTCGTCATGCCTCAGCTGTCATTGGAGGTGCGCTCTGAGGAAAACGTAGCCTAAGGGAGTACAGAAGTAGAGTATGTGTGTTTGTTTTGTACGTGTGTGTGTGTCTGTGTGTGTGTGTGTGTGTGTACGTACATTTTTGTTTGTACACGTGTGTGTGTGTGTGTGTCTGTAGTGTGTGTGTGTATGTGCATATTTGCACGTGTCTGTGTGTGTGTGTGTGTGTGTGTGTGTGCGTCTGTCTGTACGTTGGTGCATACTGATAAACAATTCCCCCCCTTACCCACGCTGAATTTCCTGCCTTTGACAGGAGTGCAGTCGTGTTAATGAGGGCATGAGCGCATGATAAAGGAGGCAGCCCTTGCAAATTCACACTCCGCCGTACAGCACACAGGGGAGAAGCAGAAGTGAACTCCATAATAGATATATTCTGCTCCATTCTCTCCTGCCCGACTGTTTGCTGCTTCATCTGGCATGATTCAAAGAGAACTGACGTCTGACTTTAAAAACCTGCTACTTCAAAAGAGAGCATGAGGGAACTGCTACAAAAAGAAGTTGACAGTGATAGGAATAGAAATCATCTGCTTAGAATGTGGGCTGTGTGTGTGTATGTGTGTGTATGTGTGTGTGTGTGTGTGTCTGTGTGTGTGTGTGTGTGCTGTCGCTTCTTCACTCCCTCAATCACACACTGACACTGACACACACACACATACACACACCCTCACTGCACAAAACACATTAACACCTCCACCATTTAGATATCTGGGGAATTCTACCGACGCCACAGCCTGCCGCCTTCAAAGCTCTGCCAGCCCTCTTCAGTTTCAGCCCGTCTCACTCAGGCAACTCCAGTGCTCACTCATCCACACACACACACACACACACACACACACACACACACACACACACACACACACACACTCAAGAAGCACACACGTTTACTAAGGAATGCAGACAAAGAGATCACACTCCGCTTCAGCATATGCATGATTTTACAAACACACACACACACACACACACACACACACACACACACACACAGAGCATACTAGAACAAAACTGAAGACACTACAGTAGATCTCTCGAAACAACAAATGTAATGAAAGCTTGGCTGAAATAGCGTAAACAAACCAAAAGTTTGTGTGTACAGGGCTTAAAAAAGGAGCGAATGAAAAAATGAGGTAAAAAGAAAGAGAGAGAGAGGAATAGCAGAATAACAGAGTGAAAGAGAGAGAAAACAAAAGGGGCCTCTGTTTGTCCATGCAAGTGTTGCCAAAAAGGACATCCCTCCCTCCCTCCCTGCCTGTGCTGTTTGTGTTGGAGTGTGCTGTGTGTGTGCTGTGTGTGTGTGTGTGCTGTGTGTGTGTGTGTGTGTTCACTCACGGCTGCAGTCACCATCCACAGTGAAGGGCAGCTCGAGGAGAGTGGGATTTGTGGGCAATAACTCAGAGCATATCGCTGGCTTCAGAAAGGCATGCCCAGACACATGTACATGCACACACACACGTGCACACACACACACCCACAGATGCACACACACGCACCCAGTATGAGGGAATGCAATGTCAGACACACACACACGGACACACGGACACACACACACACACACACACAGACACACACACACACAGACTTAGACACACACAAGCTCACACAAGAAGACACCCTCGCATGCATTCTTGGCACAGCCAGCTGACATCTGTGACAAAAGAAACAGTCAACTCGGGTCGTGTTGCGTGTACACACACGGCGGTGTGTGTGTGTACGTGTGTGTGTACGTTTACCAGCCTCAGCACTGCATACAGATGGCTGCTATTTACACTGGTGGAGCGTGGGCATATGGAGACGCCGGCAAGGATCTGCTCAAACCTCTGGGTGACGGATCACTGAAGAAACGCCCTGAGACAGATCGTGATCGTGACTGCTTCCGTCATACTCTCTCCTGTTTCCTTGACGCCTGTCTCAGGAGGTTCTGGTGATTGCTCTGGTCTGCTTTACAGGAAAGAGTGCAGCCTATGAAAAAGTTTTTTGCATGTACAAAACCTTTTTTTTTTTTTGCACATCGGGTTGGATAAATCTCCTTCTCATGAGGTAGCCCGAAGCAGGAGACAAAATAAATTAAACCGCACTCGAACTACAAAGAGAAATTCTGCGATGTTATCCATGGCAGAGACCTCAGTCCCTTTAGGTTCAGATGCCTTAGACATCAAACAAAAATCTCTTACTCTGGGTTCTTGGCTGGATGGAGGACTAAGGGTTGAACAGGAACATCAAATCAAGTTCGAGTTCGTTTGCTTTGGATGTGTGACTCTTGATCAGAGAGCTCAATTTCTTTGCTTCTTTTTTTCCCCCCTCTACAGTATGCTCGCAAGAGAAGGGGGACATCACGGACAGGGACTGATTACCACATCAAATCGGAGGAGGAGAAAGCTGATATAACAATGCCTACCCTTGTGAGTGAAGCTGACATGGCAGAAAAAAACCCTTCTGCCAGAGTGAACCTCTAGGCTGGGATGGGACTATAATACTTAGCACTATCAAAGACACCCCCACTACACACACACCCACACACACACCCACACACACACACACACACACACACACACACACACACACACACACACACACACACACACACACACACACACACACACACACACAGATTTGGAATTTAAATTTCTTTTTTCCATAGTCCTGATTGAATCCACAGCCTTTATGGTGCTCAGCCTTTTGAGAACCTAACACCACGTGCATTCTTCTGACAGATCTTTCCTGGAGGTGGTGGTGGAGGTGGGAGTGGTGGGGGGCACGTTTAACCGCTCCCACTGCCACAGCAGAGTGCGACTCTCAGGACAGTCTCAGGGAGAGGAGGGTCTCTGGCCTGGTGCTCAGGCACAGGCACACGTGCCTCTTTGTGCCAGCACTGCCAAGCTCATTATCACATTGTGCTCTACGCTGCATGCTTGAGATGCATTATGGCACAGGAGGAGACTTTGAGGGAGGGGGGGGAAGAGAAGAGGGAGAAGAGGGAAAGGAAGGAAAGGAAGGAAAAAGGGGACTCACCTACAGCACTGAGGATCAGACGGCAGCCATGGACTCCCTGCAGCTCACGGGCGCCTGGTTGTAAGCAGGCTGGGGCGTAGGCTTTAATCACTCTCGTCTGTAGGGACCTGGAACCACAAGAGAAGGGGGCACAAGAGAAATGGAGGAGGAGGGGAGTCATGAGTCAAACAGAGAGTAAGAGGCAGAAAGAGAGCAAGACAAAAAAAAGAGAGAGAGAGGAAATAGGGGTTTGCACCGCTACTGCCAAAGTTCTTAACCTTGGCTCAACTTCTTAATAGTCTTCTAATCTTGTTGTACCCGTGAAGTGAGTGGGATACTGAGAGTGTGTGTTGTGGACTTCTTTGGATGAGTCTGTCCTGTGAGCAAGAGTGTGAGCGAGTGAGGAAGTAAGGGTCGGTGTCATAGATGGACAGGTAGGGCAGGCAAAGCCTTGGGGATGAGACTAATGAGGCACTCCATCATGGTTCTGGAAAGGTGTTTATCTAACCCTGCACGCCTCCTGTGCCTCCTACACCTCTAGCCCAGACCAGCCCAGCAAAATGACTGTCAACGCTGCAAACAGAGCTGCATTATTATGTAGAAAGTAAGCTGCTAAAAAGGGAGAGAAAGACACATAGAGAGAAGAGAGAGAGGAAGAGGGTGAGAAAGCAACCCCACTCAACCTTAATCACTCTGAACCCAAATCTCACAAAACTTAATCTCCTTTTCTCACCACCAAAAAAAAAAAACACAATTTTCTGCCAATTTACTCTTAACCAAGCAGCCTCTCCTCTACACCACGTATGTGGGTTTCTTTGTCCCCCCAGCATGTTCTAGTAGCAGGATCTGCCTTTGAAAGGGCTGAACAGTGTGTCCACTACAGTTGTTTTCACCCACACGGATTATATACACCCGTGTGTTGGGAACGTGGCACTTCGTGAAACACACGTGTAAGGAAGCGGGTCTCGCTGAGACCCTTTGTACTTGTACTGGTGTCTTAAAGAAGACACCCAGCGCAACTCCAGGGTGGGTGGATAAATATATCCAGCCGTAATTTTCCCACTCGCTTTGCACACAAATAAACCAAATGCGAAAACCTAGGGAGAGTAAAAACCCCACCACCCCACCCCCCCCAACACAAAGACAACAAATCTCACAAAAGTTAAAAAGGAAAAAAAGAGATTTTTTCCAGCAGGGATAAATTCACATTAGCTAATTAGTGGGGAGGATTAGAGGAGACCTTGCTTTTATTGACTCTCACAGCATAGCTCTCCTCCCATTCTCTTTCTCTCTCTCTTTCTCGTTCTCTCTCTCTCTTTCTCTCTCATATAATTCCTCCTTCAGTTCCACCCTGTCTCTCAACTCATCTCCATTTTCATCACAACCCTTTCCTCTCTCCCATCGATCAGACCCCCAGGCTTTTGAAAGCTTGCTAATCATGCTGTATAACCCGGGGATTGTGTTTGATTAACTCTGCCAGGTAGTCATCTGCGCTTCCGGCCTGTTAGCCCCTCGCTAGCCCTTGTGTTGTGTTCCAAGTCACTGAGCTGAAGGTGAAGGCAGTTGTCCATGTCGTCCGCCCTCAAAAGATGGTCACAGGCCATCTGTGACACCAAGCTGACCCTGAGCAAATGTGCTAAATGGGCTATTATCAGAGTGCCACGGGGCCATCGGATAGGAGAGGTACTGTTCAGCATTCTGATGGACGAAAACCGACACTGCCACCGGTTTGTTATACCGGATCTTTTTTGCTCACGCTAACATGCCACATTTACAACATTACCGGAAAGAAGAGGCACTATGTTTGGATGTACTTTAGGGATGGGGAAAATCACAAAGGCCGAGCGTGATGACTTTCCCTGTGAAATACGGCCTGCTCTTTGCTGTGCTAAATGGATTTCTGAGGATTCCGAAAAGAACCACATCTGCCCTTCGCATTCAAGCACGTAACAGCGCAACCTTCAAAATAGCCCTACCCTTTGCATGTTAGCGTTAGTAATCTAAAAAAGTGTCCATAAATAAGAGGGAAAAGGGCACTGACGGCAGTTTAAATCCCACTTTCATGCTAAAGAGGGCCACATTAAGCAGGTCAGCACTACGCAGGGCCCTTGTCACGCAGCTTGTGCCTGTTATGGTGGCTGATTTACGGCAGAGGACAGCTGAGGGGCCTCCCTGGTGCTGAGCCTGGAGCTGAGACAGGGATTTTAGGGGCTAACGTATGGAAAGGCCTGCTCCTGACATGAGCTTCGCTTGCACAGTTGTGTGGGTGTGTGTGTTTAAGAGAGACAGAGACAGTGTGTGTGTGAAACAGAGTATATAAGGTAGTGTGTGTGTGTGTGTGTGTGTGTGTGTGTGTGTGTGTGTGTGTGTGCGCGTGTGTGAGAGAGACAAAGACGGTGTGTGTGTGTGTATGAGAGAGAGAGACAAAGACGGTGTGTGTGTGTGTGTGTGTGAGAGAGAATATATAAGGTAGTGTGTGTACGTGTGTGTCTGTGTGTGCGTGTTCTGGGAGCGGGTGGTAGATTTTGTGCCAAAGCCAGGGGGGCAGAGGGCAAGCAGCAGCTAAAGCAGCAGTGGCCTAAACCTGGAATCGAATCCCCCACCCCCCTGGGTATGGAGGGTCACTCCTCAAACACCCTCTCCTCCAGCACAGACTTCCAGTTGTGCTGCATTACAATAGTGAGGCAGTTTAGTGTCAGAATCTTCACAAGTGCTCTGTGTGGTGAAGGGTGAAGTTATAGACCGCCATTACACTAACAGTACACGGAAACAAGCCCTATGTTTAGACATGCTTTAAAGATGTGCAATTGGATTAGCGTTCTGTATAAACATCTGCCTTGCTTGGACTGGGGGCTGATTGTATTTGTCATATTGATTTTTGCTTGAACATTTGGCAGGGCTTTCTGAAGTCTAAACTTGGCACACAAACAGCCTGTTTGTCTCACAGAGGCCCAAACATTTGTTTCGTACAGAGAAACATCCAGAAGCCACATGGAAGGTTCCGGTGCAGGCTTTTCCAAACACATATTCCTCAAAAGGCCTGAGCAGGCTGACACTAAGCAGCCGCAGCATGCATCCAACCAGGCAAAGTGCTGCTGCCACCAGGCCTTCAATAAATAAAGCAAAAAAGTCATAATGCCATCTCACACTGCGCAGGACCTTGTTTGGTGCAGTGGAGGTGGTGTGTATGTGTGTGTGTGTGTGTGTGTGTGTGTGTGTGTGTGTGTGTGTGTGTGTGTGTACAGACAAGTTCCTCCTCTCCGCTGACTAGAAACCTCTGATGAAAAAACGAACGAACAAACAGACAGACAAATGGATGCAGACTTCTGTTATCTGGACTGTGATGGCACCGAAATCTGCTAACAGCCCACCCCCAGCCCTACCCCTTCACACTACCACCACTTTTTTGTCAGTTGGATGAAGAAAAATAGTTCCCTTATCTTAAATTGCCTTTGGGAACACACTGCTACCAATTGTTTTGTATTGTGTCCTGTGTTATTTTGTCTGAGTTTGTAGGGAAATGAAATTGTTGTGCTGAAGGCACGGCAGTTTCCTCCAAAAGTATTTGCACTGAAAATATGAGCATATATTTAAACAGACCCGGAATAAGAGCATGTAGGATTCACCAGGTAACCACAGCATACGATTTCCAGCCCAATTCATCTAAGGAACAAGAACTTCCTCGATGCCACATGTCAAAGGGAGTTCATTCCTGCATTAGTACCTAAGCAATCTAAACAAACTAAATCAAAAATATATCTCGATGCAAGGACTGCAGCTTTACCAAACTAAACACACTCACAACTCGGAGTCTCAAGTTGCACGTCAGCTCAACAAGTGGTCTTGCATTCAACAGGCTAGTCTTCATCTCAGTACTGATGGTCCAGTGTCTCTCACTCTCTCTCTCGCTCTCTCTCTCTCTCTCTCGCTCTGCACAAGGTCCCATGCTGTGGCAGACTCACCTGCAGAGCTTGGCTCATGTTCAGCACCCACTAAAGACTCCACCAGAGACAACTAAGACGGAACACCAGCAGTAACACAGCACATGGCGAAAGGCATGTTCTCATCTCATCTCTCTCTCTTCAACTTTTAGCAACCTTTGGGTGGGTTGGGCTTTTGCGGTGAGGGTTTAAACAGAGTGCAAGAGGAGAGTGTGTGTGCGACAGGCAGAGGTGTTTAGTGTTCGTCGCAGATGCCGACAGACTCCGGCGCCCCGAGCTGACGAGCCCCACCTCAGCGGGAGGCCGTCCTCTGCTTCAGTCGCCCCTAATTGATCTAATAGAAGGCGGGAGGGAGGGCAGGAGGCGCCAGGCGCAAGATGAAATGTCACTGGGCATGCAGGATCCGATCCATCATACACACACACACACTCACACTCACAGACACACACACTCACAGACATACACACTCACACACACACACCAAATGGCAATGGCATTAAATATGCAGTCCAGAAGTATTAGCATGTGGGTTCTCTCTGGCTGGTGACCTGTGTGACATGGCGGGTTGTGTGACTGGCTGGACTCTAGCGTCGCATGTGGACCATTGAGACCTGAGGGGAATGGACCCTAAAAAAAGAAAATCTAGCCGGGATGTTCAACTGCTTGGGGGGGGGGGGGGGTCCTCCTGTCTGCAGTCTCCATAACAACAGGGTTGCGGAATGGAAAGGAACAGCGGACGGCAATCTAGCCCATGTGCTGGGGAAAATGACAGGCAGAAGGAATCTTTACAAAGTCACGTGCTTGTGCAGGTATAAGCCAAACTGCTCATGGGGAGAGAAATACAGATACAAAACCTGTAGGTATGGTGGCACTACGTGACAAGCTGAGGTAAATGCAATCATTTAAGGTCAAGTTGTCCATTATTTCTTCTGTCTGGTCGGCAGCCGAGCAACACAATAAATCTGCTGGCACTAACAATTAGGATTAGTGCATCTGACACCCATTGTTGGGAGGCCTTGATGTATAGTATAATGAAACACCCGCAAGCCCAGAATAGGTACATCACTTTGAAACAAAAGCTTGTCTATTTGTTATTGAATAGAGGAGAGAAACTCATCATCTGCTGACTGCAAACTGGGGCAAGGAGCACATCACATCAGCAGGCATTTCGTCAAAACCAAAGAACAGCGGAGAAAACATCTCAATGAGGGCTTAGTGGATGTTTCTGGGCCAAGTCGTTTCCATTTTGGAAATCTGTCCATGCTGTCGTGCAATAAATCTGCGTTAATTACATGCTTTTCTCAATGTGTCACGCACATACGAGGGGAGTGCCAACCCCCCCACCCCAACCATACACACACTATCTGCGGAAACTATTCAGCATGGCAGCGGGGCACAATCAAACCACCTACGCTCACATCCATCAAAGGGACAGGTGTCGTGCCTCCACCACCAAAGAAAATGGCCAGAAAATTACCATGGTTTTCCGCCTCCTGTGTTCCTTCATTGTGAATGTGACACCGAAAGTTGGAGAGCAACTCCTGATGAATGTTTGTGTGTGTGTTTGTGTGTGTGTGTGTGTGTGTGTGTGCATTCATCCATGCAAGACAATGACTGTGCAGAGGGTGCATCTTGGCACTTGTTTTAGGTTGGCTCACTTGGTGCTGGGTTCTAGGGTGGGCGTGAGATGGTAGAGCCGTGGGCGGGCTGCGGCGTAGGAAGGACTTCACAGCCTATTTGCCGCTTGTGTGACTTGGAGTGGGCGTGTGAGTTGCTCACGCACAGCACAGTAGAGTACAGTAGGGCACCGGTGCACAGCACGCTCCTCTAACGCTCTTCTCACCTCCTCTCAGTCTTGCAATTTTAATTCTGGGCCTCCTTGCCATACTGTATCCTCCTCAATCACTTTGCTGACATGCTGGAGCAGAGCTTCTTGACAATAAAAGGTTGTAAAGTGAAGCTTCACATCTACGGCAGGGTGGGATGATGCTGCACCTTTGGCTGTAACTGTGACAGGGCTTTGCTTTTTTCAGAAAACAAGCGGACATGAAGGGAACAAGGCAACATTTTCAGGTAATTGCAGGCTGCTGTGTCTGCCACTGTGTGTTTGTCTAAGCTTAGTGTGGCATAAAGAACAAAGAGCAGATCGATGTGCAGACACTGGGTGAGCCAGTGGGTGTGCCAGAACTGCCATCTCATTTGATGAAACACACATGACATGACAAGGGGTGTCACTTTACACATCATCACAACAAGCATTCATGCATTTAACTGGCAGAAACACACTTTACACATCAGTTGAAGTAGTCTACACCATGTCATTGGTGTAAACACATGGGAGGTCATAATTCTAGGAAGTTCAAACAATCGAGCATAACAATGTGAACCTGAAGTTGATGGAAGGGTCCTATAAGACACATTGTCGAAGAAAGTAAGAACAACTTTGGTGTACTGTTCTATCTTTTGTGTCAGTAAAGCTCCCAACAATAATCCACATCACAAGAATGTTTATGATTACCTAAAGAACGTCAGAAACACAGAAACAGAGGCCAATTCCCACACCACTACATCATCTTTCCTTTGGAAGAGGTCATGGTGTGATCTTTACCTGTGGGCACTTTGCCACGTAGGGGACAGAAGGACCTGGTCTGGTCAGGTTAGAGGATCATGGCACGACCTTAAACTGTAGGCACCTCACCAGGCATCTGGGAACAGAAGGACCTGGTCACATCAGGTGAGGAGGTCATGGCGTGATCCTTCACCTCTGGGCACTTCACCAGGCATGAGGGCAAAGCAGGATGCTGTCAGGCCTAAGTATGAGCACCCCTGCTTGTTTGCATGTGACAGCCTGATTGTGGTGTGGGGAGCACAGCCGTCGCACAGAGCTCAGCTGCTGCAGCAAGAGGGGCCAGGCTGACCTCCAGAATTTAGCATGGCGGCCTGGAAGTCACACAAACGGCTCTATATTTACATGGGCAAGCCCCGGGAGCAGAGCAGGGTGGCATCAATAATACATGGATTCAGGAAGGGCTGGACATTTTGAATGAGATAACCATCACCGAAGGCAGCAATGCTGTAATATAACAGCAGCTACTGAAACTCCTAGGGAACACACTGCTAAAATGAAACAAGAGTAGAAAGTACTTCTGCTATGTTTCGCAAGAACAGCTATGGTGCTAATAATTGAACTCTCTTAAAAGTCTATAGGTTGGAAAGAGGCAAGAATGCTTCAGGAGAAGAATGGCTTTACCACGCAGTCTATCTGATCGCTTCAGCTATTTTTGCAATCAATGACCATTAGGAGAACACTGCTCACATGGCTTTTCATTATTGATGAATTTGTCCTGATTACAAATGACTGCAAAATACTTTCCTACAAGGCAGTCTATAAAGGCAGCCCTGTAAGCAGAACTGATCATCAGCAAGGGGAAAACTTTATAAAGTATGCTATGAATTAATAATTATCGTTGCAGTTATTGAGGTAAACATCTTCAGCAATGTGATCTACAGTATATACTTTAAGTGGCAAAATACTACTCTGAACAAGCAGAACACATATTTAAGAAAAAGGCCTGATTAAGGAGAATAATTTAAGAAATGAAATGATTACTGAGACATTCAACACCATTATAGTTCTACTTATGCAGTAGTTAATGTTAGACAATCAAATCCAATTTTCCATAAAGTGTGTGGGGAGTTGGAGTGGGAGGGCTTTTCATGCCACCCAACCACTTCAGCTCAAGTAACACTCAGCGTTACCATGGCAGATGCAGACGCTTAGGTACATACACACACACACACACATTTTCATTATACCAACTTTAGCTATACCAAACTCACACTACAGTGTATTTCATATGTCAGTAAAAGGGCTTGATGAAAACTTGATGGAAGCTCAATGAATTTGATTTTCGTCCTAAAGCACTAATCACAACTGAAATCGTCTTTAGGCACTTCAGGGTTGGACCTATCCTCGAGCCGGATCCTTTAAAAAACAAAAACTAAGGCAATGTGGGCAAGAAAAAAAAACAAAGAAAGTAAAAATGAATGAGGAGACAGAAAAGTAAAGTAAAGAAAAAAAAAGTCATGAAACAAGTTGACATGATTGGGCTCTACCAGACCACAGATGATTGGGCACTGGAGCTGGCAAAGGGTCCAGGGCAGGCATGGGTGACGGAGGAGATAATAAAGGCCAGCTGGGTAAGGGTGGGTGGGGATGCGCAGGGGTGGGGTGGGTGTTCATCAAGGTCAGGTTCGGCAGAAGTTCAGGCGAAATAACAGTGTTCGCACAGAGACGCTGATCCAATATTCTACCCCAGGGGTGGTGGTGGGGGGAGGGTTGAATCACAGCACAGCTTCTTTTCTTTCTTTCTTTCTTTCTTCTTTTTCAAGGGCTTCCACAGCAAGGGCTGAAATAGACTTCCAAAATTAATCACTTTCCGATAAAGTCCGTCTCCTGGAACAGGAAGGAGTGAAGAAGAAAAACAAAAGAAGAAATAAACATGCCAGAGGCGATATATCCACATGCTTTTACCTCACAATCACACCATGGAACATCTGCAACTGAAAAAATCCTTCCATTATGCCACAGACCAGAACATGCCTGTGATCGATTGGGGCCCAACAATCTTAATAAAAGCAACTTGAAGGCGATCCCAAACAAAGCGGTCTTTGGGAATGAAAGAAAGATGAATAAATAAAGGAGGGAAGAGAAGAAAGAGATAAGGAACTGCTTCTATTCTGGGATTAACAGCTTTCCTGGCAGAGGAAAAAGTACAGCTACACACTTTTAGAGCATTGAATGGAGAGCCTCACAACAGCTAGGAGAAGTGAAACAATTGTGTGTGGTGTGGAAAATAATCCTTTGGGTAAAGGAAACAAGGAAGAGAGTGAGTAAGTGAGTAAGTGTGTGTGTGAGAGTAAGACAGAGAGTGAAAGAGAGAGAAAGAGAGAGAGAGGCGGGAAAGACAGAGGAAAGGAAAAGAGGAAGCGTTAAGGGGAGAGGGACAGAGACAGAGAGAGAGAGAGACAGAGAGAGGGAGAGAGAGACAGATAGACAGACAGAAAGAGAGATAACAAGGCTGATCACTCTTTCTCGTCCTTCTGAATGAGCCCCAAGACATGTACATCAGGTAGTCACAGCTCCAGCATCAGTGTGAAAACAGACAGGGTGACTGAGATAACCACACACCCCACAAATCTCCCCCATGAATGTAAACAGCCACCTTGTTAACATGCAAGGCAGCGTGTAAAAAGAAGCCACACATCCTTCCTAATTACAGGGCACCCCTCAAGCCAGGAGTCCACACATGCACACTGGTGCATGAACACACACACACACACACACACACACACACACACACACACACACACACACACACACACACACATTTGCTCATAGTCCAACACACATTGACACACACACACTGACACACACACTTGCTAATAGTCTAACACACACACACACACAAGCACACACACACACACTTAGCTTATAGTCTAAGACACATACACACATATATACATCACTTATGCACATAATCTACCTCACACAGACACACACACATACACCTACTCATGCTGACATGTCAGATGTGTATAGGAGCTTGCCTGTGGCTATCAGGTTAGAGCTGCTCCCCTGGATGAGCCTCAGCAACAGTTGTCTCATGCAGCGGCAGCAGCACTGAGAGGCAGCGAGAAGAGAAGGGGAAAAAAAAAAAAAAAGGGAGACCAACTTACGGAAAGAGCCAGAGGGGGAAAAAAAGGAAAGAAGACAAAATTTTTTTTTTTTTTAACTGTGCAGCCCCAGCACCAGCCGAGAAGACGGAGAGCCACGTGAAGAATGAAATCAGAGCAGCGAGTGAGCAAAGGCAGGGGGTGTGAGCTACAGAGCAAAAGAGTGGGAGAGGGAGGGTAGGAGAGAGAGAGAGAGAGAGAGAGAGAGAGAGAGAGATAAAGAGAGAGATAGAGAGGGAGAGAGAGAGAGAAAGAGTAGGCAAGACTACGGAAATATGGTAGTGGGAGGAGGGAAAAAAAGAGAGCTGAAGAGGGATGAAGAGAGAGACAGAAAGTGAAAGCGAGAGCTGTTGGGAATAGCACCCAGGCGAAGGGGAATGAAGTGGAAGACAATGTCAGGATAAGAATGGAGGGAATTTCTTCCCCTCGCTTCCTCGTCATAAATCTGCCCAGCCACTAGCCGTCAACTTCATGATCCGCTTCCTATACTGTGGCGTTATATTAATTCAGCCATGGCTAAAAAGTTCCATTATGAGTAGCATGAGGAAACACACGGGGAACAGACAGCAACACAAACACTCAGGGAAGGGAGAGGGAGAAGGAGAGTAGAACCCTGACTCTGAAACTTGCTTACACATACACCACACACTCACACATCAGTCATTGGTCAGAGTGAGTGTGTGTGTGTGTGTGTGTGTGTGTGTGTGTGTGTGTTGTGTGAGAGAGGAAAAAGAAAGAAAGATGAGGAAAAAAAGAGACAAAGAGAGACAGAGAGATAGAGAGAGAGATAGAATGACTAAGAGACAGAGAGAGGGAGAGAGAGCAAGACTGAGGTAAGAGAGACATTAAGAAGAGGGAGGCAAACAGCTATGAAGAGCCACAGACAGAGAGATGAACAGAGTGACAGGCACTGCACTGACAGACACTGGTGAATTCCCACAGTGACATATCGGTTTCCCAGTGGCTCTTAACGAAGCTCTCCTGAGGTCTAAGTGGAACAGCTGTCTGCTAACCAGATAGCGTAGTAGAGCTTTAGCCCAGTCTCACCATACCACCATACCAGCTCCTTCCTCTGCTCAGATCCCAAAGCCCAGGCTGAGCCTACTACTGTGCTGCTCACCACTCAGACTACCCGGGTGGGCTGACCGGGCTGACCACTTGCCCGGGGCGCCCGAGCTGGTTCTTTGAGAGTCTGGGCTGGTTGTTTTGTATTCCTTAATTGCCATGTGGACAAGTGGATTGCCTATGCACATGGATACAATTGGAAATTCCATCTCTGACTATCATCAGATGTCTGGCCTGGTTCCCTCTTGCTCTCTTCAGAATCCCATCAGAGATGTCAATATCCAATCCAAAAAACTAGGGTAGGGACAAAAGGTCAAATGCAAGCTGCCTAAAACCTAAGGGTAATCGGTGGCAATGTATTTAACACAGATAGATGAACACACACATTGCTGTAAGAATATGGCTACTGTGCATCCATCATCGAATGTCTGGATAAGAAAAAAATAAGCTACATAAAACTCAGATAATTATCCCGTGGTATCAGATGAATTTTTATATAGCTATATGTGAACAATACCATGCTGTTACAGTTATGGTTTGAAATGTATATGTATAGACTTTCCAGAAGTATGGAGGCAATACACAAATAACTCTGACTACAGAACTATGATCCAATTACCAACACAGCCCCAAATTGATTCGAGCCCTACATGAAATAGAGAAAAATACTATATTATAGCTATACATATCAGGAAAAACACTGACTGTTGCCTCTAGAGTCAGGAAAGGAGCCACTTCAATCCAACATCCATCCAACATGACTACCAATGAGTGGCTTCATTACTGCATTCACTCTTACGATGCCTCCACACACGGAGAGAACAAGCAAGCTATCTCTGTCTTCCCCAATTGGTTGCAAAGTGCTGATTTACATCCTAGACTACTTGTATAAATCAAAAGGCTTTGAATATAATTTTGAAGCATTAGAATCATAATACAAGTGTCTACAACAGCTCCGCATGCTCTCATTTATTAAGCTTATGCTGCTGTCAGTGATTCACTGTTTTCTCCTAATAGTTGCAGAGCTTGCCTAATTAGATTAATTGTCCTAAAAAGAATAAAATGATTGCCACTATTCTGTGTGCCATTTTTGTAGCAATCACTTAATGTCTTCACTCAACCATGGAACCTATTTACGTGACTAACTGGCAAATTGCTTTTGACATCTTATATTTGCACTTTGCAGAAATGCCTCATGATTAGAACCAAGCCAGATGTAGCACAAATGAATCTATGCATCACAAGTAGATAATACACGTGAATCAATGGATTTGTGAGGTTGCATAACAGTGCCCTAAAAATACCTGTGAGTCACACCACTTCTGTAACCATAAGGCTACAATGAGATCTTCTTATCCTGTCGCTCAACGTATTATTTTATTTCATCTAAATATTGGAAAATTCAATAAAAAAACAGTATCAACACCTTTACCCCTTTCCACTTGTCAGATTTGTTGCCTACTGAGTGAAAAAAGCCTTTCAAAACAGTTCTACATCACGGTCTTATCAAAGGATTTGTAATATAATCCTTTCATCTAATCACGTCAAGGAACTGATATGAAGTTTTTAAGCCGGCATTATTTACATACAAAGTATGCAAGATAAGCTATTCTGGATGTCATTGCAAAAAAAACACATTTCTAAGGTTGGCTTGATAATTTTTTTTTTTACTTAAAGATACTAGACTAAATCAGTGTCTGTGTGTGTTTGCGTGACTCGGTGCCGTGCAATAGATTAACAATGTTTCAATCAGATTAATCTTGTCAACTTTATAATATCTTAGCAACTGATTGTCTCTCACATTAACCAAACCCTATACTTGGCATCTGCAGGAGAGAGAAAAAAATCAACATCAAAAATCAACTTTTCTCCAGTTCGAGCTGGCTTCAGACAGTATATTTAATCTCCCTGAAAAAAAAAGAAACCAGCAGAACGAACGCATGTCACAATAGCATAGACGCTTTATTTAGCCACTTTATGGCCGTAATCCATAGAGTGGCCCTGCATTCCCTAGTGTGTGGGCGGCCATTGGGGGGGCTAATGGAGATACGTGCCCCTGAGACTTCACCGTGCTCAGTGACATCTGATCCATTTGTGCTCCCTAAGGAGGAGAAGCCTGGTGCACAGGAGAGAGAGAGGTAGAGAGAGAGAGAGAGAGAGAGAGAGAGAGACGCTAGTAGAAGGCTACTGAGGCTATAATGACCAAGAGCCAGAGAATATAAATAGACACAGCATTTATGCTGTACATGCATGTTAGGCTAACTGGAATCAACATCCCGTGTGAAAAAGAAAATCAATTTTCCAACTAGCCTAGAAGAACTAGCCTAATTAGGCATATCATTAAAAAAATCTTTTCTTTTTTATTCATAGTGCATGCATACAGTATGCACTGCATAATAATATCATTTTGCTGCTCACTTATGAATACAAAGTGCTTTCTTTTAAAAGACATGAAGTCAGATTCCCCATTTCCTATGGAGGAGGGTGTGCAGAAGAGGGAAGAAGATGAAGGTGGCTTCACACTGAGCTTGGGCACCTTCATGACCTGGCAAACCACCCGGGCTTGTGATCCCATCATAACAGTAGACTCGCAGACCCTTGGGGACACATTAAAATACCACCAGAGCTTTTGTTCTTGCTGCCTGCTTCATAGAACAGAGACCTCACAGACAGTTCTGCAGTAATGAACTCCCAGAACACAGCATTGTGCTGGACAGAATAACAGCCGACAGATGACAGAGGGAAAGCCGGGTGAGGAGGACGGGGACAGAAACATATACGGTCATTAGGGCGTCAAAACATTCATGGGAAAACAGTGTATAGCACTGCATGACAACCATATGGAAAAGGATGTGGGACATTCATGTGTTATTAATGCTTCTCAACCTCTTAATGAACAGTTGCCACATATAACTACAATATATCATTCTGTCTAACCACATATGTAAAAATAAGAGAATTAACCTGCCTCTGACCAATAAATATATAGGACGTCAAAGGTGCTACAGATTTTTGTAAGTCGTTAAATGGCACACAGCATGGCTTAAAACAGGATGCCGATTCTGTAAGTTTTCATGTCAGTTTCATTGACAGTTCCATTTTGAAAAGCCCTCCATGGGTCAAGGTATGGGCTCTTATTTTTCAGGTATTAAGGAGCTAATCCCAGGCTCAGCCTGTGAGATGAAAACATCCCCAGCACTTCCTGCCCACCTGGCTGTCATGTGCTCGACTGGGAGTTACCAGACAAGTCTTGAACTTTGCTGTCCCTGAGACATATGCGGTCGATTCACAGCCCGAGGCCTCACAACACTGCAGGATTATTCTTTGTCTGTTCATGTGTGTTGACTGCTGAAACCCAGTAAAATAACTCTGGACCCCTGGAATGAAACGCAGGGAAATCTGGATATTTTAATAGACTTCCTGCTAATTTCAGTCTTAGACATGAAACATTTCAGAGTCACTTTATCCTTGCTATCGATGTTCCAAGGCAAACAACTTTAGCTAATTTCTGTGAGCTTGCTGTTTTCCTCTCGAACAGTTCCACAGAAACAATTTCTGTACTTTCCAAGACTCCCTCTCTTGCAAGTCCTCCATGAGCTTCCCTGACTACAACCCCAACACACACACACACACACACACACACACAGACACACACATACACACATACATACACATACACATACACATACACATACACATACACATACACATACACATACACATACACATACACACACACACACACACACTTATTAAGTGTATCATGCATGCATGCCTGATGACATCACCAGCACAGGGGTGTTCCTCTCAAGTGTCCTAATCTCTGGGCCTTGGAATGGCTGGGATTCCGCAAAGCACGCTGCGTGGACCCCAGCATCCAGTTTCATCATAGAAATGTCAGTCATGACAGCTGAGGGCCTCTCTGCCACGCTGCTGGGGGTGGGGGTGGGGAGGGGAGGGGAGAAGAGGGGAGGGGGAATGGGCTCCTGGCCGGTTTGGCTCTGACTCACACAGGCAAGGGAGCTGGGCACAGCAGGGCTGCAAGAGGAGCCTGGGCCTGGGCGATAGCAGCTTTTGCCCTGGATACTACATTAACTTTGTCCCCCCTCCTCCCTGCTTCCCTTCTCTGTACCCCCACTACCCTTCTCACCAAGCAATTTCTGCATCAAAGACCTCGCCTCACTCTGCACACATTTGGCAGCAGCAAGCCAAACAGGGTGCTGGTGATTCGATAAGGCGGCGACACACAATGCTTCTTAAGGGGGCTGATATTAGTTTGGGGCCTTCGGAGGCAGCAAATCAAACATGGACTGCTGAAGAATCTGCTCGAAACTCCTAGGGGAAATCCAGCCTGCTGCCTCCATCTCTCAACTCTCACTCTCCCTTTCCCTCCTCCCTCCCCCCCTCCCTGAGTCTCTCGTCGTCTCAGCTTTGGCAGGGGTCTAAGAGGAGCTGAGGCATGAGTTTGAGAAGCTGACCCAGCAGGGCCACAGATAAGGAGCGCACATTCCAGCGAGACTGCTTCTGTCCGACAGCGTGGGCAGCACCCGGAGAGATAAGAGCCATCCTGAAGACGGAAAAAAGAGGCTTGAAAAAATGTTTTGAATACACACGTCTTTTGCAATTCCCGCTGTCGTGTCTGCCTGTCCAGAACCTGCCCAGGGATGAGTGATTTCTACATGGTAACTTCTCACTCGAATAAGAACCTTATTTTGGTAATCTCTGCAGCGGAGCACGTCTGAAGAGTTTTCTCTTCCCAGATATTTTGCCGAGCATCAAGACGAAGAAAGAAAAAGAGAAAAATCAATCTGGCCTCAGACCAGCTGGGGTTTTTCCCCCAATGGAACAGGCTAGAAGGTCTGCGATAGCGTTAAAAGGGGGGGTGAGCGCTTCTTCACGTGGCTGGCTGCTCTGCCCTGCTCTGCTCCTCTCCCTCGCTCTCACTCTCAAATCGAGCCTGTGGCAAAGTGTGTGACAGCCTGCCTCAGCCTCCAGAGCACAGCTTTATTAATATCTGCATCAACCCATTTGACACGGCTGCTCCCCACATTCGGGCGAACAGCTGGCTGGCACAGATAGTGCCAGAGCTATCGCTGCCCCCTTTGCAAAAGCCAGAATCTGGATGCCTGACAATACCCTGAGCGTTGGAGTGAACTCGAGAAACGACACGTAGTACACACCAGGAAACACAACAGCTTACTTCTAAAAGCTTTGAACCCAGTGAAGCAAATTATCGTGCACTTGCTGGTGGTGCTTTCGTGATTGGGAGGGGAGGCTTGTATGCCCGGTCCAGATGTGAACCCTGAGGAACGCATGGCTGTGCATTAACACAATTAAATGTGCAGTGCACACTGTATGGAGATTAGGGCAGGAAGAGAGACACTGAAGAGCTAGTCACAAATGATGTACTTGTGAGGGTGACTACATGATTAATCTCAAAGCACTATAGGCACATGGAGTAGGGCAGGTCAATTACAAGCAGTTTAAAGTGGTAATTGGCTTTGGAATGCGTGTCCAGCTTCACCAAAAAGGAGGACGAGAACTGCGCGATAAGGAGGAAAGGAGGAGAGAAGAGGAAGGGGGTTGAAAATGACGGGGACAAAAAGGGAATGGCAAGGACACCGTGAGAGACAGACAAAAAAGAAGGAAGGTGAAAATGACCTTTCCTCTGCTGCTCTGCTGTATCTGTGTGTGGGGCTGGTGGGGGCTACAGAGACGAGAGTAATTGAAAAATCATGTAACCCTCTCTTAGTGAGCCCAAGAACATAGCCCCCATTAAGCAAAGGTCTAGGGTGTTTTTTAGAACAACATCTCTGGTTGAGTCAGAGTCCATTGTAAGACACTCGGGTTCTCTGAAAGCAGGGCTAGGAGGTGGAGGAAATGGCTCATGTTGTTGAACAAATCCATTTTCACAGCATAACACCAACATAAACCTGAACACTGGACCACTCCACTGAACAGTCAAAACAGACTGGCCCTGGTGCTCTCTACCCATTACCCATTCACCTGTGACACTGATTGCTTCACTACACTCCATCTTTATTTGATATGAAGAGAAGCAGACTGAGAGAAACAGCATTTAGACTAACACGCACGTGCCTGCACACACACACACATATTCCACGAATTCTCCAGCATATCACACAACGGTACATTGGAAAAGTCATCACTAAGTGGAGGATGCTACATACATTAAAACATACAGCCAAACACCAAACTAGAGCTACTTTCAGACTTTGCCTAAACTCCTGAGTCTTTGAGGTCTTGTATGGGTGAACAGAAATGTCCAGGAAAGGTTTTTGTGTTTTTTTTTCCCTAACCAGAGCTTTAATTGAATTTGAAATTCTCTCCTTGGAAAAATTCCAGTTGAGCACCTCAAGTGTGAATAGCCACATTTAGACAATAACTAAATGTTAGTTTTTTTCTATGTTTTCACTACATCTGAAAGACTAGTTAGGACTAGTTACCACTAAGAAAGGACACCAAAAGGTGGCATTGTAATGGGCCTTTTGTGCACTGGAAAAACACAAGTTTGCACAGGCACGTGGCAAAATGCTATGCATGCCCTTGGCTCTAAGAGAAGCTGAGAAGAGCATGCCTCAAGAGGATTCCTGTCCTTCGGTTGCCCATCTGTGGAATTCTTTTTCTCCAGTCACTTGTCAGATTCCCACTGCTCAATGAAACTCTGTTCCTTACAAGACCATTCAGCACAAGTCACCTGAGAAATTCTGTGTATGGCTGAGATTAAGTACAGAGCTTAGACCTGGAGGTCCAGTTGAGGCCAAAATTATTACCCCACCCTTATGAAATCAGACAAAACTCTTGATCTCTCCATGGAAATGACTAGGGAATTTGATTGATACACTGAATTCAAACAAGAAAGAGCAAAAATGATTTAATGACAAATGTCTTTGATATGATGAGTAAAAGCAGTCCCTCTCAATAATGTGCCCCGTTTCTTGGAGTCTAATTTATTGTGACTAAATGCCCAGGTGCTGTCAGAAGGCTAATTAACTGCACCTGTGTAGTTTAAAAGCTGATTGGTTAATTAGGTGTGATTTAAAAGCAACCATTCACATGGGGGGTAATATTATTTACCATCCCATCATGGGTGCTAATATTTTTGAACACTCTACTGTTTACTATATTTCATATAAAGCAAGCCTAAGAATGTATTTTATATTCAGAACTGGTAAATGTTTCATTATATCAAGTTTCATCAATGCTGCAAACATTGGAAAGAATTTGGGGAAAATGTTCCATAATTCTTGGGGGGGCTAATAACTTTGACCTCAACTGTACGTTACCACCACAGCCTCTTCCTCAAAACAACGGCTGCTCACTGTTGTCTGTTTTTGTGACTCAGAAAAACATAAACAATGGGCATGCTGTGTATAGGGAGTTCAATTAGCCTAAGAGGAAGCTGACGGTTGTCGTCAATCAAGTCATTAATCAGAGCTAGCCCATGTGTTGCGGGGTAAAGGACGGGTCTTCTAACAGATGGTGGCGTGCCGATCTACTGCTGCGAGCACATGGTACACCAATTGCAGGAGCAGTAAAAACACACCTTGAAATTCATCCTGAACCCTGGTTAACAGGGCGCGATTGAACAAATGGGAGTGTGGTTGCCAGCATTACAGATGACAATGTCAGATGGCATTACGAAAATGTGAATATCAGATGGCACATCTAAAAATGGACTTTGATATTTATAAGTAAAAAAAATGCATAGATATGCACAGCAAATCTAGGAAATCTTGAACTCCTAAAAAAAAAGTGTTGCTATTGATGCAGTGGGTAGAGCATGTAACACAAACTGAATTTCTGTTAAAGATATTAAAATGCAACAGAGAATTGTGGTCAAAATTACATAAGGCCAGCAAGGAATAGAGTTAGCATTTCCCAAATTTACCACTGGATCTCATCTCTGCACTAGAATGACACAGTGGTCTAATCTGACAAGTAGCCTTAATACATGCTCATCTAGACTGTAGACAGTTTAAGAGTTTTGACGAATGGCAAGTCCTTTCATGTAACAAATAGCTTCATGCTTCTCAGAGTATGGGCATGCGTCTCAGCCACCCAGGAAGATAATTGTGTTGACTACGAAGTAAACAATTCACTAATCTCTACAGCATCATTAGTGTTTATTATTGTGTGTTATTAGTGGTGTTCATTTCAGCACTACTGGTGACTACCAGTGTATTCACGTAAGGGCCTGCCCATTGAGTGGTGAGGTGTGAACTAGACGGGGGGAAAAGAGCAGCAAAGCGAGAAAGAAAAAGAACTCTACCCAGAGAACCACAGGATGGCAGAAAATATGCAATCAGGCCTTGACAGCAGGAAAGCACTAAATAACAGGGTATACGTTACACACAGTAAGGGCCGTGATATTTCGAAAAGCTTAGCTCCGCTGTGACTGATTAGGGGAAATGACAATGGATGTCTTGTTTTCCCCTCCACCAGCTAACAGTGAGCCAGAGCATGCTTGTTTGGGAATGGGTTTGTACATGGGCATGTAATACGCCAAAAACATAGCAGCCAGGTCATGAGGACTTAATATTGCACAGTGTTTCGATGATTATGGGTGCTTCTCACATCTTCCAACACAGCCCTGCTGGGCCAAATGAAAGGGCAGTTGTCAGACCCAATTGCATGTCTAGCCCATACACCATCAAAATAAAACACTTCACACTTACATTACTACTCCATCTGGAATTTCCTAGGCCAACCCCCTTCTCTTAGATGGTCTCCAAACAGTCTTTTTGTGTGCTGCAACTGATTCAAATATTATGCAGTTGGCACCCATAAGCTATCTATTCAGTGATCCCACAAAACCCATAATCACTATTTGGGGCAAGGCAATATATTTTTTTATATAATTATCATAACCAATAACGTAGCAATCAATACCCATCATTTTTTAAACTAAAGAAAGGCAGAATCAATGAAAAATAATGTAAGGTGTAGATACTGTTTAGAATCCCCTTTCCAAATTGCCTGTTATCGAATTGCTGGGCAACTTTCCTCTTTAACACCAGCTGTCACTCTGATGCTATTCAATTGTTGCTTGGCTTCCTAAAGTGACATCATCTGGCCAACTGCTCTAAATCCATAATCAATCAAACCTGCCTTCTTGTTTTCAGTGCCACTAGTAAAAACCTACGGGAATAGATTGCTTTCCAACAAGCTTTAGTGCTGCATTGCTCTCCAGAAAGACACAGATCCATTTCACTTAAATATTCAAACAAGACTCTGTGCACCATCCTAGAGGCGTCCAGAAAATCATGGTGACTGGATCATGAACTCAACCCGCATGGGCCAGCAACTGGGGATGAATATTTCACATACTACCCATGAAAAAGTAATGGCTGCAGATTTGCCTAATTTATCACATTTACTCATGGCTCTTTACAGAGCAGACCTCTGCCTCAAAATGTCAAACTGAGGGGGAAAATACAAAATGAGTGCAAAGTACTGATGGTCAGTGCTGGATGAGCACATTCGATGGAGGTGGTCATGAAAAGGTTTGCAGGCCATCTTTTAAACAGGCAAAGAGATCAATGTCACCTGCAAACTCCTTCAAAACAAAAAAACAATTCAGAACAGTCACTGTTGGGTAGAATGCTTGACATTTCTAGGCTTCCATTTTCTGTCAGTTTTTTGCTAAGTACCACACATGAATGTGTCTTGAAGTGAAACAACTATGGTGTGTTTTCACCCATACTCTGCTCATAAAACAACTACAACAGGCCGCAAGGCAACGTTTCATCAGTTCAAGTACATTTTGAAAGTGTCTACAAGTTAAACCATAACCTGACAGTGTTTATTCTTCAGCTCAATTGGGTCAGACAAACAAACCCAAAGCCAGTTATCTGCATATTATGCTCTCTGACTGTGCAGCCTGTCTTTGCTGCCTGTCTCTTTCTCGTGACACCTCCGCTTGGCTAAAGCTTTGAGATAACACTTTCATAGCAAAACAACACAGAGCTCAAAAATTCCCAATTAATTCTAAACACCTCACTGACAGTCTCTTTCACACACGTACGCACGCCGCACACAGATACACACACACACACACACACAGACACTCACGCACACGCACAAACACACACACACACACACACACACACACACACACACACACACACACACACACACAGAAACAGACACAAGAGAAACAGACACGACAGAAATAGGCTGCATTATTTCCAATTAAACGTTTTCCGAAGCTGATTGCATTTGTGTTCTCCGCCACATGTGAATGCCATTATCCAGGCTGCCTTGGCATAGGATCAACGTTCACACAATTCTCCAGAGGTCATCAGTGGTGCGGATTCCTTTTAAATGCAGGGCATCACACAAATGGAAAAAAATAAACCCTTAAGGCTTTGTCTTCACTTTATTTGCGTATGTATTTTTTTCTTTGCACTGGCGCAAAGTAGCTGCAGTAAAGTTTTCTGTTCACATATTCCCTTTTCTCTATTATTTCTCAAGTATAAAACACAATGTTGTACAATTATTGAACTTCATTTCAAGTTTCTGTCAAACTGAGCATTAAGATTCATTACATCTCTCTGAACCCATCTGTTTTAGCTTTTGCACTGCAGCAGAGTAAGATGTCATCATATCGGTTTCATATTGATGGATGAAGAAAACAATGGTGTTCCATTTTTAGAGAAAAGGCAGTTGCAACTCAAGTCCAGGTTATAATTCCTGGTATGTTACCTGCTGGTTAATGATCATTAAAAGTAGTGGTACTGCATAAAGCATACTGTTGTATTATATTGTGTGTTAAATGACAATTTCCACCACATACTAAGATTAATTGTTATGGTACTGAAAGGTATTCATGATAAAAATCTGTTATTCTCTATACTTTCCCACATCTACTCTGTAGCTCTGAAAGAAAGTCCACCTAAACTTCAAAATACACTCTTGACTGTGACTGTATAGACTTGTGACTTGATATGTCTAACAACTAAAGCTAACTGCCATTCTACAGATCCTGTTGTGGTAGGACTTTTAACCTATATGCTGCTGGAATGGGTCCTAAACTGCATTCTTTTTTGTCATTTTTTTCTTGATAACTTGCACCATAATTGCAATTTCTTAATGTAAAGCCTACTTTTCAAACTTGTACTCTGCTAATTGTCTCTGTTTATGTAATATGCCACATCATATCTTTACAACATCATTTTCTTAAAGTATGCCTTTGCATAGTCTAACTTGTTTTACAAACATTAAAATATGCATTATGCAAATTGAATCTGCATACTTCAGGACACCAAGCTTCCTAGAGCAAAATACAAAGCACCCCCCCTTCACTCTCTTTCAGTGATCTATATTACAATGATCAGATTATGTCACTACCATCTATCACTACATTACACATAATATGACACAAACACGGATTTAACAAAAAATAAATGAATATTTTACAGGAAAATTTAATTTCACAGCTTAATAGAACTGCATTTGGCAGCTGCCTGGCAGTTTCAAGACACTGTTTTTATACCTTGAGATATATACTAAGGCTCCAGCTGCTGATCATTATGGCAGCATGTAAGAAGTGAATTCAGGCGGATATATTTTATACAACCTCAACACAACAAACTGATAGGGTCCTCTGCCACAAAGCTACTTTACCATTAACTGATTCTGCATAAATAATAAAAAATGGTTAACAATAAATTCTGTGGCAAAACTGCCTGGAGCTCTTAATCAAAGAAACACATCTCCAGCTCTCCTGTTTGCTTTTGATATGCAGCAGAAAATGTAACTTTTTAAATTTAACTTTTTTGTAGTCTTTTCCGTCTTGTTTAGCAGTGCTGAAAACATGCATGTTAGGAGAGGTGATAATTGCAAACCAGACAAAACCGGGGAAGCAGCCACTCGACAGCTGCACATCCGATGCCCATAGCTTCTCGTCTTCCCCCTCTGCCTCATTACTCTGCTTCTCTCTCCCTCTTTCCCTCTCTTCCTTTTTGTCTCTCCCTGTCACCATACTCCAACACTCCTTCTTGTCCTCCTTTGCTTTGGCATGCTCCTGCGCTGGCTGCATCAAAGCGAGCGAGTCTGTCACCTGAACAGAAGAGCGGCCCTTGTTTTCGTCCAACTCACCTCCAGTCTTTGCCTTTGTATTGCATGAGCGGCACAGTTCTGATGCTGTCAGTGTGTAAATCGCAACGACTTTCATTAACTGCACCCTGCTTGGTTTAGCTGAGATGCAAGTGTGTGCGTTACGTCTGTGTGTGTGTCCATTGTGTCTGTGTGCATTCATATCTGAGTGTGTGATTTGTGGGTTGGTGAGATCAAATCCATGAGGACAGGTGAGCAAAGAAAGCGATAAGTGCAGCATTAGCATAATGGTGGGGCTAATGAGGCTCCATCAGACAAGCACAATTAGGACGGATCAAAACAGCAGGAAGAAACGCAGCGCTCTCCTCTCACAATGGCCTACTGCTCCAACCCTCGATACATCATTACCAGTCCATCATCTCTAACCAACCCCAGGCTCCTTTCTTTCCTCTTCATTATTCTGTTATGTTTTGCCCCAACACAATGCACAAACAAGTCAAATCAAAAGCATTACCATCACGCTACAAGAAGGCATACTGCATCATGGATGTAATTCACACCAATGTGCAACAGCAATCTTTCAAGGTTAATGCGCTCCACTTATCAGTAATGTAGGGCCACATTTGATCTTCAGAAGTGGCTCGACGTTCAGAATTCAATACCGACTACTTTCATCTTTAACATGGTGCACGTGGAAAATTACTCCACTTTTCTTAGGAGTCCTGCCTTAACCAAGTCACTGAGAGAGAGAGAGAGTAGTACAAGGTAATAGAGCGAGAACGGCAGTGGGAGTGAAAGAGCAGTGGAAACTTGAGATGTGTGCCTCCATCACGGCTCACTTCCCTGGGAAGCTAGCCTGCCTTTGGGACCCACTAATGGTCTCACAGGAGCCCCCTCAGACAGAACACATTACTGGGCCTCATGATCGTCTGCCTCCTGCCTCCTGTACTGGAAGAGGACAGCCAGGAGGATGGCTGCATTTTTTGTAACAGTAATAAGTTACACCAAACCACTGACAGCCCTGTTAATACATGTAATGGGGAAGCTGCCTGCCTGAGGACAATGGAACTTGGGACAGCCATTTCAGACACCTATGGTGGTCTAAAAAATGATGCAGATGGGGTTTTCATGTATAGTGCTTTTTGTGATTTCCCCCCCCCCAAAACACAACAACAAAGACAACATAAGGTCTGACTCTGTGTGAAGTCGCACAGAAACATTTCCCCAAAACAGCCACAACTGGGAGGAGTATTGGACGGGTTAGCATCCGTGCGTGTCAGATCGCAGTTGACATTGCCATTCCTAATGGGAATAGTTTGCCTATCCCAATAAAACAACTGGAGGCAGATGAGTTGCAGAGGGGGTGCTCCTGCATACCAAGTAGCCGTGGCTCAGAAGGGATCAGGGACGAATGGGCCACTGAGTCATCAGCGGCGAGCTGAGCGGCAGCCGTATGAATCAATATTCACCCATGGCCCAGCATAAGAATGAGGCGACGGCAGGGGAAAAACACCACCCCCCCCCCTCTGGATGTTTGGTGCCCGCTGTTGCCAAATGTCTTAATTTAAGAGACACCACACAGAAATTAGCCCACCAGACTGCAATTTCAACCATTCCAACTGTGAACGTGAACCTGGTGTCTAGCACAACAGCCCGTTGCCTTCCCCTGGCCATTACAGTCATTATTGGCAGGGACATATGCTAAAGTGCAATGGGAAAACCTTCCCTACAGCGCTATTTTAGAAACTTGCCTTTAGGTGGCTGGATGCATTCAGTGTTTTTTTTTCCCGCCTTAACATGATTCTCTCATTATCCGCTGGGCAAGCCACTTACCCAGGCTATAAAACTGTGCGAGGCTTATTGTCTGTGAGGATAATTTTGAAGTTATAATACAATCTTTGCAGTGCATTGTGAAAGCAGTGTGAAGCCAGAGTTATGTAACTCATACTGTAAATCAGCAAGTAGTGGAACAGCCAGACTTACCAGTGGAGACACAATGTTCATGCAGCTCTTTGAGGGGTGAAAGGGTGAGCCAGAGTTACCTGAAAGAAAATAAGAACACAAAGTGCCATTAGAAAAGTATTTTTATTTTTTTATACCTTAAATAGACATTTCAATTTTCATCTTTTGACAAGGCATAACCTCTTAAGCTCAGTTTGAAGTGTTTTTCAGACAAATAAGCCACATGACAAGCAAAACAGAAACGAGGAGACATTTTTCATGGTTGTAAAACAGAGGAAGTGCAGCATGGTAAATTCTAAAACTGTCAAATTAAAAACATTAAGGGTTATTGACACTGTACATAAAGGATCATCTGGTGGTATTTCAAGTGTCTGCTTAAAAAGGGTCTATCTATATCCTATTTCTGGGCATTATTTCTATCCCTGTCAAACAACAACAAACATCAACCAAACCACCATGTAACTACATTTGACAGGTCAGATTGCCTTGTTTTAGCATCAGTGTTCCCTACTCCAGCCGAGCAGCGGTGTGGAGTTAAGCGTTAACTTGGTATTTGTTTTATTTACAATCAACTCTTTTGTGTAGTTTGTGTACCACCCAAGAGGTCGTGGTTTAGAGGGATTTTACAGCAGCCAAGGGGCTCTGTTGGGCACAATACGGAGCTTGGCTGAGCTCAACTCACTGTAAACCACAGTCCAGCAGGATTTATTTCTTATTGTATTAAAACAATTACATATACCTGGCAAGATTTCATAAAATAAATACATATCATCATAAATACAATAATTTATTGATAACAATAAACCATAATCTTTCAACAAACAATGTAGGTCTTTGCCAACATGTTGCAGAGTAGTTGCCAAGCAACACAGATGCATCAAAACACAGTCACCTCGTGCTGGTGTTCCAGTAATGCTGATGCTATCGAAGGTGTGTGAATGTAGAGCACTCAAACAGCTAATCACCCACTAGAACTATTCATTTATAAACTTAGCAACAATACACTAAGCATAGTTAATTACCACCAAAATACTAAAAATGTGACAAGTAATTTCTTTAGAGTTCCGCTCATTCTTTTAACAAAACTTAAATGCACAGAGGGCTGAGAATAACCCAGGACAGGAGCAAGCCTCCTGTAGAGAAGGTAGACGATGACTCCTTGCAGGAAATGAAGCATTTGGCTCTGCACTTTTTTTGCTCTTTCAATTCCCATGAAACTCAGGAGAGGAACACCATTGTCTTTGGTAATGACATTTTGCCAGTCTCGTTACATTCTTCCATTACGGAGGATCCACCATCTGTTTCCTCTCCGTCTCGGAGGACCTGTGCACGAGCATCTGCCTCGCTCCATTCGGGCGTTGTTCTCGGGGAGGAAAGTGTTAGCTCCTTCATGGTTCAGGGAGTCCACAGCGGAGTCCGTGTCCCCAAGAAGCAACGCGAGACAAGTGATGGAGAAAAGATTGAAAGTGACTGGCAGCACAGCAGAAATTCTGTGCTTGTGCGACGAGTCCGACGGCTTCCTATTACAGTACGTAGTTCTTTCACAATTAGCCCTGGTTAAGACTCTAAGGGGTACACAATATGTACTCTGATACACTGGAGTGCCTCCAAATCCCATTCTGTCACACATTTTGTCATTAGGCTACTATGGGAATATAGCTTGATATACTCTTTTTCTTTTCATTGAAACACAAATGCAGGTGAATTGAAACATTAGAACTGTGTTATGTAGTTAAAGAAAAAAAGTCTGAAACTTCGCCCACATAATCGTCACACATAGTGAAAAGGGCTTGGATATTCACACTTTTGAGATCAACCCTGAGGCTTGGCCTACTTTCTCTTCTTTAAAAGGCTTTCTCCACTTTCCCACTAACAGAGTGGAAGAATCTAATTTCACCCTGTCCAACATGGATGTTGATTGAATTCCTGTTATTCAAGAGTTGAGAGAGATCCCATGGCACTATCCACCATTCAGATATGCATTTAGGTCTATGGGAGGTACAGTATAGTTGGCTAAAGGACTTGTGACAAAAGGCCACTGGCATACCAAGGAAATACAAGGTCACCCAAAGCAATACTATGCAGCTGCCGCTACAAAGAAGAACACAACAAGCTTTGTTTGTGCCAACTGATGACAAAGAATTCACCAATGAAGTGCACCTTCAGCATATAACTTCAGTAATAAAAAAAAAAAAACAGCACAGGCTGGATGAATAAGGCTCCTTGAATGTAAGGCTTCCAAGGGGTGGCTGAGTTTGTCTGAAGGCGTTGCCCTTTTTTTGTCAGCCATACCAACAAAATAAGGCAGAATATGTCAAAGCAGCTAGGCCAGCTAGTTTCTAAAGACTTTGCAGGCAGGGCACTGGTAATGCTCTATGATGTGGCTGTTCTATGGGCTGGTTCATTCCTTTAAACACACAAGAAACATAAAACATGCTCTCCACAGGCTATTGAGTGCTACAGCTTGGCCGGGCTAAGGAAAATGCCTGCTGTGCCTTTTCACTTGATGTTAAATGCACTAACCCTGCAGCTGATGGAGTAATCAACATTTCTCTGCCCTCGAATCCTTGAAAAGAATCCTTCAATCACTGAATGGCAACTGAATGGAATCATGTAGCCACATAGGACATGAAAAAATATATAAAAACAGTAGGACGTAACTGTTGATAGTGTCATCGATCAGAGTGATTACAAGGACACTTGGAATCTAAGAGCACTAAACGTAATAGCACTATAACCATGTAACTGATTTTCCTGTTTTTTAAATAATAAGCACACTTTCCAAAACAGCAAGGCTCTGGGACACTAAATATAGTCTCAGCTGTGCTACCAACCTTGTCAAAAAGCCACTATGCTGTGTTATGTGCATATAAATTGCACTCTGTCCTGACATCAAAATGGGGCACATTAGCATGCTGCTGATCGATGGCACAGACTGGAGGCTGCACTTCCATGGTCCACAGGAGGCTGCTGCTGGGGGGGGGGGGGGGGTGCTCTCGGGAAGCCTGATTAGCCCTCCACATTAAGCTCCACTTTCAGACTCATCAATGATGCATGCACACACAGGGTCCTCTCTTGCACTTCTATGACCACCCACTGGCATTCAGATGCTCCCTGCTGAGGGGTACATGCCTGCATTTGAAGTGAATTATCTATGTCTACAGCGTCTGTGGCAGCAAAGTGATGTCTCTCTCTCTCCCACTGACCCTCTGTACTTCCTTCCTTCCTTTGGAAACACTTAGTAATCACTCCACCAGACACCAATGAATGACATAATGTCTTCTAATAATCAGAGAGGATCAGCCAACGGATGCATTGCTAGGGATGCAGCACTCACACAAACTTTAAGGGTTAGGCTACATCTCATTAGTCCAGCACTTATTGGAGCTGCAGTGATGAGCTTTTGCTGAGATATTCTGGCCCGTTTGGACCACCGCCTTCTTCACTCTGCCCACTTATAGCACCACTTGAGTAAGAGAGGCTGCAGGCTGGAGTCAGCTTCGGAATACAAAGTGAGCCGTTTTTCCATGGCTGAGCCAGGAAGTCTTTGCACTCAAAACCGAGCCAAGAAACACATACTAATCATCCTAAAGCAATGCACCGCAGAAGAGCCACTTCTCATACAAATAAACAGAAAATGAGGTAATGTGAGGTAATTTTGTTTCTCACTTGCAGACAAGGACTATTGTGTCTATCTGTGCATTACAGTGTGAACTTAAATGCATGTTGCTTTTGTGTGAGAAGCCTCTAACAGATGGTTGAACATAAAAGTTGTGGACGTGACCTTTTCACACATATCAAGAGTGTGTGTATGTGTGAGCATTAGAGTGTGTGTGTGTGTTACTCCAAATATACATGAAAACACACAACTACTTTCAGAATAGCTCTCGCACTGCTACAGAAGTTTGCCAACATTTCCATTTGTTTTCTATCTTTAGACTAATTCCCTCTGAATGACTAGCAAGAAAACAATCACATCAGCTTCCCCATGTGAATGCAAAGCGAGAAATCTTCTCTAACCCCCTCAGCTGTCTGCCGTGGATGGGCGTTTTGGGATTACCAAAGCGAGGAAGCGGTACGGGCACGTGAGAGTTACATAACAAGCCAGCATCTCTTCACAACGCTCTCCTCTCCAGCATTCCTCTCCAGATCCTACACTCCTTTCTTCCTCTCTCCCTTCCCCTTATTCCTCTCTCTCCCTCATCCTCTATCTCGTTCCCCAGAACCATGCACCCCTCCCAATCAGTGGAGCTGAGGCGAAGGTTGCAAAATCAATTTATTAGCATGCAAAAGCACGACCGGAAGGTAGGAATATGTTGATGGGGAAGCAGGTACTTCGCTCTGTGCAGGGAACAAGCAACCGTTCCGCCTTGTTAGCAGGGCACAGACATTTCCTTCACTACTTGTGCTCTCAACTGCATGAAGAATAAGACATGAGGGAGATGACTTGCAATGCAATTATTACAGTCAGATGTTGGCAGAATTTTAAGTCATAATAGAGTGAGGTGGGGGGACTAAAGATGATACAAATGACCACCTGTACGCATCAAATTATGCATATATGGCAGCAAATTTGCAGATGAATGTTAAAAACTGATTAGACACAGCACAATAAAGACGTCAAGGTTCACCTAAACCAGTGACATATGAAAAGATACATTAAGCCTAAATGATTAAGGTTTAGCCATTTTGACAGACAGTTTCTGTTTCTCCAGACACAATAAATTTCAATTTTCAGGAGACAGGAAGGTCCTGGACACTGAACCCACAATTAATCAATGCTACCAACTTAGCATCATTTTTTATGACTGATCAAACATGGCCTGGATAGGTCTTTGTAGATTTCAGTTTCAACACTGTGGTACTGCCACTTAACAAATGTGTTGCTAGGTAACCCCTATCCCACTGCCTTGTGTACAAGGGCAAATAGTGGGGTGGGTGAGGGGACAGGTGCAGAGATGTACAAATCAACAGAAACTGAGAAGTGAACTTGTTTTTCTGCAGGGTCTGTCAAACCTTGACAACATATTTCAAACTATAAAATCCTTTCCAAAAATGCAGAAGGCTACCTAGCAAGGATAGCACCTTTCATCTCCTTTCCAGTGGTGTAGGTGGAGGTATCTGGCTGGTAGAATCAAACATGGCCTGCATTTGAATTTCAAGCGTTTCCAGGGAAGTGTCATCTGTTCACCCAACTGTTTCCAACTGCTGACAGTGAAAGGCCATATAGCTTTTTTGTTTATTATATGCCTTTTACTTTATATTTTTCATGGTACAGGGCCAGGCCTACATATATGCCTTTGTTTTATCATACATGAAAAGGCCAGTCGGCCTATTCTAGTTGCATGTTTGAAGTCAGATGAATGTGACGCTGGCAGAATCAGGCTAGGCATTTAAAGCCCTGGCTCTCAGTGTATGGCGTGTTTGTTGTTGGGCTGCTGCGTGTGGGGACGAGGGGAGGGGGGGAGACACAGCTGCAATAACAGGAGCTGGGACTCGGGCTGTGTTCGACTGGGCAAGCAAGCCAGTTATTGAGTATTGGTGGTGTGGTGCAGAGTGGTGGTGACAATGTCAGGCAGGCACACACACCGAAACACACACACAGAAACACACACACACACACACACACACACACACACACGGGCACTACAAAGTCAGGGATGAGAGGATTAAGCGGGAAGCCATGGGGCCTCCTGACAAGAGGCCGCACTGTGATCTGAGCGTGCCCAGAACACAGGGCTCTGCCCATCAGCTGGTGAAAAGAAAAACACTCGCAGTCAGTGCAAATATTTTCACAGTTGATAGGCTAAATAAGATTGTGAGAGAGGGATTATAGCTTGCTAGGTCCGTGTGCCTCAACATGGGGTTGAGGTTTGGAGCCCTGTTTCCAGGAAGCTGTGTGCCGTTTCGTTCTGGGAAGCATCATATGTGAAATAGGAGACTCTCCGCCCAGGCACCGCATCCTCCTCTACGGTCTCACCTCCGCCCTCCAGCATTCCTGGCTCCTACGTGCCGCAGTCAAACAATCAGAAACACTCAGCACCGGGGCCGGAAGTGCTCTGGCTTGTCAATATACTCCTGAAGACACCAATGTGGTCACCATAATGGTGCATGAGGAAAATCAAAACAACAGCGGACAAAACAGACAGTTTGATGAATGGCCGAGTGTTATATCGGAGTGCCTCCCGGCCTCATCCGGACGCCATCAATCATGCAACAGTGGGAAAGGAAGTAAACACGAGCATGAAGACAGAGGAGGAGGAGGAGGAGGCCTGCTCTCCTGCTCCTCAAATTGCTTACCAGGCACTTGATTCAAGAACTTGTCGTGAAGGCCTGGGCCTGGCTTGATGACTGAAAAACTGTGTGTGGGTGTGTGCATGTGTGTGTATTTGTGTGTGAGAGAGAATATGAAAGACAGAGGAAAAACTGTACCATACAAGTCTACATAGCAGCATCCGAATACAAAATGAAAGCATATGGTATGAATCACACAGAGTTCTGAGGCCTTATCCTGCGAGTGTGGCTGTGTGATTTTCTCGGACTGAAAAAAAAATCATAAAAGTTTCATTAACTCAGTTAATAGGGACTTTGTGAGATTTATGTACTGGGAAAACTAGACCCTGACGAAACTGGGCAATACAGTCCCATCTGGCAGTGCAAAATGAGCACGCAAACAAGGACAGCAGTTTACGCTACGGACCCTGAACGCTGCGGCGAGCGAGAGACCTTGCGAGAGCGAGAGCCATCTGAATTTAGATCATCGCCTTGGCAGTGATAGATTTGGCACTGATGATGTTGTGAAACCGAGAGAGAGAGAAAGATGAGCGGATATATAGAGCTCCATTGGGACAAGGTGAAAAGATATTCCCTTACTGTCGTCAACCAAAAAGGAGAAGGGGGGGGGGGGTTACCTTGGAGGGGCTGCTTTAGGAAATACATTTCTGTACTGTTGTTTGCCATGTAGCAGCACACCAAATATTGCCTGCTGTTTTTTTTTTTAATTATTATTTTTTCCTCCACTATGTTGATCCCTCAGGGCACAATTTAGAGGACCAATGAGAGCAAGAGCCAGGATTTTAGGAGACAGCAGGTGACATACAGACAGAATGACAAACAGAGAAACAGACAGACAGACAGACAGACAGGCAGACAGGCAGACAGGCAGACAGGCAGACAGACAAGCAGGCAGACAAGCAGGCAGACAAGCAGACAAGCAGACAGGCAGACAGACAGGCAGACAGACAGACAGGCAGGCAGGCAGACAGGCAGACAGGCAGACAGACAGACAGACAGAGATCTAGCCTGGGAGAGGGAGGAATGAAGGAGACCCAAGGCCTTTGGTGCCAGACAATCTCCACACAGCCAGAGGGCCTGCAGCAGAACCCAGTGACCCTCCACTCCCAGCCATGAAATCCCTTTCCTTCGGGTCTGGCTTCAAAGGGAGGGGGAGGCATAGCTGAAACCCAAGCCTGTTTTAAAGGGAGACACGGCACTCCCGATGACTTCTGAAACAATAGTCTGGCAGACAAAGGGCCGCAGATCAAGTTGAAAGTGAACGGCCCATGACTGACTAAATCAAAAACACGTTGAGATGTGGGTGAGGAAACTCAATGCTCCATGCGATTCAAAGACTTCCATTTCGATCGTCCCTCTTACTCTCCTGACCAGTAACGGTTCGGTAAATGTTTGAGAGCAAACTGGAAAAGGAAAAATATTTAGATTACCATTTAAAAGGGGTTCTCGTTTTCATATACTTGTTATCCAAATGTAAGGCATGTGGTATGAAAATGAAACAGACCAAACTCTCTCATGAAACATGGATATCTATCATTTCAAAGTAAATCAAAGTGTTTTTCTGAAGAATAATTTACTTCAGAGAGTATTTTTTTTACACCGCGCCAAGTAAATGACTAATTAATCTAATCAGCGTGCCATTAGACTCTGCTATGATTTGCCAGAGAAAAGAAGAAGGGCCATACTAAATTAACGTTATTTGGAAGTGTCTGGAGTGGAATATGGAGAGCTGATACCACAATAACAGGGTTGAATGGGAGCAAGAAACATATTTCACTCAGGCAGATGTTTAAGACCACTGGCTCTGATCCTGATGGATTTAAATTTATAGCGGCTTCGACTACATCCATACCCACACACACCATCTAAAAACATGTGCACTCGACGAGCCTCTTCGAAAATCTGGTGTGCAGTGCCAGTTTTGTTTTATAACTTGTTGAACTATAACCTACACCACAGATGTGAGGAAATGTGGACTTTATATAAAGCAGTGTGAATTATAGCAAAACATATGACAAGGCAGGCAGTAAAGCTGTACGAAGGCCACAGGGCAAAAAGCCAGGTTCTATTAAACAATTCAGCCTCAAGCCATCCACACTTCACACGACGGCCTTCCATCTGACAGGAAACCTGATAAAAAAATAAATTCACCAGCCTTCCTTGTTGCTGAATAAAACGGCTTGTTTTTACCATAAAAGCATATCATACTTTCCAACTGCTTCCTGTGTGATGTCATAGCGGAGGCTGACATGATGTATGGGTCAGTGGTGGGCAGCATGTGAAAAGTCAGGAAAGGCATGCTGCCGTGTCACTCTCCACCTCTTCCTATGGGCTGGTGTGTGTGTGTGTGTGTGTGTGTGTGTGTGTGTGTGTTTGGGGGGGGGGGGGGGGGGGGGGCTCAGGAGCAGCGGCAGTGGGACAGATGACCTGTTCTCATGCTATTGCACATTCTTTCCATATCTCAGTCCAAACGGGCCCGTGATAACTATAGCCACCGGCTGGGTGAGGGGCTCCCATCTGAGTGGAATTTTGGGGGGTGGGATGGGATAGGAGGGAGGCTAACTGCCTCTTACTTTTTTCCCATTCACAGAGCGCTGCTCAGCTGATGGAGGGTAGAAGGGGGGGGGGGGGGGCTGGCTGATCTGACGGGGGAAGAGGGGCCGGGCGCCGGACAGGTCATGCCGTCCCGCCGTTCATCACGCAGCCGAAGCTCTTCTCCCCCTCCCCGCTCATGCCATCCACAAGTAGTGTGCAGAGTACGGGCTAAGTTAGTAACCCCTACAATAATCACACTCTCTATTTCTAGGAGCTCTTATCAAGGAATAAACACTGGAGGAGACCTGAGCACTAGCTGTGCCAATACTCTGCACTGTGCCCATTTTCTCTGGAAGTGTAGTTTTAATAACTCTCTGGAACACTGATGATAAGAGCAAAACTGTAAAATCTGACGAGTTCTCTTTTTTGCTCCAAGCAGTTTTTATCTCCATACGATAGTGCTTGATAAACTCTTGTGGAGGCTCTCAAAGTCAGAAAGCGCAAAACTGAGGTTTGTTCGTTGGCTTGCAGTGGCGAGCAGCTAAGAGATCAGTACAGTGCAGAGCCTGGGACAGAGAGTCGACACTGGTGGTGGTGGTGGTGACAGCATGGGGGAGGGTGGAAAGGTTGTTTGGGGTGGGGTTGGGGGGAGTACTGAACCTGAGCAGGTGCAGGAGCTCCTGTCAGTCACCGGGGGCCACTCTCTGACTAATGGCAGGAGAATAAGCTGCACACAATCACGGAGCCCCATCTGATATTGATATTTCAGGGCCCCGATGTTGTGCAGCCCTAAATTATGCCACACGGCACTTGCCATTACTCATTCTCCAGCGCTGATGAGAAATCAAGCAGCTGCTGTTTGCAGGCCATCCCAGGAGAGGTGGGTGGTTAGGAGAGGTGGGTGGGTGGGTGGGTGGTAGGGGGGTCGAGGGGCACTGAGGCGTGTCTACACCATCTCGCCTAGGTATTGATTGGCAGCTACTTTCCCTGAAATGACATTTATGTCATCCCGGATGTGGCGAATGCTGTCTTTACGGACACACAACTCACAACTCTTAGGAGACCACAGGCAGTGCATTCAGGATGAGTAGTATTGATTCTTTCTCATCAGTGGAACCCTTTTTCAGGGGGGTGGGGGGGCGGGGGGGGGGTTCAACACTGTGGTAAACTAGAAACCAGTCATATGTAGTATAGAGGTCCTTCAAAGTGACTCTGAAACAGGAGCAGAAGATAATCAGCATTTCGATTTATTTGAGCACCAGGATTAAAGATTGTTTTTTTTTTTTTTTTTGCATCCTTGATTTAAAAACGTTCTCTTTAAAACGGACTAACTCCTGCATTGTTCTGGGTACAGTGAAAAAAAGACTGGGGGGTAATCCGCTGCACCAAGGGCTGTTGCTTTGAGCAGTAACTGAGCCAGGGAACACACATAACTGTGTCAGATTGACATGAAAACACGGTCTGACTGACTAGGACAACCAGGATTTGTCTCTCAGCACTGACCCATAAAACATAACCGTAATAAACCCTTTGTAATCCAATGAAATTCAACGGCAGCCGTCTAGATAAAAATGAAAGTAATGACCGGAGTGATGGGAAGGTAATGGACGCAGTGATGTATTTCAGGGGGGAAAAAAAGAATATAATGAATTTCATTATGAGGAGTGACACAGAAGTTTCTTCTCCTTACACTAGCCTCAGATGAACTCATGTCATTCAACTGAACTGTTTAATAGATGTTCTTCATTTTCATAGCCCGAACTGCTATTAGTCAGACATTATCATATTCCTGTGATTCATTAGGGCTGGCTTTGGTCTGGTCATATAGCCTAGTTGCTTTGGTAAAGTAAAGGCGTTGTTGGGTCTGCAGACCACCCTTGTGATAAAAAAACGTCCCAGCTATCGACCAATCAGAGTTTTGTGACAATTACCACAAACAGAATGTACCCCAGCAGTGACACCACACCGGGCCGATCATTTGTGCTGTAGCCCTCTGAGCTGGGACAGGGCATCAAGAGAGGAAAAAAAGTGCTTGTGAGAGGAGCACCGGGTGCATCGAGGGCCAGCCAACACCATGGCAATTTCAATTAGTTTGACGGCGTTCGAACTCAGGCCGAGACAAATGAAGAATTTTGTTCTGGTGCTAATGCAATCATGCTGATCTAATGAGAGGGACAGGCATAGAAACCAAAGCAAAGGGAGGGCTGTGGCAGTGTAATCTCTGTCAACACCATTACTCTGCAGATTCTGAGCTGTTAAGCTGCTCATCAACATCAAGTGGCAGATGAAGGCTGAAGGATCATCAGAGTTTTCTCTTTTTGAGCAAACAGAAACTGGCTAAAAAGTTAATAAAGATTGTCAACAGAGGATATACTTTAGAAAGATGAAGATGACACAAAGAAAATAAGTTGATAATCCAAAGTGTTTTCCTTGAATCTAAAACAGGACAATGTTAACTGCAATACAGAAACACGAACAGTACTAGTTTCAACAGAATCTTAATGAATATCAGAAAAGGTCTCTACACAGACAAGGGACTCCAAGACACCTCCTCCCAAAAAGTAGACAAGCATGTCTGGACATGTCTTTGACCACTGACTTCCGATCGTGGGAGTCCAACAGCTAAGGCCTCATATCCGCCGGATAACAGTCCTCCCAGGCAAGTTTGTCCAGTATGTTTTCGAACATTGCGTGTGTTTATTTGTTTCTGGAAAAGGTTTCCAGGGCACTGGGAGTTCCCACATATTATTCCCAGCTTGACGGCACTGAAAAGAGTGAGGAAAGAGAATGGTTGAGCAGAATTCTTATTTCCCACACACTCACACGTACACCCATGCTGGTGGGAATTCCAAATTAAATCATTCTGGAGTTCTGATAGGAGACTACTGTAAGTAAAAGAAACTGCGGTTGGGCAGGGACGTGCTCTCATTTAGTTCCCTCAAACTCTAGACTTCTTCACAAGAACAGTGGAATGACGCACACCACTTGACTCATCAGGGCAATGAGGCAAACCAGAATTTTGCTGGCTGTTTATTTTTGAATTGCCCGCATATCAAAACAGTTAAGAGAGCGGCATGTGTCAATGGAAAAAACATTTGTTTGACGCCAACTGTAAGTGAATCAGTTTAATTCTGCGCAACCCACGCTGAAGCCTGACCTTAAAAAAAAAAGACCTCCTGGATCTACTTGCCTTGGCAAGAATGTCGACTTTGCACAGCATATATCACGCTCTAAGGGTGAGCTGACAGTTTTTTAATACATCACCCGCTGACTGGCTGATTCAGGTGGATGTCTGGCCAGGGCTCAAGGGGACCCCAGGGTCAGAGGAGCCTCTGCTGGGAGCCATCATGAGGAGAAGGGGCAGGTTCGCTGGAGGCCCTGTGGCTGGCCTGCGGGTTCTAGGGGAGTGTTGGCACCCGCCGCCAGATTCCTGCTCGGCCCAAGGCCCTGGCCCGAGATCCACTCACTCAAGAGTAGAGCTGGACGGCGTGAGGGTGCAGTGGGGGGAAGGAGAAGGGGAGGGGTGGCGGTGGGTTGAACGAGGCTGCCTTGGCTCCAGAGAGCAGGCTGCTCAAACACGTTAAATAAACAGAAACATAACCTGTGTGGTCTGAGGCTTGGTGGCACACGTCTCACAGTCGGAGTAGGAGGAAGGGCGGATGGACACATTTTCAGCTCGATCATTACGGGTTTTTATTTGTGATGTTACTTTTGCTCCAGCCTGGTGAAAAAAAACAAGTTTGCAGGAGATCACAGAGCATGGAAAAATACTATTGAATGGCCTCTCTTCCCTTCGCTGATGACAGATGTTGGCCAAATGGATTCCCATTCATTGGCGAACCGTCTGCGTGAAGCCTTTACAGCCACAAGGTCAGCTCATCACCACTGAGTCTTGAACAAAACTAATGACAACTCAACCACACATCCTTATCCTCATCGATTACCAAAAAAGGAGACTACTGGCTGAAGTGTCAAAGTCAGCAGAGCTAAAACACAAGTGAGAGTTAGACCGCTCCCATCAGCAAGGGGTCAGCTTGGCTGTCCACATCCACAAATCTGGTGAATCATTTTTTTTTCTTCTGTTCCATTAAAACCCATGACTCACCAGCAAACAGGCTAACCAATGCCATGACCTCAATTTGTCTCCATGCACAGGCGTGGTAGCCTGATTTCACCCACATCTAGGCAGTTCACAGGAACCGGGAGAGAGAGAGACAGACAGACAGACAGACAGACAGAGGGAAACTGCTATATAAGGCTTGGTGCATTGTGGCTGTAGCCTTCCACTGTTGTAAGTGCTGCTCGCCTTGCCCCGGTAAGGCGCGGGGGAACGGTTGTCGGCCGTCCACGTGTTTACATTGCATCTTCTCCTGCTTTTCCTTTTTAAGAGGTCCTGTTTCAAGCCCCTGCAGTCCCGTCTCCAACACTAATATTTAAAAGGGCCCTTTGCGGTCCAAGACAGGAAGTGGTCTGAGGTCTTGTGCCAAGGGCGCAGTGGACTTCAGACTCCACCCACCACCACCACCACCACCACGGGGTCACGTCCAGGACGAAGAGGCTGCACCCCTTGGGCCTAGGGCAGAGGGGCTGGTCCCCTCAGGCCAGGATGTCCTGCTCACCAGGTGGTAACGGCAGGCCAGACGTTAAGGCTTAGTTGAAACTTCTATTTGTAGTGTGTGTGTGTGTGTGTGTGTGTGTGTGTGTGTGTTTTCAAGAGACAGCCATAGATCTCACCTTTTGTTAACAGTCACACTCTCTTTTTTTTGCTCTTCTTCTTTCCGTCTTTCCCTTCTTCCCCTGTCTAGTGCTTTCTCTTCCAAGCTCCAGCTTACTGGTGCTGACCCCCATATCTTTCATCTCTTTATTTCCTGATTTCCTGTTTTAGTATTCATCATACATCTCGCTTCTCATTTCCAGCTGTTTCTTTTTCTCTCTCTCCCTCTCTCTGCTGTTCTTCTTCATCTTACTCTCTCACACTCTGACTGCATGGAGCAAGGATGCATGGGTACAGAAGCAATCTGAGACTCAGAGGAGAACGGCTACAAAAGAAACTCCCAGGACCGCCTGATTAGTCAACCGTTAAGAAGAGAAAGACAAATAAACGTCAGGCCTTCCCTCTGCTTTCCCTTGGGTATCTTTCACTTCTCCCTCCAGAAATTACTGCTTCCTCTGCGCCTAATTCTCCGGGCCTTTTCTTCAGTGTGTGGGAAGAGAAAAATACGTCCATATGTACACGCGTCCACCAGTGTTTAAACAAATGTGGATTTCACAGCTGCTCTGCCAGCCATGTGAAATAGACAACAGACACTTAGGAGAAGATGGAATGTGTTGTCAGTCCAAACAGAAAGCCTCAAAGCATAACAACTGACACACGTGGTATGGGTGCACACACACGTGCGCGCGCATGTGCTCAAAACATTATTAGGTTTTTTTTTTTAATGTATTCAGGTATGAAAGTCAGATACATGCTTACGTAAGCATGCTTTGATCATCTTCGTAATAAGGAAAGAGTCTACTGCCTTGGGCCTGAAATAGTCCCCAGATCAACACGGACAGGGTGGTAGCCTACCCATGCAATTAGCGCAAGCCTAGATCAAACGCATCCTTCGCTCTGGAGACACAAGTTTGTGCGGGCAGGTTGAGGAAACACGATTCTGACAGTTTGTGAGCATAGCAGGGCTGAGATCTATTCTGTGCAGCATCCTACTCTCTCTCACCAACTAGTGTGCATGTTAACAGTGGATAAAAAGCAATGAATGAATAAATACATGTTCTGGTCCTCGGTAACTTCCAATCCAAATCATGAATAAATTGAGCGGACTGGCAAAGCTATTAGGCGATGTATGGGCATGCTCAAGTGTAATGCCCTTGAACAGAAAATGTCACAAGCCATGAGCTTGCACACAGACACAGACATAGACATAGACTCAGACACACGCACGCACACACGCGCACACACACATTCACACACATTCACATTGTCAGTCATCCTCAAAAGCACAAACATTCCATTTACACACACAGGGGCCTTGTGCTTTATGTGACCTTGCAAAAGGCCCCGAAGATGTGAACAAGTAAACGGTGCTTTTAGTGCAGATGTGTCCTTGGGCCAAGCTCAATTCCCATGGTCGTCTGTAGGCAGCTGGCTGCCATTCTCAATAACCTTTGCCAAGTCTGCAAAGTTGCTGGCAAAACTTCCCAAGTATTTCTTTCTTTTTTTTTCTTCTTTTCTTGACCACAGACTCATAGGTCTCCACAGCAGCACAATGTGCTTTATCAAGTGCTATTGTACTAACTAATCATTAATGATTTTTTTTTGTTCAATGCAGCCTCTAACTGAGAAAAATACTAGGGAAGCCAAGGTCAAGAGCATAAAGAGGGATTCAGACACAAAGCGACCTGGTAAGGAGCCAGCGGCTCAGCCCAGCGACAAGCAGGGCCAATCCCCGGCCAATCAAAACAGACCACCTAATTCCGTTTCCATAACACAGTGCGGAGCACACAGTCACTGTGGCGATTAGAGTGATTAACTGAGGCTGAAGCCTGTGTGATTGCGGAATGAGCAAGGCTGATAAAGAGACCAGGGGAGAGGGAGAGGAGGGAGGGGGGGGGGCAATGTAGCAGGAGGAGGAGAGCTGAGGAGGGCTGAGGATGTGACACGCAGCCAGGGCAAGCGCACATTCATCATGATGTCACCATTTTTTCCCCCCCATCCAAGCGCAGGGGCGGAAAAAAAGCGCTCAGCCCAATCCAAACGGCCGAGGGCTTACATCACATTCAAATAAGATCACCTACTATTTTTAAACATGTGAAGCTTCACAGGGTTCACAGTCGGGTCCAGACTGCACCGCACTGCACCCCCACCACCACCACCACTCTTGCCATGCACTGACTGACCATGTGCAGGGGCAGGCTTGTCCGGGTAGTCCTCCACAGAGGATACTCATGGGTACAGAGCACTCAGGGGGGGGCGACAAACATCTCCAACATGTCGCGGTGAGGGAAGTCACCCATGAAAAATCTACAGTGGACAGGGTGGGCAGTGTTTATGGCTAGCAGTAATTACAGTTTGGTGGAGTCCCCAACTTGAAATTGAGTGGTGCAGAGCACACCGCTGGTCTAGCACGCAGCCCAGAAGAACCATTAAATCTGTCGGCAAGTTCAAAAAAAAGGAAGATAAGGCGCTGGATGTAAACTTTCATGGTAGAGGACCTCCCAAACTCTGTCACTATCTGGCGCCAAACAAAAATGCTGCAGTGTGACAGCTGCATGTTGCAGGATAATTGCATGTCGGAGGTTCCCACCAATGAAACACTGGCAATTTTAATGGAGTGCACATGTATTAGCATTTTTATGCTTATGAGTGTTATTCTAGTCTTCCGGGCTGGGGGTGCTGAGGCATCGATGTGAACAACAACAACATTAATGCATGCCTAATCACGACTTTTCCTGGGGAGATTTGGCAGAGAATACATAAACAGGCTATTGAAAAAACCATTGGTGGCCAAGATTAAGGGTGCGGCCATCACAAAATGTTAAGATAATCCACAGTGACTTTAATGAAATTAATTTGAGTGATAATTAAAATATGCCCAACAGTCGACAGTAAGGCCTACCCATTATTACTTACTACACATTTTACAAGTTTCATAATTAGAAATTCATTCAAATCCATTGTTTTCATTTAAATCCATTTAAAAGTCCATAGGCATCAGGGCTTGGTTTAAAACAAGCTCAAAATAGGCTACTGCTTTATCAACTGCAACATTGTATAGTGGAAATGCTTCCACCACAAATGTATAATACTACTTTTTGAGATTGCAAAAACAATTCAAAACAAGTCATTTCTGCATGTAAAACAGGTTTTACCATCTTGTCACATCTCATTGTCTCATTTCAGAAAAGAAAACACTGCTATAAAAAACTGCAGCAAAAAAAAAGTCATCCAGCTAAATGTATTCTTTGTCTGTGCTTGGATGTTCTGGTGCATTTAACAAAGGCCTAGACCAAGAGGCATAAAATGCTGAAAGAATGTGCCTTTATGAACACGTATACACCCATACACAAGCAAACATACCAATGCACAAGCTAAGGCTGCAATCAGCAAAACAAAGACTGGCTTCACCGGGACCCAGTGTTCTGGCGAGCCCGTCCCAGTGACCTCACCGTGCTTATTTTCCCAGCGTGGCGCCGTGTTCCGATTCCGTTCCCATACAGTGAGCAAGCATATGGCACTGTCCGTGAAGGGAAGCTTTGTCACGTTTCAGGTAAACGAGACGCACGCTGCAGGTGGGGCTGCTACCACCGGCCTGTTCCCGAGAGGCATGTAGGCCCCACCGTGCCCACCGGCTCCTGCAGTAAGAGCTGTCCATGCATGCATACCCTAAACCCTGACATGCAACACAAGGGGTTAAAGAGGGGGGGTGGGTGGGAGAGAAGGGGACAGTGAGAGACAGAGAGAGACACACAGATAGAGAGGGGGAGAGACAGAGAAAGAGAGGAAGACAGAGAGAGAGAGACAGAGAGAGACACAAAGAGAAACAAAGAGAGAGGGGGGGGAGAGAGAGAGAGAGAGGGAGAGAGAGAGGGAAAGAGAGAGGCAGAGAGGGAGAGGGACAGAGAGAGGCAGAGAGGGAGAGAGAGAGATAGAGGCAGAGAGAGAGAGAGAGAGCCTCCATCTGACCTGTCTGCAGGGGGTGTGGGCTTGCCAGATTTTGTCGTCAGGGGCTGAGCTTTTTTGCAGGGCAAACAAGAAAATCTGAGTCCCAGCTTGGGCTGTCTGGTTCTTCATGAGACAAGAGAGAGAAGGACCCCCAAAGGGTGCTTGGGTCTTTGTGCACTTACAAGAAAAGAAGATTAAAAACCAACAACTTTCTTAACATCTCGTGTTAAGGCTTGCCATCTTGCTGAGTAAGCATGATCGGTATAATTAGGTTCTCACAGTGCAACACCTGAAATACTGGTTGGCATTAATGTGGTTGTCTGGGGCAAATAAAAAAAAAAAAAAAGTTGCCGTTTCATGCTTCACCAGATTCTCACTGTCTGAAATACTGTTTTGGGATTCACAGCAAAGGGCTGGGTTAAAAGCAGCAATAAAACAGAAGATGACTTCTTTACACTGATAAAAAACCAAGGATATGTCTTTAGTGATGGAGCAATGGAGTTGTGCTTATAGCTATGTTTTGAAACTGACATTTTGTACCTATAGCCAGCTGTTCATTACTAGGTGTGCAGTTACAAAATCTGTGTGCTCATGTAGCCAACATTACTTTGTCACATGACTTTGTCTCCAGGTGTTATTTTCAAGATGCAGGAGACAAGGAAGAAATCGCGGAGTTCGGCGATAATGACAATCATAGCTAAACAGTGATTTGCATAGAATTCAACATTTGCAAATAAACTAAAAGGAGAAAAATAGTTTTTTTAGTACTGTGAGGAGCTGTCTCACCCACACGAGTAAGCCAGTATCTAGGCTGTCAGAGATTTAGCCAAAGAGAAAGTAAACAACAACTCTGTTTCTCATCAACCTCTCGCTGTGAACCACTCAGGAAATAAGCTCACTTATTGCAGACAAACTCTTGAGGCTGAAAGTAACTATAGGGGTGAGCATCCGCAGCCTACATTCTTACGATAACCGCACAACCTAAAATGAAGGCTATAAGTACACGGTCATAACACACTTGACTTAGCAAAAATGGCAGGTATTCTCCCCTTACATAGACCTATGCTTTAATACACTGTAATATTCATTTGAAAACATCAGTGGGGTTTTCGTGGAGGTCACATTAAGACTGCAACCACATACTACTATTTCTTAATATTAACTTTGTTCTTACTACCTAGACAAATTATAAATGTGTATAAAGCACAGGGCATTCTGATTGTTATGTTTAAATACTGGATGGAATAATGGATTAAAAACTGACTATAATTTACAACCACATTCTGTGGTTAAAAATAGAATCTGACATTAATAAACAATAAAATGAACGCCCAAACAAACACATATTTCAAGCCACTCGTGGCGAACAGGCAGCACAGATGACATCAGTTGCAGAGCTGTGCCAACAAGGCCTCAACTCAACCCAAGCTAATTTCCAATACGAATGCTGCGTCATTTGTAAACCTTTTGGCTTCAGCAAAGAGGACATCAAAGTAAATGTTGTCATCTGTAAACAGTGCAGAAATACAAATCCAGTGGCCAAAGATAACACCACCAATTTGTTTGCACTTACAGACCTCATAAGCATACTAGGCAGTGTTAAGGAAATAATCGTTTAACAATTCCGAGTTGAGATAAGATAAGAGCTGGCAAAAAATTCTGATATTCATCTGAAGTCATATTGCCTAGCCCTTACCCATGGTGCACCTCGGTGCAAAGCGCGTTCAGCTTGCTGATTTAGGCGAAAGAGAGAAGAAAAAAGAGAAGGAAAGAGACAGAGAGAGAGAGAGAGAGAGAGAGAGAGAGAGAAAAAAAGATAGAGAGCACTTTCATCAGTCAGCTGTGGAGAGGGCCGAGATGGAATCAGAGACTCCAATCTGAGTGCCAGGCCGGCCACTGGAGCAGTCCTCATTATCTGAGTGGCAGAGAGACGGACAGCCGAGCAACAACGAAGGGAAGACTTTAAATAAGCCTATAATTGCTTTGTTTGCCTCTCTATCTCTTTCTTTCTCTCTCTCTCTCTACCTCTTTCTCTCTCTCTCTCTCTACTGTCTGTTTGGAACCATTTTGGGACACACACACACAAACACACTGCACATACAAACACTCCAGAGAAATTTTCTGTCGTTAAAAGTTGCGATGATCACTGGGCATGTATAATAACAGGTGTGACGGTGATTAAGATTTCCTGTTGATTTATATCACGCTGCGTGTTTGACAAATGAGCTAAGTGCTTTCAAAGCAAACATTACAATGTAGCAGTGTAATAAAATAAGCAACCCGATCCTCCGCGCCCTTACAGACTGGACCTTAGGGCTGTGTGGTTAAGGGATAGCGTCAGTGCCGGCTGGGGTGGGGGGAAGGTTTTTGGAGAGGCATTTGTACTGCAGACATGAGCAGTGAAAAAATCCAGTGGCTTTGCCAGCTATAGGCACTCTGTGTCTAACGTAGGCTAGCCCCACTATAAAAAAGTGACCTGACAACTTTGTTTGATCGCACTGTGCAACAGGGAGGACTGTTGGTTAAGGAAAAAGAAATTAGTCAAGCTTTGCTTGCTTTGGAGCTGAATCACAGCCTGCAGCCTATGCCTGTCCATGTGTGTGAGTAAGGGGATACTGTACGGTCAGCGTGGAGTCAGACTCTCCAAACAAGAGGGGAACAGATGAACACATGCACGCACACACAGACAAAAGAGTTGGGGGAGGGTGGGGGTGTTTGAGCAGCAACTACTCTTGTCACTCGCCACCAGTAAGTTCATGCCATAACACTCACCTCAGCACCCCCCCTCCCCTCCTCCCCCCTCACTTGCCTGCCCCCTCCTGTTCTCTATAATCTCCTTGCCAACCATGGCAGCGTGCCAGCAGCTCTGCTCGACCCCCCCGCCCCCCACATGCACACTCCCACCAGACGTTGAACCATCAACACTCCACCCCTCCCTTCCCTTCCCCTCCCCTCCCCTCCCTTGCCGTGTGCTTTAGCATTCCTCGCCGCCTGAATATGGACTTCCGCCATGGTCACCACTACCACCAATGATTTCACGCCATTCTCAGACAGCCGTGTCACGAGCATCTTGGCATAACATCCCCCCACAGACAGCTACAACCACCCCCGGGAGCACCCAATATAGCTGTGACAGAGGGACCTGACTACAGATGTTTGTTTTTCTTTTTCGTGTGTGTGTGTGTGTGTGTGTGTGTATGTGTTCAAAGCCTTAATGTGTTTCTGCACCCTGCTCCTACTACCCCCAGCACCACCACCACTTGCCTAATGAACAAGCACAAGAAGGTGGCTGCTGCTGATCTCTGGCATGACATGCACTAATACCGCCGATGATGATTCACAGCGTGAAGACACAGGACGAGATTAGCTCGCGTGTTTAATGCGATCGCCGCATGCGTGCAGCCTACAGTGGTGGTGACAAACAATGGTGTCTGCTTTTTTTAATGTGCATGCGGTCACGGATGCATTTTGACAGTTTGCAGCTGCCCGTCTTAACTCGCCATCTTAAAGAAGAAATGTATATTAGTGCAACTTAATTACTCCAGGAATTAATGACTAGTTTGTGTGACTAATGCTTTCGCACACTTCAATAAAAGAGGCACACAAGGCGATCAGCAGCCCTTTCTACGGCATCTTAATGCAGCTTTACAGAAACCCCTGTTGCCATTGCAGCCCTGGTAAAAAAAAACAAAACTCCTGAATGATATCGAGTGTGTGGACAATTGACGCAGACAATTACTTAAAAAAAAAAAAAAACAAAAAACAAATGACACACGACACTACAATTTAGGCCGACAGTTTTCGCACTGTGGTTCTTTTTGTGCAGCGTGCCGTTCTAATCACTCAACTACTGTGGTGGATAACCACTGAGTGAGTTACCCATGGAGACCTCACAAACACTGCAGCAGTGTACTGCAAAACAGCAGGACACAAACAGCCTGTTGCAAGCCTCTCGGTCACCTGTAATCAGAGCAGAGGTTGGGGGTGAGTTTGCAACAGCGAACTCGGACAAGCTTTGAGAATGTCAGCATGGAAGAAGTATGCCATCTCATTGAAGGGGACAATATGTGCATTACCATGTTTTTTCCACTTCAATACTGTGTTTGTAGCTTTTTGTGTATGTAAACGTTACATGAAGTTACCAAAAGTCTAGGTCTTCATGTTTTGGATCCAAGCACGATAAATCCCATCCAAAAACTACTGGAGAGTGGAAATAAGCATCTGAGGTCTGTCTAAAAGAAATACCAGCAACCAAGTATGAGCTCCATTCAGTCTTCATCTGATCCAGCCTATTCAGGATCATTCAGGCACTCATTCTTCTCTGGTGACATAAACAGAACTTGCAGACATGTCAACAGTTAAAAGCTGCAAAGCAAAAAGTTCACTTGTAAAACTGTAGACCAACGGAAGGAAAAACGTGATAAGCAGCATTGGACAGAATTTTTAAAGATGACTGGATGAAACAACGGCTCCCCTTGAGACTGCTGCAGGGAGTTCTGAGTGAAAGCACGCATTGTACAGTTATGTGGTCTAGGCCTTGTGTTTCATGAATACCCTACACCACCACCCCCCCCCCCGGGTTGAGATACAAAGTTCCTGACAGAAGAATCCAGTGCTCATATGACAGCTACAAAGTTCCTGATTGAAAAACGCATTCTGACCTACGTAAGAAAAAAAAGTTCTGACACACTCCCTCCCTCACTAACACTCTCGATCTTCTTCTCTTACTCATACATTTTCTTTTCAGTCTCCCTGTCTCCAGCATGGGAATAAATGAGGAAGTCTGACAGCATCTGACAGGGGTTTCTGGCAGGGGTTTATTTCATTTTCGTGACATTTTAACATTCAATTTCAGTTTCTGCATGACCCACCTCCCTTTTTTCATTTAACTCAAAGTGAGTGAGTGAGTGAGTGAGGTGCAGTGAATATGCCAAATACTTCAAACTGCCAAGGGCAAAACAACCGCAATCTCCTTGGGCATCAAGACAAAAGCAGCACTATCATTTAAAGCTAGAAGACAAAATGTGAGATGTGAGGAAAAAAATCTCTGAAAGGCAAAAGCCACTGTGACCTAATAAATCCCTTTCAAAAAAGAAAGCTATTTAAAGCCTAAAGTGCAAGAAGTCAATAAATCTTCGATATAATTCCACAGTGCATGGCAGGAGTATGTGGTGGAATAGTGATGTGTGGGCAAGAACATGAGAGACATTCCTGCAAAACTGTGGAGAGGCAAACAAAATTGAAGACCGCATGGAAGCTCCAAGCACAGTGCGTAAACAGCTTTTCAGTTGCTCACTCACCCAGCCATTCAGTCATTCAGTCAGCCAGTCAGCCAGTCAGCCAGTCAGCCAGCCACCCACCCACCCACCCACCTCCCCTGGCTCAATGTACAGCCACTCACTCCTCTCTTGCACACCACTGTAAGCCTCGTTTTTGTGGCTGGAAAAGCTGCCAAAAGATAGGCCGAAAAATACGAGCAGGACAGAAAGAGAGAAAAAAAGAGAGAGTGGGGGGGGGGAGAGAGACAGAGAGAGAGAGAGACAGACAGACAGACAGACGGAAAGAGAGACAGAGGGGGAAAAAGAAAGAAAGACAGTGTTTGGGCAAAATGATGGGTTTGCTATTGTGCAGCATCAAGGACTTGTTTTCCTTTCTGCTCCTCTCAAGAATTCCATGACCTGACTCCAGCGACTCAAGCTCAGCCCTCACAATAACAATAACACAAAGCCCCAGCCCGGGTGAGTGGGTGCTTAAGATGTGGTGCATGATAGCATTCGGGCATGTCATGAACTCTCTTCTCCTGCCATGCCAATGCAGCACAGGCATGCCACAGGCTTCTGAATTGCCTTTCGTAAACAAGGCTAACAGCAAGGTGTGGATATAACGTGAGGGTTGGGTTGGGGAAAGGGGGGTTTCTTATCTGCCTAGCACTGCAAGTGTGCCTCTAATTTTAGCACCTAGCCCCCAGTACAAGTACAGGAGGCAGCCTTAACCACAAACATGGATACAGTGTTGCCCCTCTATGCAATTAACTTCCAGGAAAATGACCAGCTTGAGTCTTTTTGGGGTGGTGGTGGGGGGGTTGTCGGGAGGGGGTTGGTTCAGAGGTGACGTGACAGCTGGCCTGTGCAGAACAATGTAATTACAAGTGATTATGGCACACTGATTCAACCTGGAAAACCCACAGGCTGGAAATTCCATCAGGGGTTGATGAAGTGACCCCCACCAACCCCACCACCACCCCAAATACACACAACCTTCCTAAGCCTGCCCCTTACACCTGTGAGTGTGGTTGGTAAGCAAACAGACAGCCAAATATGGGTCTTAGCACAGCACAAACATAACGTTTGTCTTGGAGTACTCCTGTGATTGTTTACTGGTAGAGGAAGTAGCAAGGCCTTTAACATACCACGGCTATCAAGGTTATTACATTTATCTGGGTGACTTATCAACAAAGGCTCCCTGTGTCTGCAGTACACAGTAACAAATATAATTTATTTAAGCCCCTTTGTCTGTTGGTCTAGTTCGGGCTCAGGGGAAATGCAGAGGGAAAAGGAAGGAGGACTGGAGTTCCAATCTTGAGCATAAAACAGTTGAGTGGATGGAGCTCTTGAGAAAAACAGCGTGACATCATGGAGGAATAGCACAGTCCAGGCCAACAAAGGTGATCACCAACACAACTGCAATTTTATGACCGCAAAAGCAGTCATCTGCTATCGAAAACACATGGACTGGGGGTAAAAAATCCTTCCAGGCCGCCTTTGGTTTCTGCCTAGAATTTCTCATTATATTCTTTACAAAAAAAAACTGGTCCAGGCAGAAGAGACAGGTTTCAGTATGACTATGAGAAAAACACTATTCGTCATGAACAGCCAGGGCAATATCCTTAAGGGAATTGTAAAGAACACAGAGGAATTTGAGAGATCATGCCAGGAGAAAGAAGAATAAAAAAAGAAAAATGAGACAGAAAAAAATGACAAGAGAGGGGGATTTTTTCCCTCTGCCCTGAATGTTTTCTGGATAAAATGTGCAGTGGGGCTGAAGAATGAGAGGTTAGGCTTACCTGTTCCAATCATCACATCCCATGATGCACTAAAGCCAGCCAGCCGCTTCATTTGGGCCAAATAGGCAATAAAGGCAAACACTTTGAGCTAAGGCAGGCCCTTGGTGCTCTTGCAAAGCATTCTGCTCCTCCCCTCCTACCAACCACCCCCCTTCCTCTAACCTACTACGGCTCTGCACATCAGCAGTGCTGGGTCAGGGAGGGGGTATATTTAAACCTGTCCGAGTGATATAGGAGACTTTCTGAGTGGCATAGAACGAAAGGTGTACGGCACTTCAACAGACCCCCCCCACTCCCCTCTCCACCCACCCTCCCTCCCGTGCCCCGAGGCCAGGAGCTCTGCGGGACTATGACAGCAGACGCCCCAGAGTCCAAACTCGCGCTCTCGAAGCCTTTTTCGAGCGCTGCCAGACCTGTCACTCTTGTCTCACGCAATGAAAATAACACTGTCATCACCACCTTTGCTGTCCACACACGCATGCAGCCAAAACAAGAGCCATCCACACAGGCACCCAGGCACCCATGCTGAATGGCCTGGGCACTTTTTAATTTGGTGTCCGGTTTCGGTGGTTGAGCAACGTAGGTGAGTCAGGCTGATCACCGCTGTGTAATTTTCAAAGGCAGCACAAAAGAAGAAACAAAACAAAACAAAACAACACCTCCCTCTCCAGTTCCCAAACAGGCTACAATATTGTGGGTGTCACACTGGCATTACACAGTCATTCTGTCTTTTCACATCCGTTTCTAGCGGGGAGCTAAGCAGAGTAAACTTGCCAATATGATAATGTTTGGCTGGATGTAGATGGAGCAAATACTCATTATGTCAGTTGGAAAGTGGCAGCTAGAGGCTTCCTGCTCTTTATATAATGTGTCTAATTACTAGACACAAGGCAAGCCTCCACACAGTGGTTATATTCTTCTCCTATCCATCTCATCAGCCTGTTAAGCTGCAGGTTTTTTTGTGGGGGGGTTGGAATGCAGGGTTTGCTGGAACCAATACTCAATACAATGTCCAAAACAGAGATCTCATTTTACAGTCACCCTGAGTGACGAAAAACACATAGGCCTAAGATTTTGTCCTTTTGTCTTTGACAAAATACGGGCAATAATCTGTGCATGTACCACATACAAATGTGAAAAAAGGTTGCGGTACTTAGACCAAGCTATATGGTCACAAAGAGGGGCAAACCCACAAAACCAAGCGACTTTTTACAGGCAAGATAACATCCCTTACAGCCCAATAACAAGACTGCTGAAAGCATTGCGGTGACTTGTAACGCTGTGTTTTGGAAAGCAGTGTTGAGGTGAGTCGCCTAATGTAGGATGCAGACAAAAAATCCAATGACCGCACAGTCCATCTCACTTTGAGATCACACTCAAATTATACACATGACAAAAACTGCTCTGGTTCATTTTAATCACTGGCTTTTGCAAAGAGGATAAAATGTGCACAGCATCGCCACAATGATTTTTGGGCATTAGTAGTTTGCAGGGAGAGGGCATTTTACCATAGCAACAGGGATATTCAGACTCCTCATCCTAATTTTACCTGGATTAAAAAGCAATAACCTCTGCCCCTACCAAATGTTAAATACATGGGTACACGTGAAGACATCAATGTGCTCTGGCTAAAATGCAGGGCACTGAAGTCCCCCCCCCCCCCCAAACAGAGTCATTGGAGGAAAAAAAAAGTCTGTTACAGCCTCATGTGTCAGTTATATGCAAATAAAGTGTTGCCATTAATTAGTACTGTTACTACACTGTTATAACACAAGTTTCTAGTATTTCCTGGTTTTGATTTGCTGTGTGAGTGCCAAATGATCCAGTTCTCCCCTCACAGGCGATACAGGAGCTGCAACTGCCTCTGCCGGTCTCGTGTTCATCACACAGGATGGCGAGAGCATCCCCATTAAGAACCTGTTTCTCTGCCCCTGCAGCAGTCTCCATGCCCAGTTCCAACCATCCAGCCTCCAAACTCCTCTACGCCGTTCGCAGCCACATTAACATTTCAAACGCTGGGGCAAAAACTGGGTGCCTTCACTCTTTCGTTGGGAGAAAATCCACTGTGACAATCAATGTCGGGCTGCGGCACAGCTCTTCAGGAGTGCTGGGGCGCTAAGAGAAAAGGACTATTACGATATTTCACATCAAAGACTTCTGCTCTACTTCATTCAAATGACTGTGGCAGAAAAGGGAATTTATTCTTAGAAGCTTGCATTATGAATAAGCCTTTGACAGTTTGGCACCGCTAATTTATGAGAACACATTCTTGAGGGCTCTCGTCATTTGCATCAGACATAATTTAATCGCAACTATTACGATTTTTTTTCATGAAACGAGTAATACTTTTGTTCTTCCTTCCACAAAGTGAGAATAAAGGTAAACTATGAATTGTGACTGCGAGGACAAATTGAGGATACAAACATATTTCTTAGGCCTAAGTCGGACCATCATTAGGTTTGCTTTAAGCCCTATACACCTCAACACAGGTCAGTCTGTGGGTCAAGCAGGTCTAAAGTCCAGGTACTCATTTCCTTTAAAAATATTAGCAGAATCTGAAGTTCTAGTTGAAGCTCAAAGGGCAGATATGGGATAAGATTCTGTGTTTTTCACCCTGTTTTTAACACACTTAAATAAAGGGGAATGGAGGCACGAAACTACTTTTGACATACCAGATAGAGACATACAGATAGGTCACTTACAAATGGTATTTATCTGACCTCATTAACATGGCATGTTTCATCCAAACTATTTCCTTATTATTATTATAAGTGAAAGACAAATGCCTTTTGCATATGTACACTTTCTGGTTGAAAAGTGCAGCCATGTTTGCAAGCATAGCAGGACTACTGCTCTGGCCTCTCCCCTGCCACTCTCTTACCACAGCAGCCTGCCCCCTCCAGGCCTCTGGGGTCACACCTGTTCTCCAGCTCGGACGGAGGGGAAGGGGAGAGTTCAAAGAGCAAGGTGTCACATAACATTTCCTCAACAAGATCATGAAGGGCACTGAGAATTTCAACCAAGAGGAGAACACGTATGTGTCAGACAAACAAGCAAACAAATGCCAAGGTCCTAATGCCGCTTCAGCTATAGAGGCCTGCTGGCACAAATACTCCTGTTCTGGGATAAGAATTACAAAGGTTTTTATAAAAGTCTGTTAGGAACAGAATCTGGGGATATTCAATGACTAAGCCAATAAACTTTTACCGACTTGCACCTACAAAAATTAACTGGATTCAACTGTATGAGCTAAAACACAAACATAGCCAATAAGCAGAAGGAGTTTGCCATTGGAGGAACAGAATAACTGGAGCGGCTGGAAGAATAATACATCTTGGCCTCAGGCAAAATAAAGTCAAACAGAAAAGATGGTTGAGGGTCATTATTTATGACAAATGCAAGATCTTCCCACGTCAAAGTATTCTACCTGTTTCCAGCAAGGCAGAGAGTGCTATCTTAAAACGTCAATCCCACTGATAGTGTTGCACTATGAGGGTTCAGGTTCAGTCATATTTGTGATATGCACATATTCATGACAAGACATGTAATACTCCATACTCTGCAGAGTCTGCAGGGAAAAAGGAAGTGTCAGTGTTTACATGTTTGCTCACTCGTCCTGGTTCTGTCTTTCTATACGAAAGTCACAATGCTTTGGTTTAATTAGTAGCCTGTCACACTCAGTGGTGACAAATTCGGGAAGTTGTTAAGGAAGTTGAAGCCTGATTTCAAATCAAGACATAATTAAGCAATGTTAATTCCGTTAAAACATGTGAAGTTGTCTGTACTGAGTTGTCAACACTACAGCATATCTGGTCTAATTTTACACACTTTCAATCCGGTGATGACATACTGTAAGGTTAGTGTCCGCTAATTAGTCTTTACTGGATACTTCTGTTTTCTTGCCCAACAAAAGAGATTTCTCTTTCCTTTTCCATACGTGTCTCAGATCACACAAATAACTGGTGTGCACAGTCATTGATACAGATCACGATGTGGTCCTGTCATTTACAAAGAACATTTGACACACGTCGTTTAACGGTCTGCTAAAATATAAAACTAGGCTTTGCAAAGTACTGTGAGATTCTGTGTTCATCTGTCTGGGATTCATTTGAACATTCTATCATAGCTTGACGTCACACCATAAAATAGGACGAACGAAACGTGATTAGACCAGTGTCAGTTCACAATCACTCAAAATCTGTGTGGCGAACTATCAACTTCTTCTTTGGACAGTGGGCCGTTCTAATGTTTTCTGAAATGCGTTGTGCATTCATTTTAGTATTACTTTACAGCAATGAATGCCCATGATGTTATCGTTCTGCTATTAAGCGCTATCGTGTTGTGCAGGTAAACTTTTAGCTAGCTGTGACTTCGCTGTGCACCAAAGGAAAACAGCGCCGAAACTAAATAGCTTTACAAGCGACAGCACAAAAACGGCATTAATGCAATAGTGTTTATACAACAAGACTAAAAATATTATATTACATGTTTACTGTTGGTACAACATTTAAACTTTCATCTGAATATGATATAACGTTACGCCTGTGTCTTCAGACTGGTAGAACTGGAACTTTTTTTCTTACCGTTAGCACTTTTGTGCTTCGTCACATTCCTTTAAACTCTTGACACCATCTTAATCCGAACACGGTGAGCTGTCTTACAATGGAAATGTCGAATCCGTGGAATACTTTAATGATTTGAAAAGTAATCACGCGTCGCTGGTCGCGCACACTTTAGTGAGCTCTCAGCCGCAGCATTTCCAGCCATTCGCGTGGACGCGCGCATACGTAGCTAAGGGCGGTCTCTAGTCTCAAGTGCTGGTAAGCAGTTCACGCAAGAATGTCGGGCACGCGCGGCGTTCACATCAGATACGCAATGTGTTGGGTCTGGGGTTCACAATAATTAAAGTGAAATAAAATCTGTACAGTATTTTTTTTAATCACATAGGCATGTCCATTTCCAAAAATATAACCATTACCATAATCCAAGTTATACACATTTTTAAAAGACTCTCAGCTACTAATTCATAGTGTGACTAGAAAATGAATTAAATTTAGTCAACAAATACAAGAATTGGCTTCCATGTCTGGGAAATGGGGGGTATAAGTATCACGGGTACCAATGACATGGCAGTGGTAGCCTATAATTTGCTCGTCATACATACTTGTTGAATGGGGTATGTAAACATCGTAGGGCAGGCTTTGGCGTTCCCCTCTGATCCCAGTTTCTTTTGGCCCCTGTTCTCGGGGAGGGGAGGGTAGATCAGTTGTGTGAGGTGGGTCAGCAGTCAACAATGTGGGGGAGTGACTCATGTCTTTACACATTCCTGACATTGTTTTTCCCCCACTCGCCATCAGGGCCAAGGTTTTCCAAGGCTGGGAGAGAGAGAGAGTGGAGATGATGGCAGATCAAGGACAAGACGGCTGCATCAAAGCTGGAAACATCCCGCTCTATGCCCACATATCTGTACGGAAGGCCTTTTATCCATAGCAATGTGAGACCCTTCTTCTGTCTATTGCAGGCTCAAATCGTTTTCATCAGTTCTTTTGATGAACACCTTTCACTCAGTAACCTGCCATTTAGGAGGGCACATGGATTAAAGAAAAAAGGAACCCTTTACATTGATGTATTGACTAATGCAAGCTATTAACGCAACATAATAATACTACCACTCTGAAAAAGTCTTGGGGATTTTAGAAAATGAATCATTCGTCAGTGTAACCCAACAGCATGATGCCAAAAAGACACAAGATTCTGTTTTTCAAACTATTCAATTATACAGGTGTGGCTCCAGAAGAGGGAGTTTTGATTACAGGTATCATAGCAGCATTACATCACTTTGGAGATATTTTAAAAAGTAACACGAGTATCTTTTGTACAGCACCTTAAAAACTATTTTCATTATGAGTCATGCTTAAGTAAATCCTTAATGATTACTCATTTGAGGAAGGAACTACATAAGGGCTGTCTGATGGAATGTCTGGCAGTGATGCGCTTTTATGCTCGATCCAAATGGTTTCAGTATGATGCTAAATAACATTTGGCATTAAACACATACTTGTACTCAGTATGTAACCGTGTCTCACTTTTCCCAGGATATAAGCAAAGATCTTAGATTCTACATCAGAGTGTTGAGGGAGAATCTAAGGTCTTTGCTTATATCCTGGAAAAAGTGAGACACGGTTACATACTGAGTACAAGTATGTGTTTAATACCTTTCTCAACACTCTCTGATATAAGGACAAGCAAGTCTGTTTGTCCTCCTGTCCTCCAGTTTGGACTTTGCTGAGGAGACAAATCACAAAAAGCAAACAGAAACTATCACTGCATACAAATCTTCTCAAATTATGCTAAACATAACACTAACAAAGAAAGAACAACTAAAGATGTTAATCTCCACAGATGAAAAGGAAATGATGACTCGGTGAGTACGCAGTGAGCGTACAAGACACAGCAGTATTCAGTGGATTTCACCAGACAGAAAACAATGCATAATTTATCATACATCAGTGAATCTGTGTAATACTCTTCAGTATAAAACAGCAGTAATCTTCATTTTTGTGTTCCTTCTTTTGCCTCACAGGTTTTCACCTTAATGGATTTTATGTCAACTGTGACAGCCATTTCATGCAGGTTTTCTAATCAATGGCACCCACAAATGGGCAAAAAAACTAAAACAAATTACACAAGATTGATTTTAACATATTACCCGCTGATTTTAATATTAAACCTATGTCTGTGAGTGCAACTTTGTCCAGTTAGGCATCAGGTTATTTTTGGGCTCTGCTGCCTTAAAAAAAAAGAGAAGAGAAGCCCCCAAGCAGATATGTGTGCCAACTAAATGGAGAAGGATGTGAGTTCAGTTCAGCTCAGCGCATGACGTCTGACTCACTACTTACACATCCTGCATCCCTCCCTGGCCCCTTTTATGGAAATGACTTCTTTTTCCTCCAACGTGGGACACTCTCTACCCCCTCCATTGTCCCCTCCGCACACCCCCTCCATCCTGCTCAGGAAGCTGAGGGGGGAAAAAAGTAGCTGACGCAGCCATATTGACGATGGGGCAAAAGGGCTGAGAGGTGGTGAAGGGACGAGATTATGACTTGGGCCATGGTTTTTACCAGCCTAACCTGGCAGGGACATCTTTCGCCTGCTTGCCAGCACAGCTGTGTGCCTACAAAGCAGTCGGGGTCCTTTGAACAAAACAAACTTTGCCGTCACACACATGGTATGTGCTCATGGTAATCATTTTGAATTTTTGAAGACAATGATGTAAACGCTTCTAGTCACTGAAGAGGAAGCCTTGAGCATAACATACAATGAATGAAAAAAAGGGAACTCAGCACCAAGGGAACTACGAAACTGGGCAACACTCGTTCTACTTGGCAGAGAAAATAAAAGCAATAAAGAGGGGGGCGAAGGAGAGTGGGAAGTAGGACACCTGTGCGCTGGCTGCTGGGTCTGCTCCAGCACACACGTGGGGCTTTCATAGGCAGGATGCTCCAGCTGAGAGACAGGAAATGGGCATCAGAGGAACACAGCCGCTCACCCCCCGCCCCCCTCCCTCCTTTTCGTCAAAACAGACACACAGACGGGTGCATGCTTGCACTCACACACACACACACGTGCACACTTAAATAATTACAACTTCCGTTTCAAGATCTATAAAAAACAAATGCAAAGAGGATGATTCTCTACACAAGCCATTTACGGTCTACACTGAGATGCCATCTTGTAAAATCCTTTGAAGTGCTTGGTAGATGTCTGACATAAAGCAGCCAATCAAACCAATGACAGATGCCAAAATCTTCAACATAAAATGACGACTTTGTGCATCTTGGCATGGAATTAAAATGCTGTAAAAATACAAAGTGCAGACTGCAGATGGTATGCAAAATGATTTCTTGGCTGTCGCATTTCAACTAGTGAACCGTTTGGAAAAATCTGTCTGCTCAAGGCCTCACTCCACGGGGGTACTGCAAAAGGTCTGGGCTGCACTGGCAGTCTGCTGTAGAGAATGATAAAGAACGTCTTACACTAAACACATTAGGCAGAAAAAAAACAGCTCCTGTTGTTTGACAGAACAATAGATCCCTACGGTGCGTGTCCTGGCACTGTCATATGAAGCCCTGTATTAAATTGCCCTTAGGCTGTTTCTCCACTAGTAGCTCCAAAAACAACAGGGCTTCAAGCTCCACATCTGAATGTCATCTGACTGCCAACACTCCCTTTCCTCCGTGTGCAGACGAATACAACAGAATCCCTTTAGTGCCGGTCAGTGTCAAAGACTGGAAAAAAATATTTCACTATCCACATCCATATTATAAAACCAACACACCTGCTGTAATCATTCCATTTACATCACAAGGCAAAACACATCAAAAAGTAACAATGACTGAGGTTACTGGTTTGCTCCTCCTCCCTATGCACTTTGCATGGCGTGCTTTGATGCTGTAAAAACACTTAGTCCTGACAGCATATTGACTCTTGCATAAAACTAGAACCCACTAAAATGCTTTTATTTCGCACAAACCCTCTCCATGCTGACCACGTCCAACGGCACCATGATGTGAAACAGCGTTGTGATGCATTATCCTGTTGAATGAAAGCTGACCAACGAATGCAGCCATTACTGTAAACACATTTTATTAGACAGAACATTCTGTGACACTAAGGCAATGTTGTGATGAAAAGCTACAAAATGAATATCTATCAGAATGTAAATGTAGCGTTTAAAAGAAGAAAAAAAACGTTCTTACTAATTGACCTTGACAATACAAAATATTTAAACCATGTATTAACGAACATTTGGCCAACAATGTGTACATGGTATGGTAAAAACACAACAAAAATACACTCCCCAAGTCCGGTAAGCTGCTTTTGTGAACCTCAGGCAATAACCTACCACAGTAAGTGTAGATTTAAGTATTCGTGGTGTCTCTGTTTTGACCAAAAAGCAGGCAATCATATCATTAAAAAAGGAAAAAAGTAATATAAAGACACAAGTCTTGCTGTAAAAAAAAGAAATAAATATTCAGTCACGTTTCCACTCGTGACGAGATGCTTTTAAACAGTGACATAAGACGGGCAGTGTCTTCACGGGACTAAAAATGGACTTCTTGGCACCGGCATCTGAGCGGGCGACTCGGTCGAGGACCCCTGAATGCTCAGCCTCAGGATCACCTCTCCACAGCTTCTGATGAGGAAACTCCAGTTACCTGCAGCCAGTTTGGTTCATTCATACATATTAACACGAGAATACCATAACTGCAATATTAATAATAGGACTCGATGATGAGATATATATATATATACATTTCTTTTTTTATTATTCCCGCAGACAATTAAAATAATTCAATGTTTGCTTTCAGTGCAAAGTGCAAGCAGGGACAAATCTCGCTCTGCATGTTTTTCATGTTTTGATTACTAATTAATTCACCTGATAGACTGTGTTGTAATCTTAATTGCTCATAACCCAGGAGAGCCTACAAGATTTGTAACAATTAAGAGCATGTGTTTATTATGTCTGTCATAAGTAATAAGCCAACGGTAATAGGCATTTAAGTAATGGCGCTGTGCTGTACCACCAACACAGCTACACTCACCTCTCCAGACGGGCCACCACCTCTCGGACGGTGCCTATCAGGCTCTCGTGCTCCTGAGGGTTGGCCAGGATGAGGCTGTGCAGCTTTTTCATGTAGGTGTCAATGGTGTCCAGCGTGGGGGTCTCTCCGCTGCCTAAAAAAGATGCAAAAGAAGATGTGGGGGGGTTGTGACATAGGGTGGGACTACAAGGAGAATGCAGAGGATGATGAAAGCTTTCTGTGTGACTGAGTGACTGAGAGGCATAACGCAATTTCATCTTTATTGCAAATGTTACGTAGGCATTTCAGGATGTTGTGAGCGGCAGGATCCTTACTTCAACTAGAGAGAGAGGGAGAGAGAGAAAGAGAAAGAGAGAGAGAGAGAGACAGAGAGAGAGACAGAGACAGAAAGACTGTGTGCAAGAGAGAGAGAGAGAGAGAGAGAGAGACAGAAAGAGAAAGACAGAGAGAGAATATATAAAAGACAAGACAAAGAGAATGAGAGTCGAGGGAAAGGACTCTTTGGAGCAGCAAAGAGAGGAGAGCCATATGCATGAGCCAAATAGTTCATGAGGCATTAACATTACATTACAAACCCCCCCTGAGATGCGCTAGTGTCCTTCAACTGCACACTTTCAAAGTCACAACTCCCCATGTTGATTAGTAATGCTACCTATAACCAATTCCCACTACAGCTGCCCATCTTGAACACCAGGCAGGGCTCCCATTTGAACTACCTCTTGCCTGGGACGACTGCAGTGGGTTAGCATAAATAAAAAATGGCTTTCCCTGGCAGACTTTCCCCTCCTGTCTTTCTCTCGAGAGAGAGAGAGAGAGAGAGAGAGCTCCCCCAGTGCACCAGATGTGAGTGTGACGCTGGAGCGTCTTGAGCACACTCCACACATCTGTACAGGACAGCAGGGCAGGCCAGGTGCCAGCTACCGTACAGAACGTGCATATAGACACCCACGGACACTCACTGACACACACACACACACACACACCCATGCATGTGCGTGCACACGCGCACACACACACACACACACAGATACATGCACCCATGCACACTGCACATGGTTATGATCCACGTGAGTAATTAGTGGTTGCCAGGAAAAACAAAGGGACGTGAGCTGTTAAAGAGTGTGTGTGTGTGTGTGTGTGTGTGTTTATGCGCGTGTTTGTATGTGTGCATGCCTGTGTGAGAGAGAAAGAGAGAGAGAGAGTATCTTAGTGCTGGTGTGTGCAGACAGCATGCCAACATTATCAACAAGCCAGATGGATTTTCTGTTACATTTGACTGAGAGACTGAATAAGTGTGTCAGTGCTTGAGTCTGTGTGTGTGTATGTCTTTGTGTGCACATAAACTGGTGCACTCGTGTATGTGTACTCATCTCAAATCCACCTATTTGCATGTATCTTTTCTACTCTTTAGAGTCTCTATCAATCTACGAGTGTATGGGCATTTATATGTGGAATTTTGGTTCACGTGATTTAATATGGATTTATTTTAAAAAGAGTGTTTCTTTTTGCTTGTGTGTGTGTGTGTGTGTTAGTGTGTTATGTGTGTGTGTGTGTGTCGTGTGTGTGTGTGTGTGTGTGTGTGTGTGTGTGTGTGTCGTGTGTGTGTCTATGTGTGTATACATGTGTGTGTATGTGTATGCATGTGTGTGTGTGTATATATGTGTATGTGTATGCATATGTGCATGTGTATTCGTGTGTGTATGTGTATTCATGTGTGTGTGTGTATGTGTATGCATGTGTGTGTGTATGTGTATGCATGTGTGTGTATATGTGTATAGATGTGTGTATATGTGTATAGATGTGTGTGTACAGTATGTGATGTGTGTAATGACCTGGCAGGGGCAGGGAGGAGAAGCTGCTGGTGAGGGCCTGACGTATCGTCTCCAGGTGCTGCTGCAGGAGGCCGTGGCGGCCGCGCTCCGCCATCAGGTCGCCCTCCAGACGCTCCACTGCGCTGCGCATGCTCTCCACGTGCTTCTGCAGCGCCGCGTTGCGCTCCTCGTACTCCATGTTGGTCTTGCGCAGCTGACGCATCTCCGCCTCACGCGCTGGATGGGATGGGTAGGAGAGGAGAGGAGAGGAGAGAAGGAGAGAGGTGTGAGGATGAGAGAAGACAATAGAAGAGGAGAGGAGAGAGAAGAGGACAAGACAGAGGAGAGGAGAGGAGAGGAAAGGAAAAGAAAGGAAAGGAAAGGGGAGGAGAAAGAAGACGGCAGGAGAGGAGGTGGGGAGAAAAGAGGAGAGGCGAGGAGAGGAGAGGAGAGCAAGTTAGAAAATCCCAAAGGAGGAGAAGACCAAAGAGAACACTATTTCTTGTAGGTACATTAGTGCTGAACATCAGGGTGTGATACAGGCAGAAAAATATGACTCGGGTGACTTGAAGTAGGGAATCAACTTCAAAGGTGTATGGTACTACCTTGTAGTCTGCTACCGACATTGTGTGTGTCTGTGTGTGTATGACAGATGTGTGTATCTATACAGGAGTGTGTAAGGTGCTTACATTTGCTGTGGTTGAGAAACTCTTCTGTGAAGATGGGGATATCAAACACAGACCTGTCCTTGCCTTCAGCGTCCTTCTGTCAGAAGAGGTGGAGACGAGGATAGTGAGTGCAGGTACAAAACAACGAATGGGGGAAAATCGGAAGACAGTAATGAAGAAAAATTGAAGGGAAAGGAGGCAGAAATATGATGAGAAATTTGATTGCTGTGAACAATGCTTGACTGCAGGTGTCAAAATACGGATCGCTATCGGCGAGAGAGAGAGAGAGAGAGAGAGAGAGAGAGAGAGAGAGAGAGCAGGAAGGAGGGCTAAAAAACACTCAAAATGCCAAATGCTTCGTGTCTTCCCGGTGGAGCTTCTGCAATACATCACGGAGAAAATTGCACACCGCTGCCCTCGCTGCCTAACTAAGCTCATGCATCACCGGTAACTTCACCCTGGTGTCTCCTCTCTTGTTGAGTTAAATCCAAAACATCGTCATACTTCTTGGATGCGGCCCCGCTTTCTAATGATGGTGAAAGGGACAAATATCATCACTCTCAGGCAATTAGGCTCCTTTAGAGGGCGAGAGTGAAGCTGACACCTGCTCAAACAAAGACACGGAGAGGAAAGAGAGAGAGAGAGAAGGAGAGAGAGAAGGAGGGAGGAAGGGAGGGAGGGAGGGAGAGGGGAAATACAGTGATAGACCGAGAGACAGGGAGACAGTTCTCATGAATCTAACCACGTCTACAACAACAGTCCCTTTGCTCCCGAGGAAATATTTGGACATCAGCACGCACAGCTGTGTCACAAGCGACACTTGCAATGGGGCCTCCCTGCACAACACGAACGGCTGAGCGATTGAGGCTAAGGATCTTTAATCACATTGCCTGACGCCATGAGAATGACTTAAACACCAAACAACAACCAGACCTTCCAAGACCCGCGGCATGCCAAGACTGCTGAGTCCGGCTCTTAAGTGCCCTCGCAATCAGAAGCTTGATTTGTAGCGAGTCCTCTAGGCCAGGCCTGAGGTAGACTTTTAATGTGGGACTGACATAATGTACCGGCGTGTTGGACTGACCCTGGCACTTTTGGCCGCCCACACGCCTTTTACTTTATTCTTTATGGGGCAGAGGGCAGAGGAAGTACAAATCACTTACCTCGTGAAGAGACTCATTGGCTACCTGGCGGCCAACATCTGTGAGGGGAAAAGAGCACATACAGAGAGGGGTGCTTGAGGTGAGTCGTCCCTTCATTGTAAAGTGTGTGCCCTTCGATACATCTTGAAGTGATTGGGAATGAATCGTGTAGACGTTATCTGACTGCTGAGCTGGAGGGAATATTTAAGCCATGGGGCCCCCAAATGCAGCTGCTATGTGCTACTCTCAAAGCATTCCCCCAAATTCACAGACTGTATTAATATTGAAGCTTACATTTATGCTTTCTGAGCAAAATAGCACAAATAGAAGGGTTTGCAACATTTGCTTGCTATTAATGCATATGTTTCCTATGACAGGTATTCTGACATATGAAGAAAAGCCCAACCTAATTTTCACTGATCTTTTGCATTCGTGAGTGCATGGGGTTGGAGAAAGTAGAGTGTGTGGGCTCCCCTGATAAGATAAGATTCTGGGTGAGCTTGGCAGAAACAGTTGGCTGTGCTTAGAAGCCATGTGCTTCAGTGACTACTGGGATGAGCGCAGGGGATTATGGGATAGCATCCGAGGGCCACCCTACCTCCCCTGTGCCTCTTGCCCTTCTGTTTCTCCTGCACCTTCCTGGTGTAGTGCTTGTAGGCCTCTGTCTTCTGGTACTTTTCCAGCTCCCGCATGTACCGCTCCTTGTCCTTTTCTGCCTCATCCAGATAGCGCTGCCAACACAAAGAAAGAGAAAGAGAAAGAGAGAGAGAGAGAGAGAGGGAGAGAGAGAGAGAGAGAGAGAGAGAGAGAGAGAGAGAAAGAGAGAGAGAGAGAGAGAGAGAGAGAGAGAGAGAGAGAGAGAGAGAGAGAGAGAGAGAGAGAAAGACAGAGACAGAGCAAGAGCGGGAAAGCATATGTGTGAGATAGAGGTGGGGGGTTGATGGGAAAGCTAATATTAAGATGACAAAAAAAGCTTCCAGAAGCAAAGCCCACCCCACCCCCCAAACTAGATTTTAATGCAAATGGATGCAGCAGTCAGCAATGAGCGATGTGAGACAAAGATGAATAAAAAATGCAGTGCTTAGTCTGCTCGTTTTTTTTGCGACTACTTGGTTTACACAACAAGCCAACTGATCTTATCAAAGTATATTACACTAAACTCTGTTGGCCCCAAAGGCTTAAGGGGAATCTACTCGCAATTTGTTTTATTAAGCAGGATTCCTTTGATAGTGTTTCTTTCGCTTCAGCTCACTTACAAATTCACGATTTGCATTTACAAAACAGCAGGTGCAGTCAGAACAATTAGCTGTAAGCACAAAAAGCAAAATAGAAATATATAAAAGGCTTGACAGTTTACAACTGCTTCAACCCTTTTTCCTTGTAATGGCTTCTGAAACGAATAGATGCCTACAGGTTTCAAAGCAGAAAACTCTTTCACAGACAATACAGTGCAATACATTTTGATCAATACTATGTAAGCAAGTGATACAGTCAGCAAGATCAGACAATACAGATTCATTAACAGAACTGGGACAAGGGCTTTGTTATTTGTTCAAATGAATGAGCAAAATTGCTGCTTAGATCTGCATACACGACAAATTGTTGAGAATAAACAAGACTTCTGAAGAATTTGACCTGAGAATGCACCAAAGCAATTGGTAAAGGCACACCAAAGAGATTTATGTGGATTCTTTTGTAAGGGCATGCACTATTTTTGGTGTTCTCAGAGCTAAACTGAATGTCATATACTCAAAGTATAACCAAAGTCTCTGGAGACGAGACAAACATAAAAATTCGTGTTTCCCCCCCCCCTCAAGATCTCATCTGACCACAATGTTCACATGAAGACGGGGAAATCTAATTCAGCACTTGGCTGGCACTTCAAAAGAATAAATCTTATAGCTCAATGGTCGCTTAACATTGAACTCAAACTGCCCTCTGCGGCAGTTGACCGTCTACTGGCATCTCTTCATCTGTTCATTCATCTGAGGTCAAAGGAAAATTTCAGAGAATGATTTAATTTAAGCTCTTACAGAGCCACTGCTCTAAAAACAGCCCCGGTGATTTCCAACCAGATTATGTTTTAGCCATTTCTCTAACCCGGGCCATTGTTTACCTGGAGCGAATATTTTATACTAAAAAATTAGATTATGGAGTGTGCTTCTACTCAAACTTCTCTGCCATCAGGAGTAAAAGGTACCTCCTGTTTCAAGAGGGGTTGGAAAGACAAAAAAGGTTGTTTTACTGCACTAAAGAAACGGATAAAAGTAGATGAGGCTGTCACAGACTGCCTTAGCCATCCCTTACTTGCTTCTCGTCCGGCGGCAGCTTGCTCCACTCGTTTCCCAGCATCCGTGTGATCTCGGGGAAGGGCACGTCGGGCCTCTCCGCCCGCAGCTGCTCGCGCCGGTCGTTCATGAAGCGCACGTAGCCAGTCAGCGGGGCCTTGGGCGCGTTGCTGTCCTTCACCGGTTTCTTCCGCTTCCTGCCTTTGGTCCAGCTCTGGCGTCTCGGCTTCTGAGCACAACCAGACCAAATAATAATTTTTTTAAAAATACCCTTTTGAGAAAACTATGAACGTCCTCCTGCCATCTAGAAGAAAGCTGTGCCAAGGGTAATGCATACAAAACTGGACAAGTATCACAATACGGCTTCTTCACAGCAAGTCAGGGTAACAGCAGTTTGCAATGAGCAGTCTATCATACAGACAAAGCAGGTATCATTACTTTCAGGCAAAGCATTCAGGAGGATATTAAACTTATCAGTCCATGGGGAAAAGTCCCTGCGTTTACTCTTCCAAGAACTGCAACAGATGGAACGAAAGAGGTACACACTGAAACAGTTACACTTGTATTAAACACCAACAGCTCGCAATTTACCTCCTCTCCATTTCTCTGGCTGCTGTTATCCGTGTTAGCGCCAGGCGAGCCCGTCTGCTCCTCCATGGCCTCCCTCTCTTTCCACAACACCAGACCAGACAAGTCCTGCTGGGCACAAATGGTTGGTGAGTTGGTGAGGATATGAAATCAATTGAGTGTTTAGACCACTGTGTGTGTGAATGTGTGTGAGTGGGAGTGTGTGTGAGTGAGCGTGTGTGAGTGTGTGTGTGTGAGTGTGTGTGTGTGAGTGAGTGAGTGAGTGTGTGTGTGTGTCTGTCTGTCAAAAGTTGGTCTAAAGGGTGCATGCCCTGACAAATGTTTGAGTAGAATGTTCCAGAATGAGCATCAGGTCTACCTCAGAGATCTACTCTTGACACTGTCCAAGCTGAATTCAGGTAAGACTTGTGAGCATACTGTAACTGTGTGGAATAGTCTGTATTTTGAACACAACTGGACAGGTTAATGGGTGCCAGGTGTAAGACGAGTCTTTGGAGCAGAGCCAAAGCATCTGTGATTTACTGTAAAACCAGTTAACATGGCAGGCAGACACAATGTGTGTGTGTCATAGAATACCTGCACACATAAGTACTGATAAGACTATTGAAAAATTGAAACATTAGGCCTAGCTCAATAAAGTCAATATTAATCATATTACATCATCAGGGAATGAAATAATACACATGCCAACACAATGATTTTTCTATTCATTGGGAGTGAAAGCAAATTTGCCTCCTCATAGCTTGAGTTGTAGTACTTCAAATCTTTGTAATAAAGGAAAAAAAAATTCACCAAAATAGCCACAATGACAGATGGCTTTGTCAATCACTGTTACGAGACTACTTGAGCCCATCAAATTCTGACACATGACTTCTCATTCTGAACACCTAGGAGCTTTATCTGTCCGTGATGTCATCCTGTAGTCTGCTTTTGACTTTGACATGGAAAGTTCCATTCTTTTCAACCCACTACTATTTCTCAAATGCATCTAAAGGCCTCTGTCTTTTTTCCCCCCTAATCCCTGTTGAGAAACCCCTAAACCATTCTTCTCTCTTTGTATCTGCTGTGCTCCCCCAGCTAATGTTTCCTCTGACACGCAAATGCTGTTTTGAAGCCGTGGTGGTGGCAGTTAAAGTTTCACATTCAGCTCTGGTGGTAAAACACAGAGTCCCCCTTCTAAGCACAGCAGGGGCCACGTTTCCTCTCAGGTCGCTGTAGCCTGTCCGCAACCGAGAACTGGGCTCGCTTTGTGCATTTCCTGAGCACAACGAGAAGTGACGGAGGTCACTTGCATACTGCTACAACATTTAGATACAGCTAAAGAAAGAGAGAGAGAGAGAGAGAGAGAGAGAGAGGGAGAGGGAGAGAAAGAGAGAAAGTATGTGTGTGTGTGAGTGAGAGAGAACGAGAGAGAGAGCGGGAGAGAGAGAGAAAGACCCCAGACTGAATGAGACACTGTTTGTTTTCATTTGAAAGCAGCAGAAAAGTCTGGCCCTAGGATGAGGTACACTTGCTGAATTCAACATCGTGGCCCCTGGATGAGAAAAATCTGACCCCTGTGTGAACGGCTCCAGGACAATTCTGTGCCTTAGCCAGGGTCAGGGGTTTTGTTACAGGTCTTAAGACAGCCAAGGCCACAAGCAAATACAACCCAAACCATTGTCGCTGCGTTTTCACCCCTGACCCCTAAATCTCCACTCAGAGTCAAGCACACACATGATGGCTCTCCATCCGTCATTCAATACTGTGGGAAAAAGAAAACAAATGCTAGAACATGGAATAAAGGTCATTCGTTTTCTCCGTCAGCCATAATAAGGCAAGCAGGTCAATGCAAAAAAAATTTATACATGGCCTAATATGGGTTTCTCAGTAAGTACAAAATCCTTGCAGAGTATAAAGTGTATCTAACAAATTTGTTCACTTAGTTGCAATGATATTGCCCTGCCACTTTGGATCCTGCCAAAAAGTGCCAGTGCTAAGGAGCAACAGCCTTGGCAAATGCAGATAGGGTAGTTTGACACGGGGGAGGCAGCAGCAGCATGAAACAATTACTTGATTGCTGCAGTTAACTTCAATTTTTGGGGGTGATTAGCTGAGGAATCTCAGGCAGCAGCTGCGTGTCAGAACTGAGCACTCCGCCCTGCGAGCAGGCACGTAATATATGAACCACATGTCAGCACTCAATACCAAGAACAGCAGTGCCCTCTTCTGTGCTAAGTGTACATAGCATTGTTGTTGCCACTAATCAGCGGTTGTTGTAAATGGACAATCTAATGTTATGTGCTACCTGTTCTGGACATGTTTTACCGACTGAAGGCAAATCCAACCCTTATAGGTATGCTTAAACTGATATACAAACCACAAATACCCAACCCAAGCATTTAAGAGTGAAACTCCTGTTCTGTGCGTGCTATTTTTTTCATCAACCAACAACATACAATTCAAGGAAACAACATTGTGTTATACACGTTGATTTTGTCATTGTCAAACTTGACAGATCTGCTCCAAGAGAACTGGATAAACTGGAGCTTGGAGAGGAAAATACTTAAGATTTAGAGGTATATTACGGCTGCCAAATATTCCCGTGTAACATTTTAAAAACTTATTGAGGAATACCAGTTTGTACTACTTAAAACCTAAACCTACAATGATGAAGCCGAGTCAGTCGACTTAGCGCACAACTGGTGTTGCAACCACCAGCAAGCTAATGATGCACAATGTTAAAGGCCTATAGCTAAGCTATTGCTAACAAGGATAACCAAGTAGTTTCATATTGCGACATTATAATGTATTGACATATTTATGGCAATAGTGGTAGATTTACGAAGCCGTTAGGTCTCAGCTACTACAGAGTAAACTGTTACACCAGGTGCATTCATCTACGGTAACATTTTGCACCCGAACAACGACCACGCTATGTAGAAAACAAGCTAGCGTTATCTTGACAGCCATTGCTAACATACAGTTATGGTATTTTAACCCAAGACGTCCAAATATCCGTCTATCAGCTCTGCCATTCTATTCGACTAATAAACTAGGTTCACGTGCTGCCACTAGATGAGAACGATGGTAAATCACCACTAATCCTTGACAACCATCACCACATACTTCTGTACAAATAACGTTAATGATAGCCTTAGCAAGCAATAGACTGTCCCGCTAGCTTAGCGTAAAGATGCTGGTAGATTGTTTTCATCCATTTTCCTATGTTCACCAAATAACATTGCATGCGCTATAACGAAATAAATACAACCTAGTATTACACTGACCTGTGTCAGCCGCCTTTAGGGTTAAGGCAGGTAAAGTATCAGGCAGGGCACTTCAGAAATCAAAACAATACAGAACACTCATTTAAGCCGCAGCTGCCAGCACTGAGTGCGGATGTGTTCCAAAAGGCTACATTGCAACATGCTGCGCAGTTACCCAGCGCGTTTCAAGTCTGCGCAAATACACGTGCGATTTATAGATTTATGTGCCTCTCAAAAAAAAGCAAGTATGAGGAGTTATGATTTATTTTAAAGGGACGCAGTTATATAGACATTTACAAAGGCAAATCACAGAAGACTAAAAAAAAATACCATTCAACATAGTTGTATTGGAATCCCACTTCATAACTAGTGTAGCCCATTTTTCTTTATGTGCTTTTGCAGATATGTTGCAAACCTTGTCTACCCGAGTCATAAGCTTGTGCTTACTTTATCTACTTAGGAGACAGAAATTGGATTTTAAAATAGAACAAATGGGCTGCACAATAAGTTTGAACTGCTGTAATTAATCTAAACACAGACATGGCTACTTTTCAGCATACTACGAAGATGAAAAGGGGGGGGGGAGGGGGGGTCAACTAGCCTAGCACTAAAAAAATAAATTAAAAAAAGTTGCATTTATTGAAAAACTTCCATCACGCACAGGCGTCAGGAAGAACATGGCCATTGTTGTATTTTTTGCTCCCAACGCACCAGTGCCACCCCTAGGATAGGAGGACCCACTAATTTTGACAAGACCCAGTTCAAGTCCTGACTTACCATTCCATGAATTCAGGCGAGACACATCAGTCGCTGCAAGGCATGGTGGAGACCATGATAATGGAGCATTGTGATGAGACAGTCTGCGGCACAATCAGTCATCTCAGTGGGCTACAATTTTTGTTTTAGAAGGAAGGTACGAGTTACTGACACCTAACACGAGTTACCAACACCTGTGGCTAAAAAGAACAGGGGGGCATTCAGTACAAATCGAATGTGCAAGTTTCTCAACAAAAAAAAAAAAAAAAACTCTGTAGCGGCACATCAAAACATGGAATGACTTGTGTTAAAGTAACTAAACGCTTTTTAAAATTATTCCAACAGAGGAAAATAGCAAACTGTATTTTAACACCAAGTATATAAATTCCTCAGTGTGCCACTTTCCAGCCAATAAATACATTTTAAAAAAAGAAGTTAAATTCCACTCAATAAGATTGCACAGCAAATAGACAGTGGTTAATGCAACACATCTTTATTGAAACTTCTGAAGCAACATCAATTTACAAACTGTGATTGGGAGCTTCTTTAGAATGTACCAAAAAGAAAACAAACGTGTTGAGAACTAAAATGAGTGGCAGAACGAAACAAAAACAAAAATAACAAACGGGGGAAAAAAGAAAAAAAAGAAACATACTCCCAGGGTTTAGACCAGCAGTGGTAGGTATTTTTGCTTTTATTTTATACAAAAAAATAAATTAATGAAATCTTTCAAGTTTACAGGAATATTTGATACAAACACAGGCTTAAAATATTGACACTGAGGATTCTCAGCTTTGCTTGTGTTTAGACTCGTTAAAATGGTTCTCTTTTTTTTCTTAAATACCGTCAAAGCAGGCTTACTCGAGAGAGTTGCCAGGAGGAGAGAAGATACCACTGATGATAAAAACAAAACACAAAACAAAAAAAAAAAAAAAACAAAACAAAAAGGGGTGAGCCGGGATAAAATGCTATCTGTTTGAACGGTCAATGTGGGGCTGAGTGGTCAGTTTGCCAGGTTCTCAGGTGCGAATGGCTTGGGAGTTACCACGAGCGGAGCCGCGTGGGCCCTGGCCTGCTCCACGCTTGTAGTTCTGCTGGTAACCGTCCTGAGGAAACACACAAACGCGCACACACACACACACACACACACACACACACACACACACACACACAGTGATTAACCAGAGGACCTGTGCGTCATCAACTCAAATGAGAGTGGCAAACATCCTGCACTTTGTCTAAATAGTATTCAGACTACATTATACTGCATTGCGTTACTCTGCATAATTGAACACGATTATTGAAAGTGACTTGCAAGTAAGAAACACTACCCAAGTTACAGGAGCTCAGGATATGCAAGAGTAAGCGCTGAAACCGCATTCACACCCATCTCATATGGCATGTTTGTTACAAATGATCGCTAGTGGTAATCTTAAGCAATAGTTGCCTGGGAACCGCATGTGTATTACCCCACTCTACCAGACTTCAAGAGTGAAATGGCGGCAACTACGAATTGCTAGTGGCAAGCAGGGGCCATAACCTAGCCCGGCACTGAGAGCAGTCTAGTACAGCTCTTACCCTCTGATAGTTGCTGTTGGAGTAGTCCCGTGGTGCACTGAACTGGGTCTGTCCATAGCCAGAGTTTGCGGTGTTGGAGAAGGGAGGGCGATAGCCATCATATCCACCTTGGGTAAAATAGATCATTAAGACCATGACATACAATATCTGAAACATTTCAATTTGTAACATACCACTTACAATCACTGCAAAACGTTATGTCAGGTTTAGCAATAATAATAAAAAAAAAAAAAAAACTATATGCAGGCCAAAGGGACTAGAGTTGAAAATTAGCCTGCTGTCCAACACTGGCACACTTATGTTTATTAATGTGTGCAGTCCTCATAAATAAACCAATGAAAGTAAATGTGGACTGGTCATAAAATCCCCTTCTGACAGTTCTGAATACCTCTAAAACCGTTGGATGGTCCCCGGTAGCCGTTGATCATGCCGCGGGAGTTCCTCGGCCCGCCACGCGACATGGCTCTGCTGTTGTAGAAGGACTGGGCTGGCCGACCAAACCCAGTGCCCTGCCCCGCGGACTGCTGGGACATGCCCTGGTGGCCTGCTGCACTGGGGAGCGATTGGTCTTGGGAGTGGAAAGCTCCAACCACTGCAGGGAAGAGGAGGGCACAAGAACAACACAGTTCTCAATATGATCAACACATGAAAATGGAAAAAAAGGCCTATTAAGTAGCCTAACCTCTATAAAAAAAAATTTTTTTTTAAAAAGTGATGCATTTATACTGCTTTGCCCAGCTGGTCACTTTATGCATTCTTTCTGGACAAGAGTGTTAAGATTCCCATCAAGTGTACTGCCATGTTCCCACTATGGGGCCAGTGATTTACAATAGGCAACAATATATGGATAATGCAACAAACCGGTCATTCCAACCTAGCACATGCATTTCAATGATTCTGGTCTAAACTGAGGTTTGACTTTTCCCATATCAAATCTTGATTACAAGACCAGGGGGAAAAATACAATTATACATTTTTGCCAAATCACGCAGCCCTACTTTGTTTTCCCCCCCATGAATGACCCATACTCCAGTTTTAAGCAAATTAGTTTTTGCCAAGTGCTTTGTAGATTGCTCAAGCTCTGCAGACCCCGGATAGAGTTGGCAAGCAATAAGCGGTAGGCTTTTCAACATAATGTCTGGGGAGAAGCCTGGGGGAAGGCTAAACTCCAAATGAGGTCACCCAGGGACAATTATCCTTCAGCAAACTTCTCATCACTTCTGTTCAGACAGCATGACTTGCTACCAAATCACAAATCTTCAGTTTACTGAAAACTGCACTTTAAATTCAGCCGGACTATACACTCAAGAATGAGCTCACTGGTTTGCAGTCAACAAAGTGAAGGATTGGATTTCAAGATCATTGAACCTTGATTTTGTCCAACAGCTAGGCAATCTTTTAGGGTAATTGTTCCTTCTCTTGGCATGTATGATCAGTAGGACAGTCTTTCATCACTTCACTATCATTAGTGGGACCCTCTGTTCAGGCTAGAAACAACCCAAGGTTTCCCAAATATATTTCATTTGAAACAGGACAGGCCACAAGAGTTATCACAGCAACTGCTTGGCCAATGTGGTCTAAGAGCACAGTTTTGTTCCACATATCCACTTGTAAAATGAAATTAAGCAAATGGTGTTAAGTATTTATGGGGCCGGTCTGATATCCTTCACGACGCCAGACAGACCCTGCTCACCAGACTGCAGCTGGTCCGACTGCATCTCTGGCTGCTCCAGTGGGTGCTGTGTTTGGCTGCTGAAGCCCTGGCTGTAGCTGTTTGGATACTGGCTTGGCTGCTTCAGTGAGTCCGTCTCATTGGCTGGAGGCACAGGCGCGTTGAGATTGAACACCTAAAGGGGGTTGAAAGTACAGGGTTTTGTTCAATAAATCTGCCCAATTTTGCAAATACAGTCTATATTGCCAACCAAAATATGCTACATCAGATCCTGGTATATTAAAACCATTGACAGACATTTGTTATTTGATGCTCTAGAGTGTTTTCTTAACCGTTTTTGCTGTTCCTCGGTGCATGAGAACAACATTTTGAGTTTTGAAGTCCTTGAGCACAGTTAATCAGACTAATTACAGACTGCATACTCACATTCCTATTTAATGAAACCAAACATTACAACTTGGCGTGAGGTTTCTGAACTATAGAACAATGCATGGAGGAAAAACACTCACCGAGTCCACCAAATGTGTAATGATAAATATATTTAAGATGTAGCCTACAATTTGGTTTTGCAGTAGGCAGTTATTGATGCTCAAAAGGCAATCAATTTACCCTCACCCCTCCCATGCTCCTAAAGCTCCATGTTAATTAGCAGGTATTGATTATGGCTTGGTCTGGACCATTATGTTCACTTCCAATTTATAGGGCCTGCTCTGTGTGCAAACACTATTTTCAGACAGCACACACTGATGAGACAGCTTGAACAGTCTGCTTTGACTATTAGAATTGCAGATTGCACCTAAAACACTACAGAGGTGCAGTTTGTCAGGCATGGTGAATATCTCCACATTTAATCCTGGTTGGCCATAGTTAACCATGCATGACTTGAAAATGCATCTGCTGGTAGCCTGGGCATAACTCTGTTTCATATTTTAACATTGGCTGGCCTAGTTCCAGACAGATCGATTTATTGCATGCTGCATCTTCTATAGACTTTTAGTTAGTTCACTAGTTCGTCCTGGTTGATACCATCAAAACCACATAGTACACAACTTTTCCAACTGTTCCAGCACATTTTGCCTATAACCATAGAACAGTGCACTGCAGACTGCAAACATTCTGTGAAGATTACACTGCATTTCCACACCATGTTGTCCACCACAGAGCACATCATTATGGAGGTGGCTCCACCTACCGTCTGCATGGACTGGAATGGTGCAGCGTTGACGTTGATGCCACTGCTGTGGAGAGGCTTGGAGCTGGGCTGGAACACTTGCGTCTGAGAGGCGGGGGGCAAAGCGGAGGAGGGAGGGGGCTGCTCTGTTGACAAGGACATGGAGGCCTGGACACACAAACCAAAAGGACTCATTATTGCAGGTGATATGGCATACCAACAGTGGCTTCCCTGATTAAGATGATGTTTACGTAGATCTGCACCCCACGGATGGACTGTACCTGGATGGGGTCGATGGCTTCGGGCTGTGGTCGCGGGTCTGCTGGGTGGGGAGGCTGGTACATGGGAGGGTGGGGGGACGGCGTAGAGAAGGCCTCTGGTGAGGGAGCGACCATGGGGACCTATGAAAGAACAGACCTGATCAAATACTGAAGAAACACGCCAGAACCTCTGCTTCTCTCCTTAAAGCTTTTCTGCCAAATGAGCTACACAGGATACAGCTATTCCTCATATTTTGAGAAAGACGCCAAACTGAACATAAGGAACACCATCTCTCTCTACTCACTTGTGTTGGTTCAGGCTGTACAGGAACAGTGTTGGGCTGTGCAAGGCGTGTGTCTGGATGAACTAAAAAAAATAAATAAATAAAAACAAGTAGTAATCAACATCCCAACGGCAAACAGCATTACTACAGATACAGCAGGGTGGCACATCACAACTGACAGGTGTAATACCAACCTGGGGGACAAACCATCTGGGGCATGTCCATGCTCTGCGTAGGCTTCATGGGCTGTGCCGACACAATAGCAGGGTCAATAGGAGGGCCATCAAACTCCAGCATGGAGTCCTAGTAGGGGAAACAGGGGACATGCTTTATCTAAAAGCTGTGACTGCCAAGTAGAGAGCAGCGCTTGATGTGCTGAAATGATACTTTCCGCATCACCGAACACAAATGCACGGTGAGACACGGACACACCTCGTTCAAATTATAGTTTCCGCTTGAGCGCTCCTGTGTGCTCTGCGTGCGTAGTTAGTGTTTTGACTGCGCCGCCCGAAAAATTGTGGAAGGTGTGCAGTTAACCACAGAGAGCCACTCACCGTTTGATGATTAAAAAACTGCATCAAGACATTCTGGCAGACAAGTGTGTGCGTGGAAAGTATAATTTTCACTTGCCAAATTATGCCAACCCCCATCGGTATGATCCATGTTTCATCTCTTACCAAAGTTGAAAATGACAGCTTCAGCTTTTGCCTGTGCACTTAACACTGGTGATTTCACTAATTACCTGATCTATCTGCCTTGTGCTCACTGGGATCAGCTAGTTCATATAAATGGTTGGATGAAATATGCAGCAGGGTTTTTACTTTTTGAGGCCTAGATCGACACCTCTGCTCCTTACCTGCATAAAGTTGTAGGGCCCCTGCATCTGTGCCATGAGGTCTTGTACAGCCTGCTTCCTCAGCAGAGGGTCCGGGGAAGGCGTGGGGGTCACCGAGGTCAGCGGGTGGGGTTCGCTAACCACCGGAGGGGGAGCCGTCTGCACAGGCGGCTGCTGCAGCGAACTCACCGCCTACAAATACCAAAATGACCCCTCATTAGATGTGGCAGCACTACCATGACTAAAGGTGAAATAAAACCTCATGTCCCAGAGCAGACAAACGCTCGATTGCCCAAGGCTTCAGTGGCAACACAAATGGGGAGGACTTACCTCTGATTCAGAACTCCACTCCTCGCCTTGTTCTGGGGTGCTGTTGCTGTACGTGCTCTCTGGAATGAACTGTCTGTTTACAAACTGAAACCCGAACACAAACATTAGGCCACAAGTAAAGAGATACACACGATAAATGCACCGTAGACTATACAATAAGGAAATTACTATGCCACAAACTCACCTCTGTTGCCTCCACTGCTATAGGCTCTGCATACTCCTCCACCAGCTCACCCTCTGAAGAGAACAAATCATTTGAGAAGCTTAAAGGCTACACGAAACAGGCCCACAAACAAACAAACATTATGATGGCAGTACTCCTGTCTTTTGTATGCCACTCAAAGGCTGTTTGACCATAGATAGACAGATGTACTTTATTGATCACAAGCTGGAAAATTGACTAAAGCTGGGAAGCCAGCACTGGGAAAACCATGTCAGACCATTCCTAGAGTGACTAGTTTAAACTAGTCTGCAAGGTCTCCATGGCTCGTAAACGGACCTGTGTCCCCAGCCTGCTCCTCCGTTTCCGATGACTCCACGATCACAGTCACCGGCTCTTCTTCCTCCTCCGCACACACTCCGTTCTGATGGTTCTGTGCCGTGTCGAAATAGCCGCTCTGCAGCACCCGCTCCAGGGTGTCCTTAAGGGCTTTGTCTGGTCGAAACAGAAACACAGAAAAAGGGAATAACATTAGGAGGGCCGGATGCAAACACACACACACACACACACACACACTCCTAGCAAGTAGTATTACTTGGCAGTGTCAAAGGCAATTCCCCATACAACTGTCCATCAATAAAACCTTTAAGCACAGTCAGGCTTTTGTTGGGATCACACTGAGTCATTTAGGTCAAAATCTGGCAAACAGATTGCAGAGAGAGAGAGAAATACATTTACTTAACAATGATTATACATTCTGCTGGTGGAAGGTGTGCCGCATATTTTACAAATGAAGGGTGTGAACTATGAAAGGCCAAAAATCTGGAAATCCAATTATGCTGCTGTTCCACCTACACGTTTTTGTTAAGCCATACTCTACCAGCCTGCGCCAAGCACTGACGAGGTAATGCACCCCTTGCTCGACAAGAGTGTATTTGGAAGTACAATCGCTTTTACTTGTTCACTTGGCCATGTTCTGAGTCACCTTATGTATTAGTGATCCATGTGAACAGAATTCAGGAGCTCAGTGTTCTGCAGTGCCTAAAACCTTGTTCCACATACACACACAATCTTTGTGGAAGTGTGCTCAAATAATCTTTTAAAAATGGTCAAAGCCAAACGAAAAAGGTTTATAGTTTGTGTAGATAGTGTTGGTGGTTTCCATGAAGTAGGTCACCGATAACATTTTATTGCAAAGAAAATTCACACATTGTAGAATTTTCAGTTGCTTGCTCTTGTGATGGCAGGCACCTTAAATAACTTTGGAATAAATACAAGCATCTCTATTTCTACTACTTGCACCTTGATTTGCACATGCAGACATCCTTCCAACTGAAATCAGACTTCCTAAAGGGGAAACCTTATGGAAACAAATACCTTCTCCTGTGCTTTCGCACATTTACTGCAGTACAGCAGCTACCAACACATACTCATACATAAATAACTTCTGACTAGCTTTTTATACCGTTCAGTCACACCTCAGACATTAAATGAAGGGGCTCCCTGAATCTCTTTTGCCTTTTTTTAAAAGCTTTGGACCTGTTACTTGTACGAGTGATTGAGAGTTTAATGCATGCAAAACGGCCTGTGGATTAACCTCATGATGGCACAGCCCCAGCTACAACCAGTAAAAACTTGCTGGTCTGTGCAAATGATTATGTATTGATGGCTTATAAGGCTGTACAAAGCGGTGCTGGCAGCCAAACTGACCATTAGACAGAGATCAGCGATAACTGTCTGAGACAGCAGTTCCAGGCGAGGGAAAGTGAAAATTTTAGAAAATAATTGGGCTATGCCGTGTTCCTAAGAAGTATGCCATGGCGTTTTGACCATTTGGCACTAACTGGGCTAATGCTAACTGCTAAAGTAATGCAGATACACTAGCATGTGTGGCCATGCCGTTTTTTAAAGAACGCTGTTGGTGTTCACTTGTTGCAGTACCTGCATCACCTCCATCTTGTATTAGTTTGTTACTGAAATGCAGTAAGAGGTACACCTAAGCTCATTAACAGTCAAAATACAGTGAGAGAATAGAAGACACTGTTCACTCCCTATCCCTAATCTCTAATGACGTGATGTCAGTCTAAAACATTTTAATTTGTTTGCAATATGTACTACAATGTGCATGTATAGCATTTAACCCTTTAAAAATATTTTAAAAGCCCCATTTGTTATGGTTTAAACTACATGCCATTTTGACCAGGCAAAGAAACTTCATTAAATAACTGCAAAATAAGGCACGGCTGGTCCTTTAAGGTCTGGCTTATTCAAAGATTAGGCAAAAAAAAACACTCCACTTTTGAGAGGTCTGAGCCAGCACACCAATTCTGAGCATATTCTTCATTAGCACCACAGGGGTAAGTTCATTTGGTGGTTTAATTAAACTGTTGTTTTTAAGCAGGAATTTTACACATCATAAAGTAACTCAATTTGTCAATAAAACACATAGCTGGGCCTGCTGCTACAGCTGCTCTGAGCTGGTCAGCACATTCCAACCAGGCAAAGCATAGCCATGCTGATGCGTCCTCCAATATGTATTTATATTCTGAGCCCAGAGCCACCACCTGCTGCTGGGTATTCCCTGGGGGACGAGTGCCAGGGTCAGTGGAGGATGAGAGGTAAGTGAGGAGCCAAAGCTTGGTCAGGCCATTTAAGGTCACCAGGCTGGTCTATAGGAGCTTTTCTACTTAAAACAATGTCTTAGCCACTTTCAAGGTGGAACCAATGTTTTAAAGGTAATCAGTCTGCACCATCTGCAGCCAAAACCCCATTTCTCAAGCAATTAACACGAATCTTCGCTGCACATGCCACCAAACAGTTTCAGGGTCTTATATTAGTACCTCATCCAAAGCCGATACTCAATTGTCCACTAACTAACACCGTAGAAGTCGTCCTGCAGTGAGTGTTCCTACATAAACAAGCCGCCATCTTCTAAATACAGCCCTACCTGAACTACCCCCTATGAAGAGCTGCCTTATAAGCAGAGTTAGTCTTGTTCCTGCTGATGTGCTGGTCTGGCCAGGCCACTGTACACCAGCCACTGGCACACTGCCCCAGTGCTGAGTCAGTCAGGGGCAGCAGTCTTTGGCCTCACAATCCAGCACTGCACTGCTCAGCCTGAAAAGCCTCTATACCACTTTGCCCTGGCCACTACAAAAAAAAAAAAAAAAAATCAATGGGTTACGACATACAATATGTTAATCTCTACGACCTCAATACTTTTAGAATGCACTGCGGGCAGCTAATAAGTCAGCATTTATTCCGAGCTGAAAACTGAGAGCACGGGAGAGCATAAAGTCTTGTTCAGACGGGAGGAGACTAGGAGCCATTTAGCAACAAGACAATGGAATGTTAATGAAATTCAGCAAGTTGTAGAGATTACAGGCAAAGTAAATCACTGTCGACAGAAAACGCCATGAACCACAAATCAAACCAATCTCCCTTTCTGAGTCGACAAGCGATGAGCAGCCAGCTGCATGTGTGAATGGGGCTTAAGAACAGTTTTAGGTGTTTAACATGCTTAACCAAGTAAATGTAACGGAAATGCTTGTGTAATACAAACCAGTCCTAAGAGTGCTATCCAGGCATGAATAGCCTTCCATGCTTATTTTAAAGCAGTATATTGTAAAGCGGAAGTGAATCTTTCATTGCTTTAATAATACCAATAAATAAAAATCTGTGCATCAGGAAACATTCGCAGATGACTAGAGTTGGAAGACGTCATACACCACACATTTCATCCCAAGTTCACATATTGTACTTTTTGCTCCACCTCTTAAATATACCATCACCCGAGCAAAATGCACATACCACAGAGAGCTCTGCGCTTGGCCTACAGCTGCATAGAAATTGCCACACTGTGGTTAGCTGTAACAGCAAACTACTAACTCCCAAACTCAATTCCTTTTACTGGTCAGTCCACCACAGGGTTACATTTTCGTGATGCGTTTTCTTTGAGGTTACGTTTATCAGCTCAGAGATCTGTGTGTTTTAGCAGTCTACCAACTAATAAGGGGCCAGATATCTGCAAAATATGGACATGAACTGTTAAAGCACAGTGGCCAATAATGCTTAGACATCTGACGTGGGCATTTGCTTTAATAAGGAAATGGACACTCTAAACAAAGAACAAAAAAATAAACATTTCATAGGACCCTACAGCTATAAGCCATCTGATGCAGAGGCAATAGATATGCCACGTTGCACTTTGAAAAGCACACAATGGACAGAAAGATTGTGCTAAAGGCACAAAAACATATGCAATTCCAAAAACTACTACATGGTCAGCCATTTTGTAAAGTGTGCTGGCTAACTAATCAGTTAGACATTTCAAGACTGAATATGGGTGATGTAACAGGCATTGCTACGGAAACACTGGTGCTGTTGTCCCAGTGGTCTGGATCCAGTTGCCCGTGTCAAGCAGCTGCTGCTTATCTTACTGTGACATCACCACTCTGAGCCCACAGCAAGTAGCCTCTGCCCTCCACCGTCACCTACATATAACAGGGATGGAAATTCACACCATCCACCAGCCAAACGCTGGTAAAATATGAAAAGTGGCTGGCAGATTTCAGACCCACACACACACAAAAAAAAAAAAAAAAAAAACAAACTTAACTGTTGAGTGGCTGGTAAATTTTACCATGCATGTACCATGATTCTCACTGACATCTTGCAAAGTCAATCTTCACCCCTGCTACACAACACATACACATTTCACTTTGGATTGCACCTTTGCTAGCTTGATTACTCTTATTGTTGTCACGTCTACCCCACCCCTGATCCGTTATGCAAGCAAACCAAGACTTTGAGATACTTCCTTAAATGATCCCATTGAAAACCCTGATCAGCGTTTTGGTTGTATTGTGCGGTCTCTTTAATTTGCACTGCAGGGCTGAAATTGCAGTGTATGCAATATTAGAATTCTGACCTTATGATCTACAAATCAATGAAAAGGGGAGTATGCCAGTCTGTCACCCCCTCAAACTCCCCAAAAATCATCAGCTATAGCAAAAACTGCAGTGTGAAGAGTGAGGTTTTGGAAACAAAAAAGAAACGCTTGTTTGTTTGACCTACATGTGGTTCCTGCCACAGCTTTATCCTTCCCTTCCAACAGTTCCCATAAGTGCTGAGATGCCTCTTGATACTGGTCAGTCAACCTGGGAGGGAGGGAGAGACAGACAGAGGAGAGAATCTCAGTTAGCACCAGACATGTGGCATTACAAAACACTTACACCTAAACAATAAGACACCGCCCTTTTCCCCATTTCATCTTACAACCCACAGCCGATTTTGTAAAACAAACATGTTTCCGTGCACCAAATTTCAAAAAAATAAAATAAAAAAATTAAAGAGGATTTCAGCACTTTAGAAGAATGGCATGTCTTGGAATGGTAGAGTATTGTGCTCATCACACTAACAAGATAATGCTGCCTTTTGAAAGCCAAACAAGAATATGTTGTTGCTCGCAAAATAGGGGGTTGTAAGCATATACTGGTACAACCAAGGGTACACAAATGATCTACATATCAGAACAAATGTGTCTGATGGCCCCCATATGCCGCCCCCCCCCCACCATTTCCAATGTGTTGCGTAACCAATCCAAACCTAAATTTATTCAGCGTCTTACTTTCAGGAAGCATTAGCAGTGAAAACTGCCTAAACGGCAAAACAGAAAGGCTGTACAAACAGAATTTGCACAAATCCCACAAAATTCTTGACAGGTCAACAACCAATTAAATATAAATCTCCGTTGTGCAAACCATATTGTATGAGGAATCTTCAAGCTTTGTGAGAGTAACCTGCACAGATCACCTCACTTTGAACTTGACTCGTCAAACCAGCTATACCAAATCAGAGCCCTAAACAGTAGGCTATTACACACGCATCCAGGTCAAAGGGCCATGTTACTGCAGATAAGAGGCCAAACTGTTCTGATAAAGATTGTTCATTACTGGATGTAGCTACACGTTTTCCACAGGCAACCGCCTTGTGTACCCTGAACTACAGAAATAAATCTGTCTATCCAAGATGGGAAGATTGGATGCATCATTTAAGTTTTTTTTGTTGTTGCTTTTTTAACAATTAATGAAAACTTGAAACAATGTATCCCCAACAATGCCAACAGTGGGTCTTCACAAAATTTAGAATTCCATTTCTTGGGTCAACAGAGGAAACAAGCTGAAATGGGCAAGGTTCACATCAAGGTTTTAACAGCTGGTGGACTTTATAGCATCCTAAAAGCTTGGTTCATGCATTATACACTTTATTTATACACAATAAACAGAGCCAAAGTCCACTTTCTTTACAAAGTGTGCTTAGAAAACCCTGAGAGGCCTTGCTGTGTGAGCAGAGCAGCCTAACTCAAGCGGTGCTTCTCCTTACCTGATGGTTTGGTCACGTTCAGGCCCCACCAACTTGTAGAACTCGTCCAGAGCGTTGAGGTCTCCCTCGGTGAGCAGCGAGGGACCCCCTGCACCCTGCAGCAGCTCCTGCCTTACGCTCTCCTCCCCGAGCCGATCCAGGAGGAACTGCAGCTCCAGAACCTTCCTCAGCCGCTTCTGCTCCATCTCCTCACGCTGCAGCTGCTCCCGCCGAGCCGCCTTCTTCACCGCCTTCTGGATCTGGGAGTGGGGGGCGAGAAGAACCACCACAGTGACAATCCTGACTCTCTCCAGCACAAATTAATGGCAAAATCATTCACCTCAGTTTCTCTTACAGACAGAATCAACAACGGTTAAGGTTCATGGAGTTACAAAGAATTAACGTTAAATAAATGGGCACCTAAACAGGTTAGCGGTTTCATGAACATGGAATATTTTATAAGTTACTCCATAGCTTTATGAACGTAAACAAGTTAAGAAACACCTTTAGAATCTCCTCAGTTTAAATTGTGTACAGCTGTATTCATTTCTAACGACCAGTATTGTAGGCAGTATTGAGGGAACATAATTACTGTTCTAAATCATGACTTGTTGTAATTTCTCCTTAGTTTAATCTAGGTTCTCCCTTATATGGAGTTGAATCGTTATTGGCACAGTTTAGCTACTTTTAGGTCATTGTTTTAATGAACGCAATACTAAGCATGAACACATGACCCTTATTGTTTATATATGGATATGTAGTAATGCAGGCCTAGTTTAATGATCAAGATGACACCCTGCACCTTGTAAAAATAAAACTTATTCATGAATGCGTTTAGGTTCATGAGTTTGCATCCCTACATGTACGGTTATCACTCTTGGCATAGCACTGATGAAGCCTATGTTTGCATGTTTTCAGTTTTACACTTTGCTAAACGCCAATAAATCTGTGAAAGTTAAGAACACCATCTTCAGTGTCTTCAAGGTTTAGGTGAAGAGTTCAGCTTAACTGGATACTGGACACACGCCAAAGATTGATCACCTTAAGCAGGGTGCATAGTGACTAAAGGCCTGAAACACCCGCTGGTGTGCTGGAAATGCAGACCAACTAGACCCTGCGCATTGCCAAACACACTCAACGACAGCCCAACTGATTCAGGCTTCGGGAAATAATAGAAAAATAATAAAACTTAAAGTGCCATGTGTTCACCCAAACAGTATGTTTGAATAAGGTTCATAGTCAAAAAGGCTAAAATCACCCAAAGTACTTCAAGGTGCACAAATATCTTGCATTTTCTATTAAAAATATATATATATAAAATAAAAACTGGCTGTGTAAAGCAGCAGTTGTACCGAAGATGGCACAGGGAAAGAAGTCCAATTAACCACAATACTGCAATAACAACCCAAAACTAACAAGGGCCTGGCTCTACGACTTTTTAATAAATTAAAATATGATTCAAATACAGCCATGTCACCATTTAAATTTAAAGACAGCTGTCTGGAGCCTGGTTTGCAGGCACATAGCAAACAAGCCATTGCTAAGTGGCCTGTGCAGAAAATACCATCAATGCCATAATCAGACTGTTAAATCTGCTGGAACTGGCAAAAGGCTACATTTGCACCCATTGCTGATTACTAAAGATGTGAGGTCATGTCCGAATGTCTGCTGAGGGCCTTATAAACATCCAAACTACTCACACAGACTCTCGACCAGCTGGCAGTGTTGACAGGGGGACGTTTAAAGAAACAGTTTACCTACAGGCTGCCTAGGGTACTGAGGGTTGGGGACAATAAATTGGTTTGGCAGAAATAAAAGAAAATTTGACAAATGGATATTCCATCTTTATACTTTCTACAGCATAAATGCTGATTTAGTGAGTTTGAAAATTGGCAGCATATGCATTTGCAGAACACAGGAGCTATTCTGCAGCCTATATAGACCAGCATCTGATTTTTGTGTCTCATTTTGCCAATACATCTTTATTGACTTTTAAAAGAAAACTGTTAACAGATCATGAAATAATGATCCAGCCAAAACTGGCTGGCTTCAGAGGGACCATCAGGTGTGAACAGCTCAGCTTCAGCAAGCCCACTTGTAAAGGTTGCCACAGTCTCCTTTTGTTTTTTTGACAATGTGGTTCATGTTGATATGCATTTTTGTTTTTTTGTTTCCTTTCTATATACCGTGCTCCTGTGTTATGTATTTTTTTTACCTGTTCGTTCGTCATCCAAGGGGATGACGGGAGTCTGGGGGTAACCTGTCCTTAGAAATACCCTGCGCAGGAAGTAGGGGGGAGGTGCGACAGGTGAGCATTATCGGTGCTGGAGCCGGCGGGGAGAGAGTTTGCTTGGTCGGGGCCTTTTCATTCTGTGGATTACCGGGCTTCACTCGTTCACGGATGGTACTCGTTTATTCGTCGAAAGCCTTGGGGATTTACAGCAAGTTAAGAACTGAACCCTGCACGTCGAACTGGTGAGACCGCGTCCTTTTTTCCATTGTTGTCGGGCGAGGACGGCTACTCATCAAGGATTATAAAAACAAAAACTTTTCTGTCATATATCGGGTCAAGCCGGTAGTTTGCTTTTCGAACTTTGCATTGATGTCTACACTGGGACTGTTAGGTAGCACTTGACTTTTGAGGGACGTCTGGGGTGGGGTGAAAGCGGTGTGCTGTGTATGGTTGTATGTTCTTTACATTGTGGCGCTACATCAATACATGTGTGTTTTGTTGGGTGAGACAGACTTCGTGGCGTTATTCCGTGATCGCTATTTGTGTCGTTTGCCGCGAATGGAAGTTTAGTACGTGTTGTATCTGTCTAGATTGCTTCCTGACACAACACTGTAAATGCTGTTACCGTACTTGCAGTAGTAAAACCCGCCCGTGAAAAAATATAGCGTTGTATCCATTCCCTGGCGTTAATTCTGACCAGGTGGATTGTTACACACTTACGACCGTCCTTTAAAACTGCTCTTGAATAAGTAAAACTTACCCTCAGATTAATGCCAAGAAAATATGCACTACAGTTTCTTTTGCAGATAACTATATATTTTTTTTTTTTATGGAAAAATAAGATTGGATGGAAATTTACAGACTTCCAAAATCCTTTTATATGCACTTACGTCTTGCCCCAGCGCCAGGAAGTTCTTCAGCAGCTCCCGGGCAAACTCCAGGTTGTTAGTCACCTCTTGGTACTTTGAAAGGGCTGACTACAAGGATAAAAAGGAAATATGAGAGAACGGTTACAAATGTTAGCAGAACTAATGAACTGAAAGGCAGACTACATGCTGTGTGGCCAAATTACTATAGTTTGCTCTACTTGCTGACATTCAGGTTTCTTCTGAAATGCATGTTGCGGTCAGTTACTGAAATGAAATGTTGCAAATCATGGCATCCACACCACTCCCAAAGTAATCAGTGAGAGACAAGCCACAAAGAATCTTTAGGTTTAGTTTTCATGTAGAGCACAAGCAATGGCATGGTGCAGGCATTTCAGATCACTGTGGTTGAGCAGAGGACGCTGCTGCTGAAGAACAAAAGCTTTTTTCACTCACCAGCTGGTCCTGGTTGAGACGCTCTCCTTTGTCATGCCTGGCCTGGTAGTCATCAAGCTTGCCCTGAAAAGAGAAAGCCACGGGTGCTCAGATCAGCCTTCAACTGAAAACATTACAGTTCAATTTAACAAAACAGGGATGGTCAACCCAGTACACCACAAAACATCCTTTCACTTACACCGACTTTAAATGATTATGAAGAGTTAAAAAAAAAAAAAAAAAAAAAAAAAAAAAAAAAGTTCAATTTGCATGCCCAAAGGAAACCTACATTCATATTCCGATTTTGGGGGGGAGAAAAAAAAAACCCAACAAGACAACACATTGCACTGAGAAGCTCATGGCTAAGCAGTGTGTTTCAAGATAATCTCATCAACAGCACTAGCGAGTAAATCTGGGAGGAAAAGCCTGTCTGGAAGACCAACTTGTGACACGCAGTGGACTTGCTTTTGTACTCACAAAAGGACCATTATGAACATTTGGTGAACTAGCACTTTGCCCAAGCAAGGGAAACCATGGCATTAAAACATTAATTGTTGTTTAGCTGCTTAAACGTGTACAATGCCAGAGCATGTTCCATCATTACAGAACCACAACTCAACATTATAGATAGCTACTGATCAAAATAAACAAAAGCATTACCAGTTGTAATATTTATTTCTATGCATCAGTTTGGGCAGAGCTTATGCTTTCTTGGCGTCTCTGGTATACCGACACAACTGAGCATATATTGCAGTGCAACTAGATCTGAAGACGACCTATATTTTAAGATGGGGGTATTTTCATGACATGTTAAAGGTGGAACTTATACCATGTTACAAGTGGTGCTTTCTTGTAACAAATCTGAAACGGTGATGTAACCATACAGAACTACTGGCCTTAGATCTATGCCAAACACTGAATCTGTCCAAAGACGCTTAGTCTGATTCGGTGACGCATGAGGACAAGCACCTGCCGAAATACAGCACTGATATTTAGACCCAAGCTACTCATCACACCACTAGATGCAACAATGTATGCAAACTCGTCGGGGAGCGTTCACTTTTGCCAAACGCGGCCAATATCAGTCTTGACTATTTGGCCTAACAAAGCCATATTCGACAAATGTGTGTTGATTCTCAGACATATTTCTGAGACGTTTTTGGGGCAAGGGCCGCCATGTTAGTTTTTGCCCATGTGCTGTCGTTTCCTAAAAGGGCTTTGCTCCGAACCAAATGATGGCCATCAAACTTGCTATCGGTCACACACACCAACGTGATCGCAACAAAATCGCATTTTATATTTTAACATTTGATAAAACAGGACGAACCGTGTCACTTTATGCTAAGGCTAATAACAGTTAGCAGCGTAGCTAGACTGCTAGTTAATAAGTCTTCGTTTGTGTCTTAGCTAGCGCTATTCCGGATTCAGAAATCATCGAAGAGAAGACAAAAGTTGTTCATTATAATATGTGTTATCAAACAATCTGAACTAGCAGCTGCGAAAAAACTGCCTCAACTTCTGACAACACGCTAAACAATCGAGAAGATTCACTTGATGGTAAAGGCTAGGCTGGAACTTCAGGACAAAGCGAACGATAATCAAAAGGATAACCACTAGAGGAGCAAATGTTAATGGTACGTCCATCAACTGCGTTTTACAAAATCACATAAGGACAGTCGAAGCTCACTACACGGTCACACCAGAAATCTCATCTCCCCACTACGCAGTTTACTTGGTATTACCAAAACTAAGTCACACAATCATATTGCGACACACCACAGTCCAATCGGAAACATTACAAAGCCTGACATTACACATGACCACTGCACTGGAAACTTAGAACTCTGGTTCAACCTCAGCACAGTCTCGATATCGCATAAACATCTTATGGTTCAGGAAGCACCATCATTCTGGATGATGGATGATGCACAGTCATGGAAGCATGTACCTTTTTCTTTTCCATATTGCGGACTTTCTTCTCAATAATGCCCAAGACCTGCTTCATAGCTTCTGTATGGCCTCCCGGTATCTGGCTATTGATGGTGATCTGGACCGCTGATCCAGGAGCGGATCCCACGTCCGGGCTAGCGGACTTGACAGTCCTGTTGTCGTTTGTCGCTGAGGGCATCTGTGAACACATCAACAAACAGCCATCATTAATGGTACCCAAAACACTTGAAGCTGAACAGACTCATGCATCAACCGTGCTCATGTCGATCACTCAATGTTACTGAACCATGTCAAAATGCACCACAGTCTAACGTCAAGCACCCAGGCCATACTTAGGTGACTGAAATACATGTTATAACAACAAAAACGTCGATACAAGACGAGTTGATGTGTTCAGGTTAAACTAGCGGAAGGCCTTCTCACCATTCTATCTGCATCACAACAGGCTACACAAAGCGACTGTGCCCAAATGCGCAATCTAGGGGATGCTGGCTTCTCAAAGGCCACCCGATGCTGTGTAAAGTAGTTAGCTATTGTGACCCATGTGTCTTTTACAAAATTTGCATTCTTCTACAAACGTTTACACACAGAATACCGTGATTCAGGGTTTCTGTTAGCGAGAATATCAATTCTAAAAAAGCTTGGCAGAGAGTCACTTGGTAGCCTTCACGCTAGGCATCGACGACTGCAGCCACCGTCGCTGAGGGCACATCAATTTTTAAACATTTCAAGTATTTACGCCTACTAAAGTTGAAAAGACTGTATGTTAGAACAACAATTTAGGAAAACTACCGAAACGTAAGCGCCAAAACTGTGCACAGAAACGGTGTACATTCGGTGTATTCAGTTCTACCCAGGGTGCTACCTCAGTCTTAACCAAATGGTAGCTTGCCATGACATGCTGTGCTAACTAGCATCGTGTAGCTAATATTAACGAGTGGTTTTAGTTTACCGGCTAACTTGAATTTTAAAGAATGTAATACACGTACGGCTAATTTAGAACTTTATTCTAATACCTACTGTAAACAAAGACCTCTCGGTAGCAAGTTCTGCTTATATTTTAACGATATTTCCGACGATTTAACATAAAACGCAATGCGCTCATCGAAGCCAATTTAGCTATGTAATGTTAGCCGGATGGTTAACAGCAGCCTAGATATGCTAACCTTACATGCCAGCACGCAACGTTTTGTCAATGTTGGTTCTCGAATTCAGACCACTACCGATAAACTGCTCATGAATGAGTGACCAAGTTTGTACCCATAACTACCTTGTTGGTCAGTCTGTCCACAAGGGAGTAGAATAATCGACTGTAGTCTAAATAGCCTTGGCTTTAGTCGTGTTGCTTTATTTTCTCTTTCAATTTTCTGTGGGATCCGCCCCGCCGGCCTCACCGACAACTGAGATCGACTGAAAGGGGAGTTGACGCTTTATAAGGAGGAAGGGCCCTTTGTGAAGCTGCCCTGAATTTGCCGGAGCTGAAGTGAGACACCATGTGGGATCTTTTACTCTCTGTGTGGGACACAGCCATCAGCAGTCGTCATTCACAGTTAAGCGAATGTGGTGTTTTACGTATTTGAGGTTTTGAAATGAAATCAACATATTTTTCCTGCTACAACGAAATAACGAGACAATGTTCATGATGAACCTTAAAATCTAAGATTCTAGAACCGTTGGAACATTGCACTGCTCTAAAACATTGTCAATCAGACAACTGAAGGGCGCGAAATGTTTTAGCACAAATAGCCTTTTTTGATTGTCAAATGTCTATGTTCGTTGGGTACGTGCTTTTTCGACCTTAAGAGTGATTTATTTTACAGTGGTAGTTAGACCTGAGTTGGGTTTTGGTAAATGGCTTGCTACCGTATGCAGACGTGTATTATTTGTCTTTTTCTAATCAAATAAGACCAGGAACAGTTTAACAACAGAGGGTGTAATTCAAAGATCTCCCAATAAAACAATCAAATATCTACAACTGCATTAGATGAAGGTTATCCTGGATGTAAAAGCTATTGTTGTAGGTGATGTTCAACATGGCCTAACCTTCACATGTGTATTGGTCACACATGCAGTATGTGATGGTTTTTATTTGATTATATATTTTTCTTCCTGCCCAGCTATGGACAGACCTCGTCTAACACCAATGCATCCACGTTCTGCACCTGGTCACCAGGAACCTGATACTAACTGTCCAGGTCCTCAGCTTGGAATGCTGCATTCTGGCCTTAAACACCTTGAGCCATTTTGTTAAGTAGTGTAACCTGGGCCTAATCCATGTCATTTGTAGACTACACATACTACAGACAGGTTTAGCCTACAGTGGGGCCAGTATAACCATATGTAACCAAGGTCATCCTTAGTCCAGCATTATGCTTGAATCCACAACCTTACAGTTAACTCATCTTCAGATGAAGTAGAAGTAGAGTGCACTATCCACTAAAAAGCATACAGTCATATGACTAGCACATTGTAAGGCGTGGGGAGGGATGTTTGTTAGCGTTCTATTTGCACAGCTAGGCTAGGCTAGCTGGCATCTGTTACACATTCACTTAAGACACCAAATAGTCTTTGTCACAATGAGGTGGCCTATTCCCACAGGGCCCCAAAGCTGCTGCAGGATGTGTTCTCTAGAGTGTGGTGGAGTCAGCAACTTCAGGATCTCAGTCTGGCCACCTGACGTCTGCAAGCACGACTCCAGCAGCTGAACCACCAACCAGGCCACTTAGAAGATTTGGAGTCCAAAGTGAAAGTGATTCCCATTTGTCATTGTGATTACATAGCACACAGTGCACATAACAAAATTGCATTACATTACATTTAGCAGATGCTTTTATCCAAAGCGACTCACAATAGAGGGCACAAATCAAGCAGTCAATTGCATCCATTATACACATGAGCAGTGTGTATGGTATCCTATGCTCAGGGTGCCTCTTCAGTGCAGATTTAAACCTGTGACCCTGTGGTGACAGATCCATTACCTTAATTGCCAGACCATGGTTGTGCTCAGGTTTGCCACCACATGATTTCATTTTGTGCAGTTTGATGGTTTGGGCCTACAACTCCCATGCCCTGTGCTTGTCAGCTGGTAGCTACCTTCAAATGCCACATAGGGATACAGTACTGACATAGCTAGCCTGTCTCTTGGCTTACTTGGTAGCATGTCCTCCCCCTTAATTTGTAGTGTGGCAGAGTTGCAGATTTGAGTCCATGCTGATACAGGACTGGACTGCAGAGGTATTGGTATTGACAGGACACTGCTGTCTGCTGATAATGCTGAAGTGGACAAGAGAGGGCCCCTTAGTGTACCTACAAACACGAAATATGCTCAAGCTTAAAAGCCCCATGTGTTTCACTTGAGCTGGGGCTTGTCAAATGCTGTTTTCTCAAGTTGCTGTGCACTGTTGGTTGCCCACTCAGATGAAATACATTGCTCACTGTTGGCATTGGCAAATCATTGGCCTTCCCAATCTATCAAACCACAACAGTAAAGCCATCAAGAACGAAGCACAGATTATTGCACATGACCCCACCCACCGCCTTAACCCATATTTCATGCTGCTCTCATCAGGGCACAGATATAGGTCCTTGGCATGGAAACAGAAACGCTATGGGGAAAACGTTGTGCCCTCTGCCATAGCTGCCCTGAATAAAAATGCCTGGCGGTAATTGCTGAACTGTTCTTTCTGTGTGTACACGTGTTCACTGGCATGAAGCCTAATATATGTGCACTAGTTGTTCTATATGGTTATTTGTGTATTTATGTGTGTTGCGCTTGTGAGGCAATGTACTGATCGCAACAGCGTATTTCCATGTCCTGTATCTATTCAGCCGACTTTCTGCCAGGTTGTTATGGGGCAGAAATCTTTGCCTTGGACCCTGCCTTTGCTGTGGCCCACATTTGTTCTTCTTGCTGCTGTAGTAGTGCTATCAACTGCCAGGGTGCTAGCATGGCATCTTACAGTCCAACTGCAGGCACTAGAAGGAGCTGCACAATGTGATTACAGCACAGCCACAAAAGGGGGGGGTGATACTCTGTAGCAGGACACAGTCACAGGACACAGTCACAGTGCAGCAGGTTCTTGTAGATGTACTTAGCATTTTCGCTACTAAAGAGCAAGAAAACTACGGATGACTGTGGACTATTTTACAAAATTGTAGGTGCAGTGCCAGGTTACTGCATGCAATCACAATTTACAGCCTGTTCGACTACTGTTTTAGTGCACCAAAAGGACTCCAAAGTGACCAGAAGTGGCATCTTTGAGGCAGCCGTGATTTAGCAAGAATTGTTGTCAGTTGGGTTTTGGAGAGACAAGAACAATGGCGCTTCTCCAACAAAGTGATGTGCTTGAGTAGTTTTTCTGCAGGAAAGTCGCTATTTTGTAGCCAGAAGGTTACATTGGACCCAGCATCTGCCGCTAGTCCTATGATCAGCAGCACTCATGTTTAAGAGACAGTTTTGTACAGTTGCACTTGGACTCTGTGTTCTGACCACCGCTTAAGCCAGATGTGTAGGTTGTGTAAAGATCCCAAGATGCACTTTAGTGGTAGTTTTTAGTTTGCATAGGAAGATATGTTGGCCATTCAGGAATCAGGATATGCCGAATTAAGCATTTCTTGCTTAGAATTACACAATGTCTAACAGCATGTGACTGCAATATGTTACTGTGTAATGTAATTTCTCCATATTTTGGGTATTTAAACTCCACATTCCTGCTCACTGAAGACAGACTATTAGAGTTACATGCATCAAACTGTAATCACTGCTTAAGTATCTCATGGCATCACACTATTAATTTGTAAAAAGTAAAAAGTAAACAGTAAAGTGTTGTTTTGTCACACCAGTCATGTTGATCAATGAGTAGGACCTCAATAAATAATGGAGTCACAGATTTTTGTGTGGATTCTTCATCTTTTACTACACCTAGGAGGTCAGAAACCTGAGCACCTTATTAGCCTCATCTCCATCCTATTTTTACAACTCTGTTATCCCTGATGGTCAGCCCAATTGGGAACCACAGCCTTTGTCACTGGGACAAACCACTCTGAAAATAGGCTTCTGTCTTTAGCCTGAGGCAGACAAGGCCCAGCAAAAAAAAAACAGGTTATGACTCAGAAAGCACCTTGCACATACAATTCTTGGAGCACAGTCAACCCTAGGACCCATAAAAGGTAGAGAACCCTGAATTAGGCACTGGCCATGGTCAGAAAAACAGCGGGCACTGCCAAAGCTTATTACGACAAGCAAGTGAAGGACTAGTGCTGCAGCAGTGCAGTTAAATCCTCAACCCAAAATGCTGTCCTCAAAAATACATGTTTAAGGCCATATTGTATTGTAATGTTATTATAGTAAAAGTATTACCTATTGCAATTACCTTTAGTGGCACATTCATCTGTAAAAGTGCATTTTATTACATTGGATTTATCTACATCTGTTCTTCATCTGTTTTTTTCATAAGATCACCTGATATTTGTTGGATTACTTACAATAATTTTGTTTGGTAAGCCGGTTACACAAAGCTTTTATTTAGTGAACATTGCCAGGTCTTTGATGTTACTCAGACCTGATTCCAAGTTCAGAGACTTAAGCTCTTTCAGCTTTACCTTAGCCAGTAGAGGGTGCTATAGATCTGTTACAGCTGGTTGGTTGCAGTTCAAATTGTAGGCCTCTGCTACTCTTTGGTGTTCTTTAAACCATAATTGATGTTTCAATGTTAAATACATGCTGTGTATACGGATGCAATTTAGACATGGATTGTACAAAATAGTATATATATTTTATTGATGGATTGAGAAATCTGACAGCAAAAGCACCAGTGATCATTGGTATGTGTAAGAATATTAAAAGTTCATTGCACTTAAATCAAAGTTAAACAGGTTGGGAAAAAACATAGTTCCAGAAAGACAGCACATTGAATTATGTATATAACCAATTACTTATTAGCTTACTAACTAACTAGTGTGTTACCTTGTCTGTAACATTACAGTTATGTTTTACTGTTCATTTTTTTTCTATTTGGCTATAAGCCGCCATTGTCACACATTTATGGTAAGCAGAACACTGGATTGGTGTTTCAATTGTCTGTGAAACGCTGCTGTGTAATCAAAAGAGAAAGCCAAGGAATGTGGAATCTGCTACCATTGGATAGAGTTTGCCAAATACAGGAAACAGTTAACATGGCTGCGCTGCTCTTTGATTGCACTGTCCTATTGTAAGCGTATTTTCTTTTGGGTATAATACTGATTAGTGCAGAAACCCATAGGGAGAAGAAGCTCCCATTCAATGAGTGACTCATTTCCGCAGCCTGCTGAGACTCAATCAGAGAGCAGGGCACTTCTGTATGCAGAGACCTCTGCCACGGTGACCTGCTCGGAGCAGAACATAGAGAGTGGGGATCCTGCTTGGTAGAATTGATCAGTTTTGGGGCGTTCCCTTTGTCAGGAAAAACTGCTGGGGGAGCAGGGACAGCATTGCTCAATGACTCAATAATCACTCTGGTACAGATTAGAGAGGAAACAGTTGCTTCACTATTGCTGTGTTCCAGAAAATGTGCTATCGGAGAGTCAACAATGCGGCTTGGCTTTGCTACTGAAAGGAAATGAGTCTGTTATGTTTAATCAGCTGGTGATGGATTACCGTGTCTCCTCCAGGGCCAAAACAACAGATTAATCTGTAATTAGGACTGACCTGCTTCTGCCATTACATACTTAAACACCAAAAATCACTTTTATGATGGAATCACCATGCAACTGTGTTTTCATTTCTCTATACGGCCGGACATTCCACGTGGAGGCGAACAATAAGTCGTCTAAAGTTCATGAACAATGAGGTGTGAAGTGACCTCCTCCACTGACCCAAAACAATGTGACCTATCTAGAACTCATTCCAGGATAATGGGTCTGTAGAGAAATCCAAATAAGTTTGATTATAGGTTTTCATGTAGTTTGTAAGAAGAAAATCCTACTTTATTCCATTGCAGAAAATCCTGCTTCAGCAAGTGTCTTACCGTTTTAGCAGTTTCCATAAAACAGATGTGGCTAAAATCTCTCTTACCTGGCTGAAGAGTTGTATTGGTTTCGTGTATAGTTGGGTTAGGGTTAGAGTTAAGGTCAGCAAGAAGTACACTACTTTTTTAAAAAGAACGTGTCTGATGTCTTTGCATGACACCTCTTATGCATGAATTGCAAAACAATTTCCTTAACAGTAACAGTGTGAGGGACTTGGTGGGGAATATTTTAGCTTGTTATAATGTGTCATTTTTAAGGGTGTAGCTGAGTTTTCTAGACCGAGGCCGAAGATCAAATAAACATGTTTCTCACTCATACTAGTCCCCTCAGACCGCAGAGTCTGCTGTTTTGTGTTCAAGGTTGGACACCATGCAACAATTAAAGAAAAAATGTTCATTACACATCTCTAGCTGCATAGACCAAAGAGGCCAGTAGTATTCATCTGACCTTTTGTGCTTGTATTGTCCTTCATATTGCCACACTCCGTTAAAATGATTTAAAATGTTTCCAAAACTAGCTAAGACATACCTGAGTGGTGGCAAAGTGTCATACACTGCTGTTTTGAGTGTGCTATAATAGTGTATTATGTCCAAGACTGGACTTCTTTGGATTTTGACATAACCTTTTATCCATTCATCCATTTGACATAACCTTTAAATTTATAGCAGGATATGCTTTCATCCACAATTTAAGTCTTGCATTGTAGATATGTGGCAGTTCCCTTATTGCCTCTATCCATCAGCCTTCTTCATAGGTCAAAGTAGTTTCTGTTATACCACTGTCATCTCTCCATTGTGTGCCTAACATTATAGGAAGTCATGATGGAAAGCTGCATCAGAAAATGTTCATGGTCTCTGACCAACCATCTCCTGTGCGGCATGGAGAGGAAATGTGAGTTGCAGAGAGGGCTTTTCCCACCTCATAACCGCACCATGAGACTGACAGATGGGGGTTTCTGTGGGACATGTTAAAGCCTGTTGCCCCTATCAGGTAGAGCCATCTGGGGTGAACTCAGCCTATCAGGACGAAGCAGGATAGCCGAGGCCAGGACACCAGGAAGTCTCATGCGACCCCCTGCCAAAACTCAGTTATTCTAGCATGCTGTGAAGCCTCTCAGCCCATTCTTTCCAGCACAGGAAACAACTCTTCACTCACTTATTTCTTTGTTATAAGGCTTTAAGAGTTGAAAACCTTGTGTTCGAATGCTGCTGAATAATATTCCATATTATTCTATTTTAACCATATACAGGGTGGGCCAAAACAAAACATGACACATTTTAAATGCTTATATCGTCAAATGTAAAAATAATAGCGAGTAAACATATGTATTTGTTGGGAAGCTGACTTCTTTAAAATCGCTTCCAGAGTGGTGTCCAGAGAAATGAACCTATGTATCAAAAACTGAATGTCAGCTTTCCAATGAATATATGTTTTTATTCTCTTTTATTTTTAGATTCCAAAATATCAGCATTTAAAATGTGTCCCGTGTTTTTGGCCCACCCTGTATTATGGTCACAATATTAATCTGTTCCCAATGTTTCCTTGTATTTTTAGGCCATTCACATGATGGAGATACATGTACCTCTACATTCCTCTCATAAGGACTCTCAATTTTCTGCTTGACAGATTCTACAAAATGTATTTTAGGTTAAATTATTGAAGCATAATTAATATGTGTGTTCTTCACAAGCAGCCTGGGAAACTCTAGCAAAGTGGGAAACTTCAATATATCTTTGGTCTACAGTAAACTCTAGATGATACATCCTTGTTGGCCAACGTTTGAACTACCGCAGTCTTCCCTCAGGTAGTGGAGTGTGCGAGAGGTCCAGTGTTTGGGATCACATCATGATGCACATGTTTTAAAGAGTGGCTGTTAATCTGCAAGCCCAATTCAACAACAAGTTCAGCCCATCCCACCGTCAGGCACGCCTAAGGGTCTGGCAGCAGATAAGAGGAGTTGTCCTTCAACAGCACAAACTGAAGAAGAGTGTACAGCAGTAGATTACACAAAAAAAAAAAAAACAGGAAAAACAACTCTCGATTTTAGTGTCTCAAGGCAGTGTGTATGAAACATTTATATATTTCTATTGCGTAATGTGTTAAAGGAATGTAAATGACAAGATTGAATGGGGTTTAAATGTATGATTCATCAATTGTCATTATGCCACACACATTTGTAAGATAAATACTTTACAACATTGTTAATTGATTGTTAATAAAAACATAAAGCAGTAATAACCGCCAATTGTAAATGTATTTTGAATCCACTGTGGTTTGAGTGAGCAAAGGGCAAAGAAACAAAAATGTCATCACGGAAATAAAAAGATACGCTACACAAGAACTCCAAAAACAGGAAACAGAGGAGGAAGCTGTTGCCGCTGTATTAACATGGAAAACCTCCTTTGCAAAACACAGCTTACACCATATGTAAAATGAACAAAGAGTGCAGGTTTCCATAGGCAACTGTCAGTGCCATTTATTGTTAAATATTGCTACCTTTAAGATACAACAAAACAACAGTGAATTTTATACTTTATTTTCAAATAATCAACATTTATCTCCATATTTATTTTTTATGTGTTTTTCTCAAAACCTTTTTTCAAATGCAGATTAAATTATTTCAGTCATAAGATTTTTATAAAATGAATTGTTTAAACACATAACTCATATAGATAAACAAATTACACTACCTATGCAAAATGTCTGGCTGTGTCTTTGAAGACTTCAAGCGGAACATTAGGGACTCGTGATCTGTTACTGTCACGACTCCCTACTGATTTCTTGCAGAGATCATTGCCATGTCTGCTTGGCTATCTGCCTCTTTAAGAGCAATTTCCTCCTATTGTCAAATAGTCGTGAGCAGGAAGAGGGAAACGAAACCAGAAACCGAGGGGGCAGGGCCATTTAAAAATACCTGATGTACAATAACGGGGACAGCTTTTCCTCTCTCAGAGGGACGCTACGCAGGGGATAACAAGGAGGGATGTAAAAACGCGCGGATGTAGTTTTAAGGCGACTGCCTTTGCGAGTGGACAGAGACTCTTGGTCAAAGCACACAACTGTGCAGTGCGGGAAAATTGGTTTATGGTAGACTATCAATTATCACACGGATCTTGGCCATTACGTTTACAGTAGCCTATATTTACAGCGAACTGGGAATGAAAAGTGTCCTCACTGAGCAGTAATGGATTGTGAACATCTACAAACATAATATTTTGAAGAGTCGGAGTCATGGCATCCACTGCCTGCTGAATTGTAGCTGCTGGACAGGTGCTTCCTTTTATCCATTGGCTTTTAAAACGCATCTTACACTTCAGGACAAGCGTTGTTATGCTCTGCCGCAATGTTAGATGGTGAAATTAAAATGCACGGACGAGAGGGGGAGAGTGTTCTCTAACTGTGCAACATAATTTAGAGAGCAGCTGGATGCTTTGGAGGATACGATTCGGAATGGCATCTACAATTGAAAGAAAGACGTTGGAGGCAAGCGAGTGAGTACCTAAACATTTAGTAGTCTCATTTTTTTATGGGTGGGAGGTTAGTACACGAATAAACACGCATGGTACAGTTCACATGCTCTGTAGAGTTTTTGTTTTCCTGTCAAACAGCATACAACGGATGGGGTAGGCTAATTTGTATACAAACAAGCCTCTCACAGCCTACACTGTTTCACATCTTATTTGTGATTATCAATGGCCAATTTTCTACGGCGCATTCTGGTGCAGCTATATTTCAGTCGGCTACAGAATATTGGACAGCATGCCTTTGAGGTTGCAATAACTTAGCCGAAATTACATGAACCACTTCACACTTATAGCTAAATCAAGATTTAGGATTGAACACCACGCAGAATAGGTTAAACCTCTTTAACAAATCAACATGTTTTAATATATATAATGATCATAGCCGTGAAGAATAATAGCATCTACCACTTTATGTGACACATAAATGTATATAGTTTGTGTTGGTGTTAGATCAAAGTGTTTAATGTGTTCATCTCCAGCATTCTTTTACACTAACACTTTTCAAAAGATTTGTGTTCTTTCATATCACAGTAGGCTAGCCTGAAATATTTAAATTAGTCTGATGAAGCAGAAGACTGTACTTCCGTAACATGAAATGATGTGTGTTAATCTTTGTTACATCACCCATATGAGCCGCCTGAGAGAACTAGTCATTGTGACGGTGCCTTTCTGGCACAAATGAAAGAGGGACATAAGTGTCAGTACGCGCACATTTTGCAGTAGCTCAGGCATAGCAGGGAAGCAGTGTTTCTGTCCTGATTCTCTCACTCACACTGGCCATTCAATCTTCTAAGGGAGCCAGTGGACGAGGTGCTCCAGATGCCTCCATCGCTGCTGACCTGTGGTGGCTGCCAGCAAAGCATTGGCGACCGTTTCTTCCTGAAGGCGATAGAGCAGTACTGGCACGAGGACTGCCTGAGCTGTGACCTGTGCGGATGCCGCCTTGGCGAGGTTGGCCGCAGGCTCTACTACAAACTGGGACGCAAGTTGTGCCGTCGAGACTACTTGAGGTAGTTACAGCTTTCTATTTGTTCTTATATGTTTTCTCAAAGCTTGTTTCTTTAAAGATGCCTCTCTTTACATGCCTTCTCCACACATATACGAAACAGGAGCTTCCTTTTAACTCCTCATTTTCAAGGCCCATCAAATGTGGTAGCGGTTGAGTGAGTCAACACTGTTTACACATTTGCTACACATAAGCCTAAAAGCAGACTTCCTGTTAACAAACAGTTAACAAAAGCTGACCACAGCCTGACCAACTCGTAATCCCAGTTCTTTGAACTGTATGTACAGTTTGTATGAAACTTGTGTGGTTGTCCAGCACACTTGCTTAGATTAATTGAGCACAGTGATTGCACAGTGCTTAATCCTGGCAAAATATAAACATAGATTATGAAGATACCATATAAAACTGTCATGCCTGCAACATTAAGGCAGTGACCCCACCAATCTGGGGATGATATGATTACAATGCAGTGGTTTAAATATTGAACAAAACGCCCGATCATGGCATTATGTTCACAAACAAAGTGTAAAGAATTAATTGCTTTGGATAAATATTAGATATTAAGTATTAAGTATTGCATATGAGGCTTGTATCAATGTACTACATTGGTGATTACCAGTGGTGCTAAATAGTTACGATTTAATAAAGAATGCAACTGTGCTACCTGTTCTCATAAACACTGCTAGTACAATTACATTACATTTGAAGTAGTTCTTCAGATTAAATTATGTATTGTTTAAAAGACACTTCCTCCATTAACCTTTTTAAATGAATTAAACTACAGTGGAATCAACTTAGTTATGTGCATAGAATAGTTATTTGCAAAAGGATTTGGTGCAGTTTTGCTTAAAGCTCTCAATTAAACAGTGACTGTACACTCTTTCTTCAGGCTGTTTGGCCAGGATGGGCTGTGTGCAGCTTGTGATAAGCGGATCCGTGCTTTCGAGATGACCATGCGGGTGAGGGACAAGGTGTACCACCTGGAGTGCTTCAAGTGTGCCGCCTGCCAGAAGCATTTCTGTGTAGGTGACCGCTACCTGCTCATCAACTCGGACATCGTTTGCGAGCAGGACATTTTCGAGTGGACAAAACTCAACAGCAATATGTAGGGAATGTTTATGGACACTTTCGCCACTTCAGATAAATAACTGCCTGCTCAGAAGTGGTGGGGTAAGTGCCACTTTTACAACTTGGCATCCCAGCAAGCTTGGGCAGCACCAGCTATCGGTGGTCACCAGGTTGATGAGAACATGTCACCAGCATTCAGACCACCAGGAACCAGGATCACAGATCTGGTTAAAAAAACAACTTGTCTTGATGAATGCAAAAAAGGCTACTGCTTTGGTTCTGGCAATAAGACTGTAGTGCAAGTTTTTTTTGTCTTTTTGTTGAAATATGTAAATATTGCAGAGTTGACTACTTGCTACTTGCTACTTGCTATTTGTGACTTCTCTATAAGATTATTTGAAACAGCTTTGTTACAAATAATAAAATAAAAAAACAGGTGTGCTTTTCAAAAGGGGTTTTTATTTAGCCTACAGAACATTAACTGGTAAAAAATGATTCTGGATATGAAATTCATTTAGCAGTTGACCCTTCCCATTTTCTCCAAAGCATTACATTTTCTGGGAAGTATATTACTTAACATTTACAATAATTTGTTTATTTTGGGTTGTGATAGTGGGCCCTGGTATTCCTTCATTCACCAGAAGAGGTCAGTAGAGGATCTTATCTGGCATTTGTATTTTCTGTGGATTCTGTGTTGCCAATAGTATTTGCCCATTATGAAACAGACTGCAGGTGATAGTAAACAATAACAGTTCATATAGTGTAAATGTTCAACTAATTATGGTCTCTTAAATTTGTATTTGCAAGAAGAAACAGTGTATACATCATGACATCATGGGGTATACGTACTTATGATCATTAACAGTGTTGATAATCATGGCCTGTAGGACCTGGGCATTAACAGAAAACATACCAGGAAACCTATCTGTAATCCAACTTTGAAATCACACTTCAAGTTCAGTGTCAGACTGTAGGTTCCAGTGGCTGTAAATCTTCCTCTTAGTTGGATGTATAAGGCCCAAAGCCTCAAGAAAAGAGAAATGAAACTTTGGAGCTATACACACACTTCCTGTCATGCCATGCTATCACATCCTGCTCCTCACTTTCTTACTTGTTCTACTCACCACCTCAGCCTTGACGTACATCTCTCTCAGTTACCCTGTCTGTACTGGCAGGGTGGTGTTCACCTGGTCTTCATTGGGTCTATGTCGCATCGGTGCATCTGAGTTTCAAATCTGTCACACTGCGAGGGTGTGCAGAAACTAAAATATGTGATATATCGCAGCTGATTTTTTTTTAGTATGAATAACAGGGGTCACACAAGAGCTGTCTCTGTGGCGCTGTCTTTTAAAGCAGTGATTCTAGAGAGAGGTATGAGACACACAGAAACTGTCACAAAGTTTTTCTGGGAGCACCACAATATGTCTTTGTATTTTTATGAGGTTTTCTTGGTCTTACACTGGAGGTAGCACTAGGTAGTAGGTGAATGACATGTAGCATGAGGAGAGTTAGTCAAAAACATCTTAAACTTCCTGAGTCTCAGTGGAATAAACATTATGAAGGTAATCCAGACAGTCATCATTACCTATAACAGTAACGTTTATCTTAATATTATGTGCTTCATTCTTCGCTTTAGGATCCCTTTTCAAGGGGTGTCTCCCCTGTCCTGTGTTATATCCTGTTAACAACTCTCTGACCATGCCAAGTAGTGTTTTTGCAGTCTGTTTTCACATGCACTAAGTAGAACATGACATCAGCTTTCACATTTCCTTTGGATGGATAAATCTCAATGTAGAAGTATGAGCAGTGAGTTTACCGCTGCTGTTACAGATCATATTGAGTGAGTCTCCAGACCTACTAAGTTCTGCAGGTTCAGAATGACACTACTACAGCAGACATCCCAAGGTTCCCGCAACCTCTAAGGCTTTTTCCCATTTGAAAAGCGACTGACGCCTGAAACAAAATCTACAAAATCTCCCACAACTTGCACAAATTTCTTTAGCTAATTTGGAGAAGTGACAGATATTTTTTCCTTTACGTGTTCCGGAGGTGGGGTTACGTTGTTGACCCTCTGCTACAGACATCTCATACCACTACTATGAGCCTGTGGTGGGCTTGATCCAGGTATGACTGACAGTGCACTGCCCCTGCTCTGGTTAGTTAGTAGTTAGTAGATAGTAGGTACATAGTAGGATTCAAATCAAATATGGCAATGGGTAGCTCATCTTAACAAATTAAAGCAGCTCAACTGGACAGAACACTGTCATCACGTGTGGGTTCATGAGGTTCAGGGTGACATGGAGACCGTTTCTCGGTCCTCAGGCCACAGGAGCCCTTTGGAGAAGCTGCAGACACAGACGGCAGCTGGGGGTGGTGGTGTGGGGTGTTGGGTAAGTTAGTGTGGAGAAGCTGCTTTGAATCCCATGGATCTCTCTCTCTCTCTCTCAAACCTCCCAGGCTATAGCTGAGCTTTACCAGAAGCCAGCACTGAGTCAGACACTGGGCTCCTTCACTGTGCGTCCTGTGTCATCTCTCTCTCTCTCTCTCTCTCTCTCTCTCTCTCTCTCTCTCTCTCTCTCTCACTCACCCCCACGCCACCACAGCTGCACACAAGGAAGGGAGTGTAGCTGTGTGTTTGTGTGTACAAGAGAGGCCTGCAGCATGTCTACTTGTGTCGCCAGGCGAGCACACAAAAACATACACACACGCAAGCACGCACAGACACACACAAGGGGTAAAACTCAAAAACAACCCAGCTCTGCATGTGGAAAGTTAAAGGACATGCTAAGGAAACGTAGACACTATATATATGTATTTCAACAGCAGAGGGCGCAATACCTCTGAATAAGAAAATCGTGCACTTGAAGCAGTGTTTTTCGCTTGTTTTGTTGTGTTTTATTTATACATTTACGTATCTAATGCAAATGGATGGACCTTGTAAAAATCAAGTGATCTCTGTCAAGCAATAACCAGGTTTGAATGCATTTACTTCACATGTAAATGTACACATTTATTTTTATTTCCATTTTTACTTGTCTAAATCACTTATTCATACATAGAATAAATATCCTGAATTATGTCAGTGTACAAAGATCAGTGTGCCCACTCTGATACAACAACAAAAAGAGATCTTTGCACATTGCATTCTACACAAACTTCAAGTTTGCATTTCCAGAAATGTATTTTGTCCCGTATAGTAGTAATGACTAAATACTAGTGAAGAGAGTAGTCATCTTCCTACCCAAAAACATTCCTATGTCTGTCTCAGATTGGCTTTGAAGGCAGCAGTCTCAGTGAAAATGCTCTCTGGCGGCTGGTGTATCATACATGGTGCAAATAGAATCTATCTGCATTAGTAGAATGGAGCACTGAGTAATGAGGGCTCATCCTGCCCTATTCTCACTATCATGCGTTTGACCCCAATGACTGTGCGCTGTGGTGAGTTTATAAGTGATGGTGGGCCCCAGAGTGTCTTCTTTTGGTTTCTCCCCCTTTTTTTCTCCCTATTGCCCTTATCTTTTCTTGGCCCTCTCCGGTTTCCCTTCCCGCCTTGTGCATGTTTCTTTATATGTTCTCTCCTTTTGTGTCCTTTGGCTAGCGTTCACACCTCTTGTCTTCATTTGTTTTTCCTGAAGATAGTCTCTAAAAAAAATTAAACTTAGCTCCTCTGCAGACATTATTGTCTTAGGTTTTTTTTTTTCTCATTGATTATTTCCAAACTCATTCTCTCTCTGTCTCTCTCTCTCTCTATCTCTCTCTCTCTCTTTCTCTCTATCTCTCTCTCTCTCTCTGTCTCTCTCTCTCTGTCTCTGTCTCTCTCTCTCTCTCTTTCTCCCATGATATATGGGTTTTTTTTCTCCATTTCCTCCTCCTCTCCTCTCTCTATCCATCTTCACAGCATCAAGAGGGCTGCTTGAGACACTGGAAATATAATTAGGACCGTAATATAAAGAGTTTCGTCAACATCAGCCGAAAAAACACAACTTTAGCACCAAAGCATTTTGACAGTTGTCCCACTGTCTCTTGTATGATCAAGACAAAGTTTACAAAGGAGAAAAAGCTCCAAAAACCAGACAAATAAATCTACGGCAAGTTGCCTGGACGTGTTGCATGGACAGCTGCACTCTTTCTCCCCAGGACTGGTGAAAGGCACTGGATTTGCATTACAGCAATAATGAATCTTTTAAATCTCCTGCTGACTGTTTCCCATATACAGAAGTTATAAAGATAATCAGTATGCGGAGCCGGTGGTGGCTGTGTGCCACATGTAGGCCTGTCTGCCTGCCTGCCTTGCCTGCCTGCCTGTCTGGTCCTCTATGGTACCCAGCTGAAGGGACTGGGCAGGATAACCATGATTACCACAGACATCCATCAAACGACGCGCAGCCACACGCGTGCAAGCCGAGAAGGCGGAGGCGGGCCAGGCTATTAGTATGCGGTCGGGCTATGATTTTCACTCTCCCTCTCAAAGCATCATCACTTCGGCGATAAAGCAGAGACCTACACCAGGGACCAGGAGTGAAATGTACTCCCCTTTGCTTGTGAAGGGGCTCTGTGTATGTGGAGGGGTGTGTGTGTGTGTATGTGTGGAGGGGTGTACATATGTGTCTCTGTCTGTCTGTTTGTGTGTAGGAGTGTGTGTAAGCCAGTGTGTTTGTGTGTGTGCATGTGTGTGTGTGTGTGTGTGTGTGTGTCTGTGTGTGTGTGTGGCAAGGGATAAGTTTGTGGGAGTGTCGGCTGAGAAGAGAAAGGCAGAGGGTTTTCTCAGGGATTGAGATTAAAGGAGATGATGTGAAGCAGAGTGAACAGTTTTGACATCATTGCTGATGTGTGCCTGGGTGTGCATGTGTTTGTGGGTGTGTGTGTGTTTCTCTCTCTTTTTCTCTTTTTCTCTTTCTCTCTCTCTCTCTCTCTCTGTCTCTCTCTCTCTCTCTCTCTCTCTTCCTCTTCCTCTCTGTGTGTGCATGTGTTTATGGGTGTGTGTGTTTCTTTGTCTGTGTGTGTGTGCGCGCGAGCATGTGTGTGTGTTTCTTTGTCTCTGTGTGTGTGCCTGTGTTAGTGTGTGGCTATGCATGTGCGTGAGTGAGTGAGATAAAAATCGGAGAGAATTTTGTTGTCATATTGTTTGTCGTTGTTGTTATTGGTGTGTGTGTGTGTGTGTGTGTGTGCATGTGCGTGCATGCGTGTGTGCATGCCTGCATGCCTCCATGCATGTGTGTGTGTGTGTGTGGGATGTATGTCTCTCTGTGTGGGATGGGAGTAAGAAGGCCTTCACCCTCCCATCGACCAAGAGAAGATGACTGATCAATTGACACTATCAAACACTCCCTTCTCTTCGAAAACATCTCTCACGTTCCCTGGGTGGGTGGGGGGTTGTTGGGGTTGGGGGTGGGGTGGTTGTAACAGATGAGAGTAAATGCTGACGCAGCTCCATGGCTGGATATAAATCTCTCACAATCCCGTCGATGGCTTTTACACATGTTTCTTGGATAGTAAGTCATTTTCTCTCTTAAATGATCCCCATATGTGAGGGGTTGCTGGATCCAGCCATATCCAAGGACAATACGCTCAGAGATTCACTTTCCTGGGCCCACCTCACAGTGAGGAGGACGTATTCAGGGGGCTCACTGGAGCTTGAGTGAGCTACTGTGAAAAGCCTCACTCAAAAAGCACCTCTCTACTTTTTTCAAAAAAAAAATGGCTATGTCCTTTTCCATTTCGGGAAGCTACAGTATGTATGTGAGGACTGCCAACATCATTGGATAGTGACTGTGTGCTGTGAACAGATTTGTGGCAGACTGCTCGACTATTTAGCTAGCCCCGTTAGCATATACAGAGTGTTTTTTTTTATTTTTCAATAAAAAAGAAATATGTTTGCCCTTGAGACACAAAGCAACTTGTTTGTAAACATCAGAAACAGCAGAGCTGCCAAGAATGCTGAACTTTTCCCAGATCCACAGCAGTGCAGAATGGAATTCTGTTTTTTTTTTTTATGTTTGTCAGTGGTAACATTTCCATGCTTTATATTTGGGTAATGTCGTTTAAAAAAAATTCTAAACATAGCAAATGTCAGTCAGGGTGATGAAAAGAGTGCCAGCTGAGTGCTAATTATCAAAAGTCAAAATCCAGTGGAGGCATAGACAAATGCTCAAACAGGAAGGGGAAAAGGCTTCTTTAGGGGGTTTTTTTTTCGTGTTGGTTGTCAAATTGTGTGGCCAGTTTAGCCAGTATGGGCTAAAAAATCTGTGCTGCTTAGGGCCTTTGCCTGGGTGTTTTTTCTGTCCAGCTGTTGGCACCAGTGGGCCGCTGTAAGACGCTGCCCCTCAGGTCATGCTGTCTGAAAGGGGGTCTGCGCTCTCCCAGATTTGCCTTTGTGATTAGAGAGTCAGCTGCCACCACTGAGCCCAGGAGTACACCGAGAGGTCACCGGTAATATTGTGTCTAAAGATCGAAAACTGATTACGACCAGGACCCCCACCCCACCCCACCCCACCCCACCCCGGGCATGATAGGTGTGGGGATAGTACTTTAAACCAACGTCAAAGATAAAAAGTGAAACCTCTCTGTTCTCCGCTGGTGTTTTCCATATGCAGTTAGTTTCTACTTCCCCTTTTCTACACAGACAGAAGACACACATACACACACCCACCACCCCCATGTTGTTTGTTAGCAGCAGCGCATCTTCGCAGTAGAGTAATAATTACATGCATCTGCGCTCCTTTGAACCGGGGGAGACCACACAAAATATGGATATAACTGTAATCAAGGGAGGTCTTGTGATGTATTCTGGGAACCACTGAGTTATTATTTTGCATACTTGGACAAGGGACTACATTTTAGTCTTTTCGATTGGTGACACGCTAAACATTCCTTGAAGCACCGCTCAGTCTGCGGCCGCCGTCCTACTACGGCGGAAATTGGTCGCGGGTCAAAGTTGAGAACGCGGGAACTGGGATTTACGGAGCTCGGGAGAAGACAGTGCTAAACCCCTTGCTCCGTACAACAATGCCGAAATATAAATGGTTTTCATTATCCTGGGAATTTCTTGCGATCTATCATTCGGCCCTCTCCATTCTTCACTGACATGGGCCCATCAGCACGGCACTCCGGCTCTCTTGTGATGTTTCAAGTCTGCCGAATTATTCCTTATTGCTCACCTTCCCTTTCTTTCGCAGGTCCTTCATCAAGCTGTCACTCTGATAGTTCCCTTTTATTGTTTATTCATCTCCTGCTCCACAGCCTTTTCTTATATGACTTATAAAAGTCCATTTAACATGATCTTAGCTTTCACCATTACATCTAGCTGAAACCTCTTCCAGACATATGTCATCATTTGTCACACTATCCACAGCAGATTATCTGTTAAATTTATGTGGTATTAAAATGTATTGTGTTTTGCAGGACAAATGTTGATGTCTGAAATGGAGAAAAAAAAGCAATCAATAATTCCTAGTCAATTAGGTGTAACATATAGATAATTAATCTAGCTTCGAAAAAAGATTTAGGCTACATAATTCATCCAACCATTTCAAACGACGCATCTTGGTCAGAGTGATCCAGGCATTCATCACATTATAATGAATGGTGTGAGGATTTCAATGTGGACTACATGTCAGAGTGCAGAATCCAAGCTGTGACTGGCTCCTGGTCGTGGCATCTGGGAGAATATGTGTGATCAGAGTAAACCCACACAGGAAATGACTTCATAACCAAATGGTGGGGCTGGAGCCAGAGATATGACTCCGACAGGACCAGAGGTGTGAACCTTGGCGCTGGGACTTGCCCCGGCCCTGCTGTCATGGGAATCAGCCCTTTATTTTCTTTTCATTACTAGATCAGTCTCTCCAAATCCCCAGACTGCGCTTTGAACACCAGCAGGTCTCCCAGTGTCTGTAGTTTGTGTGGCCTTGCAATGCAGTGGTCATTGTGTGAGAGAGGAGAGTAATGTGGTGGGGTGGGGGGGTTAAGAGGGGAAGAGGGAGAGACATAGATAGATAGAGAGAGAGAGAGAGAGAGAGAGAGAGAGAGAGAGGGAGAGAGAGAGGGAGAGGGGAAATGAGAGGAAAGGAGTGGGAAAGAAATGAAGGTGTGTCCTCCCACAAAAAAGGAAATAAATCAATGAGAGGACAATGATATCACCTTTCCAGCTGTTCAGACAGCCTCTATCACCAAACACTGTACACATTCTGCTCTTTGAAGCACCATATATAGCTCAGACATGACAACATTTTGCAAAAAAACTAGTTGTACAACTTCTTAGTAGATGTTATTGACCAAATGAGACGGCAGGAGTTAGAGATAGCCTTATTTTAGGGACAGGGGGAGTTTAGTTCCTCATATTGATTTTCAAAGGGAGATTTATGGTGAACTCTTTCGTTCTGATGTTCAGTCACTGACCTCCCTTTCATATCATTAAAAGGAATAAAAAAGGAATAATCGCTTGTTCATTCTCCTTTCTTGTTCTCTTGGAGAAAAAAAAAATATGGGGCCTAAGCAACTTACTGAAGTAGGGGAAGGCCCAATTAGGATTGTGGAAAAAGGCTATTCTTACTTCAAAATACATACAGATGTTGCAGTGCCTGGGACCATTTTCAAGTTCAGGTAAGTGATGGTAAATGGCAAGGGCTTGGCATTGCTGCATTTGGGCACACTGCAATTTCCCTTCCTAATTGGACTTCCCACGCTAGACCTGCTTCTAATCAGCCCAAAACAAAGCACTGGACCCTGCAAGGCCGGGCAGAGGCAGGCTGGGCTTTAGAAGGCCATGAAAGCTGGTTTGATCACCAAACTGTCCATGTAACTGTGCTAACAATTTTGGCTGCCACACCCCCCACACTTCCACATACACATACACGCACATGCACACACACACGCGTGCACGCGTGCACGCACGCACGCACACACACACCCTCTTTAGTGCACATAGACACAGACAGCCACACACACACACACACACACACACACACACACACTCCCGCATGCACACAGGCACACACAGGCACACACGCACACACACATACAAACACAAGCAAACACACATGCACAGATGTAGAAAGTTTACACAGAGCCAGGCAGTCTCTGTGTGTCACTCTCAACCTCTTGCAATTTCATTAAACGTCATTAAATCACTTGCTAGCACACAAACACACATATTTGCACATTAGCACAAGCACAGATGCACACATCACACAGGCGCACACACACATCACTCACACATAGGCACATTACAAAGACAAATACATAAAGACACACAGACTCTCTCTCACTCTCTCTCTGTCACACACACAAACAGACAGACACACACACGCACATACACACACACACACACACACACACACACACACACACACACACACACACACACACACACACACACACACACACACACACACACACACACACACACACACACACACACTGATTAACAAGCGCACAGTGCTGAAATTAAGGAATACCATCCTGTCTCCAATCTTACACAACTTTCCTCTCACCAAGTCCTAAGGAGGTGGTTCACCTGGAACCAATCTGTAACACAATCAAAGTGTCTTGACATGAAAGCCCAGCTCTTTTTCAACTCCCTCTCTCTCTTTCCTCCATTCTGGCATATGCCACGGCCCTGGAAAATGGCTCTGTGTAATCTTCAGACACAAAAGCAGAGAGGGGGAATTTAGAGCCATCAGTGTCCATTATGCAAAGGCTCTCACAACAATGTTCAGACGCACCAGCAGAGGCTTGCACAGCGGGCCTGGTCCTGACGCTAAACATCTCCACCACCACCCCCACCCCACCCACCACCACCACCCCCGTTCCGCAAACCCACTTCGCCTGCGAAGAGGAACGTCCTTGGCTTTGCAGCAACTCTGATAATTCTGTAGTGAGAGAGGGAGAGAGAAGGAGAGGAGAGAGGGGAAGAACGAGAGAGAGAGAGAGAGAGAGAGAGAGAAAAAAAAGAGAGAGAGATCACAAAAAGTCTCTGATATTGCGTTTCATCCTTGGTCAGTCAGTGGGCGCTCCTGGTGTGGGTTCATGGCGAAGACGCTCCCCAAGAACCAAGAACCAGCCACCCAGCGCAGCGATCCCCTCTTCGCTCGGGGATGAGTGGGCCGATTAAACTTTAATAGCGGCCCATTGAGAAGTCCACCGGGATTTTCTCCTGAGTCAACATGCCAGGCCCCATTTCCTCCCAGCGCTCTGAGTACCCCAGCTCTCTGCAGCAACAGCAACAGCCTGCGCTCTCATTAGGGGCTGCACTGGAGACCATGTGGTGCACACACACACTCTCCCACACACACAAACACAGACACACACAGACACAGACAAACAGACACATGTACACACACACACAGGCAGAAAAAATGTGGTCACAATAGGGAGAGAGAGATCAGGGCAAAGCTTGGATGGAGGGATGATGGAAGGATGGATGATCAGATGGATGGACAGATGAGGAGTGATGGATGGATGGATGGACGGATGGATGGATGGATGGCCAAACTTATAGACAGACCAATACTGCCCTACAAACCCAAAAAGCAGTAACTGCATATTTTGTGAGAACTAAGTTTAAACTGGAAATTGAGTTAATAACACCTCTTTTGTCTTGTGACTAAATGTCTTGCTTCTTCCTATTAAGAAAGTACATACAACCATCACCACTATTATGCCTGTAGCATGTTTGACTGGGCAGTATGACAACTTTGAAGGGATGTTTCTCCTTTGTAATGTTTGTGTAGGTACTGCATTTTGCTTTTGTAGGGCAGAATAGATGGTACTTATACATTTATATGTCATACCTGAATTAGATCTTTTAGAAGAACGGCCTTTCATTTTAGTTAAGATATTTGTATAATGTGCACAAACACAGGACTTTATTTGAGAGTGCAATGCATGACTAAAAGCATACATCCCATCTTCTTCACAACCTGTGCAGCAAAAAGTTCTGTAGAGATGACGCATGATGTACTCCTTCCATCATGCACTGAAGTGGTCCACTCAAATAAAGTATGTATTGGCATATTGTCACAGAAGTCCTGTCTGTCCATCACGTACATACTGTATGTTGGACTTTCTTTTGCAGATGTTACCGCAGCAGACATGTTTCTTTTGGAGTTGTATATAACAGTGATTGGCAGTTGAGTTAAAGTGTTTGGCGGAGTAAGAAAGCAGACTGGAAGTGGCCTTCACTCGGTGGGAGGTATGTTCACGAGGCAGCCCTCACATGGCCTCTCGCCTCTCTTTTCACATGTGAATGAGGACGTTTAGAGCTAACTGTCTTTTAGCACAACACTGTGTAGTGGTAAATGGTAAATGGACTGCATTTATAAAGTGCATTCTTTCTTCGAAGCACTTTACATTAAATACCCCACAGTCACCCATTCACACACACACACACATTGATACTGCGGTTGCGAAGCCTGCCATGCAAGATGGTGAGAGCAGGATGGTGTCTTTCTCAAGGTAACTTCAAACCAGCCAGGCAACGGTGTAGTTTCTTAGGATCTAGTACTCAGTGTAGATGTACTGTACCAAGGCCCAAATATGAGAATTATGAGAAGTTACACCTCAGTAGAAAATGGCACCAAACAAAAGGGGAATAGGCAGGGACATAGGCAGGTGGGGAAACATTAGGATGATTCTAAGGGCTCAACATTCACAAGGTACAAGGAGGGGAAATAGTATTTTTCACAGGGCCCAACATTTCTAGAAAACCAGCATATCCAATGAGCCTAGGGCACCTGTTTGGTCAGGAACAGCACTGCTGAAGCTGGCAAGTTTCTTCCTAAAACACATTTCCATCAGCAGACCAAAGATTCCAGAAAGGTTGCCTTCCTGTGTAAATTCAGGCTTTCTTCAAAGCATCTAGGAAAATCAATTTTACAGGGCACAGAATGGTTATGAAAGCCATAACTGAACCCTTTTGTCCACAGATAAGTCAAGGTAGGATTGGGGCTCATAAACTCTGTTATTGGGAGTTTAATTTTATTTAGCCGGTGGCGTATCGCTCCACTCACAAGCACTATTGCTCTGCTACCTCAACGCTCCAATGCCAGGTGAGGGAATAACACAGTGGTAAATGGTAGGATGATGACATTCTGGCAATCTAATGAGTCACAGGAAACATTTTATAACGAGAATGCTCAGCTCCTTTCGCTAATACAAGAAGGATCTGGACTCGTTTGGCCTTTATGAACTGCAAAAGGGCTGTTTTGGGTTGAGAACAATTAATGCTATAAACCTGAAAATAGCCATATTCTTCCTAATTAATCAATCGAAAATGAGCACATGCTTATGTTAAGCAAACAAAACAAATGCTCTGTAGTTATAGCCATAATATGTTACGGAGCAGATCCGCTCCTTTGTTTGACATTTACAAACACTGTTTACGAGAAATGTGTGAAAACTTTGGCTTGTGCTTTGCACTTTACTATACTGGATCCATATACATTCTTTACTTGTTGACTGCATTAAGTTGGAAGGAATCTGAGAAGCATTCAACACCCGCTTAAAAACATGCTTGCAAAACTCAATACATTTGAACTACATTTGAATTAAGTGGATAAACTGTAAGAAGCTAGCTGCATTTGTAACTTCAAGTTCAAGTTCAAATAAAACATGTAAATACGTTTTAAAACCGTAATATCACTGTAATTCCCAAAGGCATAATATTTACAACTTATGTAAATTACGGGATGTCGAGACCCTAAGGACACACTTTAACTCTGTTATCTGATCACTTTTGTCATTGGTTTGCCTATTACATTCTTAGGTCTCCGAAAGTAGGTGGATATAAAGCAGATTAAGGTGAAATTCTGTGGAAACACTGTATTTCCTAATTCATATTCACATTCATAATTATGTGTTTCATAAAGATAAAAAATAACTTATAAAAGGGTATGTGAGTAATTACATTTTACTAATTTAATGGTAATATAATGTCAATATTTATTTTTGTATTTGTTCATATGCACAATGTGGAATAAAATGTCTTGAATCACACATGGTCAACATATGTAATGTAATCATAGGTGAACTGAGGAAGAAAAGCACTTGTAAGCCCTATTTTCAATGTGGAGAATTACAAACTTCCAGTATCAAAACAGCACTCCAGCAGCACTTAAACAGTTATTTCAAGACCAGTGGCTTGGCCAAGGACCTTTTTTTGCCATGTTTCCATGTGACATCAATTGAGGGATTAAGTGTAATTCAATAAGCGATCGAAGGGCAGTGCGCGTGAGTTTGAGGCGTAAAGCAGGGAGCGCGGACTGAGTGAGCCCTTTGTTTGTGACCCCCGGCCTTGGCTTCTACCTCAAGGTCCAAATCATGGGGCCTGCTGGGCAATTGGCCCACGGCCAGACTGCACCTAAATGCCTCAGTCCATCGTGACCCTGCCTTGGCAACCAAACACATACAGTTCACGCTTCAGGTCCATCCACTTCCACTCACACAGCCTTGAGGGCCCATGCGCGATCGCTGCCTTTTGACCAGTGCCTAAATGACAACAGCCGAATGATATTCCTTGGGGACTGTTAGTGGCTTAGTATTTCCACAAACATTCCTCCTCGCAACCATTATGGGTTTTCCCCATCGTGCCCTATGCGCTCTGATCTCTGCTTCATAATAACTGACATGTTTGAGGCCGAAGGGGGAGGCTCCAGCGATGGGAAGGCTTGGGAAAACTTATTGGAGCTTCGAAACACAATTCTCTTCAGCGGCGACACAAGCAAGGCAGGGCCACCACCACCATAGGAATGTATAGAATCATTATTTGGTAAATATTGCAATTACAGATGAGCTCCATCGCAAGGCAGTTTGGCTGACTGAAAAAAGAGAGCAGCTAAGTGAAAAGACAGGCTTCAGTCTCTTCAGTCTATTTTACCGTAACACCAGCAAACTGTAAGAGCATTCACAACAAGAGAAACAAATGACTGCACACATACACACATTCTTGAAGGAAAAGAAAAGGTCAGCACAATGTAGCTGAGAAGATAACAAGCCTATCATAAAGTAGGACCAAAATACCCCTGCAAAACAGACAGGGAAGAAAACAAACACAAAAAGTAATAAAAGCCAGATTACCCTCAAACAGCATGAACATTATCTCACTATGTTAATTGATTATTTCTTCCCCCCCTCCCAAGTTTTTTATAGGCAAAACCTGGAGGACCTGAGCGTTGGATGCCATTACCTCTTTTTTAGAGTACTCTCTCTCAGTCCCCTCCTGCTGTTTACCAAGGAGTCTCCAGGCAGAGCATCATTACAAGAGCTCAGTCTCAACAAATGTTTGTAGCGTTCAGCCTAAATATAAATCTTGGAGCATCTCCATCATTCCTGGTGTAATCTAATGCAATTCAGGGCTGCCGTAATTCCTGTTCAAAAAAACCATTGCGCCGACCAATACCAGGCCCTAGGTTTTATAATGTAAAATACACACAGTGATCTGTGCATCCCTATGGAGGTTTGCCAGGAGAACTCTGCACTGGCATGGGCCTCTGGTGTTGGCACCGTTGGTGAAGTCAGATGAGGAGCTTGAGGGGGCGATTTGACTGACTGGCAGGGTTAAACACTAAATCACACTGTGGACACAAGCTGGCTCATGTCAGTGTTAAGGGGGTGAGCAGGACACAGCGCGTCGCTCTCCCTTGCTGTGTACCCTCCATCCCCAGCTATCTGAATGAAGACAAGGCACTTGTTCAACAAGTGTCCTCCCAAAATTAACCCGAGCAGCATGATTCTGATTATGGCCCATCTGAAAGGGGCCCTTTCTTGTCTCTCTCAGGACATTCCGAGGCATTAGATGCCATGAGAAGGCTCCTCTGTTCTCACTCCTTGGCGACCTCAGGCCCAGGGCCAGTGATGTCGCAGTACCTGGAGCAGAGAGGGGTGGAGAGGGCCCGGGCCTGGATCATCCCATCAGCACAAACATGCAACCAGCGATGGGTCAACAGACAGAGGCCATTCAGCAGTCAGACAAACAATACAACCAACATGCAGGTGTGAGACGGACGCTAGCACCTCGCCCACTTCTCTGCAATGAACAGGATGGACATTCCTTGACCTCTCAACTTAAAACTCTCACCTTATTTAGCTAGACTGACAGAGAAAATGAGTGAGAGAGACCAATGAATAAATAAACAAATAGACAGACAGACAGACAGACAGATAGACAGATAGACAGATAGATAGATAGATAGATAGATAGATAGATAGATAGATAGATAGATAGATAGATAGATAGATATTATCACAATTATATATTCTTTCAAATTCATTATGCAATAACTTTTGCAAGACTTCTAACCTCTCTGAGTATTTTAGTTGAACTTATTTTATTGTATCTGTAAAAGGACCCTCTCACTGAGAAAAGGGAATGCTATAGTGAATTCTACGAGGGGAGGCAATCTTTTCTCTTCAAAGACGTAGTGTTTTTTGTGTTTGTTTTAAAGTGTTATTATGTCTAATTGCTTACTGTGTTGTCATTAACAGGGAGCAACACCACTTTAAAGACGTAAATAACTACGTGAGAGAGTTTAACAGAGCTAATTAAAATCTCTGCAGGAAAAAACAAACAACTAAACACAAGTGGCCTATTCCATCTCCAAAGAAACACTCTGACTCTTTTTAACCCAGTAAAACTTTTTAACCCAGTAAAAACATTTTACACTGCCAGAGCACTTTAAGTTATAATACATTATTATATTACATTTCATTACACATAGGAGACGCTTTTGTTCAAAATGACTCACAACGGGGGAAAACAAACAAGCTAAGGCAACATAAGAGATTACAGGGTAAGTGCAGAGGGACAAATGTATACAATGTACAAGATGCATGTAATACATGTACGTGTTGATTAGGTGGTTAGTGAGTTACAGTTCTTAGAATAAGATATTTATATAGTCTAACATATTTAAATGGTCTTTGAGGATGAATGTTGTACGTGTCATTTGCATCACTAATTCTTGAAAATTGTCTATTGACAGTGGTGATAGTTTGAGCCACTATTAGCAGTGCAGTAGAAACGAGGATGGTTGCTGATGAAGTATGACCATATTTGGACAATAAAGTAAACTATGCTTTGTTCTAATTACTTTTTATAAATTTGAATTTGGTCATGTTGTTTTAACATTTGCTTATGTAGAATGTGAGCGGTAGACGCTTTATATCAGGAAAACTGGGTACCACTGTTGCGAACAGACACTTACAATTGCCTCCAGGAGAACACCAGATATAATAACATTAATAGAACTGTTCAACAGAAATAATTCAGACCCGATAAGAAAAATGATAAGAAAAATGATACTGGTAGCCTTCCCTCTTTGTAATCTGATTACACACCTGCAATGTTTATTAGTAGCTCAGTTGAAATTAATTAGAAGACACAAAAAAACACTTAGCACATGTTAAAGAAACTGGTAATGATACCATTTTTAGGCAAGATGGAGTACTTTTTCTCAGTTGTTTTACTGACCGATCTGCCCCTTGATGGGCGTTCTCTTCCTGTTTTACCCAGACAAGAGACCCCATCTCTAACCTGATTATCTCAAGCCCTGGAGGTGGATTGTGAGGGGATGGTGGTAACCCTTGCAGTAGAGGAAGTTCAGTGGACTGTTTCTAATAAAGCTGGAATCTTGATGACTTTTGATTTCTCCGCATTTGCTTGAAAGGTTTATTCAGGTTTGATAGCAATCTACTGCACATATTCTGAATACGTTGGAGTTCCATAGAGAGAGCCCCATCAGTGAAAAAGACAGAAACTACTGAGTACACTTCATGTTGACCCCTAAAGTTACACATAATTGTCCATCATGACTTGTCAGAGGCAAGAATATTATACTCCTGGACCTCGCGTTTTTGAGCAAGGTAAGAGTTTCCTTTGGCCTAGATACCACAAGTATGCCTGTCAGTTACTGAAAGAACCCCAAAGACCAACCTTCTGGAGGGGCTCCTCATACCTCTAGGGTGGCCTGGTGGTAGCCTCACCCACATCAGGGTTTCAGCAGCCTCTCTACAGCATGGAGATAACCCCAGCTAACAACGTCCTGTTGACAGCTCCTCTCCACACTCCCAGCTGACATGTGAACCACCATGGACAGCCTTCCCCCTGTCATTTTGTCCCACCATCCTCATATGCATAAATATGTGACTGTAAAACCTAATCAAAAAGGTGAAGTTGAGGAACATATTGTTTTCACAGAAGACATTTCTGGATAACCTTTGTTTGGTCGTTCAGCTTTTCTGTCTTATTTTTTAGAAGAAATGTAAACTGGGGTGAGCATGGTATGTCATCACTCTACGAAGAGATAATATTAACTTGTTACAACCGCAGCTTTTAACCACTGAACCACTTTTCCCGTAGGCCAGAGGTCAGCCCTGTAACTATTGGACACTAATCTGAGATCTGTCTATGTCTTGGCGAGCGTCAAAGTGTATCTCATTGGCCACAAGCCAAACACGCCCAGGAGAAGGAACTTTGTTAGTCCCACTGGCCACCCTCAGCACAGTCAAATAGAAGAGCCCACTGCATAGCCCCTGAGCCCCAAAGCAAGAAGGAAGGAGGGAAAAAAAGAGATCCAAGGATCAAGGTTCCCTCTATGAAAACATGGCAGGGTTATGGGTCGCCCTGTGAGATCACATCCACCTTTTATCCCAAAGACGCTCATTTCAGGGGAATGTGGAGCGTTGTCTGTCTGTGAAGGCGAGCTGAACAGGCCCTGTTTGGCTATGCTGAACTCTAATTGAGAGGCCTGCTCCTCCCTGGGCCCCAAGACTCCCTCCCTCCCTCCATCCCTACCCGCCCTGCCTCTCTCCGATACCCAGTGGAACCCCTTGGCCCTCCACTGCTGTGGGAAGGTTAGGGCAGGTCAACACGCAAGCTGGATTAAGTTACCATCTAAACACAGAGAAAGAACCGCATCAAAATGAAGCAAGAGAAACAGACAGGGACACCGGGTGCTCTGGCGTGTTTGTTTGTTGCCCCTATCTTGCCTGTTGTTGACTGTCTGAAGGCAAGTTATGCCTGTTGGCTTGAAACAGTGATATAGTTGTTTGGGTGAGTTGGTGTAAGATGAGCACAAGTTCAGTTTGTGCTGTCTTCGTTGCTACATCCGTATTATGGACTAGTGTACACTCAGAGCCAAGAAACAAAAACATCCATCACTAAAATACATTTTGCCAGTAGATGCCTGCCTTGTCTTTGCGACAACACAGTAGCTCAACATGACATGACAGTGGTGCATACATAAACACGTAGAAGACTCACCAACAGAAGACATACCAACTAGGTGCACATACGTGACATACGTGTGCACAAGCAGCTAGCATGCATGAACGCATGTACATTTGCATGCAAACATGCACATGCATACACACACACACACACACACATACACACACACACACACACACACACACACAGAAAGAAAGAAAAAGAGAGAGAAACAAAGACAGACTATTCAGTAATTTCTTGGGAGCTTTGGATTTTGTCCACTTCTTCTTTAAAAGTTAAATCCATCTTATAATTACCAGTAAATTTAAAACAATACAAGTACTGAACTGGTTACAGCTAAGACAATAATGCCAAGGGACAGGTGTTGAATAATTTTTAAACTCATCCAAGGAAGACAATAAGTTGGTTTACCAATAGTCGTGATGGAATACACTACACTAGAAACCATGTCGAATTATGAGGTCAAAACATTTTTGCATTGTAAATCATTAGCCATAAAAAAAAAAAAAAAAACATCCGACAGTAATTAAGGGCCTCGAATTCACATCCCCAGCCTGCCTCTGCCGCAGAGAGCGCAAATAAGCTAAGTTCCTCTCAGTGGCCGCTTAACACATGAGCAAATAGCTTAAGCTAAAGCAAACAGGCACGGTGAGGTGCTGAGGAGGAGGAGGTTATACTGTAACGTTCACGCACGCCTCCTTTGATGACTTCTGGTGAGTGGAAGGGAAAATACAGATGACAAGACCTCAATTTGTTGCACATGCCCCCTCCGCCGTCTCTTCATTTCGCCGTGCCTCTAAGTGGGGTGTGCTCTGAATTTAATGAAGCTCGATGATCTCCCCCCATACAGATCATATCACTGTCGGAGACTGTTGCACTTGAGGGTGGCTGCCAGACTAGTGCATATGCCACATATGGCAAACATCTTCCTTCAAAAATAAATAAATATATAAATATCTAAATAAATAAAAAAGCAACTTAGACCTGTTAAGCAGTCAGTCTTAGAGGTAATGCCCCAGGAGCATGTCAAGACTCTGGGCCTTCTATAATAGCCTAAGTATAATATTGAAATGGTCTCGGTGATCTTTAGCTTTCAAGTCAGTTGAATTTACAATTGTGCTTTGGAGGTAAAACATAAAGCATCCCTGTGTGTGTGTCTCCACTAAAGCATGTTAGCCTGTGTACACGGGCTTAGAAGCAGACAGAATAGTGCACTTTTCTGTCTCTGGACTTGGCACTGTTTATTGAATTAAAGATCAGTACAACCACTGGCTCTTTTCTTCTCCCACCCCCCTCCTCGTCCCTGTTTAATTTGATCAGAGAATCTGCTGACGCAGTCTGTGCCCAACTCATGTGAAACCAATTTCAGCTCCACATAAGAATCGCCATGGAGGGCCAGAGAGAGAGAGAGAGGGCCCTTTTTCTCTGAGAGAGGAGTGGGACGGCTCTCAGAGTCCCCCTCTGGACAAGGCCCATCCCTGTGAAAGAAAAAAAAAATAGAGAGCTCTTTACATTCCATGTAAGTACAGGTCACTTACACATCCTATGCAGCATCCGCTTGCTTGCACTATAGACATGGACGTTTGTGAGATTGAAGCAGATACTGATGGGCGCTGGTTCCCTAAAAAAAAAAAATCCCCCTCCAAAAGGCGGGAGATGAAGCTTTTGGTGTGGCCCCTCGGATCAGTCGGAGCTGCTGTGGGTTGGTGAACGTGCAAATTGAAAAATCACAGTATGACCTCAGCGCCGTCAACACAAAGCGCATGCAGGGTGGGCGACTATGATGATGACACCCACCACACACTCAAAGATGACAAAGTAATGAGCTTCGCTGAGCAACTTTTGGCTTCGGTATGCAGATAAACAAGTCTGTAATGCCCTGTGTTGTGTCCCAGTGTCTGGTTACCACAGTGGAGACATCAACACTGTAGCTAGGGAGGCTACTTATCAGTTTGCCAGACGGAGGCACTCCAGCTTAAAGCATTGTCCTCCACTGAGACTTACATGATCACACGATCAAAGCGGCTCACTGTAATTTATATGATGGTCCAGTGATAAAGAATATTTCCATATTACGATATACAATAATATTGAGAAATACAGAAATAGTGGCTGGATAGTGATAGGAAGTGTTCTACTGAAATAGCATTTACTGTATTTGATTAAACTCTCTTATTTACTTTATAGATGCATTTCATAACTGTGTTATCTCAAAGACCCTAACACTAAATTACTTCATCCTTTTCACAATAGTCTTTTCTTTTGACATTGAATAATGATACACTAGTCCTTACATTTTCATCACTTTGTTTACATATGTCCTGAGTTTGAAACCCCATACAAATTATTTATGTCAGTGACAGTTTGTTGTGATCCGTTTAACTTGCCTATTTTCACAGAATGATCTGTCTTGATATCTTTAGTATTTCACCCCATAATTTAAATGATATCAAGAAAATTAACTGTTGTATGTATTATGTGTAAATAACAACACAATTGTAGTCATTCATTCATTAAACATGATTCTTTAAAATATAGAAAACTGACAAGTTAAACATACTTGGAAATACCAAATCCATGTTAAGTGTTAGAACTTATAAAACAAAGTGTTACACAATGTCAGCACGATTTTAATTGTTATTAGACTTAACCAGTTGCTTTATCTTTTACCTGAAATTAAGAAATATTAAAATCACGAATTAATATACTAAATGAACTAAAGATGCTATATTCTACTGTAGACATAAATCAATTCTCCTGAGTTGCTGTGTGGGATGGGTAAAGGATATCGCTATGGCGGTAGTTTGTGATAGACCTAAAATAATTTTCAAACGTTTATTTTTGTAAGACAGAAGGTGCAATAACTGTTCCTGTGTTGTTGCACTCAGCAGATTAAATTTTCAAGTCAGAATAATAAATGTAATTTAATAATACAATATCCTTAGTTACAAAATGAATCCTAAGCATGCATGTATGGTTATCACCTCCCACTGAATACACATGTCAAAAGACTGAACACTTCTATCAAGGTTTCAGGGCATTCTTAAACCACATTATCAAAGTAGTTTCTGCTGATGTCCTAATATAATTTCTCCCTCCACAGCAAGGAAGGCTAAAATTAAGATGTGACCTCATCTCTGCTTTTTGGCTCCTGTATTGTTGTCGATGGTGCCAATTTTGAAGGCAAAATGACTAACTGTAGCTGAACAATGCTGACCGACTGTGTAGAACAAGAGAGGTCAAGATAGCACTTCAGTGAAGTATAATGTATTCAACAAAGCCAGTATGTGAGATGAAAACATCTCTCAAGAGCAGGATGATTGAGTCTGAGTGGGCTGTATCAATGGTCAAGACAGCACTTAAGTCAGTACGATGTACTCAGGAGGGTCAATATCAGAGGTCAAGACAGCACTGAAGAGCTGTATGATGTACTAGTATAGAAGGTCGGTATCAAACAAAGCCCACTCACAAATGTGTGACGGATTCCATCGGAAGCGACCCATATAGGTCTTCTTGTGTGCTGGGACAGTGGGACGAGACTGAGGGACTGTTTGCTAAAGTTCAGCTGATACTTCCCAAATTCCCAGCATTCCTTTGATTAGCCAGAAATCAGGGATCGAGGCTGGCTTGGCTTCACAGGCTCCCAGCCCAAAACTCGCTTCTCCAAGTCATTCTGTTGTCACCTTGGCATAAAAAGGGCACATTTTTCCTCATTTCTCTCTGTTTTTTTCCTTTCAATTTAATTTTCTCTATCTGTCCATCTGTCTCTTTCTTGTTATCTTGTTGTTCTTCTTCCAATGACTGGGGTATGCTTAATGTTATCCGAGTACATTATTGTACTATGTGCACTTTAGAAAAAAGGAATTGTAAGATTCCAGAAATCACTAAAACTGATTTGAAAAGCGTTCAGTGGAATGTGTCTGCCTTTTATGTAAATCATGTAAAAACCATGTCCCGCTGTTTCGACACATTTGTATTTGTGTCCTTATCATTGTTGTTCAGTCGGGTAATGCCACAGGATAGCACCTCGTAAACTCTCCGAAACCACTGACTGTGGTCATAGGCTGTGCTAAGCCAAACTATATAGTGTGGCATGTATAACTCAGTGTGAGAGAGGGAGACGCAAATACATACCCTAAGAAAAAAGCATTTGTTTAAAATGTCATGGTTGAATGACATACAGAACTGTGGTGACCTGGCTCTGCTTTCTGTTAACTGTCTTTCTATATATATACTTAGTCGTGTGTGTGTGTGTATGCGCGTGTGTGTGTATGTGTGCATGTACATGTGTGTGTGCCCGCGTACATGTGTGTGTGTGTGTGTGTTTGCAGGCGTGCACATATGTGTGTGTGTGTGTGTGTGTGTGTGTGTGTGTGTGTGTGTGTGTGTGTGTGTGTGTGTGTGTGTGTGTGAGTGCGTGTGTGTGTGTGTGTTAGTGCACGCGCTTGTGTGTCTGTATGCACGCTTGCGTGTGTGTCCTCGGTATATGAGTAGTTTGTGGTTAGCGTGAAGTACAGAGAGACTGAGAGTGAGATTAATAGAAACTGGTTAAAGGACTTCTATAAAAGTTTGGGGCAGCGTGGCAAGTCAAGGCAGACGTGTCCAATAGACTTGGGTGTTTTTCATGACATCTCAGTTCTACACATTGGCTGTGTGTGAATAATACTCTTCATAAAATGAATGACCTAATATAGAAAGTCTCAACATTATGAAAAGGACTTTTGTTACACAACTTGATACAGGTGTCATTGCAAAGAAGGAGCACATTACATTTCACCAGCTTTGGGGACACTGAATAGAGTATACTAAGACCAGTACATTTGTCTTTAATATTTGTAAAAGTCATTTTTATCAGTGTTAAGTAGGGACAGCCTTTGGTTCGTTTACATGAATCCAACAATGTCTTTCTTCCTTCCTTTCTTTCTTTCTTCCTTTCCTTCTTTCATCCCATGTCTAATTATTCTATTCTGCAGACTACAATGCTATCTTTCTTTCTGTTTTTTCCGTAATCTTCAAGAGAGTGAGAGCGGGAAATGCCATACAGACCCTCTAATAAATTAGTTTCATCACAGCTCCACTGCGAGCTGTGTGTTTATGTGGCCCGCATTAAAACCTTGTTTTGTACTTTTGTAGAATTTGTTCCCTCTAAGCCAGTCGTCTGTGCCGTGCTGATGGAGAACAGTGTGGATGAATCCCTCCCTGTAAACGCTGGGTTGTTGTTGCAGTCAGAGGCCAGAGCAAGACAACTTTGCTGCAGGCTATCGCTCTCTCTCTCTCTCTCTCTCTCTCTCTCTCTGTGCCTGCCTGGGCTGTGACCTGCTGGAGTATAGACTGACATTCGCCTTTGAAACTGATGGGAACAACCTGTCTCCTCCTGAGTCTCTTTTCATGAGCTGGAATGAAAGTACAATCTCTGTACGCAGCAGTGTAATATAAAAGTGCACTTCGTTTAGGCTATAGGTTTATTCCCCATACAAACACAACCTGCATAGTATGGAGTCACAGTTTGAAAAGAAAAGAAAAAGTTAATTAATTTCCTTATTAATCTCTTTTTATACTTTTGGTCAGGTTAGTCATAAAAGTTTGGAAAGGCATATGAAGACAAAATTAATAATGCTATTAAAAAATTGCTAAAACAAAACTAAAACTGACAGAACATAACATTCATACATAGTGTGTTCAAATACCTAACAATGAATTCTTTTAAAATTTCACTGAAGGCTGACATTGATTCTGAGTGTTTTATTGTGATCTATTCAAATCAGGTACACACGAAAAAAAAAAAGTAGTTCCTATCTCATTATGTTGGCTTGGGGAAACACTATATTTTACTGGCGTGCAGCAATTACAGAAAAACAACATACATTCAAAGGCTCATTAATGAATACCTTCACAGCGTGAGAGGTGCCAGTGGTAATACCAATGACTCCATTGTGGGCAAGGGACCAACCATTTTCCAATTTTTCTCTTTCGCTACAAAATGTCTGGAGTTGTATATCTGATTTAAGCAAGGCATTTCATCCCAAGTGGACTTACTGTTTAAGCCCAGTCTAATGACTTCACCTCTTTAAAATGAAATTTACAACAAAAGACACAAATGAACAAAATAGATAAATGATCTTGAGGGAAATGAGGATTTCTTTGTTTGTTTTTCATTTCTTTATTCTTGCTATTGACATAATGGGTTTGTGCTCTTATTAAAAAAAAACTTTTGTTGCCATTTATGGAGGCTGTTTGGTGACATAATTGAGAAGAGACTATGTTGACCTTCTTATGTCCTGCTTTATGTTGTGGACATATATTGTCACATTCTCCAGATACGATATTTAGTTTTGAGCAAACATTTAAACAGTACTTTTTTTTCAAGCTAATAACAATCATGTTGTGAACTAAAATTGTGAATGATACACAATTTAGATAAAAGTATGCATTTGTATTTTCTTTTAATAATACAAAACTATTTTCATTGCCTGAATTCAGATGAGATGACCTAAATACTGCTATGTTGATCATGTATTCATAATGAATAACACATATCCCAAACAGTTAGTAGCAGTCCCTGGGCTGCCCATTGTAGTGAAAATATACAAAGCAACAGATGTAATGGAGAATATAAAGAAACACAGCTGCCATGTTGAATGAAAACTCCTGACGAGCCTCTCACTGCCGCTTGTTTTCCCTGCTCAGATTTAGTCCACAGACAAGCAAAATGAGAACCTGGCCTGATTTAATCTGCTACAGGACTAGTTAGGAGGCCAGCAGTTCCTCTCAGATAGCAGCAGCTTCTTACCTGTATACCTGCATAAACAGGATGCCAGTTATCACCCAAGCCTATGGTCCATGCCCCCATATCATATATTTTCAAACAGGGTGTTTTTATTATGAGAGGACCTGGTCCAGTTCAGTAAAGTGATAGTTGTAATGACATATGTGGTGACCTAGTTTTTTTTTTCAGCTTGTAATACAGCATAATAATGAAATTGATTATATCTATCATCATCATAATATTGGGTGGATATAGCTGCTGTTGTCAATTTGCACGTTGTTTGTGGTACACTTTTAATGGAGAGAATGCATTTACAGTAAAATCATATAAAAGGGTTCCAATAACGGTGCTTCGTTGCTGATTTCGATGACAAGGCAATCGTGTATAAATGTAACACGGAAGACAAAAAATTGTTGGGACACTTCTAGACGAGCAAGGTCATACACTGCTTGAATAAACAATCATTACTGGGCATGTGTATATAAACACAAGACAAATTGAAAGGATACAATTGCTTGACCAGCACAGTAGCCTTCTGCCTAAAAATAAAATAATGCCCTTTTACTAAATCCCTTGATTGATCCTAAGTGGACGATTAACTTAAGATATACTATTTTCGTCTGTATGTAGGCTAATATTTGAGACAAAACGTGGATAGATGAGGAAAGTCTGAAAAACAAGAAATCCAAGTGGTGTAGTCCTTACTTGCGCAGCCTTATCAACTAGACGAAACTGACAGTGCCTCCACTGCGTAAGGAGAATGACATTAGAGAAAGTAGGTGCTCGGCTCTTGAGAAATTTAATTCGACCTTTCCGTCGCGTTGCCTGCTTTATTGAAGACGCAATTAGGACAGCCTTGCACAGCACATATTTTCGGGCGGGTTTCTAATCTTCCTACGTCTAGTCTATGCAACACCCTCATTGTGTAATAAACATAAATATTGCGATTCATAATGGGAAATAAGAGCTATCCACACATACATGATAGACCATATTTAAATATTTTAGGAAAAAATAGTTTTTATTCTCTCCAGTCAGAAGTGCATAACGCAACAAAATGTCTGGGTGCCTGATTACCATTCGCAATTAACGCCACCAGCCTAACACCTGTCAGTGTTTGTAGATTCAAAAGTGTTATTTTGTGGTTAGTTTCTCATTATATGATAACGTTTAGAAACCCATTAAAAACAGGCCCAAGTAAAGAATGATCTTTTTATCAGCGAGAACTATGTGCGCATCAACAAGAGGCGCCTACAAATGAAATACATTATTTGATGTTTCTGGATTGCGTAAAAAGGAGATGTTACATCTCAAAATTATTAAAGCATACCAAATTTCTAAATTCTGTCACCGCTTTCCAGAAAGTTCATAGTCACTGACAACAAAGCAGCATATGAAAATCACTTTTGACATTCAGTGAAAAAAAACAGTCACATCCAAATATCTATAAAGTTGACTTCTGACTCCTTTGCAGGTTTATTTTTACGCGAACTCAGAATCACGGAACCATTACGCATGCCCTCCCACTCCAAGTTCTGTCAGTTATATATTCGGTCTTAATCGCATTAATGTCATGTGTTGTGTGTCCCACGTGTTTGTGGAAAAAATAGTGTCCCTCTTTTCCTGTGTGCAAAGGCCTAACCTCCCTATTTATCGCGTCTAAGTTACACAGCGACACTGAGTGAAGACTTCATTCTGTTCTGAGAAGCACGTTGACTGGTATGCTAGGAGCCGTACGAGCAGCATCCTCTCTAGACACGCATTTTGTTACCCCACTAAACCTTAAGGGGCTTTTTAGCATTTGCTCAGCCTAGTCTCTGGAAAACATCTGAATCATTTTTAACCAACTCCAGCTGCCGCTCCAGTGTGGGTGTGTGAGTGTGTGTGTGCATGCGTGTGTGAATCCATGCGAGTGCGTGGTTGTCTGTGCATGAGCGTGTGAGGCGTTCTTCAGGAAAGACAGGAAAAAAAAGTTTGGACGTACTTGCTACCAACTTTTTTAGGAATGAACGCAGATACGTGCGTTTCATACTGCGATATGACATCCATGGATTCATATTATAGCCCGTCTTCGGCGCAAGGCAGGGATCAGCAGGCCAATCCTTTCAGGACATTCCAGCCAAGTGACACCAAATACAGCCCCACTTTCCTCCCCAGCAAAGGTCAAGCTTACGGGGAGAAGTCTCGGAGTCCTTTCCAACAGGAGTGCCAGTCATTGGATGCGCCCGGTGGGGAAGGCACCTTTAACAAATACCACCTCTTCATGCAGAGACCTACTTGCAAAACACCCCCCGAAGGCAACAAACTTCACCAAGACAGCGGGCACAACGGCGCGCTCATCTCCTGCTATGGTAAGCTCCACAGACTCTTATCAAAGTATGACTGCTTTAATATTGGCTTATCCGTCTCATCCTTTGCTTGCGAGAGAGTTTGTTTATTGTAGGAATACGATCTGCCCGAAATGGCAACGTCTTCTCTCACATGTTGTCCGAATTTTTTTGTCGTGGTCAGGGTTTTTATAAACGTGATTCCGCCTGCAACTATTTTCCCGATTTCGCAGTAGTAAGATATCATTACGTTGGCTGTCATTCACTCGCTGCATGTAATCATATTTGGTTTATTGTACAACCTCGTTTAGTCATCAGCACAATTAGCGCTGTGTGGACGACATCATTGACTTCATCATTGACGTTTCTCTTCAACAATGAAATTGAATTAAGTAATGCGATAATCTGGATTACAATCCTCATTATTGAAAATGAATCAGACAATTGAATTAACAAGTTTGCAGATAGCAATAGATGCACTAGGCTATGCGTCGGGCGCAGGGTTTTCTTTATAACTTAAACTGTTCACGTTAGCCTAAGCTATTAAAACATCTTTGGAAATTGGATTGGTGATCATGTTGACTGTAGTAATAGGCTCCCTATAAGCACCTTCAAACGTTTTAACAACATGGCTAATTTTTATTATCAGTTTTGTTTCTACAATCCCGCTTCAGTCCTTCGCTGGTGCGTCATATTTTGCATGCAGTATACCCATGTTAACATCACAGCAAACTGTGATGGACATGATTTAACATGGCAGTGAATATGTTATTCGGAGATTATCTTGTTATCATACACTCTCTGAGCTAATGTGTGTATGTATAACAATGATCAAGCAGAGCCTGTATCTGTCACGCAGATGGTTACCATATTAGCTCTATCTTTTGGTACCGCCGCTTCATAAATGGCACATGCTCGCTGATATAGTACGAGGGCCAAAGGTGAACAGGCCCAAGGGCGGGAATGGCCGACTTTGAAAACGGCCCGCTTATAGACAGCAGCGTTGCCACATAAAATGTCTTCTTTTCGGCCACAAAAGAAACCACAAATCGTGCCGACCATCGTCTCAAGACCAAACGTTTATTAAAATAGTCATTCGTCGTATCCGCAGATCAAGCAAAAATGTAACTTTATTTGTATACTATTTTATGAAATATGGCAATTCAATTAATATTGAATTAATTTTGAAATTGTATTAGTCCCGACATCGGAGAAGAGAGGACCATGGCCTACAAAGGGTCAACGTCTTGCATGAAGTAGCCTAGTGGACTAAGGAGTGTGTGAAAAATCTGACAGTGCGGGCAGAGGGGGGATTTTGACAGGTTTTAAAATTACATATAAAATATAGGTCTTGTTTATTTTGATTATGTGGTTACAAACACATTTACCTAAAATCTTTCTGAAATCTGTCTGAGTTATGCCTGCAGTCAACTATAAATTCGGTTGTGCAGACCATGCTTTTAAATTCTGCCGCTACAACGGTGCGTTTCCCTTTGGAAAGTCTTGCGAGTCATCTTTTTTTGCTACATTATTACTGTAAATTTAGCACTTTACGTGTGGTGGCATTTTCCAAAACGTCCGAGATGCTTTAAGTCTCATCTTCACCACTTTTAAATTTAGTCTGTACACAGTTTCTAGTGAACACAAATGTTTGGGCCTGCTGGCCTATACAAGCTCAAAATATGTGACAAGTTATTTTTGTTATTAATTAAAGTAAAGAAAAAACCTTCATACTTTAATTAGCTGTTAATTTTAAATCACTTGCGAATACAACCCCGTGAACTCCATGTAGCCTTTAACCGTCCCGGGAACTTGCATAGCCATTTTTTGTAGACGCTCACCTGTGCTCCAATCTGACTCATGCTCATCATACACATCTCTCGTCACGCATGCTCAAATCTATATGAAAGACAAAAATCGCATCCGGAAACATGGCCATTCGGCCTCTTGGAGTAGGCTTCAGGAAGTTCCTCTAAGAAAACTTTAGAAGATCTGGAAGATCTGGAAATCATTCTTAGAAAAATAAACAACTTCAATAAAGTATACCTTTCAAGACTAAGTAAAATTCTGACACTATAACAACCCACTCCTGGTGGTTTGAAAAGTCATCTGTAAAGTAGACTGTAACCTTTGGTTCCAAAACTTACAAGTGACCGCTTCAACAACTAGTGATTTAAATCAGCGTAGGATATATGTCTTCATACAATGGTGTTAAATGAATGGAAGCGTGGGAATATCAATATAATAACATATTAATAAAATGAATGTATCATTCGTTTACACTGACTAAGTAGTTTAAGGTAGGCCTATGTGCATTATAATTGTATTGGATAAATAACAATGACAAATCGTGCAAAAATCCTTCCAAACAGTTAACCGCAACCCTAAGTCTCATTCATGTAATAAGATCGGTGGAATTGATTTTTAGCTATTAAACCTTTGTTTCAGGAAATATCAATGATGCTGAATGAATGGAAGCTTGTATTACCTTACGAGATGTAAGCTGGACCTAAATGTAGCTAGACCGTTTTAGGATTCACAAAGATCTTTTACATGCGCAACTAGTGCCATTGGAGCACCGTGTATATTTTAGGAGCTTTACCCATAAGAGCACATTGGATTTAGAAGTGACAATGTATACATTAAAGTTGTCTGATGTAAAAGAAAGGGATAAATATACCCCCCTTTCAATTATACAAATGATTACATTTATTTATTTATTTTACAGGAAGCAGGACTCTAATCACCAAATAAACAATAAATCATTGACAGCATTGACAGCAGGATTGACAGCATTATATGCAGTAGGACTACTCTGGCCCTAAATTATCCATTAGAAATGTTGAATGGGTTTTACCACTACCATTATTATTACTATTATATAGAAAAAAGATAGTCCTCCCATCTTAAATACATTAAACCAAAATCGAGAGCGTGACTTTGCGGTATTTTAATATATTTTTTAATTACCATATAAAGGAAAACCAATCAATTCCTCATGTCTGCCTTCTTCATTTTCACTGAGGAAGGTTCTAAAATGAGTTTTAAAGGCGGACTGTTGCGCAGATTTAATTTTTTAACAGACGGCATTTTAGTGAATAAATGCGCGACGTTTAAAGAGAAATGAACCATTCTTATCTTTCCCAATTACTTCATCTCTTTTATAAGGCATAAGTAGGTTTCAGAAGAGGTTAGAACCACTAAACAGAAAAGTACATTTAGAAAGTAAAACAGTGAAAAAAGCGTCAGTTTATGAGTAGCTTGCAGCTTGAACTTGAAATGTATTATTATTATTATTATTATTATTATTATTATTATTGATCTAGTATTGATTAACCTTAGACCTATGGGAGGCTATGCTTTGTTTAAAGTCTTTAGTTTACCAACAAATAAGCAATATAGGCCCCCGTGTATGTTTTTAAGTAAAAAAATAAAATTAAAGAATAAAGATTAGCCGAATCGTCTAAATTGTGACAAACAGACGTTACTTATTGATGATATATAATAGGCCTATATAAAGAAATAATAGGTGTATTTTATGCTGTCACCGAACTGTTTATCAGTGTGATTTGGGACATTTGATCAATAATTAGTAATGGAGTTCACATTTCAAAGTTGTATCTTCACGTGTCTTAAAATGAAAACCACAGCTCTCCAAATAACTCGTCTAACATGAGAGATTCCCTTACCTGCCATTATTTATATTACTGTTCTCTTGATTAAGTGCTTTTACCATAAACCCAAAACACTGTGCTACCACTCGCAAAAGTGGAGCAAGCCAGCTCTCAGCAGCAGGACATTTGGCAAGCACAATTAGCGATTTGCTGTTATTATAGACGAAACGTCTCCCATGTGGAGCGTTATGTTGTTATATTTTCTGGAGGCAAGGCGTCAGCCAGATGCATGCATCACATCTTTTTAGCGGGAATGGTTGCGCTGGGACGTCGCCAAAGCCTCAAGCGTCAACAGGGTTTTTCTAAACTGTGGTCTTGGAGTCAGTGAGAGATAGGCTATTGCACAACTGCTAGGCCTAGTCTGAACTCACCCAATGACATCCTCGTGAATTGTAAACCGTCCAAAGAGGAAGTGCCCTGGATGAAGCCGGTTTTGGAGTTCTACTGAGGGATGCTATCATGGCCGTGGTCAGCACAACCTCTAAATACATAGCCGTCCCACGCAGCAGGGGTAACTATAATGGATAGGAGAAAGTCCCCCATTCAACGAATAATTGAAAGTAGACAAGCTTGATGGCCAGGATTAACAATGTGCTGAACCTATGCTTTGTACTGCCTGACAAAAAGTGGAAACACATTTCTTATTATAATTATTGGAGAGCTGTAAAATAAGAGTAATACAACCACTGGCAAAGGCAGAGCCCTTGGCATGGGAGGTGCAAGTGGGTATTATGTTCACACCTCTTTTGGAGCACACCTGCACATCAATTATCCTGGCAAAATGAGGGTATTTACCCAATAACTGTAAGGGTAAGGGCTTATTTCAAAGAACGCCTCCGTCTATATGATTGCCCTTTCCCTGACTATGTAGGTGTTAGATATACAGTATAGAGCTGCATACATTTTTTAATTATGCAGACATATTGGTGCCCTGGTAATGGTTGCAGTTATTTTTTTTAATCGAATCTCATCATATTGCCTCTGCTGTAGTGTGACACTTTTCAATGTCTTCTTTGTGAAACAACAACACTGATGCCAGCTCAGTTTGATGACTTAAGAGTGGGTGGTGCATCCTGGGAGCCTTGAAATATTGGGCTGAGAGAGAGGCTCCAAACAGAGACTGAAAGGCTGCAAAGAAAGGATGCAAAGGCTGCAAGCAGAGGTTGGAAGGCTGCAAACAGAAAAAAAGCTACTGCATGCAGAGTCACAGGCTGTATACCTGACAACAGCGCTGAACCAATTCAAACTGCAGAGGCAGATGAAGTGCTCAGGACTCAACAGGAATGCAGGCCAGTGTTACAGGAGAGTTGGTTATTAATCTGTGGCAGATGTGCTAGCTCATGCCTCCAAACCCATTATTCATATGTGCATATAGTGTTAGCCTGCCTCAATGCCATAGGGATTCCCCCTGAAATGACATGGGGGCCACTGGTTTACGTAACCCTGCCTTTAAAAATGCCCGATGTAAATAAACCCCGTCAGAGACAGACTCGCGAGGGTGAGCTGACTTTTGAGTGACTGGAGAAACCCATGCTGGTTCCTTGAGACATTCATGCAGTCTTTGGTTGACAGACACCCCAAGCGTGTGTGTCTGTGTCTGTGTGTGTGTGTCTGTACTTTGTGTATGTCTGTGTGTGTGTGTTTAGGGTTGAAGGTGAGGGTGCGGTTGGGTGGGCTGGGGCGGCAAAATATGAAAGTGAGCATGCATTTTCCCTTACGTCACAGGGCACGGGTATTTATGTAAAAATCAGGAGAAGCGTTCTGAGCTGTCACTGCGCTGGACGGCACACCGAGAGGGAAGACAGGCGCAGAAACAGCGAAATGCTTGCAGAGTTGGAGCATCACTGGAAATATTATAGGAGTGCCAGTTTGGCCTTGGGTGTAGCAAGCTGTAGTTAAAACCAACTAAAAAGCAGCTATGGCAGTCACTTCTCATAATAATCTAAAAAAAAAAATCTGATGAATGAAACCGGTACTGCAACCGGAGACGTCAAACAGCATCTAATATTTAACAACCGAGTCACTGCGCTGCAAGTAGCACATTTTGGTTAACAAATTAATTTCAAAGTTTTCCACATGAGTTACATTGTGCAGTTGGTCATGCACATGGCAGATATCTGTTTCCACATTGTCATATTCAGAAAAATCCCATAGAATTGGAAGGAAAGAGCATTATGCTTCACATGTGATCATCAAAAGGCAAAGCACGTTCAAAGGGACACGGAGTGGTATATATACTTTTGCCAGCATGTGAGCTGGAAGAGCTGAACAAAGCGTGAGTTCAAAGACATCCTGTCAAAAGGGCATACTGTAAGTATGTGTTTAAAGATCTGGAGGATGATGTCAGTGGTTGTGTATGTGCTGATGACTAACACATTGTGAAAAATGCATCGTGGACTGAGCGACGGTAAATGTATATACGTGCGAAAGGAGAAGGCAAAGAAAGAGACCAAGAGAAAAGACAAGACAGGGGGAAAGATTAAAGACGTGTAGAGCTCGTAGTGTGGAGTGATTAAGATTGTTTTTGCTATCACTTGCGGTCAGCTCATGAGAGGAAGTGAACAGAGGAAAGCTGCAGTTTCCTCAGGTCATCTGTGGCTTATTATAGCAAGTTATAGAAAATGCACTATAGCCTCCAGGTTTTCCATGTAGTCATGTGGCATTGTAATATCACAGGGCTGTGGTAGGCCCTGTTGTTTTGTGTCATGTATTCCAGTTTGAAAGTGGGGTGGCACATTGAAATAACAATTACCTTTAAGGAAGGAGATGGCCAACACAATGTGTGGGTGGTGAGGAGGGAGACAAGCGTGAGTATTTTAGCACAGTGTGTTTGTTAATGTACTATATGTTACTAAATGAGTGTGTTGATGTGTGAGTGTGTTTTGTAGCGTTACTATTCACAAAGCATGGCGCCTGGCCATCACCACTTGACGCACATACACACACTCCATTACTCTGAAACAATAAGCTTTTTATCTCTCTGTTTCTCTCGCCTGTCAGTCTTTTTGCCTGACACGATCCACAGAGGAATTGCGAGAAAGAGACTTTAGCCCTGGCTTGGTTTCTCAGAGACCACCAAAATGATACAACCTTTCTCTTTTCTCCCACTGTGCCAGAGAAAGAGTGATTTTTTTCTCGCAGTTCTTACCAGGTGGTAAACATTGACATCCTGTCCACAGGGTTAACATTGGCATTCTTTGTGGGACCCAGAGAAGTTTCCATGCACCCATCCAGCTGACTTGATTTCTCGAGTCTGTTGGAGCCAAGCGTGAATTGTGGCGTTGCTGTAGCACAATACCAGAGTGCTATCATGGAAGCATTTCTTACTTTCAAGTGAGCGCAAAACCACACAAATTACTAAAGCCCTGGAAGCCAAATGATTTTCCCCATGTATTGTTTTTTGATGGAAGTAGACAAGTCGTTTGTTTGTTCTTACAATGAAAAAATATTCCAAAAATCTGAGCTTGACAGTTGCTTGACACCATTACTGGAAATTTCAAACGTTTTAACGATGTGAATCAAATATGGACTGCTATCCACTCCCTGCAATTGACACTCTATCAATAGCACTGATGAAGAAATCCATAGCCACAGACAACCTGTGGAGTCTCAGAACAGAACATGAAACACATGTCATAAATACAACAGTGAGTAGAATTTCTATCACCAGCTCTTTTAGTTGCTTCGTGTTCTGGAATGCAGCACATTGTTGAATAGATCACCAAAGCAGGCTGGATGAACGCCAGTCATGTTCTGAAACCTGACTTAGTGAGATCTCTATAGGACAGCAGTGTCTTATGAGAGGCTATTCATCACATTCTACAGTTTAACGGAAACACTGCTCGTTTCCCATGGAATCTGCATTCCTGTGCAATCTGCTGGCATAGATCTTCTGCTGGAAACATCTGGGAACTTCAGAACTACCTGTGTCTTGCTCACATGCGTTTGACTATAGCAACTTATTTTACAGCATCTTTTAAGGCTGCACAAGAAACAGAACAAAGGGCTTTCAGATGGAGCCCTTCTCTGAACATCAGTGCAAGCTTAGAAAAACGCTTAGCTTTGCTAAGGACTTGTGTCAGAAGACATTCTTGCACAAAGCAACAAACAGTCTCTGTAGACTTGTGGCAATGACTGACAAGTTATCAGTGAAAGCAAAATTGAAAACAAAAGCTATTAATGAAGTCTCCAAGGGAAAGGCTGCTGCTGAAATGCCAACACATTTTCCCAGTTTTGCCAGAGGATCTGGGGCTGTTCATGCCACTTTAACAGTCACTTGGGAGAAAAAAAAAACAGTTTATATGTGTGTTAAAAACGTCCTTTAATTTTGGAATGGTAGGTCATTAACCCTTCCCAGGCTTCTAGGGGTGCCTAATTTATAGCGTTTCTTTCATTTGCCTTTAGCTGACCCTACCCATCACTCCCCATAAAGGCACAGGGGACGTCCTGCCGCTTAACAGCCAGTTAAATTACACTTTGATGTTTTCCTCTTGTTTCTAACAGTGATTAAATGGCTGACCCCTTTAAACATTTGACCTCTGCTAACTCAAAGGGTCTGCCAGTGCACAGAGGTGAGCCTCACCTTCATTGTTCTCTCAGGTTCAAGTTGCGGATCTCCATTGTGTGGAGAAGCAGAAAACTTAAATAGTGTTTAAAAACAGTCTTCAGAAGCTGTGAGGTGGTCAGTGTTTTTAAAGGCAGAATAGCATCATCCTGACTGATGAGAGGAATGGTCAGTGCATGACCATACTCTTCATAGATGAACTACAATACACGCAAAACTCACATATGTGTTTGCACACATCAGCAAGCTTTCTGTTAGCATTTTGAATGTCTGTAAGCTGTAATGTGTAATTTAAGTTCAAACACGAGGAAATCTAAAGTCACATTTCATTCCAGCTAGCGTCTGTTCATTTTCTGTGTGTTCCTCTCAACTCTGGCTTTAGCATATAGATCCATCTGGAGTGCAGGAATGGCATTCTCTTGGATCCTACAGAACCCCTGAATGTTTAGAGAATCGCTATCAAATCCAGACTATTTCTCTGTCTG